>LR738712.1:451391231-451410846 GCA_902687465.1 Secale cereale
CCCCCCCCCCCCCCCCCCCGTATAGGGCGCGCCCCTGCCTCGTGGGCACCCCGTCTGGCCTCGGTGCCCTCCTTCCTCCTATATATACCTACGTACCCCAAAACTATCAGAACAACAGAGAAAACCCTAGTTCCACCGCCGCAACCTTCTGTTCCCGTGAGATCCCATCTTGGGGCCTGTTCCAGAGCTCCGCCGGAGGGGGGATCTTCCACGGAGTGCTTCTACATCATCATCATCGCCTCACCATGAGTTGTGAGTAGTTTACCACAGACCTTCGGGTCCATAGCTAGTATCTAGATGGCTTCTTCTCTCTCTTTGGATCTCAATACCAAGTTCTCCTTGGTCTTCGAGGAGATCTATTCGATGTAATTTCTTTTTGCGGTGTGTTTGTCGAGATCTGATGAATTGTGGGTTTATGATCAAGATTATCTATGAGAAATATTTGGTTCTTTTTTTAACTCTTAATGTATGATTATAATATCCTTGCAAGTCTCTTCGAATTATTGGTTTGGTTTGGCCACCTAGATCTATAGTTCTTGCAATGGGAGAAGTGCTTGGCTTTGGGTTCAATCTCGCGGTGTCCTTTCCCGATGACAGTAGGGGCAGCAAGGCATGTATTGTATTGTTGCCATCGAGGATAAAAAGATGGGATTTATATCACTATGTTTGAGTTTATCCCTCTACATCATGTCATCTTACTTAAGGCGTTACTCTGTTCTTATGAACTTAATACTCTAGATGCATGCTGGATAGCGGTCGATGTCTGGAGTAATAGTAGTAGATGCATAATTGCGTCGGTCTACTTGTCTCGGACGTGATGCCTATATATAATGATCATGCCTAGATAGTCTCATAATTATTCGCTTTTCTATCAATTGCTCGACGGTAATTTGTTTACCCGCCGTAGAATATCGCTATCATGAGAGAACCCACTAGAGAACACTATGGCCCCCGGGTCTATTCTCAACATATCAATCTACAATCTACTTTAGTTTTCCGCTTTTACTTTCTGTTCTTATAACCAAAAATACCAAAAATATCAAACGATCATCTCTATCAGATCTCACTTTCGTAAGTGACCGTAAAGGGATTGACAACCCCTTATCGCGTTGGCTGCGAAGTTCTTATTTGTTTGTGCAGGTGCGAGGGACTCGCACGTGGTCTCCTACTGGATTGATACCTTGGTTCACAAAAACTGAGGGAAATACTTACGCTATTGTGCTGCATCACCCTTTCCTCTTCGTGGGAATACAACGCAAGCTCGAGAAGTAGCTGCAGGTACTAGGGATTTACGTGTAGTCTCCTACTGGATTGATACCTTGGTTCTCAAAAACTGAGGGAAATACTTACGCTACTTTGCTGCATCACCCTTTCCTATTCAAGGGAAAACCAACACATGCTCAAGAGGTAGCAAGAAACTCTTTCCTGGCGCCGTTGCTGGGGAGGCTAGGTAAGCGGCACTCCCATCCCGTCAACGAAGCTCATTTCTGGCGCCGTTGCCGAGGAGGTTTACGCCAAGTCAAGTCAAGATTTGATCTCGTGCCAACGTGCGGATTTCTGGCGCCGTTGTCGGGGAGATCTATGCACAAGTCAAGACATACCAAGTACCCATCAAAAACTCTTATCCCTCGCATTACATTATTTTCCATTTGCCTCTCGTTTTCCTCTCCCCCACTTCACCTTTGCTGTTTCATTTGCCCTTTTTTGTTCGCCTCTTTTCGCTTGCTTCTTGTTTGCTTGTGTGCTGGATTTATTGTTTGTCACAATGGCTCAAGACAATACTAAATTGTGTGACTTTTCCAATACCAACAACAATGATTTTATTAGCACTCCGATTTCTCCTATTACCGATGCCGAATCTTGTGAAATTAATATTGCTCTGTTGAATCTTGCCATGAAAGATCAATTTTCTGGCCTTCCTAGTGAAGATGCCGCTACCCATCTAAACAACTTTGTTTGTCACAATGGCTCAAGACAATACTAAATTGTGTGACTTTTCCAATACCAACAACAATGATTTTATTAGCACTCCGATTTCTCCTATTACCGATGCCGAATCTTGTGAAATTAATATTGCTCTGTTGAATCTTGCCATGAAAGATCAATTTTCTGGCCTTCCTAGTGAAGATGCCGCTACCCATCTAAACAACTTTGTTGATTTGTGCGATATGCAAAAGAAGAGAGAGTGGATAATGATATTGTTAAATTGAAGCAATTTCCGTTTTCGCTTAGAGATCGTGCTAAAACTTGGTTCTCTTCTTTGCCTAAAAATAGTATTAATTCATGGAATAAGTGCAAAGATGCATTTATCTCTAAGTATTTTCCTCCCGCTAAGATCATCTCTCTTAGAAATGATATTATGAATTTTAAGGAACTTGATCATGAGCATGTTGCACAAGCATGCGAGAGGATGAAATTAATGATACGTAATTGCCCTACACATTGTTTGAGTTTATGAATGATTATACAAAAAAATTATGATGGATTGAATTTTGCTTCTAGAAATCTTTTAGATTCGGCTACGGGAGGCACTTTCATGGAAATCACGTTAGGAGAAGCTACTAAACTCCTAGATAATATTATGGTTAATTATTCTCAATGGCACAATGAAAGATCCACTAGTAAAAAGGTTCATGCCATTGAAGAGATTAGTTTTTTGAGTGGAAAGATGGATGAACTTATGAAATTGTTTGCTAATAAGAGTGTTTCTTCTAATCCCAATGATATGCCTTTGTCCACTTTGATTGAGAATAATAATGAATCTATGGATGTGGATTTTATTGGCAGGAACAATTTTGGTAACAACGCATATAGAGGAAACTTTAATTCTAGGCCGTTCCCTAGTAATTCCTCTAATAATTATGGTAATTCCTACAACAACTCTTATGTAAATTTTAATAAGATGCCCTCTGATTTTGAGACTAGTGTTAAATAATTCATGAATTCGCAAAATAATTTCAATGCTTTGCTTGAAGAAAAATTGCTTAAAGTGGTGGTTTGTTTTCTTATACTAACGGAGCTCACGAGATTTTCTGTTAAGTTTTGTGTGGTGAAGTTTTCAAGTTTTTGGGTAAAACTTTGATGGATTTTTGGAATAAGTAGTGGCAAGAGCCTAAGCTTGCGGATGCCCAAGGCACCCCAAGGTAAAATTCAAGTACAACCAAAAGCCTAAGCTTGGGGATGCCCCGGAAGGCATCCCCTCTTTCGTCTTCGTACATCGGTAACTTTACTTGAGACTATATTTTTATTCACCACATGATATGTGTTTTGCTTGGAGCATCTTGTATGATTTGAGTCTTTGCTTTTTAGTTTACCACAACCATCCATGTTGTACACACCTTTTGTGAGAGACACACATGAATCGGAATTTATTAGAATACTCAATGTGCTTCACTTATATCTTTTGAGCTAGATAATTTTGCTCTAGTACTTCTCTTATATCTTTTTACAGCACGGTGGTGGTTTTATTTTATAGAAATTATTGATCTCTCATGCTTCACTTATATTATTTTGAGAGTCATTTAGAACAGCATGATAATTTGCTTTGGCTATAAAATTAGTCCTAATATGATAGGCATCCAAGATGGGTATAATGAAAAAATTCATATAAAGTGCATTGAATACTATGAGAAGTTTGATACTTGATGATCGTTTTGAGATATGAGGATGGTGATATTAGAGTCATGCTAGTAGAGTAGTTGTGAATTTTAGAAATACTTGTGTTGAGGTTTGCAAGTCCTGTAGCATGCACGTACGCTAACTTTTGTGTGACAAATTTGAAGCATGAGGTATTTATTTGATTGTCATCCTTTGTGTGGAGGTTGAGATCGCACGATGGTTAACTCCTACCAACCCTTACCCTAGGAGCATGCATGTAGTACTTTGTTTTGATGACTTGTAGATTTTTGCAATAAGTATGTGAGTTCTTTATGACTAATGTTGAGTCCATGGATTATACACACTCTCACCCTTCCACCATTGCTAGCCTCTCTAGTACTGCGCAACTTTCACCGGTACCATAAATCCACCATATACCTTCCTCAAAACAGCCACCATGACTACCTATTATGGCATTTCCATAGCCATTCTGAGATATATTGCCATGCAACTTTCCACCATTCTGTTTATTATGACACGTTTCATCATTGTCATATTGCCTTGCATGATCATGTAGTTGACATCGTATTTGTGGCCAGGCCACCATGCATAATTTTTCATACATGTCACTCTTGATTCATTGCCCATCCCGGTACACCGCCGGAGGCATCCATATAGAGTCATATTTTGTTCTAGTATCGAGTTGTAATCTTTGAGTTGTAATAAAAAAGACGTGTGATGATCATCATTATTAGAGCATTGTCCCGGAAAAAAGGCCAAATAAAAAAAAGGTAAGAAAGGCCAAAAAAGGCCAAAGAAAAAAAAGGAAGGCCCAAAAAAAATAAGAAAAAATAAAAAAGGGGACAATGCTACTATCTTTTTTCCACACTTGTGCTTCAAAGTAGCACCATGATCTTTATGATAGGGAGTCTCTTATTTTGTCACTTTCATATACTAGTGGGAATTTTTCATTATAGAACTTGGCTTGTATATTCCAATAATGGGCTTCCTCAAATTCCCTAGGTCTTCGTGAACAAGCAAGTTGGATGCACACCCACTTAGTTTCTTTTGTCGAGCTTTCATATATTTATAGCTCTAGTGCATCTGTTGCATGGCAATCCCTACTCACTCACATTGATATCTGTTGATGGGCATCTCCATAGCCCATTGATACGCCTAGTTGATGTGAGACCATCTTCCTCTTTTTTGTATTCTCCACAACCACCATTGTATTCCACCTATAGTGCTATGTCCATGGCTCACGCTCATGAATTGCATGAAAGTTGAAAGTTTGAAAAAAAATAAAGTATGAAGCAATTGCTTGGCTGAAACCGGAGTTGTGCATGATTTGAGTATTTTGTGTGATGAAGATGGAGCATAGCCAAACTATATGATTTTGTAGGGATGAACTTTCTTGGGCCATGTTATTTTGAGAAGACATGATTACTTTGTTAGTATGCTTGAACTATTATTATTCTTATGTCAATATTAAACTTTTGTATTGAATCTTTCGGATCTGAACATTCATGCCACAATAAAGAAAATTACATTGAAAATTTTGTTAGGTAGCATTCCACATCAAAAATTATGTTTTTATTATTTACCTACTCACGGACGAGCAGGAATTATGCTTGGGGATGCTTGATACGTCTCCAATGTAACTATAATTTTTCATTGTTCCATGCTATTATATTATATGTTTTTGGATGTTTAATGGGCTTTAATATGCACTTTTATATTATTTTTGGGACTAACCTACTAGCCAAAGGCCCAGTGCAAATTGTTGTTTTTTGCCTATTTCAGTGTTTCGCATAAAAGGAATATCAAACGGAATCTAAACGGAATGAAACCTTTGCAAGGATCGTTTTTGGAACAAACGTAATACAGGAGACTTGGAGTGGACGTCAAGGAAGCAATGAGGCGGCCACGAGGCAAGAGGGTGTGCCCAGGGGGGTAGGCGCGCCCTCCACCCTCATGGGCCCCTCGTAGCTCCACCGACCTACTTCTTTCGCCTATATATACTCATATACCCTGGAAACATCGAGGAGCACCACGAAACCCTATTTCCACCGCCACAACCTTCTGTACCCGTGAGATCCCAACTTGGGCCTTTTCCGGCGCTCCGCCGGAGGGGGAATCGATCATGGAGGGCTTCTACATCAACACCATAGCCTCTAAGATGATGTGTGAGTAGTTTACCACAGACCTTCGGGACATAGTTATTAGCTAGATGGCTTCTTCTCTCTCTTTGGATCTCAATACAAAGTTCTCCTCGATCTTCTGGGAGATCTATTCGATGTAATACTTTTTGCGGTGTGTTTGTCGAGATCCGATGAATTGTGGGTTTATGATCAAGATTATCTATGAACAATATTTGGTTCTTCTCTGAATTCTTATATGCATGATTTGATATCTTTGCAAGTCACTTTGAATTATTAGTTTGGTTTGGCCTACTAGATTGATCTTTCCTGCAATGGGAGAAGTGCTTAGCTTTGGGTTCAATCTTGCGGTGTTCGATCCCAGTGACAGAAAGGGAACCGATACATATTGTATTGTTGCCATCGAGGATAAAAAGATGGGGTTTATATCATATTATTGAGTTTATCCCTCTACATCATGTCATCTTGCTTAATGTGTTACTATGTTCTTATGAACTAAATACTCTAGATGCATGCTGGATAGCGGTCGATGTGTAGAGTAATAGTAGTAGATGCAGAATCGTTTCGGTCTACTTGTCACGGATGTGATGCCTATATACATGATCATGTCTAGATATTCTCATAACTATGCGCTTTTCTATCAATTTATCGGCAGTAATTTGTTCACCCACCGTAAAATATGCTATCTTGAGAGAAGCCCCTAGTGAAACCTATGGCCCCCGGGTCTATTTTCCAGCATATTAATCTCCCGTCAACTAGCTATTTTTATCGTAGTTATCTTTACTTTTCAATATATACAACAAAAATACCAAAAATATTTATCTTATTATCTCTATCATATCTCACTTTTGCAAGTCGCTGTGAAGGGATTGACAACCCCTTTATCGCGTTGGTTGCAAGGTTCTTAATTGTTTGTGCAGGTACTAGGGATTTGCGTGTAGTCTCCTACTGGATTGATACCTTGGTTCTCAAAATCTTAGGGAAATACTTGCGCTACTTTGTTGCATCACCCTTTCCTCTTCAAGAGAAAACCAATGCATGCTCAAGAGGTAGCAAACTACCACGGCGCACCTTCCCCATCGCAGGAGCCGCCCCGTCCTCGGTGGCTCCCACCATGCGAAGAAGTGTCGCTGCGGCTCCCTGAGGAGACGCCTGCCCCCGAAGAGGTGTGCCCGCGCCCTTGAGGAGTCACCGCCGGGGTCGCGGCATGCTTACGGGGACGTTCGCGGCTTCTCTAGGGTGGTGCCGTGTCCAACCCATCCTTAGGGGTCTTCCCTTTATCTGCGGTGGAGAACCTCCTCGTTGGCGCCATGGACGCTTCGGCAAGATGGCGAGGCAAAGAGGAGGAATAAGGAGCAAGCGGCGGGAAGACGGAGATAAGCAGGGGGCTCTGCCCCTCCTCATTTATAGCAATGGGGAGGCAAACCGCCAGCCTCCACGGTCGCAGGTAATGAAGATCTTTTTGCATGCAGCAGGCTCCTGTCAAGTCGAACTGTTGCCGAGGCAGCGTGGGGAAGTGGAGACGCCCATGTCCCATCAGGCTCCACGCGTCAACCGGGTCCGCGGGCGGTTGGGGCCCGTGGTGTTTCGCCCTTGCCCTTTGGCTTCGCCGTGAAGCCAAGTCCAAGCGCACCTTGGGCCTGGGGGCTACTGTCGGCGTCCTAGGAACTGGGGTACCCAGACTTGCCTACCTGCAGCCCATGGCGTGGCTCCTTCACCAGCCTGGTACGGCCCATCTTCGGCATCAACACACAAGATCCTCACGAGGGGCTAAGACTCGTGAGGCGGTCGACACCAACGCCTCCGTAAGGAGCAGTCTCTCTAGGATGGCTCCTGAGGAGTGGAGATATCTATTCAAACCCCCGACTCGTGAGGTTCAAATGATGCCATGACGACCAAGGCCAGGCGAGCGTCAGCGGGCGCAGTGCAGCAGGTTTCCTCTTTGGTGCTAAAGAAACAAGCACAGGTGCGGAGTCCCGAGGAATCAGCCAAAGGTTTCTATATCCATGCAACAAGACCAAGATTGCCAAGACGACAGGACGACGGTCATCACCGAGCCCACCGTGGCGTCACGGCCAGAAGCTTTGCAGGTGAAGGCCACCTTTCGTCAGGATAAGATGTACTAGTTGTATCCCTTCAAATTTGGCCATTGTGGGATCCCTTCCCGCCTTCGTTTTGGGAGGAGGACCAAGGCCACTATAAATATAGCCTGGCCACCACTGTAGCAAGGGACGGATCATTCGGATCTCCCTCGCCATCACACAAGCAAGAACACACCTCATGAGGTTGTTCCACCACTGTACTAGTTCATCCTCAGCCCACCTCGACGCAATCCACCACAAAGCATGAGTAGGGTGTTACACCGGGAAGTGGCCTAAACTTGGGTAAACTGCCTAGTCCCATTTCCTTTTTGTTCATTGAGTTATACCCTGGGAACGACGAGTAGGTAGACAGGGGAAGTTGAGTTCTTCGCACGCACCCCAGTGTTCGAATCTAACAAGGGTTTGCGGAGCCCCGAATTCGAAAGTATATAGGCATCACGTCCAAGATTAGTAGACCGACTCCTGCCTACATCTACTACTATACTCCACACATCGACTGCTATCCATCATGCATATAGTGTATTAAGTTATTGAAAGAACAGAGTAATGCCTTAAGAATAGTGACATGATGTAAACAAGATCTATTCATGTTGGAATAGACCCCATTATTTTATCCTTAATAGCAATGATACATGTGTGGCATGTCTCTTTCTATCACTGAGATTGAGTACCGCAAGATCAACCCCATTACAAAGCACCTCTTCCCATTGCAAGATAAATCAATCAAGTTGGCCAAAACCGAAATATCAAAGAAGAAATACGAGGCTATTATAATCATGTATGAATATGAATACGAATAGATCTGATCATAAACTCACAATTCATCGGATCCCAACAAACACACCGCAAAAGAGTTACATCAAATAGATCTCCGAAGAGAACATTGTATTGAAGATCAAAAAGACAGACGAAGCCATCTAGCTACTTCCTACAGACCCGTAGGTATAGGGTAAACTACTCATGCATCATCGGAGAGGCACCAATGAGGATGATGAACCCCTCCATGATCGTGTTCCTCCCTGTTGGAGTGCCGGAAAATGGCTCTTGATTAGATCTCGTGGTTCTGGAACTTGCGACGGCTGAAGCAATTTTTCTACGACTCCTCTAAGGTTTCTGAAATATTTGAGTATTTATAGAGCTGAGAGGCGGTGGAGGGGACTCCCATGAGCCCCACTGCCCACCAGGGTGCGCTAGGGGGCTGGGGCGCGCCCTCGTGTCTCATGGTCCCCACGGGCCCTCCCTCATGGACTTCTTTGGCCTGCTGGATGTCTTCTGGTCCAAAAAAATCACCAAAAAGTTTTGTTGCCTTCGGACTCCGCTTGATATTGATATTCTGCAAAGTGAAAAACAAGCAGAAAACAGCAACTAGCACTAGGCACTATGTCAATATGTTAGTCCCAAAATATGATATAAAGTTGCTAGAAAATGATTGTAAAACATCCAAGAATGATAATGTAACAGCATGGAACAATCAAAAATTATAGATAGGTTGGAGACATATCAAGCAGCTAGCTGCCTTGGCAGAATCGCACGACCAAGCAGAGGTGGCATGGACCTGCTTCGGTCATGCTCAATCTGGGGCCTTGGCCTTCATCCATGACTCAGCTGAGGAGCCGCATCGACCGACGCGCTGCCCCACCGATGGTTGACGTGTTGTCCGCGTCGACTTGCTTCCGCCCTGCCCATGCAGGCTACCACAATGTGTGACCTCAAGCACTTTCGTCACTTATTCATAATCTTCGTTGTTGGCTGTTCCATGCAAGTAACGACGCAGCTTCATGTGTCCTGGGCGTCGGCAACCAAGGCGGGTGGCCAGCGTAGATCCGACGAGGGTGACGCATAGGACGAGCGGCAGGTCCAAGCGATGGTCGAGGGAGAGGTTGGAGGCCGTAGGGCGGCGAGGATCCGTTAGGGGCTTGACGGATTGACCTCCAACGGCACGTCATGGACGGTCTCAAGAAGAACCTGCAGGTCGGGCAGCTCGGTTAGAGAAAGAAAGGTAGGGAGATTAGTAGGAATGAGGATGCGGGAGAGGTAGAGGTGCGCCGGCACTCGGCTTGGTTCTCACCGGTGGCGGAGATGCGGCAACGGGATCCCCCACTAGGTAGCACCTGGGCACGAGCGTGACACGGGATGGGAGATCCGACGGTTCAAGGGTGTGCGCTCGGGACTGCAAGAAAGCACGGCTGCATTTTTAAGTATTATGGTAGGAAAAAATACATTTTTCTATAATTAATGGAGGAGTGTTGTAGGTGTGTAATGGGAGGTTTCCTTATTTTCCCTTAGGAATAGGGAGGTTAGCGCCAAGCTAGGATGTGGGAGGTTGCATGAAACAGCACTGGAGTTATTGTCGTTGGTACACAAGTGTACGTATATGGGGGTGTTTGTTGTAGTGTGGTGAGACATATGACCCTGTAGCTAGACTTGAGTCCATTCATGATTTTACTTGATTATGCCAATCACCATGATATCACCCCCTGTCAAATCGATATTAAAAGTGCTTTCTTAAATGGTGAAATTGAGGAGGAAGTTTATGTTAAACAACATCTCTGCTTTGTTAATCAGAAGAAACTGAACCATGTTTACAATCTTCACAAAGCTTTATGTGGTCTCAAACAAGCCCCTAGAGCTTGGTATAAATGCTTGACAAAGTTTCTTCTTGAATAAGGTTTTGAAATTGGTAAAATTAATTCAACCTTGTTCACTAAGAGAGCGAATGGTGAATTATTTGTATGCCAAGTATATGTTGATGATATTATCTTTGGATCTACTAATGCTCTCTTTAGTGAAAAGTTTGGAAGGTTGATGTCGGAAAAGTATGAGATGTCTATGATGTGTCAACTCAAATTCTTCCTTGGCTTGCAAATCAAGCAAACTAGGTATGGTACCTTTGTTTCTCAAACAAATTATACCAAGGACTTATTTAAGAACTTCAACATGCAAGAAAGCGAAGGTATGAAAAAAACCATGACTACTACCAGACATCTTGACTTGTCAAAGGATGGCAAACCTGGTGATCAAAAGGTTTATCGATCCATGATTGGTTCATTGCTATATCTATATGCCTCCCATCCCAACATTATGCTAAGTGTTTTCATGTGTTCACGATATCAAGCGGCACCAAAAGAATGTCATCTTAAGGCCATGAAAAGAATTTTGAGATACTTGATACATACACCAAACTTTGGCATTTGTTATCCCAAAGGATCTTCTTTCAAACTTGTTGGTATTCCGATTTAGATTATGCTGGAGACAAAGTGGATAGAAAATCCACTTCGGGTACATGTCGATCTCTTGGTAGATATCTTGTGCCTTGGTCCTCCAAGAAACAAAATTCGGTATCTCTATCCACCGCCGAAGCAGAATACATAGCAGCGGGATTATGTTGTGCTCAACTACTATGGATAACACAAACTCTCAAAGATTATGGGATACATGTGAAACATGTACCATTCCTATGTGACAATGAGAGTGCATTTAAGATTGTGCACAATCCCATGCAAAATTCTTGTTTCATTTGAGATCATGTTGCCAAAGGGGACATTGACCTCAAGCATAATCGTATCGACAAACAATTAGTGGATATCTTCACCGAACCTCTTGATGAGAAGATATTTTTTCACTTGAGAACTGAGTTGAATGGCATTGATGCTTCCAACGTGAACTAGACACTCACTTCGATGCATGCAAGGGCATGAGCTTTCATGACTAATCCTTGATAATACTCTTATGATGATCATTTCATATCTTGGATACATTGCTCCCTTGTATTGCATCTAACCCTTGTAGGTACTTGGATGAATATCACTCCACAAGTTTGCTCTCAACTTCAATCTAGAGCAACAAAGTTGAACCAAATACCTATCCTTTTGGTGTGCCCAAGAAGCAAGACAACTCAAACATATCCTTTGACAATATATGACTCTATGTTTCACTCTTGCCAATTTGGATACATATGTTGTTCCTTGCAAAGCTAACTCGCGGAGGACGATGAACTCCAAATGAAAAGATTGCTCTCAACTTCATTCAATGAGCATTCCTCTCAAGTTCAACTACATGATGGACATCTACACCAAAAACACAATGTAAGTCCTCACATCTTAGAGAAGATTTACTCAAAGATATGAGCCGAAGCAACTCAACAAGATGTGAATACATTGAAATGCTTAAATGAAAAATGGAAACCCCATTCTGAGCTTAATGATGAGTATGACCTATGATCAAGTGCTCTCACTTGACTCCTAAGTCAATATACTCTAACATAGGTCACCTAGTCGCTGACCCCCCTCTAGATGAAGTTCTCTAGTGTCTCTCTCTCTCTCTCTAGTTTACTTTCTCCTTGTTAAGAGTATTTACCCCTTTAAAAAACTTCATATAGATCTCTTTCTTTTTCGTATTCTCTTCTTCAGATAGTTTCTAGTCAATTCATTGCAAATCTTATTCGAATTCCCTGAAAATCCTTGTGAGAACTCAAGTGCAGGTGAAATGAGTTGACAAAATTTGCTCTCTATGATGAACTCGGTTCCTCCGACTTGAAACACATCGGTCACACTAAAGTGCATCTAAACCATGCACACAGTTCATCGGTGCAACCGAAAAGGGCTAACTCGGACTAGCCAATGTGCTCTATCTGTGACCTCGGAGTCATCGCTTAGAACAACTTGGAGTCACTGATTTCACTTCTGAAATAACATTTTTGCCAAAATTATTTGTTTTCTTTCACCAGCTGCACTCAGTGATTCTTTTCCTTTGTCTGCATCTATAATTACATCATGCCTAGTTGTGCCTCTCTAGTATCACACTCACTTGACAAATAACCTTGAAGCTAGACCCTTCTTGGAAATTGATGTCAAAGGGGGGGAGAGATGCACATCAAAGCTTACTTCAAATCTCTTATATATCAAAAGGAACATCCTAGGGAAGAGTTATGCACTTTACAAAAGAGGAGAGAACCTAAATGTTTCTAAGAGGGGAGGAACATGTTGACAATTCAAGTTGAGTCTTTAGCCAAAAAATTCCTATCTTTGCTCTGACTCAACCTGCTAGAATAGTTTGCTCTAATTTTTCTCACCCTACCTAATCCCATTATCCAATCTTACATTCAGGGGGAGAGGAAGATCAAGTTTAGGGGAGAAAAATTCGTGGAATGCTATTGTAAATCTTGTTTCATCTTTTGGGGACAAGATTGCTTCTAAAGTAGTACTAACCTAGTGATACTTACCTCATACATGTCATCCCAGACCTGGTACTCTTGTTGATCTTGTATTTTATCTTGGATAAACTATCTTGTGTTATATAATCTTGTTTTCTCAAGCTTATTTCTTGAAGAAGTTGATCAAGAACCTCGAGGTAAGTATATGCATCACACTCATGTACATGATGATCTCTTGCTTACTGTACATAGTGTTTGCAAGAAAGAATCGTGGACATGAAGGTATTCTTTCATCACGCTGCTCTAATGCATATAGCTAAGATACATGTAACTCGTCACTCATTCCTTACTATTGTGCACTCACATTTCATGAGCAACTATCACTTACATGTTTGCACACTTGTAGGGGGCATATGCATGTGTACATGTTCTCTCAAAACTTTAATACAATATATGCTATATTATTACTTGAAGCTTTGATGTATTGTGAGGACCCCGACTCATAAGTCGTGATCACCGAATGCACGTGTACAGTGATCCCAGAGATCAATGCTCACTGAACACACAGAAGCTGAATAACAAGAGTCTTACATCCATACATACTGTATTACACAAATAGGACCATTATGGTCAAGCCTTGAGTATATCATCGCAGCGGAAATCTTCAATATCAACTTGGACCCATGCCATCTGCCTTAACCCTACAGGCGTTCTGACTGGGAAGCGTCCTAGCTCGCATGCTCGTCACCAAGAAATCTTCATCATAACCTGTTCTCTCATGCCTGGCCAATAAAATAACCAGTGGCAAGCCAATGAGTACTTTGAATGTACTCGCAAGCAACCCAAGTGTGATGACGGAATAATTATGCAAAGCTCTACTGCTAAATTGGCAGTTTTGCGGAAAGCTAGTTTTTCAAATGCAAGTATGATCAACATATAACATGGGCATGCATGTGTCTGCAACAAGTATCAGGAGGTCACAGACATCATTATTGAGAAAGAGTTGTAATCAACTCATGCTCAAGCTCATTGTGACTTCCTCAGGAATCACATCAACAGATCCACCATACCATGTTGTTTTGCAGAAACTTATGGACATAGTCTAAGTAGCACCACCCAACTGTCCTTGACCGCGGACACGGCTATTCGAATAGTTTGACACTCTGCAGAGGTTGCACACTTAACCCACAAGATCCGGGGAACTCTCGTGTCATCCACGACCCGCGGTACCTCAAGTACCCGAGGTTAGCACCCGATCACTATCTTTCCCTAGACGACACTAACATAGAGTCCACTCGATTGGTAACAGCCCCATGCCAACATTTCACATCTTAAAGATTGTGGAGCCTTGCTCCCATATTCATCACATACCACTGACACGGGGTACCAACGGTGTGTCCGGTGCCCTGTGAAAACAGTCATGGCCGCCTATCCAAGCACGACCCCGTCCCGAGAGTGACCTCATGTCACCCCTGTCACTAGTAATCCGGGCACCATGCTAGTATCGACCTAGGTAATCAATAATGCCCTTTCCCATATAAGGGTAGAGTGGTTGCGCATGTTTGGTTGGGACGGTAGTCACACATAAATCTAATCCATCTCTGTAAACAACACTTTCGTCAAGCCTCGGCACACTACTTCTTCACCAAGTAGTGCCCTAGCTCCTCATCATCTCCCAGGGGCATTAATGGCACCCACTGGGTCATATGCAAGTATGTCAAACCACACTTGTTTCACTCAATGCATAACCCCGACCCATTTTGCATAGCCAACTACTATAGCATACATCTATCTACTCCCACCCACATAACCCTCATAGGAAGGTAGGGTCATGTTTGATGCAAGTATCAATAGTAAGTAACAAAGGTAGCAACCAAAGTGGTCTGCACCTCAACATGATTTCGATGCATTGATAATAAGGTGCTATGAGACATGCATAAAAAGGTTTCTCGACCATGGTCAAAGGGATGCTTGCCTTATTCTCCTGAGTCTTCAAACCTTCTGGTCCATCTCCGAGTACTTCATTTATTTCGTCAACTAACGATGGAAACAATCATAATAAGCAACACAACAAGGCAAAAATAAAAGTGCTCTAAAAATAGGAGTTGGACTTTTCTAGGATACCTCTGGTCATATTAGAAATGACCAAGGTGTTTTCATAGGAATTGGATCAATGGATAGTTTGGATCATTTCATTATGATGGAACCAAGGGGTTTATGGATTTGAAAGAAGTATACAGAAATATTTTCTTGAATGATGAGCAAAGGCACCCATCAACAAGTCATGATTTTAGAAGCATTTAGGAGTTGGTTTTAATGGATTTGGAATTCAAATGAATTTCCTAGGATTTTGCAAAGCTGATAAATATGAAGAAATGGCTCATTATTTGGTGGGGCACACAAAGTATTAATAAAAATGTTCCAAACCTAAGTTTGGATATGACAAGCATCTAGGAATTTGAACCACTGCATTTGTATCAAATTTGTGCCCTCTGTGATTTTCTGAAGTTCATCACAGAAAATGAAATAATGGCATTTGATAATTATTGTGAAGGAAATGATTCTGGAAAAATGTGCATGTTGCACCATGTGATAGAGCATGATTTATGGACTCACTGGAAATTTGAATCACCAAATTTGGAGTTCAAATGATTTGATCATGGATTTTTGAAGTTGACTGGATAAAGAAAAAGGAAAAAGGGAAGGGTTTTATACCTATACTGCGTTTTCGGCGCAGTATAACGCTGCAGTGTACTGGCCCGGCCCAACTGCACAGCCACGCGCACGGGCCTGGCCACATCGAAGGCGCCCGCGGGGGATCATGCCTTTGCGACGGCTAGGCGGTTTCGGCCGAAGCCGCTTCCACTTAAACGACGGGGCCCAGCCTCCAGGTCGCTGACGCGCGGGGCCCAGCGCTCAGGTTCATCCCTTTCCTCCCGCGCGACGCGGCGGGGAGGAACAGAGGCGATGCTCGACGGCGGCTTGCCGGCGCTGCAGGGCATCTCTGGCGATGCTCGGGCTATGAATGGACTCAGCGAAGAACGCCGCTTCCACTCATGTATGCCACGGCTGCGAGGGATGATCGAATCGACGGCGGCTTGGACGCCGGCGGACGGTGGCGTCGGCAAGAGTTGGGCATGGTGCTATGGTGCGCCATTTGATGAGAGGAAGATCGTGGGAGGTCTGCCTAGCTCAGGGGAGTCCGCTGGTGGGGGTAGGAGAGGGAGGAAAGCTCGGGCTGGCACGAATTCGAGCGAAGGCCGGCGGTGGGACTCCGGCCAGAAAGGTGGCTGCGAGGCACGGGGAGAGCGATGAGTTGGCCTGGGAGGCGTATGAGAGAAGGGAAGGGCCAAAGGAGCGACAAGGGGGCTCGGGGGCGGCCTATAAATAGGTGAGCGGCGGTCCACCTAAGACGCATGCGCCGGTGAGGCCGTTGCTGTCGTTGCAAGCCACTGGGGCACCAGTGGGCATGTCCAGGGCGTTCGTGGGGCTGGTCCACGCCTAGAGGAAGAGAGAGGAGGAGCGGGGAGGCGCCAGAGGGGTCGCGCGTGCGAGCTTGCTCACTGGAGCCCGTGGTCGGCCGGTGCGCGTGCGAGCAGAGGTGAGAGAGGGGGAGAGAGGAGAGGGCCGACCGTCCAGCAGGTCGCGGACATCGAGGCAGCCTCGGGGGACATGAGGGAGAGGCCCCAGGCTGTCGGGTGCAGCCGATTGGAGGCGGCTACAGTGCGGGAGCGCACTGTAGCGCGTTCTAGAGCGCCCGGATGGCTGGCACGGTCGTGTCCTCGCCGCTCTGGTCATGTCCATCGTGCCCAAGGTTGTCTAAAAGGTCAGGGGAGGAGTAAAGTAATGTGGGATGGTCTTGGTTGCCCTGGGAAGCCACTGGAATGAGGAGGGAGGTGAGGGAGGAGGAGACTGCTGCTGTCCAGGGGAGTAAAATGGGGTTTTCACCCCCCCCCCCCCCAATCATTGAGCTGAGGACATGGGGAATTTACTGGGGGTAGAAGATGATCAGAGGAAGCTGTGGTAAGAATTTGAGGTAAAGGGAAATAGTAAAAGGGGTCCAAACAATGGTTTTGGTAAATTCGCAGAAGGTGTTTGATCATGTTTTGGGAAAGCAAATGACCTCCACTTGACATGGGACTTAACAGGATCAAATGTCACATATAATTAGGGCCTTTCACCAAATTTGAGCTAATTTGGGAAAAGTTGCCAATGTAACTTTGGTGAACCCTAGAAATCAACAGAAATGGTTTCACCTTGTTTGAGTTAAGCTAATCATCTTCCCTTGATGCACCACTTGGTGTAGCATCATCATTTGGGGTTATGATCATGCCCACAAAGTTTCAGGCCCCAGGTAAAAAGTTGACAATGTAGAGTTGTTCAAATTTGAATTTGAACAGAAATGGTTTTGGGGCACTTAGACCAAGTTATGCTTCTCCAAATCTTGTGCCATTTGGCATAGATGCATAATTACATCATTTTAGCATGTGCACCAAGTTTGAGAGCATTTGGACAAGTTTGGCAATGTAAAGTTGCTCAAACTTCAAAATGGACAGAAATGGTTTTGAGGGGATTAGATTATGTTTCCTTGATCTTCAAGGCATGAGGCTTTGCAAGATCATCAAATATGTCACATATGACATGATAGAATTTCCCTGGAATTTTTGGAGAACATTTCCTTTGTAAATATTTCAAAAGCTTGAAATATCCAGAAAGGGTTTTGGAAAGATTTTTCCAATATTTTGAACATGACCATGTGTTGAAACTATTATGTATGGACAATATATGTCCTATGAGTTTCCCGGAATTTTGGCAAATATTTTTGAAATAATTAAATAATTTTTCCCTATTAAAGACCATTTCTGGCCTTAAGAAAAAACTTTTAAATAAAATATAAAAATAACTTTTAAAATTATAATTTTGTGGTTTCTGGGAGTCCTACATCTAATAGGTTTCAAATATACTTTTTGAAAGATTTTTCACACCCTAAATAAGGTACTTGTAGTGCAAACCTCAATTCAGGGGTTTTTGGAAAACTGATTTTAGAAAATACCATTTGGCCAAAATATTTTTATAAGAAAATTCTATATTGTTCTATACACATGGCATGATCATTGGGAAAAAGTTTTGGATCAAGGAGATGAAGTATAAGAGTTGGAGGATTTATTTGATTTTTAGAGCACTAGCAAACAGCATACAAAAGTCAAATCAAACAAGGTCAAAAACACTCAAAAGTTTTTGCAAATCCACATTTTTAACATGATAATTAGCTTAAGCAAAGTGGCATGAAAATCAGGGTGTGACATGTATGTTGTCATCAATTACCAAAAAGGGGGAGACTGAAAGTACATATGCTCCCTTGGTGGTTTTGGTAATTAATGTCAACATACATAGTGTTGCACTAACACTTCTATCTAATATGTTTCAGATAAGTTCAATGCTGGCATGACAAGGACATGAGGATGTGGACCCCTTTAAAATGCTAAGGACTAGGATTAGCAAAGCTCCAATAATCTACATTTTTGCTTAAGTGATCCAAGCTCACATTGAGTCCATAGGAAAGCCAATACTATAAAAAAGGGTGAGGTTTTGATCATGACTCAGTTGCTCAAGTGCATAGTGGTATTTCTCCAGAACGCTCAGCTACTTCTGCACATCACTCCTATCCAAAACCCTAAAAGTTCATCTTGGTCCCACCGAAAAGTTCCCATCCGGACCCACCAATATAACCCTATACATTGCCACATGCCAAACCCTAATGTTTCAGTACAGCCGATATGGATTTCGGTCTCACCGAGTGTAATGCCCCGGATGTAATACTTTCCCTTTTGGGCATATAACATATCTCCGGCTTCATCTATTCCATTTCGGATTCCTTGTCTTTCGGGTTTTCGTCGTTTTGTTGTGTGCGTGTGTGGCATTCATTCATATCATGTAGTCATGTGCATCGCATTGCATTTGTGTTGTCGGTTGCATCCGGTTCCACGCGTTCCTTCCCGTTGTCCGTTTCGTGTTCCGGAGCTCCCTCACGTGTCCGTGGCGTCCCGTAGGCCTACTTTGGTGTTTGGCCGTGTAACGTTACCGGTTTGGCGCGAGACTTGTCGTGTGTTGTTGTTTTGGTGTGAGTAACCTGCCTGTCAAATCTCGTCGCGTTTCGAGTTCGTTTGCTACCCCAACAGTTAATCGTGTGGGCTCAAAGTGCCTCCACTTTGTGGCCCAAGACACCCCTCCAACAGCCCACTTCCCTCCTCTTGGCCCATCTTAACTCCCCTCACGATCGGATCCGTCGGATCGCGATCGGAGGGCTCTAAAACACCCCAAATCCCTCAAACCCTAGCACCTACCCTATATAAACATCCCCCATGCCATTTTTGGCAGCCTAGACTCCCTCCACCTACCTCTAGCCCTTCCTCCCCTCAAATTCCGTGCTTGGCCAGATCCATTTCCGCCCCTTGGCAGTTCCCTCCCGCAAGCCAGGAACCCCGCCGCCGTTTTCCTTCGAAGGAAGCAGCGCCGCCGCTTGTTCCATCGCTAGATCGGATCGGAGCGGCTGCGTTGACCTTCGCTTCACCAGGCCAGGGCTCAGATCGGACCCCCCCCCCCCC
>LR738712.1:451420952-451455019 GCA_902687465.1 Secale cereale
CGATCGATCGCCTCCCGATCGCCGCGTCGCCAGGCCCAGGCGCACCTCCCGCTAGACCGAGCCGGGCCCCCAGCCGCCGTCCGCCTCCTTCGGGCGTCGCCAGCCGTCCCATAGCGAGGCTCCCGCGCGCCGCCTAGCTGGGCCGGTTCCCTCCGCCGCTCGCCTCCACCGGCCCAGACCACGCCGCCGCCCGAGGCCCGGGCCCCAGCACCAGGCCGCGCCACGCCCGAGCGGCCCACTTCCTCCGCTTCGCCCGCGCGCCTCCCTCCAGGCCGCTTCGCCCCGCCAGCGCTCGGCCGGGCCGAGGCCCAACCAGATCCGGGCCCTTCCAGCCGCCAGCTCGGGGCCCGTCTTCGCCCTGCCCCAGCCGCGCCAGATCCGTGGGCCCGAGCCCATTCATCTCCCAGATCTGAGGTTGCCCCTTTTTCCCACATACCCAGTTTTTATCTGTCTGATGCTATCTTGCAACTGCAATAACTTCTTGTGTGATGCTCCGTTTTGCGCAAATGAGGTGTCCAGTCGTTCGTGGTGACTAGCACTACGATTCTTTCCATTGTGCCATGCATGTTAGAGATCATCTAGATGCTTATTTTTTCTGTTGCAAGATTGCATCCCACTATAAACTGCTGCTATGTGTTGTTTTTTATGCCATCTTTGCATAGTGATATCTTTTAGCTCGTTTGTCCGAATGATGCAAATGACATGTCCATGTGTTCGTCTTGTCATGCTCTACTGTTGATTGTGTTAGGTTGCTTGATAGATTTATTCTTGCCATGGTTATCCTCGTTGCAAAGTGCTATGTGGCTGTTTAGTTGTTTAACTTGTTATGAAATGCCATCTTGTTGAGCTCGTTGCTATCGTTGTGTTTATCTCCATGATGCATGCTTGTATGTTTCGGAATCACCATCATGTGTACTTTGATGTGGTGCTTACCCCTTGCCATGTTTAGTTTCGAGGTGACTTAAACTTGCTCTTTTAGATGCCATGATGAAACTGCTGTTTTAACACTTAGTGGATTTTCACTAAGTCTGTAATCTGTTATTCTCCGATGCCATGTTTGCTTGCTGTTCTAGGACAAACCATGATAGTTTTGGGGTGGATCTTGATGGTTCCTTGTAGTATATATTGTTGGCTTTCCATTCATGTTCCCACATGCTTATTTAAGTGGCTGTAGCATGTTTAACTTTTGCTCCAAAGTTTCAATAAAATTCTGCTGTCAGAATTTTGTTGTCAAGTTCAATATGTCCAAGCTTGTTGCTATTGATCCGTGGCTCCTTTGGGGGTGCACCTTTGGACTTATTTGCTCTAGGATATGTCTAGTTTATGTTCATGCTCTTTGCCATGGTGTTTGAGTGCTGTAGGTTATTTTTCTAGTGCTCCGAAGTTGCTATGTTGCTGTAATTTTCAGCTTTCGCATGTTTCTTGTTTCGGGCATAACTTTTAGCCCGTAGCTCCGATTTAAACGAGTCTTATATGAAACTTGATTGATTTTCTGTGTAGATTCATAATCTCCTATTGTTATCATGTTTTGAAGTGATTTGCTTGAGTGCTATTTTTCGTGCTCCGTGTGCTCCATTAGTGCATCCATCATGCATCCATCATTCTGGTGTGCGCATTGCATCTTGTTGATTCGTGCCTTGTGTGATTGTATTGTTTAGAGCCGGAAGCTGAGACCGAGTACGAGTACGAGCACGAGGTTACCAACGAGGTTGAGCACGAGGACCCTTCTTACGATCCGAACGACTACACTTCAGGCAAGATGACCGAACCCCGATAACATTACTATCTTTGCCTATTGCTAGTAGTTTCGATCTATAGTTTTGCCTCGATGCCCATGTCTTTCCTGTCAGCCTCCTACTTGTAACCATCACCATGTTTAACCACCCTACCTATGCAAACCGTTGCTTGGCTAAGTACGCTTCGCTCAGCCCCTCTTATAGCATTGCTAGTTGCAGGTGAAGAACGAAGATGCTTGCTTCATGTTGAAGTTTGTTGGGTTATCACACTATATAAATGCTTAAAATGAAATCATCTATATATTGGCAAGGGTGGAAGGCTAAGCCTTTTGCTTGGTGATTTGTTCCACTCATGCCGTTAGGAACCGTATAAACCGGTGTTATGTTCCTTGATTATGCGTTCCTAACACGGTTGGGGTGTATGGGACCCCCTCGATAAACCGCTAAGTACTAAGTCTTTTCCAGCAAGTCCCAACATTGGTACTATTTGTCTAATAACTAAATAAACTTGCATAGGGAGTAATTAACCCTCTTTCTTAATCAACAACCCCGGGCCAGTGCTCCACATGAGTGTTGGTCCGAAACGGGGAGCCTGCGGGGCCACCACGAGGGAACTCGAGGTTTGGTAAAAACCCGTAGCTTCACCCATCCGGTCGTGTCCTGAGACTTAGATACGCGCGGCTACTATCAGGGTGTCGACACGCCGGGAGGATTTGCTGGATTAGCCTTACCTTAGTTCGGAGTATCTTGAGCACGGGATTCCGAGAATACTCGGGTCTTCCCACTTTGGAGTTGCGACTCCGCGGATCGTGGGCTTGTAATGGGTCAAGTTGGAACACCCCTGCAGGGTTATGAACTTTCGAAAGCTGTGCCCGTGGTTATGTGGCAGATGGGAGCTTGTTAATATCCGGTTGTAAATAACTTGACACATTGTTCTAATACACTACCAGCGTGTGTACCGTGACTGTCAATTTCCGGATAGGGATTCGGGAGTTGAACACGGTGGGGTTATGTTTGTTGAGCTTTAGCTAGGATCACTTCGTGATCATCTCTCGACCGAGGAACTTCTCTTCTCGCACTCTATCACGTAAGCTAGTGCTAGTTGCTGCTGCAGACACTTATTCTTTTCTTCAGCCTTATCCTCTCCCAAGGTTTAAATAGTCTTCTTACCCGGGAACGGGATTGCTGAGTCCTCTGTGGCTCACAGTTACTTCACCCCACCAGATGCAGGTCCAGTGGTGAGCTATCCAGGTGATGGCACCGAGCTAGACTGGGAGTATGACGAGGAGCGTAGTCGATACTATGTTCGTTATCCTGATGATCAGTAGTGGAGACTTCTACTAGGATTTGATCCGACCTGTGGATTTAAATTATGTTTGGTATCTTGTCATTTGGATTTTACCCTTAGAGGGTTGTGATGTTTTATTGTATGATGATTGAGACATGTATTGTATTTGTGTGACGTGGCGAGTGTAAGCCAACTATTTTATGTTTTCCATCCCCATCTTTTACATGAGTTGTGCAAAGATACCAGACTTGCGATCATTCCAGCATGGGGTTATGTCTCTAAGTCGTGCCTCGACACGTAGGAGATATAGCTCCATCCTGGGCATTACACCGAGATGTCCTGACCAAGTTTCTGTGATGAAGTCGTTTCATTTTGGAATCACCTATATGAACCGATCAAAAAATTTGAAATGATGTCTTGCCCTAGCCATTGCACTTCGATCTTACCGAGTCGTTCTGTTCGGTCTCACCGAAAAGCCTAATGGTCAAGTCTTTTACACTAGTCGGACTCACTGAGATTTTCATGTCAGCGT
The DNA here is from genome assembly GCA_902687465.1 of Secale cereale. Lineage (NCBI taxonomy): Eukaryota > Viridiplantae > Streptophyta > Magnoliopsida > Poales > Poaceae > Secale > Secale cereale. The sequence goes on from LR738712.1 coordinate 451,424,509, forward strand.
CACCGAGTTGGGTCAAAGGCTTGTAATGGTTGGATTTTTTGTGTTGCCTGTTTATACCCCTCCACCACCACCTTCTCCCTAAGAGAGCCATCAGAACAAACTGCAACTTCCACTAGTCATTTTCTGAGAGAGAATCACCTACTCATGTGTTGAGATTAAGATATTCCAATCCAACCATTATTCAATCCTATCTTCTACCAAAGCCAAATATGTGAGAGTGTTTGAGCGTTGGGGAGACTATCATTTCAAGCACAAGATCAAGGAGTTCATCATCAACACACTGTCTATTACCTTTTGGAGAGTGGTGTTTCCTAGATTGGTTAGGTGTCACTTGGGAGACTCTAAGAGATTGTGGAGTTGAACCATGGAGTTTGAAAGGGCAAGGAGATCGCCTAATTCGTGAAGATCTACCAGAGTGAGGCTAGTCCTTCTTGGGCATAGGTCATGATGGAATAGAAAAGGTCACTTCTTCATGGACCTTTCGTGGGTGGAGCCATCCATGGACTCGCGCAACCGTTACCCTCTATGGGTTGAACTCTCCATCAACGTGGATGTACGATAGCATCACCTGTAGGAACCACTCCAAAAATCATGTCTTCATTGTGTTTGATCTTCCATCTCTACTCTCTACTTTCCGCCTAATTGCATGCTTTACTATTATGTCCCCCTATCTCTAGATATGCATGTGTAGGAAGTTTTGGTGTCATCTTAACTAGTGCCAAAATCTGCCTAAATTTCCAGAGAACTTAAAATTGCACCTTTGGTGGGTTAAGTGTCTATTCACACCCCCTCTAGACCTATCTTCTTTGATCCTACACATCTATGACAAGTAAACCCTTAATCTTGCTAACGCCTACTACTATTACTCCAAACCATGAGCGCTATCCAGCATGCATCGCAGGGTATTAAGTTCATAACAATAGAGTAATGCTTGAAGCATGATGATAGAATGTAGACAAAGCAAGATCAATTAATATGTTCTAGGTCCATCGTTTTACCCTTAGTAGCAACTTTACAAATGTATATCTTGCAACTCCTCTTGTCACAGATTAAGGACACCGCCAGACTGAACCTACTACCGAGTACCTCTCCTGCTGAAGATAAATCAGTCTAATTTGCCAAAAGAGATAGATAGATTGGAGAAAAATACAAGGCTATAAAATTACACCTATATAAATATCAGAAAAGACTCAAATAATTTCAATGAATAATCTGGTTATAAACCCACAATTCATTGGATCCCAACAAATACACCGTGAGAATTACACCGAAGGGGTCATTATATTGAAGATCAAAAAGAGAGAGAGAGCCATCTGGCTACTACTATGGACCCGCATGTCCTGCGGGAACTACTCACACATCATCATGAAGGCAGGAAGGTTGATGAAGATTACCTCCCCAATGGTTTCCCCCTCTCGTGAAGTGCCAAAAAAGGCCTCCAGATAGGATCGCGGAAGAATAGAAGCTTCTGGCAGCAATAAAATTGTTTCTGGTCTCACTCTGTGGGTTTCTGGATTTTAGAGAATTCATAGGACAGGTATTAGGTCAAACGGAGCTCTGTGGGGCCCACAAGCCTGGGTGGCGCCCTCCCCCCCCCCCAAAGGGGCGCACCCCTTGATCTTATGGCGCCCTCGTGTGTCTTATGATCTCTCCCTATAGCTTCGAGGGTCTCTTCTGGTCCCAAAAAAGTCATCGTAAAGTTTCATCATGTTTGGAATTCGTTTGGTTGGTTTTTCTGTGAAACAAAGAAATAGGCAAAAAAAACATTAACTGGCACTAGGCACTAAGTTAATAGGTTAGTCAATAAAAATGATATAAAATGACATATAAAGCAAACAATATTGATAATACAATAGTATGAAATAATCAAAAATTATGGATATGTTGCAGACATATTAGTTTGCACCCGCATCCTCCTCCTCTGATGCAGCTGTTGTACCTCTCCGGCATTGTCAAACCTCCACCACCAGCACCGACGCACCCGCTCGCCTTCTAAGACGACGTCGTCGACCTAGCACACGTTTGTAGGCAGGTACACTCCGCCCCCTATCGGCGACGTCCATGTCGGTCACCACGCCCGGTAGGTCTCTAGTCAAATGCCATTGAGTTTATTTTCAAATGTCATGTCGTTTTCTTAGAGAACGAAGGATGGCGGGGCATTGTATCGTGGAGAATGAGTTGTTCTATGATGTGTGATTGGATGTATTCGCAGGTTTCATAGGCAGTAGTAGAGGGGGGCTTCTGGCAGCAAGTGCATGAATCGTTTCACGCGCGAAAGCACATTGCGCCCTACGACATGCACATCATCCATGATCGCAATGTGAGGTTGTTATTATATCGATGGTACATCATCTAAACCTCCGTCGTCAAGTTTTGTAGTGCGGGTGGCTAGAGACAATGGAGAGTCTACTGGGAGGGCTTAATCAGGCTCAAGCCTACCCTCCAAATAATAATATATTTTTACTACTACTACCAGTACTTTCAAACCAGCTCAATAGTACATATAGCAAACACACAATGCCACACGCGCACAGCAAACAGGCCACACATGAATGCCCAGCCTCCATCTACTGTAATCACTAGTTCATGTATTGTTAACTAATTTAGTATCCAATGCAACTTATTTGCAAAAAAGAAGAGTACAAAAGGAGTATGCATGCATGTACTCCTCACACTGAACCTGAATCTATCCCAGCTAATGTTGTGAATCCCCAAGACCGACGCTCCAGAAGGCATCTAGCTATTCCGAGTTTCTTCGTGTGATTTGTTTTGTTCGTTAAATTCATCTTTGCATCATGTGCATTGCATCCTGTCTTCTTGCACCCCTTCTAAAAACTCAACTAAATTATTTGTACGGATCTTTGGTCCATTTAAATCGAGGGAATTCACAAGGTGCTTTCTCTTTATAACATGTCCTCCTAATAATTATGGAGCTATTATAAATATTCCATTCTTTCAGAATTAACCACAACTCACTTGCATTTTAAAGTTCCTTTCGTTTGCACATATCCTAAATCCATGCTCTTTCTCCTTGCACTCCATTTTGTTCTTGTGGCACTTCGAAATATTGTCGGAGTAGCCATCCACGTCTTTTCATCAATTTTAGGCAATCCAAATTCAATTCAGTTCGAATTCAAATTCTTCTTTCATGGCCAATCTTATTTTTCCTGGTTTCGCCAACTTTCTAAGTAATCTTGTGGAATTTTTTCTCACTTCAACTCTTCTTAGAACCTCCTAGCTTTTATTTTATTCCTTTTTTCCCTGCTAGAGAGCGAGAGAGAGAGAGAGAGAGAGAGAGAAGAGAACCCAGCCCAGCAGGCCACGAGGCCCAACCAGCAGCCCAGCCACCCCATCTTAAGCTAGCTCGATCCCTCCTCTTGCTCTCTTCCCTCATTCCCTCCTGTGCGCCGCCACCACCCACGCACGCTCGTGCCTTGCGCCAGAGCCCCTCGCATGCTGCTTTGTCGCCCGCATCGGCCAAGACCCCGCCGCCGTCTCACACTTCCACCACCGCCTATGGCCTCGCCGGCCTCACGCGCCTCCGTCGGCCTGGTCCGCCCCGCGCACCCTGATAACCCACAAGTGTAGGGGGTCGTAACAGTTTTCGAGGGTAAAGTATTCAACCCAAATTTATTAATTCGACACAAGGGGAGCCAAAGAATACTCTTAAGTATTAGCAGCTGAGTTGTCAATTCAACCACACCTAGAAACTTAGTATTTGCAGCAAGATAGTTTAGTAGCAAAGTAATATGATAGTGGCAGTAGTGGCAATAAAAGTAACGGTAGTGTTTTTGTAGTTTTTGTAATAGTAGCAGCGGAAAAGTAAATAAGCAACACGCAATATATGAAAAGCTTGTAGGCATTAGATCGGTGATGGGAAATTATGTCGGATGCAATTCATCATGTAGAAGTTATAACCTAGGGTGACACAGAACTAGCTCCAGTTCATCAATGCAATGTAGGCATGTATTCCGAATATAGTCATACGTGCTTATGGAAAAGAACTTGCATGACATCTTTTGTCCTACCCTCCCGTGGTAGGGGGGTCCTATTGGAAACTAAGGGATATTAAGGCCTCCTTTTAATAGAGTATCGGACCAAAGCATTAACACATAGTAAATACATGAACTCCTCAAACTACGGTCATCACCGGGAGTGGTCCCGATTATTGTCACTCCGGGGTTGCCGGATCATAACACATAGTAGGTGACTATAGACTTGCAAGATAGGATCAAGAACACACATATATTCATGAAAACATAATAGGTTCAGATCAGAAATCATGGCACTCGGGCCCTAGTGACAAGCATTAAGAATAGCAAAGTCATAACAACATCAATCTCAGAACATCGTGGATACTACGGATCAAACCCTAGCAAAACTAACTCAATTACATGATAGATCCCATCCAACCCATCACCGTCCAGCAAGCCTACGATGGAATTACTCACGCACAGCGGTGAGCATCATAGAATTGGTGATGGAGGAAGGTTGATGATGATAATGGCGGATCTCCACTCTCCGGAGCCCCAAACGGACTCCAGATCAGCCCTCGCGAGAGAGATTAGGGCTTGGCGGTGGCTCCGTCTCGTGAAATGTGATAATTCTTTCTCTCTGATTTTTTCTCCCCGAAAGTGAACTTATAGGATGTGGGGATACGTCGGTGGAGCACCAGGGGGCCCACGAGGCAAGCAGCGCGCCCTGGGCAGGGGGGCGTCCCCCCCCCCCACCCACCTTCGTGGACAGGGTGTGGGCCCCCTGGTCTGGATCTTCTTGCAGATATTATTTATATTTTCCAAAATAAATCTCCGTGTAGATTCAGGTCATTCCGAGAACTTTTTATTTCTGCATAAAAACAACACCATGGCAATTATGCTGAAACAGCGTCAGTCCGGGTTAGTTCCATTCAAATCATGCAAGTTAGAGTCCAAAACAAGGGCAAAAGTGTGTGGAAAAGTAGATACGTTGGAGATGTATCAACTCCCCCAAGCTTAAACATTTGCTTGTCGTCAAGCAATTCAGTTGATAAACTGAAAGTGATAAAGAGAAACTTTGACAAACTCCGTTTGCTCTTGTTGTTGTAAATATGTAAGCCAACATTCAGGTTTTCAACAAGATCATGAACTAACCACTCACAATAACTTTCAGGTCTCAAGACTACTCACATCAATGGCATAATCAACTAGCGAGCAATAATAATAAACCTCGGATGACAACACTTCCTCAAAACAATCATGATATGATATAACAAGATGGTATCTCGCTAGCCCTTTCTGAGACCGCAAAACATAAATGTAGAGCACATTTAAAGATCAAGGACTGACTAGACATTGTAATTCATGGTAAAAGAGATCCAGTCATGATCATACTCAATGCAAATTAATAGTAATACATGCAATCACAGAGGTGCTCTCTTACTGGTGCTCTTTGATAAGAGGATGATGACTCTGCATAAAAGTAAATAGATAGGCCCTTCACAGAGGGAATCAAGGTTTTGTAGAGGTGCCAGAGCTCGATTTTTAAATTGAGATGAATAACATTTTGAGCGGTATGCTTTCATTGTCAACATAACAACCAAGAATCTCGATATCTCCCATGCTACGCACATTATAGGCGGTTCCCAAATAGAATGGTAAAGTTTATAATCCCCCAACCACCAACAAGCACACTCCACGGCTAGCCCGAAACAATAGGTACCGTCCAAACCAGCAACAGCCCTGGGGCAGTTTTGTTTAATTATTATGATTTTGAGCATGGGATTGGGTATCCCGGTTACCAGCCATTTTCTCATGAATGATGAGCGGAGTCCACTCATCGTGAGAATAACCCACCTAGCATGGAAGATATAGACAACCCTAGTTGATACATGAGTTGTTCGAGCATACAAAACAGAATTTCATTTGAAGGTTTAGAGTTTGGCACATACAAATTTACTTGGAATGGCAGGTAAACACCGCATATAGGAAGGTATAGTGGACTCATGTGGAATAACTTTGGGGTTTATGGAAGTGGATGCACAAGCAGTATTCCCGCTTAGTACAGGTGAATGCTAGAAAGAGACTGGGAAGCAACCAGCTAGAGAGCAACAACGGTCATGAACATGCATTAAAATTAATCAACAATGAATGCAAGCATGAGTAGGATATAAATCACCATGAACATAAATATCGTGGAGGCTATGTTGATTTGTTTCAACTACATGCGTGAACATGTGCCAAGTCAGATCAGTTGAATCGTTCAAAGGAGGATACCACCCCATCATACCACATCACAACCATTTTAATATCATGTTGGCACGCAAGATAGACCATTATAAACTCTCAGCTAATTAAGCATGGCATAAGCAGCTATGATCTCTAATTGTCATTACAAGCATGTTTCATTCATAACAAGCTGAATCAGGAACGATGAACTATCATATTTACAAAAACAAGAGAGGTCGAGTTCATACCAGCTTTTCTCATCTCAATTAGTTCATCATATATAATCCTTATTGCCTTTCACTCGCACGACCAAATGGTGTGGATAATAATAATAGTGCACGTGCATTGGACTAAGCTGGAATCTGCAGGCAAGTAATGCAAGAGAGAAGACAAGGTAATGCGGCTCAAGGTTAAATCAACAATAAAGCATATGAGAGCCGCTAAGCATTTTCAATCATGGTCTTCTACTCTTAACCCCCAAAGAAAAGAAAAGAAACTATTTACATGGGAAAGCTCCCAGCAAGCAAAAGAAGAACTGGAAATCTTTTTGGGTTTTCATTTTTTAACTACTACTACAAGCAAAGAAAGTAAACTAGCTAGAAGCTACAACTAATATTTTTTGTTTTTATTAAGGTTTTCCTAGCACACGAGAAAAAGACTAAGAAAAAGAAACTGAAACTAAACATGGATGGTACAGTGAAAGAGTGTGAGCACCGACAACTAGAATGAGTGTGAACATGAATGTAAAGTCGGTGAGAAACACGTACTCCCCCAAGCTTAGGCTTTTGGCCTAATTTGGTCTATGGCCACGGATCGAGGCTGCTCCCTCCAGTGTACTGAGATGTATCCTCTGGGTGCCACTGGTTGGCGAGCTCATCCAGCTCCCACCCATAAACAGACTGGCGGTAAGGATCAAGTGGTAGCTCTGGCTCATGCTCTGAAGTTTGTGCCTGGCCTTGGTACTTGTAGAAGGCATCTGATGTAATGAGGTATATGCCTGTGGACAGATCAAACAGAGATGGTGCAGGCAAGGTAACAATTTCACAGTATATTTCATCAAACCTTAATTTATAATTAAGCGACATGTTCTTGTCTTTAACAATAAAATCATGGGCTACCATGCTCTTGTAGTCTAGATAAACAGGGGCAAGCAATTTTTCTTCCTTCTCATGATGCCTAATAGGTATTCTAAAATGTTCAGCAAGGCGAGAAGCAAAGATGCCTCCAAAGACGGGCCCCTTTGAGCGGTTCAGACTCAGCCATTTAGCAACGACGGCGCCCAAGCTAAAATTTATGTCTTGAAACAAAGCATGGCGTAAAATTATAATATCAGGGGCACTAAGATTCCCATTATTCCCGCGACCAATTAAACATCTACTAGCAAATAAAGCAAAGTAGCGCATAACAGGGAAGTGTATACTAGTGATTCTTGCCCCTGAGACTTGTCTAGTTTCCCCTACAGCTATCATGTCAATAAACCCTTCAACGTCTTCACGACGTGGTTCATCAAGTCTACCTCCAAAAGGTACCATGCATATTTCACAAAATTCGAAGAGTGATATCTCCTTAATCTCATCATATAAACGAAACTCCGCCGTAGGTGGTGTTTTCTTAGCATGAAAATGAAAACTTTGCGTGAAAATATTGGTGAGTAAGAGATACTGTTCTTTTTGGTCGTGGAGGAAGTCGGTGAGGCCTGCATTATTTGCCAACCAATAAAAGTCTTCGTAAATACAGGCGGACATCATGAAGTCATTACATGGCCATTCGCACGCTCGAACTTCCGCCATGCGAGGAAGATTATATTTGGGCTTCATATTTTCTTCTTTCTTCTTCTCCTCTGAGCTCTTGCTGTAGGAGCCCCTCAACAATCTCTTTATCATTTTCCTTTTCTGAAATTTTTCGTAACTCAAAATAAAAGTTAACCAAACTCAATAAGATTGATAGCAACAACTCCTATAAGTGCCTAGAGACTATATCATGCATAGAACTACTTGGGACAAAGAAAATTTGACATGCAAGCTCAAGAACAAGGTCACCACAGCAGCAAAAATTTGCAATAAATAGGGCACTAGAACAAAAACTAATAGGACCAATGGAGGAGTCACATACCAAGGAACAATCTCCCCCAAATAGTTTGATGAATGGTGCTTTGAGCAAGGAGATCGAAAATGGCAGCAAGATGAGCTAGAACTCGGGTTTGAGCTGGTTGGTGATTTTTTGGGGAGGAAGAAGAAGAGTGTGGGTGCAGGAATAAGTGGAGGGCGGCCACGTGGGGCCCACGAGGCAGGGGGCGCGCCCTGGGCAGGGGGGCGCGCCCTGGACCCTCGTGGCCAGGTGCTGGCTCCCCTCGTTGTGTGTTCTGTGCCATATTTCCTCAAATATTCTAGAAAAAAAATCATATTTCATTTTCATGGCATTAGGAGAACTTTTATTTTCGGGATATTTTTTATTTCACAGATAAGTATGGAAACAGACAGAAAATACTATTTGTGCTTTATTTATCCTAATTAACAAAGAGTAAAAAGAGGGTACAGGAGGTTGTGCTATCTAGATTCACCTATCCCATGCTCATCAAAAGGAATCCATTAACAAGGTTGACCAGGTCTTGTTAATAAACTCTTTCTGAATAACATGAAACCGGAGAATTTTCGAATAACACTAGGTTACCTCAATGGGGATATGTATGTCCCCAACAATAAGAATGGCATATGTCTTCTTGGTACTAGGGAGAGGAAATTCAAAACCTCCAATAGTAATAGTTGAAATTTTTCCAATATAATTGATACTGTGGACCTGAGGTTGTTTCCTCGGAAAGTGTACCGTATGCTCATTACCATTGACATGAAAAGTGACATTGCCTTTGTTGCAATTAATAACAGCCCCTGCAATATTCAAAAATGGTCTACCAAGGATAATGGACATGCTATCGTCCTCGGGAATATCAAGGATAACAAAGTCTGTTAGAATAGTAACATTTGCAACTACAACAGGCACATCCTCACAAATACCGACAGGTGTAGCAGTTGATTTATCAGCCATTTGCAACGATATTTCGGTAGGTGTCAACTTACTCAAGTAAATTCTACAATATAAAGAGAGAGGCATAACACTAACACCGGCTCCGAGATCACATAAAGCAGTTTTAACATAGTTCTTCTTAATGGAGCAAGGTATAGTAGGTACTCCTGGATCTCCTAATTTCTTAGGCATTCCACCCTTAAAAGTGTAATTGGCAAGCATGGTAGAAATTTCTACTTCAAGTATCTTTCTTTTGTTGGTAATAATATATTTCATATACTTAGCATAAGGATTTGTTTTAAGCACATCAGTCAAACACATACGCAAAAAGATAGGTCTAATCATTTCAGCAAATCGCTCAAAATCCTCATCATCATTTTTCTTGGATGGTTTCGGAGGAAAAGGCATGGGTTTCTGAACCCATGGTTCTCTTTCCCTACCGTGCTTCCTAGCAACAAAGTCTCTCTTATCATAACGTGATTCTTTGATTGTGGGTTATCATGATCAACAGCAGGTTCAATCTCTACATCATTATCATTGCTAGGTTGAGCATCATCATGAACATCATCATTAATACTATCACTAGGTTCATGTTCATTACCGGATTGTGTCTCAGCATCAGAAACAGATATATCATTGGGATTCTCAGGTGTATCAGCTATAGGTTCACTAGAGGCATGGCATGCAAAGTCCTATCATTTTTCTTTTTTCTTTTCTTAGAAGAACTAGGTGCATCTAAATTAGCTCTCTAAGAATCTTGCTCAGTTCTCTTAGGGTGGCCTTCAGGATACAGAGGTTCCTAAGTCATTTTACCACCTCTAGTTGTAACTCTAACAGCATAGTCATTATTCTTACTATTTAATTCATTGAGCAAATCATTCTGAGCCTTAAGTACTTGTTCTACTTGAGTGGTGACCATAGAAGCATGTATACTAATGAGTTTCAGTTCACCTTTAGCTCTAGACAGATAATCACTCAAGCGTTCAATCATATAAGCATTGTGTTGCAATTGTCTACCAACATAAGCATTAAAGTTTTCTTGTTTCACAATAAAATTGTCAAACTAATCTAAGCATTGGCTAGCAGACTTATAACGAGGAATATCACCTTCATGAAATCTATAAAGAGAATTTACCTTTACTACATGTGTCGGGTTATCAAGACCATGTATTTCTTAAATAGGCGGTAAATTCTTAACATCTTCAGCTTTAATACCTTTTTCTTTCATAGATTTCTTTGCCTTTTGCATATCTTCAGGACTAAGAAATAGAACACCTCATTTCTTCGGAGTTGGCTTAGGGGCTGGTTCAGGAAGTGTCCAATTATTTTCATTTTCTAGCATATTGTTCAATAGTAATTTAGCTTGTTCAACTGTCCTTTCCCTGAAAACACAACCAACACAACTATCCAGGTGGTCTCTGGAAGCATCGGTTAGTCCATTATAAAAGACATCAAGTATATTATGCATCTCAAGAGGATGATCAGGAAAAGCATTAAGTAACTGGAGGAGCCTCCCCCAAGCTTGTGGGAGACTCTCTTCTTCAGTTTGAGCAAAGTTATATATTTCTCGTAAGGCAGCTTGTTTCTTATGAGCGGGAATATATTTAGCAGAGAAGTAATACATCATATCCTGGGGACTGCGCACACAACCAGGATCAAGGGAATTAAACCAAGTCTTAGCATCACCCTTTAACGAGGAAGGAAACAACTTAAGGATATAATAGTAACGGATCCTTTCATCGTTGGTAAACAGGGTGGCTATATCATTCAACTTAGTAAGATGTGCCACAACAGTTTCAGACTCATAGCCATGGAAAGGATCAGACTCAACCAAAGTAATTAACTCAGGATCAACAGAGAATTCACAATCCTTATCAGTAACACAGATAGGTGAAGTAGCAAAAGCAGGGTCATGTTTCATTCTAGCATTCAAGGACTTTTCTTTCAGCCTAGCTAATAATTTCTTAAGATCATATCTATCGTTGCAAGCAAGAAAGTTTCTAGCAGTTTCTTCATCCATAACATAACCCTCAAGAACAACAGGCAATTCATATCTATTGGGAGAAGCTTCATCATCACTTTCATAAATATCATCAGTTTCAATATTTGCATTCTCCCTAACCTTAGCAATTTGTTCATCTAGAAATTCACCTAGTGGCACAGTATCAGGCATAGAAGTAGTTTCATCATACATAGCAGAAGTGGCATCATCAAGAACATACGACATATCAGATTCAATAGCAGGAGTAGGTGTCGCAAGTTTACTCATAACAGAAGGAGAATCAAGTGCAGAGCTAGATGGCAGTTCCTTACCTCCCCTCATAGTTGAGGGTAAGATCTTGGATTTTGAGTCCTTCAAATTCTTCATAGTGACCAACAGATATAAATATCAAGTGACTTAAAGAATAGAGCTATGCTCCCCGGCAATGGTGCCAGAAAATAGTCTTGATAACCCACAATTGTAGGGGATCGCAACAGTTTTCGAGGGTAAAGTATTCAACCCAAATTTATTGATTCGACACAAGGGGAGCCAAAGAATACTCTTAAGTATTAGCAGCTGAGTTGTCAACTTAACCACACCTGGAAACTTAGTATCTGCAGCAAGATAGTTTAGTAGCAAAGTAATATGATGGTGGCGGTATCGGCAATAAAAGTAACGGTAGTGTACTTGTAGTTTTTGTAATAGTAGCAGCAGAAAAGTAAATAAGCAACAAGCAATATAGGAAAAGCTCGTAGCATTGGATCGGTGATGGGAAATTATGTCGGATGCAATTCATCATGTAGAAGTTATAACCTAGGGTGACACAGAACTAGCTCCAGTTCATCAATGCAATGTAGGCATGTATTTCGAATATAGTCATACATGCTTATGGAAAAGAACTTGCATGACATCTTTTGTCCTACCCTCCCGTGGCAGCGGGGTCCTATTGGAAACTAAGGGATATTCAGGCCTCCTTTTAATAGAGTACCAGACCAAAGCATTAACACATAGTGAATACATGAACTCCTCAAACTACGGTCATCACAGGGAGTGGTCCCGATTATTGTCACTTCAGGGTTGCCGGATCATAACACATAGTAGGTGACTATAGACTTGCAAGATAGGATCAAGAACACACATACATTCATGAAAACATAATAGGTTTAGATCTGAAATCATGGCACTCTGGCCCTAGTGACAAGCATTAAGCATAGCAAAGTCATAGCAACATCAATCTCAGAACATAGTGGATACTAGGGATCAAACCCTAACAAAACTAACTCGATTACATGATAGATCCCATCCAACCCATCACCGTCCAGCAAGCCTACGATGGAATTACTCACGCACGGCGGTGAGCATCATGGAATTGGTGATGGAGGAAGGTTGATGATGACGATGGCGACGATCTCCCCTCTCCGGAGCCCCGAACGGACTCCAGATCAGCCCTCCCGGGAGAGATTAGGGCTTGGCGGCGGCTCCGTCTCGTGAAACGCGATAATTCTTTCTCTTTGAATTTTTTCTCCCCGAAAGTGAACTTGTAGGATCTGGGGATACGTCGATGGAGCACCAGGGGGCCCACGAGGCAGGGGGCGCGCCCTGGGCAGGGGGGCGCGCCCCCCACCCTCGTTGACAGGATGTGGGCCCCCTGGTCTGGATCTTCTTGCTGATATTTTTTATATTTTCCAAAATAAATCTCCGTGGAGTTTCAGGTCATTCCGAGAACTTTTTATTTCTGCACAAAAACAACACCATGGCAATTCTGCTGAAAACAGCGTCAGTCCGGGTTAGTTCCATTCAAATCATGCAAGTTAGAGTCCAAAACAAGGGCAAAAGTGTTTGGAAAAGTAGATACGTTGGAGACGTATCACACCACGGTCTCCTAGCTCGTCATCCCGACCTCGGCAAGCCCCGAGCCACCTCTCGCTCGCCTCGCTCGCCAGGATCCCATCACCGTCGAGCTCCTCCGCCTGACCAGCACCGTCGGCCGCCGGAGTTCTTCTTCTCCGGTGCGCCATCGTCGACCAAGACCAAGTCGCGTCGCCCCATCGCCCCTGCGCTCCTTCACCCTCTCTCCTTCGTCCACGTCGCCGAGCGCCGACCTCGCCTCTGCACCGCCCTGCGCTGCCGGCCCTCAAGCCCGTCGCCTCCTTCCGCCGCAAGTCCAATCCTAGGTATGGCGCCGACACCTCGGCCCGCTTGTCGTCGTTGATTCACCCCAATGTGCTCCCTTTGACCTCCGGCTGCTCTGCCCATGCACCACGGCCACCACCATCTCCAACCTCTCCCGTCGCCTGCCTTTGACTTCCTGCACGCCCGGCCCTGCTCCGCTTCCTGCATGGGACCCTACCGCCCGAGCTCATGTTGCCTTCTTGACTGTCGTGCTGCTGCTGGTGCTCGGGACGCCAAGACCCACCAGGTCCAACTACAACCCGAGCAGCTACACAACTATGTACTTGAATGGCTACACTGTCAAGTACACTGTCGCCAAGTTCCTCTCCGTCAAGTGCACAAGGACCTCGAGTACGACTACATGGTGGTGCGTCAAGTACCTCCGCCACCGTCTCCGAAATCGCCAAGTACCACGACGCCCGGAGCCCTCGGATACGTCAAGTTTGACTACCTTCGTGTGTACCACTACCATTGACCCTCGAAGACCCCGTGGACATCAGGTTCCGCATCGTGACCCCGAACATCTACAAACCGTGTACGACTGTCGTCGCCGTGGATCCGACAAGACCAAGTGTACAACTACCGCCGACGTGTACTACTACAGAATGTGAACAACTACTTCCACTACCATCGCCACGGGGAAGTAGTCGTACGCATGGAGACGGTAGTGGAAATAGTCGTTCACGGGGCGTCATGGGAAGTAGTCATTCACGTTTCGTAGTCGTACACGTCGGCCGTAGTTGTACACTTGGTCTTGTCGGATCCAAGTAGTCACAATGATGCAAAGAGTTGTGAGGATTCTTTGTGCATCATGCCATGTTTATGGTTGTGTGTTTACCATGTTGTTGGCTTCTTTCCAGTTTGCTTCTCTCGTTAGCTTTGGTTTCGTTCCGGAGTTGTGAGAATTCGTTCGACTATGTCTGTTTGTCTTCTTCATGGACTCGTTCTTCTTCCTTGCGGGATACCAGGCAAGATGACTGTTCCTCGATATCACCTCCATCTTTGCTTTGCGATGTCTCGCTCTATAGCTATGTCGCGCTACCCATTATTGTCTTGCCAGCCTCCTATGTTGCCATGAAACACTCTAATCGCCTTCCTAGCAAACCATTGATTGGCAAAGTTACGGTTTTGCTCAGCCCCTCTTATAGCGTTGTTAGTTGCAGGTGAAGATGGAATATGTTCCATGTTGGAACATGGATTTTTTGGGTTAACACAATATATATCTTATTTATTTAATGCACATATATATTTGGTAATGGGTGGAAGGCTTGGCCTTTTGCTTGGTGTTTTGTTCCACTCGTGCCGCCTTAGGATCCCATAAACCGATGTTATCTTCCATGATATTGCGTTCCTAACACGATTGGGTTTTATGGGCCCTCCTCGATAATTTGCTCTGTTTAAAGCTTTTCCATCAAGGTCCAACCTTGGTTTTACCATTTGCCTAATAACTAAAACTTACATAGGGAGTAATTAACCCGTGGATTCTTAATCAATCCTCGGGCCAGTGCTCCTCATGAGTGTTGGTCCAAACCTGTCAACCGCCAGTGGCCGCCAGGGGCAACTTTGGACTTGGCCTACCGGAAGTTTGGATAATCCGATTGTGGCCTGAGACGAGATATGTGTGGCTCTTATTAGGGTGTCGGCACGTCGGCGGGCTTTGCTGGGTTAGTTTTACCTTTGTCGAAATATCTTGTGCACGGGATTCCGAGAACACTCGGGTCTTCCCAATTTGGAGTTGTTACTCCGTTGGTCGTGAGAGCTTATGATGGGCTAGTTGGGACACCCCTGCAGGGTTATGATCTTTCGAAAGCCGTGCCGGCGGTTATGTAGCAGAATGGAGTTGTTAATATCTGGTTATAGATAACTTGACACCATAACTCAATAAGAATACTCTACCTATGTGAGTAACCGTGATGGTCTCTTTTCGAAGGGGTTCGAAAAGTGAACACGGTGGGGTTATGTATGAACGTAAGTAGACAGGGTCACTTCTTGATCACTACTAGTTGCGACCGTTGGCATATATTCTCATCTCGCTCTGACTTCGTAAGCTAGCCTCATACAATGCTTAGTGCTGCTACAACCACCTTGTAACCTCTTCACACCTAAAAGCCTTGATAGTTTTGATACCCGGTAACAAGATTGATGCATCCTCGTGACTCACAGTTACTACACAAACAGATGCAGGTATCTCAGAGTTTGACGTAGGACATGTGCAAGAGCTTCAGTGGGAGTTCGATGAAGAGAGCGGGCATATGTACGTGACGTACCCCGACGATCAGTAGTGGTTCCTACTAGGGCCGATCGGGATTAGCCTGTGTGGTATCTTTTTCTTCGTTTGATTTCGTCCGTAGTCGAACTCTGTGTTCTCTGCATGAATGTATGTTTATTGTATTAATTGTGTGATGTGGCGAGTGTAAGCCAACTATTAAACTCTCTTTCATCTTGTTCATTACATGGGTTGTGTAAAGATAACATGCTTAAGACCATTCCAGAATGCAGTTATGACTCTAAGTCGTGCATCAACACGTACGAGCTATAGCCGCATCTTGGGCGTTACAAGTTGGTAATCAAAGCCTTCCCTAACCTAGGAGCCCCTGCTTGATCGATCAGTTGCCGATGTTGAGTCTAGAAACAAAAAATGTTTTGAGTCCTATATATTTATTGGAGAGTAGGAATTATTTTTACTCCTTATCCCCTTCGTCGCTCTAGTGAGGACTCCTGATGTTTTGTTTTGACATCACTCCGCTCAATTTTCACTTAAAAAAATTAGGATCACGCGGGTATTGTTGGGATTGTTCTGATATCTTTGTGACAAGAACATTGTTCTTGGTTCCTCATGTCATTTGGGGGTTGTGGCAATGTCCCAGGGAGTTGAGCTCCGAGGTGTTGTCATCACAGTTGTATCATTACAGTTCCAGAATACCAGAGGTCGCCGACATTGAAAACTCTTATATGCATGTTTGGTGCTGAGATTGCCACGGCTAGTATAGCGGATGCTTTTCGAAGGTCTGAGGTACACGTTTTCCGAAGGTGCCTGGTTATGTATTGACGGATGGATACAGCTGGATGTAGGGATTGTTAGTTGGGTGAGATATTTGTGGTTCCCCTGTATCCCCAACACCAGATTGCATAACCAGAAAGTTTCGGGAATTGGCAGGTGGGAATTCAAGTAGCTCTAGGATTTCTTCTGACAAATACATGATATGAGGTTGGGATCCAACGTCTAGTTGTTTGCTTGTCACGGTCGATTTTACAATGGTCTCGTTGCGTCTTAATGAATCCTTGGCTATGCCGATTCGGGGACGTGATGTCCGTTGTAACATCGTGCCCGAGGGTCCTCATCACGAAAACTTTGGATGGAATCTCTATCATATGTTTGTTATGGCTTATTCTGCAAGCCAAATCCTTTGTTTTGTTTTGAGTTGTGGTATTCGAGTTGCTTCAATGTCAAGTGTTGATTCCATACCTTTCCTAAGCGGTGTTCTCATATTTCTATGGAGTGCTAATCCTTCTTGATCGTCGAGATTCTTATGTTAAATTCTTCTCAACAGGTGTGCTTCTCTTCAAGTTAATGCGATCATTTTTCATTGGCAAGGCCAATTCTCAGTTTTCTCAATGATGTCTATTTCATTCATCCCAAGATGTCTTTGTGTTTCCCCACCCTCCCACCCTTTTTTCTTTATGGAGACAGAATTCTTAGTCACGTATCCATTTTATACATGTGAAGTCTCTTCATTCTTTCCTTTCGATGTTGTTTATCCGGTGATTCTCAGGAAGATGCTCAGGAAGCTGCAAGTTTATCATTCTTCCTTCTTCTTTCTTCTTCGGTGGACTAAATTCAAGCTTCAGTGTTTATCATATCTCTTACTCTTATTTCACATGTTTTCCCATGTTGGAGTTTCTTATACAAAGTCTCTCTTGTTTATTTAACTCCCTCTAATTCTTCTCCGGAGTGCTGAAGATATCTCAGAAGATTCATGCTTCCATTCTAGATCCGTTCGCACTATTTTGTGGTTCTTATCTCATTCAAGTCATTCAATTCAACCGGTGCATTCTCTCTTTCAAGAATCATTTCCATCGGTGTTTCTTTTGAGTGGGCCCTAACCCACAGGTCTTTTCCCAGGATCTTACCTGGCTCTTCTATTTTTCTAGAGTTATTCTCAAATTCATTTGAAGTTTGACGTAAGAATGAATTTTCATCTGTCATATGCCATCTCCAAGATCGCTTTCAAATTCTTTCTATCGTTGCTTCAACATTTTCATTCTTCATTCCGGAGTGCCTCAACAATTCATGGTGTTGTATCTCATCGTCATTCTCATATTTTGATGACCGAATAAGAGTTTTCCTCTAAATATTGTCCGTTCTCATGGTTCTAGCTTCATGCCATCCTCATTATTGTTCCGATTATGAGGAATTCTTTTCTTACCCATCCGGAGCATTTCATAAGTATTTTTATTTGGATTCTACAGACACCATCCTTTTTAGAAGAATAATTCATTTTCAGTTTTGCTCCCGCCCTCTAATTCTTACCGGTGGATCGTTCAGGTATTTGCTAGTCATCTCATGTTCTCTTCATTGTCTTATATCTAAATCTCTCAAGTGCCTTCGTTCGTGTTCTAATCCTTTCCGACGATCCCTTCTCTTTTCTTCGTTCATCTTCACATTCTCGTGGTGGTTCATTTAAGATTTCCTCTTCTTATATTATCATATCATCTCATTCGTTCTTTCCAAATCCTATCGATGGTCCGTTGGATTGTGCTATATCTCTCTCCAATCCTTTTCAAGAAGAATAAGTAGTATGCCAAATCCAATGCTTCTCATCAATTTAAATTAGTGAAGGATACGCATAACATAATTATTATTCTTGTGTCATCCAAGTGATTAAGCCCTTACTTCGGAGTTTGTTCGGGAGGAATAAATTCTTGGTTTCAAGTTGTTCATCTTGTCTCCCGGTGTTCTAAGCTCTCTCAATTTTCTCATCGTGAATATCCATCTAAGTAATTGCAACGCTTCAATCTTATTCTTTTCATCCTTCACTTATCATCCTTTTGTTACCAGAGTTCTCCATGGTGGTTCATCATGATTTAATTCATCCTCGAAGTGTTATTGAAGATTCTTGTTGGAGTGCAAATAATTGCTCCATTATCTTTTGAGGTGGTGTTATGTCATTCTAGAGAATTTCCTTCATGTTTCATGATTCACAAGTTATCAAGAATGAGATATTTAAACCCATCATTTTCTTCGTTCAGGAGATCTTTTCAATCCTTCAGTTTATTAGTTTGAGTAATCTTGGGTTGTATCTCACCTGAAAGCTTTCCCTAAGGATTGTTGCTATTTTTGGTGCTTATAAATGACCCAAGTTATTCATTTATCCTCTCGGTGAAAGAAGTTTTTTCTTCTCCTTGTTGATCTCAAACCAAATAATTTTTTTTCGTTAGTGGTGGAACTTCACCTCTAGTTTTGAGATGGTTTCCATAAGCCACAACAAGCTTATTCTTTTGTTGTAGATTTTCTCAACAACTTCGTTCAATCCATCTTTGTAAGGTTGCTTTTCCAATTCAAGTGTGGAGAAGTTGTCATTTTCTTCTCCATTCTTTTCTTTCATTGATCTAGCTTCTATTTGTTCGTTCCGGAGGCTATGTGATGTTGCTCTCTTCGACCAGTCATCTCGTTTGGTCAAGATCATGTTATTTTCCTTTCTGGCCCATTTAACAAGAGTGTTGTATTCCCCATTCAAGTTCTCTCATCTTATCAAGTTTTCCCTCTCTTTTTAACCAGAGTGATGTCTGAAATCCTTCTTACCCCTTGTACAATTCTTTCAATAGTTCCGGAGGCAGTGTGTTATTGGTTTCACCAACTATCATCCAATCTTGTCAAGTTCATGTTAATTCCTTCAATTTTCAGTCGGAGTGTTGTCCGAATTATTTTGTTCTTGGTCCTTCTCTACCTTTATTTAACCGGAGTGGTTTTAAATTCTTTCATGATCCTTGAGCTCTTCGTTCATGTCTTTGCAACCTTCAAATTCTCGTGGTGTCCCTTGTTCCTCATTTTTAATAGAATAATCCAACTTCATTCATCTTCGTTGTATTATTTCTTTCAATTTGTTCAACCTCTCAAGGTTTGTGGTTTCACTCATTTTTCGAAGAAGAAACTTTGTTTTACCTCTTCCTTTTCCATTTCTATCTGGTGCCATCCTTAGGATCTCGGGTCGAGATCCTCTGTTAGTGTGGGAGAGTTGTGACACCCCAAGACCGACGCTCCAGAAGACTTCCGGCTATTCCGAGTTTCGTCGTGTGACTTGTTTTGTTCGTTGCATTCATCTTTGCATCATGTGCATTGCATCCTGTCTTCGTGCACCCCTTTTAAAAACTCAACTAAATTATTTGTATGGATCTTTGGTCCATTTAAATCGAGGGAATTCACATGGTGATTTCTCTTTATAACATATCCTTCTAATAATTATGGAGCTATTATAAATATTCCATTCTTTCGGAATTAACCACAAACCACTTGCATTTTAAAGTTCCTTCCGTTTGCACATATTCTAAAACCATGCTCTTTCTCCTTGCACTCCATTTTGTTCTTGTGGCACTTCGAAATACTGTCGGAGTAGCCATCCACGTCTTTTCATCAATTTTGGGCAATCCAAATTCAGTTCAGTTCGAATTCAAATTCTTTCTTCGGGGCTAATCTTATTTTTCGTGGTTTCGCCAACTTTTTAAGTTATCTTGTGGAATTTTTCCTCACTTCAACTCTTCTCAGAACCTTCTAGCCTTTCTTTTCTTCCTTTTTTCCCTGCTTGAGAGAGAGAAGAGAACCCAGCCCAGCAGGCCACGAGGCCCAACCAGCAGCCCAGCCACCCCATCTTAACCTAGCCCGATCCCTCCTCTCGCTCTCTTCCCTCATTCCCTCCTGTGTGCCACCACCACTCACGCACGCTCGTGCCTTGCGCCCGAGCCCCTCGCGCGCTGCTTCGTCGCCCACATCCGCCGAGACCCCGCCGCCATCACACCCTTCCACCACCGCCTAGGGCCTCGTCAGCCTCCCGCGCCTCCGTCGGCCTGGTCCGCCCCGCGCACCCCGGTCTCCTACCTCGTTAGCCCGCCGTCGGCAAGCCTCGAGCCGCCTCTCGCTCGCCTCGCTCTCTGGGATCCCATCGCCATCGAGCTCCTCCGCCTGGCCAGTGTCGCCGCCCACCGGAGTTCTTCTTCTCTCGTGCGGCGCCGTCGACCAAGACCAGGTTGCGTCGCCCCGTCGCCCCTGCACTCCCTCATCCTCTCTCCTTCGTCCACCTCGCCGAGCACCGACCTTGCCTCTGCACCGCCCTACGCCGCCGGCCCTCAAGCCCGTCGCCTCCTTCTGCCGCCAGTCCAACCCCGGGTACGGCGCCGACAGCTGGGCCCGCTCGTCGTTGTTGATTCACCCCTACGCGCTCCCTTTGACCTTCGGCTGCTCTACCCATGCACCACGGCCACCATCATCTCCAGCCGCTCCCGTCGCCTCCCTTTGACTTCCTGCACACCCGGCCCTGCTCCGCTTCCTGCATGTGACCCTGCCACCCAAGCTCCTGTTGCCTTCTTGACTGTCGTGCTACTGCTGGTGCTCCGGACGCCAAGACCCACAAGGTCCGACTACAACCCGAGCACCTACACGGCTTTGTCCTTGAACGGCTACACTGTCAAGTACACCATCGCCAAGTTCCTCTTCGTCAAGTGCACAAGGGCCTCGAGTACGTCTATACAGTGGCGCGTCAAGTACGTCCACAATCGTCTCCGAAATCGCCAAGTACCACGACGCCCGGAGCCCTCGGATACGTCAAGTCGACTACCTTCGTGTGTACCACTACCATCAACCCTCGAAGACCCCGTGGACATAAAGTTACTCGTCGTGACCCCGAACATCTACGAACCGTGTACGACTACCATCGCCATGGATCCGACAAGACCAAGTGTACAACTAACGCCGACGTGTACAACTACGAAACGTGAACGACTACTTCCCACGATGCCTCGTGAATGACTACTTCCACTACCGTCGCCACGGGTATGACTACTTCCACTAAGACCCGTGTACCACTACTTCCCTCGACGAACTCGAACCGTTCCGAAAACGAACGCTTCAAAGGTATACCCACCGAGACGACCGCCCGTGGACGAATGCTTATGTTGTATGCGATGCTCGTGTTTGAATCGTATCCGAATTGTTGTTGCATGTTGCCCCTTTTTTGCCATGTTGCCGACCCGTGGGAACCCGGTAACCGAGAGCCTCCCACCATCTTTGCATGACACGCTCCCGCCACTCTTCTTTTGCATCGGCATCTCGACGAGTTGTCGGATCATCGGAACGTTGCCGTGGCACCGTTTCCGTTTGCGCCGCCAGGACACCCCTTTCTTTCCGTCGTGGCGACCAAATGCTTCATAACATGCTCGTGCCAACGTTTCCTAAAATTGCATATAACTTGAATATGTCATCTGCATCATGATAACAACATTTAAATGGTTAAAATTGTTGTTTGCATTAAATTTTCTAAATGACATGTGGGGATTTTCCGGAATTGTAGTTTGTTGTTTTCGGCCCCATTTAAATTGTTTAGATACTGTAATTTTATTATGCTTCACCTCTTGCCATGTTACCCCTTGCCATGTTAACAACATTTAAACTTGTTGGGTACATGAATGAGAGCAAATTAAATAATTGAATGTGGTGTTTCGTCAATATGCAACTCGTTGCATATTGAGCTCTGATACGTCTCCAACGTATCTACTTTTCCAAACACTTTTGCCCTTGTTTTGGACTCTAACTTGCATGATTTGAATAGAACTAACCTGGACTGATGCTGTTTTCAGCAGAACTGCCATGGTGTTGTTTTTGTGCAGAAATAAAAAGTTTTCAGAATGACCTGAAAATCCACGGAGAATTATTTTCGAAAATATAAAAAATATCTGCGGAACGATCCAGACCAGGGAGGCCCACACCCTGTCCACGAGGGTGGGGGCGCGCCCCCTCCCCCTGGGCGCGCCCCCGTGCCTTGTGGGCCCCCCTGTTGCTCCACCGACGTACCCCCGGACTCCATATATTCACTTTCGGAGAGAAAAAAATCAAAGAGGAAGAATTATCGCGTTTTACGATACGGAGCCGCCGCCAAGCCCTAATCTCTCTCGGGAGGGCTGATCTAGACTCCGTTCGAGGATCCGGAGAGTGGAGATCGTCGCCATCGTCATCATCAACCTTCCTCCATCACCAATTCCATAATGCTCACCGCCGTGCGTGAGTAATCTCATCGTAGGCTTGCTGGACGGTGATGGGTTGGATGAGATTTACCATGTAATCAAGTTAGTTTTGTTAGGGTTTGATCCCTAGTATCCACTATGTTCTAAGATTGATGTTGCTATGCTTAATGCTTGTCACTAGGGCCCGAGTGCCGTGATTTCAGATCTTAACCTATTATGTTTTCATGAATATATGTATGTTCTTGATCCTATCTTGCAAGTCTATAGTCACCTACTATGTGTTATGATCTGGCAACCCCGAAGTGACAATAATTGGGACCACTCCCGGTGATGACCGTAGTTTGAGGAGTTCATGTATTCATTATGTGTTAATGCTTTGGTCCTGTACTCTATTAAAAGGAGGCCTTAATATCCCTTAGTTTCCACTAGGACCCCGCAGCCACGGGAGGGTAGGACAAAAGATGTCATGCAAGTTCTTTTCCATAAGCATGTATGACTATATTCGGAATACATGCCTACATTACATTGATGAACTGGAGCTAGTTCTGTGTCACCCTAGGTTATAACTTTTACATGATGAATCGCATCCGACATAATTTCCCATCACCGATCCAATGCCTACGAGCTTTTCACATATTGCTTCTTGCTTATTTACTTTTCCGCTGATGCTATTACAAAAACTACAAAAACACTATCGTTACTTTTATTGATGTTACTACTATTTCCATACTACTTTGCTACTAAACTACCTTGCTGCAGATACTAAGTTTCCAGGTGTGGTTGAATTGACAACTCAGCTGCTAATACTTAAGAGTATTCATTGGCTCCCCTTGTGTCGAATCAATAAATTTGGGTTGAATACTTTACCCTCGAAAACTGTTGCGATCCCCTACACTTGTGGGTTATCAAGCTCCACTTAATTTGTAGTATTGTTTGTGCACTTTGCCATGCCATGCCTATTTAAACCAAACATGCATCATACTTCTTTGTGCATCATGCCATGTTTATGCTTGTGTGATTACCATGTTGTTGGCTTCTTTTCGGTTTGCTTCTCTCGTTAGCTTCGGTTTCGTTCCGTAGTTGTGAGGATTCGTTCGACTACGTCCGTTTTTCTTTTTCAAGGACTCGTTCTTCTTCCTTGCGGGATACCAGGCAAGATGACCGTTCCTCGATATCACCTCTATCTTTGCTTTGCTAGTTTTCTCGCTCTATAACTATGTCGCGCTACCCATTCTTGTCTTGTCAGCCTCCTATGTTGCCATGAAACATTCTAACCGCCTTCCTAGCAAACCGTTGATTGGCTAAGTTACACTTTTGCTCAGCCCCTCTTATAGCATTGTTAGTTGCAGGTGAAGATGGAAGATGTTCCATGTTGGAATATGGATTCTTTGGGTTAACATAATATATATCTTATTTAATTAATGCACATATATACTTGGTAATGGGTGGAAGGCTTGGCCTTTTGTTGGTGTTTTGTTCCACTCATGCCGCCTTAGGATTCGATAAACCGGTGTTATGTTCCTGATATTGCGTTCCTAACACGGTTGGGGTTTATGGGGCCCCCTCGACAATTCGCTCTGTTTAAAGCTTTTCCAGTAAGGCCCAACCTTGGTTTTGCCATTTGCCTAATAACTAAAACTTGCATAGGGAGTAATTAACATGTGGATTCTTAATCAACCCCTGGGCCAGTGCTCCTCATGAGTGTTGGTCCAAACCTTTCAATCGTCGGTGGCCGCCAAGGCCAACTCTAGATTTGGCCTATCGGAAGTTTGGACAATCCGATCGTGGCCTGAGACGAGATACGTGTGGCTCTTATCAGGGTGTTGGCACGTCGGGAGGCTTTGCTGGATTAGTTTTACCTTTGTCGAAATATCTTGTGCACGGGATTCCGAGAACACTCGGGTCTTCCCAATTTGGAGTTGTTACTCCGCTGATCGCGAGAGCTTTTGATGGGCTAAGTTGGGACACCCCTGCATGATTATAATCTTTCGAAAGCCGTGCCCATGGTTATGTGGCAAATTGGAGTTGTTAATATCCGGTTGTAGATAACTTGACACCATAACTCAATAAGAATACACTACATGTGTGAGTAACCGTGAAGGTCTCTTTTCGAAGGGGTTCGAAAAGTGAACACGGTGGGGTTATGTATGAACGTAAGTAGATAGGATCACTTCTTGATCACTACTAGTTGCGACCGTTGGCATATATTCTCATCTCGCTCTAACTTTGTAAGCTAGCTTCATACAATGCTTAGTGCTGCTGCAACCACCTTGTAACCTCTTCACACCTAAAAGCCTTGATAGTTTTGATACCCGGGAACAAGATTGTTGAGTCCTCGTGACTCACAGTTACTACACAAATAGATGCAGGTATCTCAAGTTTGACGCAGGAGATGTGCAAGAGCTTTAGTGGGAGTTCGATGAAGAGCACGGGCGTATGTACGTGACGTACCCCGACGATCAGTAGTGGTTCCTACTAGGGCCAATCGGGATTAGCATGTGTGGTATCTTTTTCTTCGTTTGATTTCGTCCATAGTCGGACTCTGTGTTCTATGGATGAATATATGTTTATTGTACTAATTGTGTGACGTGGCGAGTGTAAGCCAACTATTAAACTCTCTTTCATCATGTTCATTACATGGGTCGTGTAAAGATACCATGCTTGAGACCATTGCAGAATGCGGTTATAACTCTAAGTTGTTCCTCGACACGTAGTAGCTATAGCCGCATCCTGGTCGTTACAAATGTGAACCAAGATACCCTTTCCGTTAACTATTGTGATTGTAATCGCTCTTCCAACTATGGACAACAAAATGAGGATATAATGGTTATGTTGCAAGATAAATTCAAATTTTGGTTAAAATTTTCAAAAACAAAATCAAAATTCTTAGAAAAAATCTACTTAATACTACATGTTTTAAGTAGTAATTTAGGAAATTTTGACCTTATTCTGACAACAAGGTTGGGACATCATGTTTTTTTCTTTTCAAAAAGAGCTTAGTTTTCTCGCAGTTGATTTTAGCCTACCCTTCGTGTTCTTCCTAGATTCGCTACTGGCTGGAGGCAATGTGGCCACTCCGCACGGTAGAGGAGATCGAAAGCTTTGCTTCTTGTCAACTTGTTGATTGATTCATTCATTCAATGTTACTCTACACATTGTGTAGCCTGCACGCGGCCCTTCATGTTCTTCCTAGATTCGCTACTGGCTGGAGGCAATGTGGCCACTGAGCACGGTAGAGGAGATCCAAAGCTTTGCTTCTTGTCAACTTGTTGATTGATTCATTCATTCAATGTTACTCTACACATTGTGTAGCCTGCACACGTTGTCGTGATGTATCACATGATGGAGGGACGACCATTTATGCACATGCAATGTTGGATGAAGGTATGTGTGGGACGACATAATTCATTAATCTCGTTGAATTTGAACTATTGTTATGCTAGACTTATTTGCATGTTATGTATGGATGATTTGTGCTATTTTCTTTCCAAACTACGATGAAATCTACCGTGTTTGCATAAATTTCATCCGGTTAGTTCAAATAAACAATGGTTGAAATATATGTGAGCAATGTTGGATGGCCAGGTCCCGCATTAGTGCCGCTCGTCCGCAAACAGATGCCGGAACAAATTTGCAGGTCAGCGTTGAAGATGCACTAAGCACTCACATCCTGTTGAAGATGCCCTAAACACTCGCATCCTATCTGAGGATTTTGCATTAGGGCATGTACAATGGTTGCTAAGATAGTCTTATCTTAAGTTTTGCATGTAAATTAGAGATGACAAAAAAAACAAGTCTACAATGGATCATCTCTTAGCCTTATCTTCAATAATTAGTTATTCCTAAAAACACGGTGAGACAAATTGTGCTAAGCTATCATCTCTTGTCTTTGCTTAAATAAGCTAAGACAAGACTTCTCTTATGATTTCTCTCTCCTCCACCTCATCATTTATCTTACGTGGCATCCTTAAGCTAGAACCATTGTACATGCCCTTAGTGCCTCTTGTCCGTAAACAGATGCCGGAACAAATTTGCAGACCAGCTTTGAAGATGCCCTAAACACTCACATCCTATCTGTACGAGCATCTACAAGAGACTGGGCCCACAGGACTTAAGATTGATAGACACAATAAGCACAACGAGAACATCATCTCACATTGAAAGAATATTCCGCTTTTATGAGACACAAGCGTCAAACCACTTCAATATTTTCATTCCGCTGCTATGACAAACTGAAAGGAGGTTGGCGGAAGGCCATTGCCTTGTACATCAATTATGACTTTAATACATCCTGTCAGATGACACTTAAGGAGATATATGTACAAATGAGGCTATCAGGTAAGAGCTATAACTCGAGCATATACACTTGCAACAGCGAAACCTCCGTCACCTACAGTTTTTCCATGGAATAGAGACCGGTTCAATTTAGAACCAATGGGAGAACAGCATGCAAGGTGCAGTGCCAAGCAAGGCTCGTGGACGAATATCCTCGTCTTGATTTTAACCAATGCAGCAGCTCATCCAGAAATGGGCTAACATACTGGATTAATTTACCTCGCTACGTACGCCAAAAGTTATGTTATCTCATTTTCTTCTTTTAGCTGCAAGGAAGAATCTGATGTATGTAGTGCTGCTCTGGGCAATACCCGTTGGCTACTGGATGCTGCCTTCTGCCCTCTATGTAGTAAGCTAATGGAAGAGGATGCATTGGCACTTGCAGCAGCAGCCACGCTGCTCCTAGCTGCTGGCACATCATGGCTATGCTTGCCTTCATATGTAGTTATCACCGCCGTTGGGTCTTGCGAACATCTTTCGATATGCTTCTTTACATCGCATCCCTGGTACGTGCATTTGTAGTAACTCCTACACAGAGCACAACTAGAGTCAATATGTTATGAATAACTTCAGAAAGAGATCAGCAAACAGTGTGCAAACTGCTAGCTAGATATATCATTTAGCATACGCAGGGGATTATTCATTCAATCTGTTGAGTATTGTGATTAGATTGGAACATAGGATAGATTAGGAAGTATTCTGTCTTGTCTTGTACTCCAAGAAAACCATGTACTTCTATATATGCCCACGAGGCTCAAGCAATAAACAATCCATTCCACCAATCCCTCTCTATCCCTTCTAATTTAGTTTCAGCCTAATCTAACTTGGTTTCAGCCTAACCGATCAAAACCCTATCCGCCGCCCGCCACTTCCGCCTCGCGCGCCGCCCCCGAGGCGGTCGGCCTCCATGACCACCACCGGGGGGCACGCCACCCATACCTAGGGTTCGTCCGCCGGTCGTGTTGACCGGCTGCCCTAGAGTCTTTTCATGAGCCCTTGCTCCGGGTTTTTCTCTCGCTGGTCGCCTGGTCGTCTTGATCAACGTTACTAAACAGTGTGCAAACTGCTAGCTACTCCCTCCGTCCGGTGAAGAGTGTACATCTAGAAAAATTTAGGACAAATTATGAAGTGAAGTAAAAAAATGCATTGGAAAGGTGCAAGTCACAATCTCCCTCTTTAATTACCCAACCCCCAATGAGCTAAGTGCATGTAGAAATTAAGAAGGCCATAAGTAAAATGTTATTGGTCTTGATTACTGTGTGATAAGAGAGAAGTATTTTTTTTCTACTTTAAAGTGCACCGAGAAGATAGAAGTACACTCTTTTGTGGACAAATTTTGAAGTCAAACGTACACTCTTCATCGGACGGAGGGAGTAGATATCATTTAGCATACACAAGGAATTATTCATTCAATCTGTTGAGTTTTGTGATTAGATTGGAAACATAGGATAGATTAGGAAGTATTCTGGCTTGTTTTGTACTCCAAGAAAATCATGTTCTTCTAGGTATGCCCACAAGGCTCAAGCAATAAACAATCAATTCCACCAATCCCTCTCTATCCCTTCTAACTTGGTTTCAGCCTAACCGATCCAAACCATATCTGCCGCCCGCCGCTTCCGCCTCGCGCGCCGCCCCCGGGGCGGTCGGCCTCCATCCCCACCGCCGGGGGCCGCGCCACCCGTACCTAGGGTTCGTCCGCCGGTCGTGTTGACCGTCTGCCCTAGAGTCTTTTTCCTGAGCCCTTGCTCCGGGTTTTCCTCTCGCTGGTCGTCTTGATCGACATTTCCTTTTGTTTTTCATACCAATCTACGATCGGTTTGCTTCGCCCACCACCGTTGTCTACCCCCGTGCCTCTACTCCAACAAGCGTCGACTCTACACTGACCACTTCGTCATCCACCGCGCGGCAAGGCTGGCGCGCTGCCCAAGGGACGCCTTCATGCTCATTGTCAGTCGTTCGTCCGCGTGGTCTCCATTGCCGATCCGTCTTCGTCGTCATGACCCGGGACATCACCGACAACGTCGCCATCGACTCCGATCTACGCGTCGTCCCCGCCATGGCACGTATAGCACCGCCGTCGGTCAGATCAACTGATCACGCGCCTGTCTTCAGCAAGCACGTCCCCGAGCACGCGCCTACCACTGATCGAGCCACAGGTTGCCGTCACGTCCCTTTGGACCGCTGCGAGGCCGCCCTGAGGTCCTCCCGCCAGAGGCACTAACCCGTGCGCCGCTCCCGGCGACACCCATTCGGGCCTGCGACGCTCGGTCCACGCCGTCACCCTGAGAGCCTCCCGACGGCTCACCCGTAGCCGCCGCCGCCTTTGCATCGCCCCCTCGGCTATCGCGCCGCGCCACACGGTCTACACTGCCTCACATCGGGTCGTCTCCACGCGGCTGCCCCGGCCCGTGAGCTGCCTCTACACCGCCTTTCAGGCTGTAGCGCAGCGGCATGCGGTCCCCGCGAGCCGCCGCTACACCGCCCCTTCGGGTTGTAGCGCCGCGGCACGCGGTCCCCGCCGCCGCCCGAGACCGTCCATGTGGCGACACTGACCCGCGCTTCGTTGTTGCGCCAGCCCTTCGGGTCGTAGCACCGCGGCACGCGGTCCACCCCGCCGCCCCGAGGTCTTCTCGCCTTCACCCCGACCCGCTTGTTGCCGCTGCGTCGCCCCTTCGGGCTGTAGCGCCGCGGCCCGCGGTCCACTCCGCTATCCCCGCGCGCCGACCTCCCGTGGTATGCGCCGCACCGCCTCCCTCAGCTCGGGAACGCCACCGTCCGCGCAGGTCTTCGTCACGCTGTCGGGTTGTTCCTCGCCTACTTCGAGCATCATCGTCGCACTCCTAACCCAGCGGCCGCCGCTTTTCTTTGGCGCCGCCGCTGCCTCTCGTTCACCCGAGCCACGCCGCCCGTCCACCCCCTTCGTCTTCGTCCAGTACCAGCTCATCGCCAGCATCGTTGTCATCTTTCCCGACCACTTCGTCTACTCTGACCACCGTCAACGACATCGGCCACGCGTCGATTGGCGCCGCAACCGTCGTCGAGTCCTTTGCTGTTGGCCCCTACGACTCCTCCAACATGGCGTACCGCTTGTGCAGGTCCCCGTCTACGCATGCCTGGTGCTGGCAACACCGACGCGTGCCATCGTCTCTGGTGTGTTCCCAGGCCTGGCAAGCCTAGAACGACGCATCATCAACATCGACTTCATCCGTCTACGCATGCCCGATGCTAGCAACACAGGTGTGTGCCTTCGTCCACGATGTGTCCCCGGGCTTGGCAAACCCAGCGCGGCGCCTAGTCAACATCTTCTTTCCGGCGCACCCCTACTTCGACACCACTGCGCCCATGACAAACCCGGCGTCCTCGGCTCCACGGCGACATCCTCGGCCCCGGCCACCCCGACTCGACATCGACCACGGCCTCCCTCGCACGCCTACCTCGACCATGGCTACACCACCCTACGCTCTCGGTTACCTCGACAACAACACAAAGGGCTACCGCCTTGCTTGAGCAACCTCGTCGGTTTCCACTCCAGCCACAACTTCCGGGATGCATTGACCGTCACGACGGG
>LR738712.1:451455076-451469926 GCA_902687465.1 Secale cereale
GGGGGGGGGGTCCATTGGCTTACCTTCAGATTCTTCTCCAATTTCGACGTCTGCGTCGCTACCGTTGTGACTGCAGGGGATGTTGAGTATCGTGATTAGATTGGAAACATAGGATAGACTAGGAAGTATTCCGACTTGTCTTGTACTCCAAGAAGATCATGTACTCATGTATATATGCCCACAAGGCTAAAGCAATAAACAATCGATTCCACCAATCCCTCTCTACCCTTCTAACTCTCTGACTAATCGGCAGCATGATCCATTTGATTACTTCCTGTGCCTTGTGGTTGTCAGTATGTCTAGAAGTCTATCTGTTTGAAATTTTGAGTTACGACTTAAATCTGTTGCAGATCCGTGCAAAAGAAAAATTGTCCATACAATAAATAGTATTATCAAGTAGTCATGGTTAATCAGAGCTTCATACATGTATGTTTGATAATTCTGACAACAGTATGAGTTCCACTATCTCCAGTAAGTTCATCATTGCCCTCCTAGATATCACTTGAGATGGACAGTTGCTCACCTCCCAGCCCCTCTGCCGTAGACAACCAGAATGCCGCAAGGGAAATTTGCTCACCTCCCAGACCCTCTGCCATAGACAACCAAACTGCCGCAAGGGACATTTGCTTACCTCCCAGCCCCTCTGCCCTTGACAACCAGAATGCCGCAAGGGGTGTGGACGTGAGAAAGATCCAAATGTCCAGGATGAAAGCTTGTTAATTTTAATTGAAAGCTAAAATCCAATTCTTCAATCACCATTCTGAAGATTAAGATTCAAGTCCTCCAATGCTAGTAAGGAAGTTCCAAAAGATCTTATTCCAGTGGAAGGTTTACATATATTCTGTGTCTACAACTAACAAACAGTATTCTTCTTCATAGTTAGTAATAAATTACATAGAGATGCAGGAAAATGTGGCGTTATCTAGAGTTGGTCCCAATATGGTACAATGTGCAAGCGGGGACTCATAGCACAATGGATAAAGATAGTGGGCAACAGAAGGATTACCTTGGATGAGGATTCCCTTTCACCACTTTCTGCCCGTACTTGCGCCACCGGTAGCCATCATCCAAAAGATCAATTTCACTGGTTGTTTGCACGATGATTCTTTGAGCTGGCGCCGGCACATACCTATCCAGTGAAACTAGCATTTAGAGATTGAAGCTTCAAAAAATACTACTGACAAAATATAATTTACTACATGAACCACCTTTTGTTTGCATTCACAATACCGGCATCTCCATTGTCATCACCTGCCTCATCATTGTCCTCCTCCTCTCTATCACTTGAGCCAGACAATTGATCACCTCCGTCTCTCCTCTTAGACATTGAAGGCCCTGTGATGCCATCATTTGATACCTCAACTTTTCCAGAATGATCTTGAGATCCTGGTTCTGATCGAGTCAAAGCGTCTCTGTTCTCAGGGAAATCATCTTCATTTAGTAAATTGCCACCATCTTTGGACCCATCTTTGGACCTCCTTTTTGGTGGACGCTGGTGGTTATGCTGGCCTCTATAAATTATTTGAGTAATCTGTCCATGTGCTGAGTGCTCCACTTTCTTCTTAACTGGACAGCTCGCCTGGGTGCATTTATAGTAGCTCCTTGGATACTCTCCACCCTTGACTGCCTTCTGGCCATACTTTCGCCAATTGTACCCATCATCAGCAGGTTTATCCACGGTGAGGGCCGAAGTTTGGAATCCTTGTGAAACCTCATTTGACTTAAGGTTATCATCAACTGTATGCAACAGCAGAGTTGCTGTCTCCTTCATTGATGTCACATTTGCAGAAGAGTTGATGAACTGTGATGTCAAAGCTGATGTTGTTGCCGATGAGAAAGGGAGTGAGTAATCTGCTTGATTGCCTACAATATACTGAGAATGGACTGCTTGTGCTGTTACTTGGGCTAAAGCTTGCTGATGGGACATTTCAAAATTCCCCTGTAGAAATAAATGTATTAACATCTCCTTTTTTTTTAAAAAAAGTGGGAAGAACCCCCGGCCTCTACATCAATTGATGCACACCGCTACATATATTATCTATAAGTTCAGACATGAACATATCTTCGTCTGCCAATGTAATATCTAATAAATAGCGCCAGAAATAAACACAGTGAACGATGTTCAAGAAAACTCAAGACAAAAACACAAAAGCTAGCATCATTGCCATTACTTCACGTTATTTAAAATACAATAATACAGCATCTGGTCTGAAATACTTGCCATTTTAGCTTCACGAACACATAGAGTAAGTTAACACTTAATTTTTGACATAGTTCTTGCTGTTTCTGTACACCATCTGTCTAAAACCACTACAAATAAGCAATTAGTAGGGTATGGAAGGATCTACTACTGACAACCCTGATTACTGAAAAGTAGATAAGTGTCTCTGCTTTATTGAGATGGGTCGGCCCCTTTATATAGTATACAATCTTGACCAACAAGCCCGTAACTCTATTCAAACTCTAATACGATCTTTAAACTGACTGGGCCCTTTCCTAACAAAGTTTATTAATCAACTCGGACTCTAATTAAGGCCTAAGACTCCATGTTTGATGGGCTGGCCCACATAACATCTCTCCCTTCCTTGAAAAACAGCTTGTCCGCAAGCTGTAGGTTGTCAATTGCCTCCTAGGGGACCTTGGGTGCTACCAGTCGTCAGACTCAATGAAGAGCCACGCGCACTGGTGACCCTGAACGTATATCTCGTCCCAGTTGAAGCAAAGGCACCGACGATGACGTTCTTCCAACTCAACTGGAGTCAGGTGCCGAATCTGCCGTGGCAGGGTTAGCTCTAGAGTGGTTGGTGGCAAAACAGATGCTAGTGGTGCTGGCGGCGAAGGTATTGTAGCTGCACTGACAGCAGGAGGATTGGACGGGCACAAGGGCCTAGTCCCAGAAGGCTGGTGTGGTTATGTTGTTGGAGGAAAATGTCGCTGCTCATAGATCTTGGGGAAGGAGATGGCGGCGTGGACGTCAGATGGTCGTTGAAGCTCGACGTCAATGCAAAGATCACTGGGCAGCCTTGCTGTGTACAGAAACCGTTGTTGGGACGGTGTTAATACCTCATTGTTGCGGCACACGAGCGCTACAAACCTGCTGGTGTAATCTGCTACCGAGGAAGTGAAGAGCAGACATGCCAACTCGCCCAAGGATTTGCACAAAGTGACAGCCCAAGCTGAACGTGGCGAGCCTCCTTGCTCCCATGTCGGCATGCCAGAATCACGCTCGAGCTGTAAGTACCAAAATTGAGCATCATTGGTGAGATGGTAGGCTGCAGTCTAAACCTTGTCGGCCTCATCCATGCGCTGTCCACGAAAAAACTGGCCACACATATTGAGCCAACCAACAGGATCGACCAAACCATCCTATGTTGGGAAGTCAAGCTTGTGGAAGCAGGGCACGCCGGAACCCGACCTAAGACAAGGTGATGGTTAGGCAGGGCGGAAGGGAGGTGATGGGCGAGGTGGATCCATAGATGGGTTGTAAAGGGGACCACAACCATAACAACGTATGAAATCAGTTGGCAGGTGGAGTCACGAAGGCGGCGGCTATTGAATTCATGCTCCATCCAACTCATCCAAAAGTCACTGATGAAGAGGCCTGTTATGCGGCGGCTATTGGATTTTCAAGTACTTACTGTTTTTTAATGCAACATTTTCTCCAAAATAGCCTGTTATGTGGGCAGTCCATCAAACGTGTAACTTATGACTAATTAGAGTCTTAGTTGATTAAGCAACCTTGCTAGGAAAGAGTCCAGTCCGTTTAGAGACCGTGTCAGTGTTTGAATAGATTTATCGGCTTGTTTGTAAAGTCTTGTGTACTAGTATATAGAAGGGCCGACCCCTCAACTTTTCAGTAATTAGGGTTATGTCAATAGTAGATCCTTCTAATTTGGTATTAAAGCCAAAGAAATCAAGATCAAGGTTGTGTAGCATATGAAGGTCATCATGAAGCAATTGGAGACCTTCACATGTGTGACGCCCCGAGACCGACGCTCCAGAAGCCTTCTAGTTATTACGTTGTCGCCGTGTGATTTATTTTTGCTTGTTGCATTTCATCATGGCATCATGCGCATTGCATCTGCATGTTTTCACAAAAATTGTAGTCGTTCGTAGTTGTCGCTTATATCCTCGTCTTCGTGGCTTGTTGTCTCTCCGTTTGTCTCCATTGACCTTTTGTCAGGTCCCTTTGTCTTTGTCGACCTCTGTCAGAACCCCTCGCGTGAGCGTCCGAAAACATCCCCAAACTCAAACCAGGCACTCGTGACCAGTGGGTCCGGATCATCCCTAAAACATCTCAGTTTTCTTATTTGGACTCCCTACCTATTTCTTCTGATGTCCCAAATTTCCCCTTTTTTCACTATATAGAGACCACCCATACCTAATCTAGCCTAACCCTACAATCTAGGAAGTTTATCCCTGCCGCCGCCGCAATCTTCTCCTCCCTCGGGATCCATTCCGAGCCAACCCGCAGCCGCCACCCACCTCCCTCGTTCTCTGCCTCCTCCCGATCCCCTCACGTCCGAGGAGATCCTCGAGCATCCGCACCCGCCGCCGGCAAGACCACGGCCAAGACCGGCCTCCTCCCTGTCCTTCCTCCACCTCCCGTGCCTCCCCGAGATTGACCCCGCCGCCCGTCTTCGTCGCCACCATAGGAGCTCCCAAGCGCCATGGCCTCCTCTGATTCTCCTCAAGCTCGCCGCCCGTCTGCGCTAGGACCTCCCCGACCCTCCTCCTCCTGCCTGCGCCCGGCCTCCGTTCGTCTACCTCGCGTCGCCCCGCCGAGTCCCTATGTTGGAGCGCCTCTGCCACTGCTGCCGCTCTGCATCAAGCCACACTCGCTGCTTCCCCGCCGTTCCTCGCCTCCCGGAGCAAGTCGCTGCACCGCCCCTGCTTCGTCCGCTCGCTCTTAAGCCAAGGGCCCCGACGCCCCGCTTGACCTTCAGCCGCAGCGTCTCCGCCCATGGAGCTCCACCATCGACCGGATCCGGTGCCCCAAGGCCCGATCCGTCCATCCAGCCGCCGCCGGACCAGAAGGTCCCCTACCTCGTCTCCTCCGCCTGCAAGCAGACCACCACATCGGAGCCTCGCGCCCAAGGCCGCAACCTCCTCTGCTTCGATTCTGCACGAGCAAGACAATGAGCAGAGCGCAGCGCTCCCGTTTTCCCCCGTTGACCGCAGCGCCCCTGGCCCAAATCTGCGGCCTAACTCCCACCACCATCTATCTGGGCCGAGCCCAGCTAGGTGAGCAACCCAGCCGCCCAATGCACTGTTTAGTTTCGCCTGTTTAGGGGTTTTTTTAGTCCTGCGAATTTTGCAAATTATCCAGAGTTAGCAGAATTGTAGAAAAAGCCTCATGTTCATGCATATCATATCTCACAAACCGTGCATCAGAATTAAACAAACTATATATGTAAAATGCTTAGAATTTTGTGTACTTTGCAGAATTGTTTGTGCACTTTGCCATGCCATGCATATTTAAACCGGACATGCATCACACTAGTTTGTACATCATGCCATGTTTATGGTTGTGTGTTTACCATGTTGTTTGCTTCTTTCGGAATGTTGCTTCTTAGTTCCCATAACGTTGCGATCGTGAGGATTCCTTCGACTACGCCCGTTCGTCTTCATGGACTCGGTCTTCTGGGATCTCAGGCAAGATGACCGTCACCTTGGATCTCACTACTATCTTTGCTATGCTAGTTATCTCGATGCTATCGCCATGTCGCGCTACCCACCACTTGTTTATTAAGCCTCCCAATATGCCATGAAACAGCCTCTAACCTTTTCCTCCATCCCAGCAAACCGTTGTTTGGCTATGTTACCGCTTTGCTCGGACCCTCTTATAGTGTTGCTAGTTGCAGGTGCAGTTGCAGGTTGTTCCATGTTGGAACATGGATATCTTGGAATATCACAATATCTCTTACTTAATTAATGCACATATATACTTGGTAAAGGGTGGAAGGCGCGGCCTTTTGCATGGTGTTTTGTTCCACTCTTGCCGCCCTAGTTTTCGCTAAACCGGTGTTATGTTCCTTGATTTTGCGTTCCTAACATGATCAGGGTTTATGGGCCCCCCTTGACAATTTGCTATGAATAAAACTCCTCCAGCAAGGCCCAACTTTGGTTTTACCATTTGCCTAATAACAACTAAAACTTGCATAGGGACTTACCTGTACCCGAGGATTCTTAATTAACAACCTGGGCCAGTGCTCCTCATGAGTGTTGGTCCAAACTGGGCAGCCTGCGAGGCCGCCACAGGGAAACCCGAGGATTTGGTTTACCCGTAGCTTGACCTATCCGATCACGGCCTGAGATGAGATACACGCGGCTCCTATCGGGGTGTCGGCACATCGGGAGGTCTTGCTGGACTTGTTTTACCATTGTCGAAATGTCTCGTGCACCGGGATTCCGAGTCTGATCGGGTTGTCCCCAAGATGGAGGTTTTACCTCTACGGGTCGTGAGAGTTTGTGATGGACTAAGTTGGGACACCCCTGCAGGGTTTGATCTTTCGAAAGCCGTGCCCGCGGTTATGTGGCAGATTGGAAATTGATAATATCCGATTGTAGAGAACTTGACATAGGATCCGAAATAAAATACACCAACCGTGTGCGTAACTGTGATCGTCTCTTTTCAATTCGAGAAGAGAACACGGTGGGATTATGTTTGACTCGTAGGTAGTTCAGGATCACTTATTGATCATTACTAGTTTGCGACCGTATGCATAGTTTCTCATCTTTCTCTTGAAATCGTAAGTTAGCCACCATACAAATGCTTAGTTGTTTGCTAAAACCTCACCACTTATCCTTTTCCCCTACCTATTAAGCTTTGCTAGTCTTGATACCATGGTAATGGGATTGCTGAGTCCTCGTGGCTCACAGATTACTACAACAGTTGCAGGTGCAGGTAATGCGATGATCTGACGTGAGTGCGATGTTTGCTTTTGGAGTTCTTCTTCTGCTTCTCCGATCAAGGGATAGGTTTCGGGTCGGGAGCCTGGGATTAGTAGGGTGGATGTCATTCTTCTTTTTCGTTTGATTTCATCCGTAGTCGGATCCCGCTCTTCTGGATGATGATTGCTATGTATTGGTGTATTATTGTATTCATGTTGTGACTTGTGGCGAGTATAAGCCTTTATCTCGTATTCCCCTCTATTCAGTACATGGTATGTTGTAATGATATCCACCTTGCTAAGCGTTCGAAATGCAGTTGTGCCCCAATCACGAGTTCATCACGTGATCGGGATAGAATCGCATCTTGGGAGCTACAAGTTGGTATCAGAGCGTGATATTTAGCATAATGGATAAGGGAAAAGGATAAGTGGTGAGGTTACAGCAAGCGACTAAGCATTTGTATGGTGGCTAACTTACGATTCCAAGAGAAAGATGAGAAACTACGCATACGGTCGCAAACTAGTAATGATCAATAAGTGATCCTGAACTATCTACGAGTCAAACATAACCCCACCGTGTTCTCTTCTTGAATTGAAAAGAGACGATCACGGTTACGCACACGGTTGGTGTATTTTATTTCGGATCCTGTGTCAAGTTCTCTACAACCGGATATTATCAATTTCCAATCTGCCACATAACCGCGGGCACGGTTTTCGAAATATCAAACCCTGCAGGGGTGTCCCAACTTAGTCCATCACAAACTCTCACGATCCGCAGAGGTAAAACCTACATCTTGGGGACAACCTGATCAGACTTGGAATCCCGGTGCACGAGACATTTCGACAATGGTAAAACAAGTCCAGCAAGACCTCCCGATGTGCCGACACCCCGATAGGAGCCGCGCGTATCTCGTCTTAGGCCACGATCGGATAGGTCAAGCTACGAGTAAAACCAAATCCTCGGGTTTCCCCGTGGCGGTCTCGCAGGCTGCCCAGTTTGTACCAACACTCATGAGGAGCACTGACCCAGGTTGTTAATTAAGAATCCTCGGGTACCGACATAGTCCCAAAAAGCGCTAGGCGTCAATTGTGCGTTTTGCCACCGCCTTGCGCTTTACTGACCAAAGCGCATGATTATGCGCAGTTATGCATAGATTAAGCGTAGTTATGCGCAATGCGTTTCTCCAACGCCTAGAGCCTAGGCGTGCTTAACCGCTCGCTTAGGCGCGCCTTTTTTAACTATGGGTACCGGTAAGTCCCTATGCAAGTTTTAGTTGTTATTAGGCAAATGGTAAAACAAAAGTTGGGCCTTGCTGGAGGAGTTTTATTTATAGCGAACTGACAAGGGGAGCCCATAAACCCCGATCGTGTTAGGAACGCAAAATCAAGGAACATAACACCGGTTTAGCGGAAACTAGGACAGCTAGAGTGTAACAAAATACCAAGGAAAAGGCCGAGCCTTCCACCCTTTACCAGGTATATATGTGCATTAATTAAATAAGAGATATTGTGATATTCCAAGATATCCATGTTCCAACATGGAACAACCTGCAACTACACCTGCAACTAGCAACACTATAAGAGGGTCTGAGCAAAGCGGTAACATAGCCAAACAACAGTTTGCCGGGATGGGGGAAAAGGTTAGAGGTTGTTTCATGGCATATTGGGAGGCTTGCTAAACAAGTGCTGGGTAGCGCGACATGGTGATAGCATCGAGATAACTAGCATAGCAAAGATAGTAGTGAGATCCAAGGTGACGGTCATCTTGCCTGAGATCCCAGAAGACCGAGTCCATGAAGACGAACGGGCGTAGTCGAAGGAATCCTCACGATCGCAACGTTATGGGAACTGAGAAGCAACATCAGAAAGAAAGAAACAACATGGTAAACACACAAGCATAAACATGACATGATGCACAAACTAGTGTTATGCATGTCCGGTTTAAATATGCATGACATGGCAAAGTGCACAAACAATACTACAAGTGGAGCTCAATATGCAACGAGTTGCATATTGACGAAACTTCACATTCAGTTATTTAGTTCGCTCTTGTTATGAACCCAACAAGTTTAAATGTTCTTAAGATGGCAAGAGGTGCAACACAATTAAACTACACTATCTAAGCAATTTAAATGGGGCCGGAAACAACAAACAACAATTCCGGAAAATCCCCATGTGCATATTTAAATTTGGTACTGTTCTGCCTATTACACAATTTCATTGTTGTTAAACAGGAAAATAAAGTGCACAAAGTTATTCTATGCATTTTTCTACCCCAAAAACATATAAAGTCTATTTAATTCCGAGCTACGGTTGTTTAGTTATGAAATAAATCATTTAACATGTCATTTAGCAATTTTTAATGCAAACAACAATTTTAAAACATTTTGAACATGGATGAGAGTTGGGCATTATGAATCTACACAAAATTCTAAGCATTTTACATATATAGTTTGTTTAATTCCGATGCACGGTTTGTGAGATATGGTATGCATGAACATGAGGGTTTTTCTACAATTCTGACTAAAAAAAACTAAACAGGCCGAAACTGACCAGTGCACTGAGCGGCTGGGTTGCTCACCTAGCTAGGCTCAGCCCAGGTAGATGGTGGTGGGAGCTGGGCCGCAGATCTGGGCCAGGGGCGCTGCTGTCAACGGGGGAAAACGGGAGCGATGCGCTCTGCTTGTCGTCTTGCACGTGCAGGATCGAGGCAGAGGAGGAGGTTGCGGCCTCGGGCGCGAGGCTCCGCCGTGGTGGTCTGCTTCCAGGCGGAGGAGACGAGGCAGGAGACCTTCTGGTCCGGCGGCGGCTGGATGGACGGATCGGGCCTTGGGGCACCGGATCCGGTCGATGGTGGAGCTCCATGGGCGGAGACGGTGCGGCCGAAGGTCAAGCGGGGCGTCGGGGCCCTTGGTTTAGGCGTGAGCGGACGAAGCAGGGGCGTTGCAGCGACTTGCTCCGCAAGGCGAGGAACGGGGGGGAAGCAGCGAGGGCGGCTTGATGCAGAGCGACAGCAGCGGCAGAAGCGCTCCAACATAGGGCTCGGCGGGGCGGCGCGAGGTAGGCGAACGAAGGCCGGGCGCAGGCAGGACAAGGAGGGTCGGGGAGGTCCTAGTGCAGACGGGCTGCGAGCTTGAGGAGAATCAAAGGAGGTCATGGCGCTTGGGAGCTCCTGTGGTGGCGACGAAGACGGGCGACGGGGTCAATCTCGGGGAGGCACGGGATGTGGAGGAAGGACAGGGAGGAGGTCGGTCCTGGCCGTGGTCTTGCCGGCGGCGGGAGCGCATGCTCGAGGATCTCCTCGGGCGCTCGGGCGTGAGAGGATCGGGAGGAGGCAGAGAACGAGGGAGGTGAGTGGCGGCTGCGGGTTGGCTCGGAATGGATCCCGAGGGAGTAGAAGATTGCGGCAGCGGCGACAGGGACAAACTTCCTAGAGTTTAGGGTTAGGCTAGATTAGGTATGGGTGGTCTATATATAGTGGAAAAAGGAAAATTTGGGAGATCCGAAAAAATAGGTAGGTAATCCAAATAAGAAAACGGAGATGTTTTAGGGATGTATGGGGATGATCCGAACCCACTGGTCACGAGTGCCCGGTTCGGGTCCGGGGACAACAAACCACGAAGACAAGGATAGAAGCGGCAACTACGAACGACTACAAGTTTTGTGAAAACATGTAGATGCAATGCGCATGATGCCATGATGAAATGCAACAAGCAAAATTAAATCACACGGTGACAACGAAATAACTAGAAGGCTTCTGGAGCATCGGTCTCTGGGCGTCACACATGTGAAGGTCTCCAATTGCTTCATGATGACCTTCATATGCTCCACAACCTTGATCTTGATCTCTTTGGCTCTAATACCAAATTAGAAGGATCTACTACTGACATAATCCTAATTACTGAAAAGTTGAGGGGTCGAAACTTCTATATACTAGTACACAAGACTTTACAAACAAACCGGTAAATCTATTCAAACACTGACAAGGTCTCTAAACGGACTGGACTCTTTCCTAACAAGGTTGCTTAATCAACTAAGACTCTAATTAGTCATAAGATTACACGTTTGATGGACTGCCCACATAACAGTCTGTTTTGGAGAAAATGTTGCATTAAAAAACAGTAAGTACTTGAAAATCCAAACAAAAAAGTCATACATTCAATCTTTTACAACATCGACAAGGAATATGATTACAAAGTAAAATATGGTATTCTAGACACAAAGATAAATTTGTTGGCTTGGCGTTTATGGATTCATCCCACCACTATATTGGGTTTTAGACGGTTTGAGGAAACCGGGTTTGAACACCCAAAGATACAGAGAATGCAGAACAAAAGTGACGAGTGCAAGGCATAAAGAACCTGATGCAGAGCATCCCATGAGCATCACCATGAACCATAATCAACCCCACAAGCTCCTAGCGCATCGATGACAACAGCTCACGCATGCGCCATTCAAACCGAGGTGACATCTCTCCTACTTGAGCCCCCTATGAATTTGGATGAGACATGGGTTCTAGCTCAAGCCGAAATGCTATGTGCGCTTACGTACGAAGACATGGACCCAAGAGAAGCAAAGAAGGATGTTCAAATCCCAAGCAAAAAATGGAGGCTCAAAGAAGAGAAAGAAGCAAATCAGTGCAAATTTGCACTACCAGATAGTCCGGTCGGCTGACCGGATGGTCGGGTGAGCGGTGGCCCCTTGGTCTCATCCCTCTGGAGCGACAAGACGGTCAACCAGACTATCTGGTCCGACCGACCACTGGTCCGACCGACCACTGCCCTGTCCGGACGTCGAGACTGTTCGGTCGACGCTGGCACCTGCGATGGGACACCCTGATTTCCACCACCAGATTGTCTGGTCCCATGAAACAAGACTGTCTAGTCCAACGCTGAGACCTCTGAAGAGTGTCACCACTAGATTGTGCGGTCCTACCCGACCAGACTGTCCGGTAGTTCTCTCTGCGCACCGATTTTGGGTTGGGCCCATGTATCGTATCTCTCCTCACCTGTACCTCTTTGGTGCCTGGACTATAAATACATGTACTCCTCTTATATCTAGGGTTAAGTAGAAACTAAATCTTGAGAACTTTGCTCAATCTACCCTCTCCCTTGGAGATTAAGACCTCTTACGGGAGAAGAATCCATTGGATTACAAGACTTTTTACGCGAGAAAAATCCTTCGGATTACAAGACCTCCATATCCTTAGGAAGAACCATCTCCCATCTCCCCTAGAGATTTGGAAGAGCTACCCTAGTTATCTTTTCCTTTGTTGTTGTTTGGATCTTGCAGTGTATTTTACTTTGACATGTGTTTTGAGTAAAACTTGTGGTGAATCTTGTCCTTGTGAGTGTTCTCTTGAATGTTCCTCCGTTATTCTTCGTGTTCATCGCATTCGACCTCCAATTCATGAAGATCAGGCCACCCATGCGGTTTGCCCTGTGTATGAACCTATATCCACTCAAGTAATGCACAAGGACAAAGAGATAATTTTCCTAGGGTTATTCAGTAATATACATGTGCCATACATGTTTGTGCCATTTTCCAAACATTTTG
The DNA here is from genome assembly GCA_902687465.1 of Secale cereale. Lineage (NCBI taxonomy): Eukaryota > Viridiplantae > Streptophyta > Magnoliopsida > Poales > Poaceae > Secale > Secale cereale. The sequence continues at coordinate 451,467,526 of LR738712.1, forward strand.
ATGGTCCATGGCGTCAAAAAAGAGTTTGTCATCTTCTTTTAGAATATGCAGGGCACTGTGTTTCTTTCATTGAGTATTTTTCAAACAAGTATCAAACCCCGATTTTTGTGACGCATTGTAATGCACTCCTACACCAAATTTCCATAAATGCTAAGCAGCACCAGTTGTCCATGGACTAAGGCAATCGCCCTGATGTTTACTTGTGTTCGCAAGAATCCAGTGCCAAATTATTAGTGAATAAATCACACCCAATGCTACAAAAAGATATTTTTGAAGTGCCGGCAAAGAAATTGTTTGACTTGGCCTCTTAAGGGGTTAAGACTTAAGAACCCAGTTCAGTGGCTGCATCACCCTGTCAATAAGTGCAAACCTGCGAATTACTAAAGAATATTCCAAACCATTTCCTTCTTTGCTAGTGTAAATAGCTCCTGCATGGGCACCCATTTCCACGTAAATATAAAACCGGAAGCTGGTAGCTCGCTTACCGTCTACTGATTTGTACAATTTTAACTCAATGATGGCAACCCTAATAGAATCAATTCTGTGACGATCAATAACATTTTCATAATTCATACTGAACTCCTTTTGCAGCATGCATGTCTTCCGGTGACTGATTAATGGAGAAAGAACTATAGTAATATAACGTGATTGTGATATACTCCCTCCGTTCCAAATTATTGAACTAAAACCATCACAAGTAATTTGGAACGGAGGGAGTAGTATGAAACTATGAATACATGGCAGCGACAAAGCATAGACACATTGGCCCACTTTTACGTTTTACCAGCCCAGTCTAGACAACAATGTAATAGGATAAGAAAGGATAGCTACATCTAAGTGTATCAAGCTCAGTTTTTTGGAAATGCAGCTGATCCAGATTATCAATTGTGACTTAATATACTAACTCGGGACTCCACTAGACTTCATAACAAGTTGAAAAAATAAAATATTCAACTGGTACCTTGACCAGCAGGTCATCCTGACTAAAGATACTTGAAAAACAAATTGGCAGGATGCACCAAGTGTTGCTTCCATGGCAAAGAAGAGTCGATTCAGCATCTATTTCTTCATTGCCCACTTGCCACTTGCTAAGTTATGGCAATCAGTCCATATGGCCTTTTTCTTTGCTTTCTGGGCAGCCGTATTTCTTAATTACCCACTTGGCACTTGCTAAGTTACTATGGCAACAGTTTTTTCTTTGCTTTTTGTGCAGCCATATGTGATATTTTATGTAAGTTGACCTTGTTTGACCTCCGATGACAATAATTAGATCACTCGATGCAGAAGTCAAAGGGAGTCCCCCTCTTTTCAAATTTCAAAGAAAAGAAAAGACTTCATAACACATTTTCTACAACACAATTGCTAAGGGTCTAGAGCAATCCATCACATCCTGCATGAGTGCAGACACTAAACACTGAGTTACAGCACTCCTACCCCTCCTTGATGGTTCTACGCCCCACTCTCGTCACTACTACCCAGTCCAGGCACTATCATTGTACTACTAATCTAAAAAAATATGCAGTACAGAGTTGAAAGAAGCAGGATAATATCTGCAACTTTAACATACTAGCACTCTTAACGCACGAGCTGGAAACCTAAGCAACGGCAAGCGCTGGTGCAGGAGCAAGTATAGTAAGGCTGGAGGAGTTACCGTAGGGGAGAAGAGCGAAGGGGGGCCGAGGAGAGCAGTGGGGCTGAGCCCCGGTGGCACGGCGAACGGTGAGGGAGGGGAAGGGGGTGCGGCTGGGGAGCCCATGGCGCCGACAAGGAGCTGAGTGAAGGAGCCGTGGAAGGCTGAGGAGGGCATGTCCGGGAAGAGCCCCGCGGCGAGGGTGAACGGGCCGGGGCTGGTCTCGGCGAAGGAGGCGGTGGCGGCGCCAGAGGCGATGAAGGATTCGACGGCGGAGCGCTGGGGTAGCGAGAGCGCGGGGGGCGGAGGAGTGCAGCGCGCGCCCTCGCCGCCGCCGGCAGAGGCCTCGTGTGCCGCCATGAGGAAGGAGAGATGGTGGGCGGAGCACTCGCGGAGGGGTCTTTTTGCGGGGTTTGTGGGGAACCAAAGATACGGCGAGTCCACGGCTTTAGAGAAGTCTAGTAGAGCCCTCGAACCTTCGTATCCCTAAAATAACCGTTTTTTTACAGTTTTCGTCGGAAAAACGCCGTAGGCTAGAACCTCTAAATCCTCAAACCCGTAAAAATAATTAGAGATTCAACCCTCAAATCAGTTTGCAACCTGTAGAAGTAGGGGTTGAGAGGAAAATCTCCCCCCAACTCGCACTCCTTCTCCTCTCTCGCGCGGGAGTAAACTTCCTCCTCCTCCCAGCCTCCTTCTCCCGCCGCCTCCTGCCGCCCTCCCCGGATCCGGCCGCCGCCGGCCTCCGGCCGCCCTACCCAGCCGCCCTCC
>LR738712.1:451470762-451602979 GCA_902687465.1 Secale cereale
CTCCCGCCCTGCCCCGGCCGCCCTCTCGCCGTCCAAGCCGCGCCCCGGCCTCCCTCCCGCCGGTCGCCGATGCCGCCTCCTCCGAGGTGAGGTATGTGCTTTTTTTTCATTTTGTTTCATTTTCTTTATTGTTTCATTTTTTAGCACTAATTAGTGACTGTCCTTTGCAGATGGAGATGAACAATGAGGAGATTGTCATGGACTCGATGTCCGATTCGTCAGATTGGTCGACATCCGACGATTCCGACATTGAGGAGTTGTTGCAAGACGACGACGTCGAGATGATGAGCCTTCTCATCGACGTGCAATCGTTTGAAAACCGCGTGAAGCTGATGGATCAGATGAGAGGGTCGAAGATGGGGCGAGTCACCATCTACCGGAACCGCGCTCTCGGACACGAGCATTTGATGGAAGACTACTTCGCGGAGGTACCTACATACCCTCCTCGTCTCTTCCGCAGAAGGTACCGAATGCGGTGTAGTTTGTTTGTGAAGATTGTCACCGATTGTGAGGCCGCCTCCTATTACTTTAAACGTCGTAGATCCGCCGCCGGTATCATGGGGTTTAGTGCATATCAAAAGATATCGGCGGCAATGCGGGTACTCGCTTATGGCATACCCGCGGATTATATGGACGAGTATCTTCGCATTGGGCAAGATACAACCACGGAGTCAGTCCATAGGTTTGCCAAGTTGGTCATCCAGTTGTACGGTGAGCAGTATCTTCGGGCACCAAACGAGGAAGATACAAAGAGATTAATGGAAATGAATGAAAAAAGGGGATGGCCGGGGATGCTTGGTAGTCTTGATTGCATGCATCGGAGGTGAAAAAATTGCCCAAAGGCATGGTACGGAATGTATTGCGGTAAAAGTCGTGATGCTACCATTGTGCTTGAGGTCGTAGCATCTCAGGACACATGGATTTGGCATGCCTTCTTTGGGTTGCCGGGAACACTCAATGATATCAATATCCTCAATAGATCTCCTTTGTTCAAAAAATTAATTTCTGGGGATGCTCCAGCTTGCAACTACAAAATCATGGACAATGAGTACTCAATGGGATATTATCTCACCGATGGCATCTATCCCGAATGGGCAACTCTTGTGAAGTCCATCAAGGAGAAAAATGGGGTGCCCTTAACAAGAAAAGAGGCTCATTTCACCAAGGCACAAGAGGCAGCCCGCAAGGATATTGAGAGAGCTTTCGGTGTTTTGCAAGCAAGGTTTGCCATAGTTCGTGGTCCAGCTCGGTTTTGGGACAAAAAAACCTTGGTGAACATCATGAAATGTTGTGTGATTCTACACAACATGATCCTAGAGGATGAGAGAGGGTTAAACCTCCCTTGTTTCTATGACAATGTTGGTACCCGTGTGCAACCGGAAAGAAACCCTTCTCGCATACACGCTTTTCTTCAAGCACATCGTGAGATTGAGGATGCAACCACTCATGGTCGGCTCCGGGATGATCTAGTAGAGCACCACTTGCAGTTGGATGGGCGGCGCATTGGCCCATGATGTATCTTTGTTTTACTTTTCTATGTCCTATTTGATTCAAACAATTAGTGTAATTGGCTCAAACATTGTTGTAATAATTTGAATGATTATTGTTTTATTCGGTGTTGTAATAATAAGTAGAATGATTATTGTTTTATGTCAAATGTGATGGAATTTGTGATATGTCATATGATAAAATGTGATGAAATGTGTGATATATGAAATGACAGTTTTAAAGGTTGGGGTTGAGGCAAAGACTAGAACCCTCAAATCCAACCCTTAAAGCAGTTTAAGGGTTGGGTTTGAAGGTTCTAGTTTTTGCCCCTGTTTTTCAACCCTTAAAAGTGTCAAAAACTGGCACTTCTCAACCCTTAAAACTGCTATAAGGGTTTGAGGGTTTGAGGGTTCTACTAGTAATGCTCTTAGGCGTGGCGGGCAGTGTAAACGAGAGCGTATCATTTCTTTTTTCCAGTACAACCTCTATTTTTTTAAATGGAACATTTTTTTCCACGAATACGCTTGAGAGTGTATCATTGCATTGATAGAGGAAAGCAAATATAGGGTAGTGCCACCCACATATACAGAAAAGGGGGATCAGGTTACAGGAATAACTAGTCTTAATCTTTTGGCTCCGGGTATTAGCTTAGGAGCAAGCATCCTCCTTGATCGTGTTGATAAGGGTGGAGGATGACAGCGTGATCTTGTCGAAGATGATGGCATTGTGGTGTCACCAAATAGACCATGCAGTGAGCGCGGCGATGGAGGCTAGACCAGGGCGTAGGGGTGTCGGGGTAGTGTCGATGGTCGAAGTCCATCAGTCGAAGAAGCCCAAGCAGTGGTGGAGCTACGTTGAAACAAAACAAGGCTATGGCTCGCCCTTGTTTGTACCAATACAGTGAGCCTACTGCTAAAACTGGGCCATGCGGACAGAAAACATAGGCTTTACCTTCAGTCTGGCTCGCCCAACTTATTTGATGTAGCTTCGCCACTGGGCCCAAGGATCCGTCCAGCGGGGTAACCTGAGGGCACCATCATGAGAGGATCTCGTGCCAAACAACTCTAGCGAAGACGCAACCAACCAGGATGTGGGAGAGTGTCTTCGGTTCGTGTGAACAAAGAACGCAAGTTGGCTCGTGGGATAGGCCTCGAAGGGCCAGGCGTTCGGCGGACCAAAACTGGTTTAGGGATGCCAACCAAAAGAAGACCTTGACCGAGAGGGGGGGCAAGTCTTCCAAATTAGGCGTCAATGCTCGGAAGCAGAAGAGCCCAAGAACAACGCTTGGTAGCACAATGTTGCCGAGTAGACCATGTTCTCCGTCCAACGCCAACGGATCATGTCGGGCTATGGGGTGAGAAATACATGTTGTGGGTGGCGCCATAAGTCAACATACTCGACGGTGGTCATTGATCCTAGTGCTCCCTGGATGTTAAGAATCCAAGTGTGGTCTTGAAGAGCATGTGTGACCATGCATGTACGCCTCCGCTAGCATGGCACCATGGTAATCAAGGTCGGCGCAAGGTTGGAGGTGGAGTTCCATCAAGCCAAGGGTCGATCGAGTAACCCCAGGAGGTGTTGTTGCCAACAACCCATGTGGTGGATGCCCTTAAGAATTGCAACACCTCAGGGTCAGAGGGAGGTTGAAGGTGAGACCAAGGCCGCAATTGATCTATGGCCTGGAGCCAAAGTGAAATATCAAGAAGATAGGTCTAGAGGGGGTGTATAGACACTTAAGAAGACAAAGGTGTAGTTTTTAGCTTTCTTGGAGATTAGGTAGATTTTAGCACATGTTAAGTGGCAACCAATACGTCATACACATGCATATCTAGATATAAGGCAGCGAAATAAGAACAACCCCTTTAGCATAATGGTTCGGGTGACGGGCTTTGCCCTTTGTGTGGAGTCCCGGAAGACTCCAGCCATATTTTCTTCCATTGCCCAGCAGCAAGATTCCTATTGAGTTGCATCTGGGAGGTAGGTGTGGTGCCATGATAACCTCCCGGACATGTTATGGGAGATTCTTAGTTTCCCGGGCAAAGTGCGCCCTTCCCTTTGGGTGGCCATGGGTACCCTTGCTTCGACCCTTTGGAACGTTCACAATAAGTTAGTCATCGAGCACGTAATTCCTTGTCGCGCGACTGATGTCATTTACAAAATGTGTGGCTTCTTACAGCTATGGAGACCGCTTAGCAAGCGGCGTGACCGGGACAACATTGACGCCATCATCACGGGTCTTCGCTCCGTTGCCAACACTATGGCACCTCCGTCTCCCCCGCCACCTCCGGAGCCCGATTAGCACCTAGCTTGTTTCTTTTGTTGGGGCTTGTTGTGCTATGCCCCCGAATGAACCTCTCCCTCTCTCTTTGATGCACTTTTTCCTTTTTTTATATTTGAACTTGAACTACTTATGTTGTAGGAGGCTTGGTGCTTGTGCTTTATAATATAAAGCGGGAGGGAACCCTTTCGTAAATAAGAATAACATGCAAGTGCAAGGAAGTAAAGGGGGTAGAGATAGGAAGATCAAATGCAATGAAGACACCGTGATTGTTGGTGTGGTTCCGATAGGTGGTGCTATCGTACATCCACATTGTTGGTGACTTCAACCCATGGAGGCTAACGGCTGCGCGAGTCCGCGAAGGGCTCCACCCACAAAGGGTCCATGAAGAAGTAACCTTGTATGTTCCATCATGGCTTATGCCCACGAAGGACTAGCCTCACTCGGGGTAGATCTTCACGAAGTAGCGATCTCCTTACCCTTACAAACTCTTTGGTTCAACCCCACAAGCATTGGAGGCTCCCAAGTGACACCTAACCAGTCTAGGATACACCACTCTCCAAAAGGTAATAGATGTTGTTGTTGATGATGAACTCATTGCTCTTGTGCTTCAAAAGATAGTCTCATCAACACGCAATCACTCTCTCACAGATTTGGCATGGTGGTGGGAGAAGGATTGGAGTGGAAAGCAACTTGAGGGGCCTAGAAATATATGATCAATTGGTTGGAGTGTAATGCCTTGATCACGACACAGGTGTAGGTGGTTCTCTCTTAGAAAATGGATATGGGAAACTAGTTTGTCCTAGTTGCTCTCGGTGAGAATAAGTGGGGCTGGAGTATATATAGCTATCACCAAAGATCTAGCTATTACAAACTTTATGCATAACTCGGTGACACCGAAAGTAAATCTCGGTGAAACCGACATGTGCAAAAGATTCAAACGTTAAAAGTTTTGGTGAGACTGAATGAATCCACTCGGTGGGACCGATATGTGATGACCTAAGAAGATCTCGGTAATTCCGATCAGTTTCACTCGGTAATTCTAAAGTGAACACAATGGGTTCCAGAAACTTGGTTAGTGCACTTCGGTGGGACCAAATGTCATCTCGGTAGAACCGAGTTTCTAGGGTCCGGCTTATGGTTGTGTATAGTGTATCTCGGTGGGTTCGGATAGGTGTGTTTCGATTGGACCTAGATTGGACTTAGGGTTTTGGATAGATTGGATATAGATAAAGTGGTTGAGGGTTTTGGAGCAATATCTTCAAGCACTTGTATGACACCCCAGCTGAGAGCAACCAGTTTACATTGTGCTGCCAGCCTAGAGATCAAGCCTTCTGGCAACACACAACAACTTGGAATAGAAACATCCTCTTTAATAATATCTTACGAATAGAAGGGTTTGGCGGTTACATAGGAAAGTGAGGCCAAGCGGCACATTCAGTGTGGCTATACTATGTACATTATCTACTAGACTTCTCAGGGTCTTCGATACAGGTGGATGGAACTACTCAGCAGCGGAACAACAGGGTAGCAGAACTCCACATCACAGGGACACTTCTGGGACACGGCCTAGATCGTGAAGTATGAGTCAGCATTAACTCCATGCATGGCTTCTCCTGCATTTGGAATGATACACCATGTGAGTACTTTGAATGTACTCGCAAACTCACAACAACCAAAGCAGTAACTACAAACAATAACATGGCAGTACCATATTAAAATGAGGATGAGCATGATGCTACCAGAATCATTTTGTGAGTGAGTCGACATTTAAGGTCTCATGGACTAACTTACTCATCTCATAGGTTATCTCATAACCACCATAGGTATAAAATCTTTCTTACCATCGTGATCATCACGTGACCACTTAAAGATCAACCAACTTGTCCAAGTGCAAGTTTGGGGTTCTTTAGTGTGCGATATCAATTACGTTTGTTAACCCATATTGTGACCTACTACGAACCATGTCCATAACCGAGGATGCATCTATCTAGATAGTTTGTACACTCTGTAGAGGTTAACGCACTGTACCCACATGATGAAACTCGTGGCCTCGTACTTTAGTGCATGCTCCCATTCTCATGGACCAACGATGTTCCAATAAAACCAATCTATTGCATGACACTCTTCCGGCCACTCCGACACACACATGTCTTGGTTCATGTCATGGGTGTCCCTGTATCACCACGTGACACCCTGCCACCTTCATGGCTAAACTAAACTGTCCCAAACGGGGACCTCGGTACCATAAAACTTGGGCTCAAAAGGTTATTACAGCCTACCGGGGCAAGGTAGCACGCACACATAACCATCCCTCGTTGGAGGCACCAGTAAGAGGCATGACAATAGACCGGATTAGGGCCTCCCCATCTAGACAAATGTGGTTGAACTGGTGAGCTGGATTTGGTGGGACTATGACTCGATTAACAAGTTTGTTAAAGTTCAATTATTATTAGGTTTAACTTGAATGGTGATGATCAGAAGTCATAACAATAGGTGAAGTAACAATGCATATGAGAATCATAATGTAATTAGCATGGATAGTGGGTATGTTCGCTTCAACAAGTAAATCTTAACCATGACACACAATAAGTTACTCTACTGCATGCATATGAACATGACATGGTGATGAGCATAGAGTAACAAGTAATATCATGATGTTCATAATTGATTAACTGAGAAAATATTTAACCAGATATTCAAGTGAAAACATTGTTGTTGCAATGCCATCATGCAAATGGATGATGTGGCTAGCCATAGTCCAGAGGAGTGTCACAATACTCCTGGTCTTGTTCCACACAAATACTTTTTTCTGAAAATAATTTAAATATCAAAAGAAAATGTCACATAAAGCCTTTCCATTGCTAAAAAAATTCTATACATCAAGGGGAAATCCCAAAATATACCAATAGAAAGAATAGTTCATGAAAAAACCATAGCAAAAAGTTTCAATTCATTTTGGACTTATGGTTTATAAATGGCAAGTGGTCAAAGTTGTGGTCAAAATATGGATTAAATTGAATTAAAACAAAATTCAAGAGAGGGCCATGTCGAAGGCATATTTCGCCAGGGCGCCTCCACTAGAAAACGCTCCAGGAGAGAAGAGAGAGGCTAACATGTGGGTCCCCTTGTCATGTTTAAGAGAGAGAGAGAGAGAGAGAGAGAGGTCATAGGTGAGCGATGCTGCCGATGAGGGTTCTCCGACGAGGAGGCCACGGCGATCATCAGCGATGGCCAGGATGGATCCAGGGGAGCACATATGATATGGACCAGATCATGACCGAAGCATCAAAGAGTGAGGTTCATGCTAGAACAAATGTTAAACCATTAGAGAAGCCAAAGGAAAACTTCACTACTGCAGGATGCTGCTAACGCGACACTACGAGCAGAGACCCTTCGACGAAACTGTGTGCGATGCCATAATCGCAAACGGCGATGTAAAAACCCGTCAAAAAAAGGTGCAAAACGTTTGCGATTACGGGTGCATCAAACACGGTTCAGAGTTTAGTTGCGTGTGCAATGCAGGGCATACGGTTCAGTTCAATTAACTATTTGCGATGAGGAGGAACAAAAGAAACGGGCAGCCAGATGAAGGTGTGTGTGATATACAGCATACGGTTCGCTCGGATGAACTATTTGTGATTAGGCAACACGAAAGAAACGATCAGCCAAATCAAGGTGTGTGCGATATACGGCATGCGGTTCACTCGGATGAACTGTTTGCGTTGAGACAAGAGAACATAAACGGTTCAATATAATAATATGTGTGTGATACGTGGCAAACATGTCTGTAAATAGAAATGTGTGCGAAGACCGATAATAACGATTGCTTCTAATAAGACGTATGGGATATGCTCTGTCTACACAACATCTATTGGCCATTGGGCGACAGGCGGTCATCCGGGTACGCCATAAAGATGCGAAGAGGGCATCCTATATCAGCAAGGACTAACTGTTCCACCAATAGCTCATCTAAGAGAACTCACAAGTTAATTGTGCTCAGGCTGGAGCAGCCATGAGATGGGTGACCGGATGGGAAGTTGTCTTGATGTTAATCCCATTGATTGGATGTATCTTAAAGGTCCATTAAGGACATTTATGATACATCCCATCATTGGAATTAACCTTAAAGTCCTTGTTTTGAAATTTTTTTAACACATGTTAAAGAAGGTCTACCGCATTACTTTTTGAGAATGTGCGATACGTGGCATACAGTTGATCCATCTGATCTGTTTGTGATGGAATAAGCCGTGTGTGTTGTGGGGTGGAATTAACCTCAAGGTCCTTGTTTTGATTTTTTAACACATGTTAAAGAAGGTCTACCGCATTACTTTTTGACAATGTGCGATACGTGGCATACAGTTGATCCATCCGACCTGTTTGTGATGGAATAAGCCGTGTGTGTTGTGGGCAAACGCTTGCTAGTATTCAACCGTTTGCGCTTGATGAATTCATCACCGACGGGTTCCCTAGTGTGATTCGTCTTCATCTGATCATCATCTGCTTCTTGTGCTAGCTCGATGTTCCTTCTATGCTAAGTTTCCATTAATTGATGGCGTTTTGTGAACACGCCACCGTTTCCCGCCATTTCCTCACATGTTTCCCGCCACCCAACGATATTGCGCATAAACCTAGACGACGTGCGACGCTCGGAGGCGACAAGCGCACTCTGTAGCACATCTACCTTTTCCAAGCATGCTAACCCACCAAAGCGATGCCTCTGCCATCAACCTGGTCGACGAGGAAAACGAGCAGGCACCACGACACATCGAGGCCATGGCGCTCCCCGGCAACGCGATGGACTACGCCGTGATGCGCGTCATCGCCAGGGTTGAGCAGACCTTTGGTGCATGGCGCTTGAGCACCGCGGATCAAGATAAGCATGACAGCGCTGACAGGCTGCAGCTCGTCGCACAACATGATCGATGGCGCGTCGCAGAGCAAGCTAAGCGCGTCCGCACCGATAAGATGCGGCTCGCCGCACGACGAGACCGTTGGAGCACCGCAGAGCGAGAGGCGCGGCGCACCGCACAACAAGAGCCGATCCATCAACGCTTGCCTGTTGTCGACGTGGCGTCGCAGCTGGGTACACGTCCTGTCAGTACCCCCATTCCTCCACGAGTGGGCAGAGGCCCTCAACACCGTACTTGCACCAGAGGCCGGCCGCGCTGTAGTTGCATCGGACGTCCGCCGCGCCATTCGCATGGGTGGCTCCATTCACCTTGTCCACGGCTCGCTTGATGCCAACGCGCTGGTCCGTAGGCTCGACCGCCTCCTTGGCCCAGGTGTCCACCTGGGCGCAGTAGAGGAACATGGCCGTCGCATCCTCGAGCTGGTGATCTCCGATGAAATAGCCAACTTGGAGCTCGAGATCACGCTCCAAATGTACGCACGAGTTCTGGCAGAGTCAAGAACCGTAGGCAAGGGCTGCTGGTCATGGTCTCATGGACGCGTTTTATTTTGTTGAGTCATTTCGATGTGGATAACTATGTATTAACAGCAATCATAGTATTGCTCTGTTAATAGCTCTGTTTCAATGTGTGTGCTCTGTTTTCCGTTCTTATATGTTCTGTTTCAATGTATATATTAATTGTTCATTAGTTCATCACAGAATATATATATAATATCATCACATATATGTGATGATACTTAACTACTAGGTACAATGCATAAAACTGAAGACGGACAATACTAAAACTAATAATCACTCCTGATGTGCGATGTCATCCCAGCGCGGAGGTAGTACTCCGCCTCCTCCGCCTCGCATCGCTTGATGTACCGTTCTGCCTCTTGCTGGCGGACGAGCGCGGACGATCTTGCCATTTCATCGGGCGCCCACCGGAGCTCCTCGTCGGTGGCATGCTGGAGCTTATCGGCCCACCTCCACGCAGCAATGAGGCGCCTAGCGCCTTTGGCCTTCCTCGCAAAGTACCCTTCTTCGTACACCTCCTCCGTATGACGACGCGCCTGCACCCAAAGCTCCACCTTCTCCTTTTTCCAGGCGGCATCACGGGCTTCACAGGCCGCCTGGTACCTGGCTTTATCCTCCGCCATATCCTTATTGAACTCCACTTGCCTGGCTTTCTCAGTCGGCGATAGTGACTTCCACACACAAAGATTGTACTGGCCCCAAAACCAATCCAAAGTTGGGGGGTCCGGCACAACCTCGTCCGGCGGCGCGTAGGGGTGCTCCTCGTCGCTGCTCATCGAATGAGCGTCCTCGGGGGGCGGCGACTCCTCGTCGGCGCGTGGGCAGATTGGCGGCGCCATGGCAGATCTTTTAGAGAGAGATAGAGAGAGGGGGAGCGAGTGAGGGGAGGATGTAGATGAGAATGCAGGCGGACGACGTGAGCAAGGTAGTATTTATTGGTAGCCGGAATCAAGATTGACGGGAACAGTACACATGCCTATCGCCGGAATTTACGATGACTGTAGTTTGAATTACACACGATTGCCGCATTAGAATGTGTGTGTGAACATAATAGCTGACGGTTTCCAATACAGAACCGTGTCTGATTAATAACCCCCGTCATTCACCTTCCAAACCTCGTGGCGCGGAATAGAGTGCCAATCGTGTGGGGGCTGGTTGTCTTGCCAGATCTTTACATTTTCTTTTTTGAACACCAGATATTTACATGGTCTAAAGATTTTTTAAATCGCACACAAGTACACAAAAATATGATTTTTCAAACCGTTATGGTTAGGTGTTGCATGTAGATGTAGTTCAAATTTGAATTACGGTCATTAAATGGCTAGAAAATCACTTAAATATCTTTATAAGGTGAAATGAAGTCAGAAAAAGTTGAAAATTGATGATGTGGCTTTGAATGGTGCATTTTGAACACACAAAAAGTCTGGAGTTCAGATAAGTTCAAATAAATGAAATACATTTCTGACAGATGAGTTTTCGTCCGAAACCCTGATACTTCGAAAGAGATTACCCATTTTGTACACGATGTGCGTCCAGTTTTTGCCGTAACCCTATCAACTTTTTAGCATATGCTATGTGGGTGAAATGATGATACCATGCCAACTTTCAACCTTTTCAGAGTTCATTTGTAGTGCTTTCCAATTTCAGGGTCATTTAGCTTTAAAAATCAGTAAATGCATGAAAAATACCAAATGAAGTCACGAAGGGTTGAAAATTGATGATGTGGCTCTGAATGGTGCATTTTGAACACACAAAAAGTCTAGAGTTCAAATAAGTTCAAATAGATGAAATCCCTTTGTAACAGCTGAGTTTTCGTCCAAAACCCTCATACTTTGAAAGAGATTGTCCATTTTGTACACGAAGTGTGTCTAGTTTTTGTCGTAACCCTCTCAACTTTTAGCATGTGCTACGTGGGTAAAATGATGACATCATGCCAACTTTCAACCTTTTCAGAGTTCATTTGTAGTGCTTTTCAATTTCAGGGTCATTTAGCTTTAAAAAACCAGCAAATGCATGAAAAATATCAAATGAAGTCAGAAAGGGTTGAAAATTGACGATGTGGCTCTAAATGGTGCATTTTGAACACAAAAAAGTCTAGAGTTCAAATAAGTTCAAAAAATGAAATCCCTTTGTAACAGATAAGTTTTCGTCTGAAACCCTAATACTTCAAAAGAGATTGTCCATTTTGTACATAAAGTGCATCCAGTTTTTGCCGTAACCCTCTCAACTTTTTCGCACATGCTATGTGGGTGAAATGACGATACCGTGCCAACTTTCAAACTTTTCGTAGTTCATTTGTAATGCTTTTCAATTTTGGGGTCATTTAGCTCAAAAAATCAGCAAATGCATGAAAAATATCAAATGAAGTCGGAAAGGGTTGAAAATTGACGATGTGGCTCTGAATGGTGCATCTTGAACACAAAAAAGTCTGGAGTTCAAATATGTTCAAAAAATGAAACCCTTTGTAACAGACGAGTTTTTGTCCGAAACCGTGATACTTCGAAAGAGATTATCCATTTTATACACAAACTACATCCAGCTTTTGTCGTAACCCTCTCAACTTAATAGCACATGCTATATGGGTGAAATGATGATACCATGCCAGCTTTCAACCTTTTTGGAGTTCATTTGTAATGCTTTTCCATTTTAGGGTCATTTAGCTCAAAAAAATAGTAAATGCATGAAAAATACCAAATGAAGTCATAAAGGGTTGAAAATTGCCGATGTGGCTGTGAATGGTGCATTTTGAACAAAAAAAAGTCAGGAGTTCAGATAAGTTCAAAAAAATGAAATCCCTTTGTAACAGATGAGTTTTCGTCCGAAACGGTGATACTTCGAAAGGGATTGTCCATTTTATACATGAAGTGCATCCAGTTCTTGCCGTAACTCTCTCAACTTTTTAGCACGTGATGTGTGGGTGAAATGATGATACCATGCCAACTTTCAACCATTTCAGAGTTCATTTGTAGTGCTTTTCAATTTCAGGGTAATTTAGCTTTAAAAAATCAGTAAATGCATGAAAAATACCAAATGAAGTCAGTAAGGGTTAAAGATTGATGATGTGGCTTTGGATGGTGCATTTCGAACACAAAAAAGTCTGGAGTTCAAAGTAAATGAAATCCCTTTGTAACAGATGAGTTTTCGTCTGAAACCGTAATCGCAAACGGTGGTGTAAAAGAACCGTCAAGAAAGGTGCAAAACGTTTGCGATGACGGATGCATAAAAAAAGGTCAGATTTTAATAAAAAAATATCTACAACATCACACCGTTGGTTTCTAAGAACCGTTTGCGATGAAAATAGCTGGGTCTATTTAAGTCTCCCCCCTTAAGCTTCGCCGTCTCGTCTGCTCCAGTGCGGGAAACCACCAAAACCACGAATCCCGATCCCCATTCCCGCACCCCCTTCTTGCAAAGATGACACCGTGGTAACGGTTCGTGAAGGCCCGTACGATGGCCGCGTCCCCCCAAGCGCCGCCGCCTGCGCCGAGAGTGCGGCCACCTACGCCGAGAGTGCCGCCGCATCCGCATTGAGCACGGCCGCTTCCGCCGAGAGGGCTTCTGCGACAGCCGACAGGGCAGCTGCAGCAGCCGAGACGGCTGCAGCTGCTGCTACGATGGCGGCTGCAAATGCCAAGAGCGCTCGAGCTGCTGTCCGTGCCGCCGATGTCGCCCTGACCCGGGTCGAGGCCATCCACGCCAAGATCGAGGATGCACACACCAAGATATTATAGGCCACATCGGACTCCAGCATGCAACCCACATCCGAAAAGGCGGCGCTGTCCATGGAGCACCTGCTTCCTCATAAGGTCGCCGAGCGAGAGCTGGAGATGCAGGAGGTGGCGGAGATCGAGGAGCGCCGGGAGGAGTCGAGGTAGAGAAGAGTCTGTCCGTCGAGGAATTGACAGTGGAGTACCAACGCGAGCTCTGGCGCAGCCACTACTACGAGTACTACAACCTTGAGGGCGGCGCCGATGACGAGGATGAGGACGAGAACAAGGACGAGGACACGGTTGACTTCAGCAGGGGGGACGCGGAGTCCACCAACGGCGGCATGTCGCTGATACGTCCAAAATGCATCACTATTTTATATCGTAATTCATCCTTATTCATTGATATATTTCACATTACGATGATGTTCTTATGTTGTTTTGGCCTATTTTACACAGTTTGCAACTTTCCGGTGCCGAAGCAGCAGACGCGGGATTCAGTGGTAAAAAAGTGGACGCTGAGTTGCTGAAGAAGAATACCTCCAAATCACCTGAAAATCGACGGAGGGTATTTTCCAGAAGGATCACGAAGATACGCAAAAGAGCAACCAGAGGGGGGCCACAGGGTGCCCAGGCGGCCACCTGGCGCGGCCCCCACCCTGGCCGCGCCAGGAGGGCGCCTGGAGCCCCTGGCCCACTCCAGGCTCCCCCCTCTGGCCTATATACTCCTCGTCATCCAGAAACCCTAAAAGGGGTAGAGTTTACGGAGTTCCGCCGCCGCTCCGTGGCGGAAACCTACAGAGAAGAAAAGCCATCTCCGGCGGGCAGATTCCGCCGGGGAGATCACCCCCCAGAAGGGGAGATCATCGCCATCGTCATCACCATCGTCACGGGCATCATCAAGATCATCATCAACATCATCCCCAACATCAGCACCATCTCCATCTTCATCCAATCTCATCTCACAATTGCAACTTGTGTTGTAATCCGTACTATCTATCCTCTCTACCCTATCGGTGTTGATTACTACTTTGTGGTGAATGCTATTGAGTTTTGTTGGAGAAATATCATTGTGTCCAGATTGTTTATCATCCATCTATCTCCACTGATCATGATCTCTTTTATGTCTTGTGAGTATTTACTTTAGTTCTTGAGGACATGGGAGAAGTCTTGTTGTTAGTAGTCATATGATGTTGAAGTAATATGTGTTGTTTGATACTTAAGTTGTGTTGTTATTTTCCTAGTGGTGTTGTGTGAGTCGAACACTCAACACTTCGCCTTATTAAGGACCTAGGGGAATACATTGTGTACAAAGAATGCTTACGGTGGGTTGCCGGAGTGACAGAAACCTGAACCCCAGTTCGCACGCTTTTGCACAAGGGAACAATGGATCATCGATCGTATTGCTATGGTTAGGCTTTTGCCTTAAATAATATCTTGTATTTGCGGATGCTTGCAAGGTGTTTAATCATAAGAGTGCACTCATCTTAGTCTAGAGGGTGTAGTAGCATAGATCCACCCACTCAATACTTATCAACACATCACATAGTACCGATATGGAATATGGCGAAAGCACATGACTACCTCTCCCGTGTGTCCTCAAGAACACTTTAGCCTTTATAAGTTCAGTTGCTAGGCCTCTCCTTTGCTCAGAAAGGATTGGGCCACTTGTTACTCTCCAGTGCCTTTTACTTTGCTCGCTTTTACTTTCCTGTTGCTTATATCAAGAAAACCCCTAAAAAGTTATCTTTCAGTGCTTGCAGTTATTCCTTGCTCAGAATCACTTATCAATACCTTCTGCTCCTCGTTGGGTTCGACACTCTTACTTATCGAAAACGCTGCAATAGATCCCTTACGGTTGTGGGTCATCAAGTACCGTTTTCTGGCGCCGTTGCCGGGGAGTGTAGCGCTATTGGTAAGTGAAGCTGGTAAGGAAGTTTTTATATTTCTGTTTTTATTTTGCTGTTGCTGCTCTTTGTCCTTATGGACAACCTTGCTATTGGATCGTTGCTTGTGGGAAGACGCCCCACATCTGTGGTGGTTGCTCCTCCCCCTACTGAAATTGTGCCCTAAAATACCAGCTGGTATTATCAATTATGTTTTGGCTAATCGTTATGCAGGAGACAGACATCCCGGTGAACACTTGCTATATCTGTCACAACTATGTTCATTATTTAAGCTTGCAGGTGTATCAATGGAGTTTGTCATGAGGAAATTGTTCTCCGTATCGCTTATAGATAAAGCTTCAGATTGGTATAAGCTTCTCGATAACTCACACTTGCTTGATTGGCAAGAGCTTATGTCTCTCTTTTATACCAAGTTTTATCCTCTTCATGAAATTCATCGAGACAGGAACTATATCTATAACTTTAGGTCTCGTGACGGAGAAGGCATTGCTCAAGCTTGGGGGAGATTGAAGTCCCTAATGCTCAAATGTCCTATTCATGAGCTCCCCAAGAAAATTATACTTACAAATTTTTATGCGAGGCTTTCTCGTCAGGATAAGGAGATGCTGGATGCCTCCTCTAGTGGGGTATTTCAGACGAAGAGTGTTGAAGAAAGGTGGGATCTCATTGAAAGGATCCAGAGGAATACCGAAGATTGGGAAATTGATAAAGGTATTGAACCCGCTATAAATTATGAGCATGATTATATTGAGAGCTATGTGAAAAGTGATTACTTCAATACCTTTTGCTCTAAGATTGGTCTTGATTCCCATCTAATGATTGATTTCTGTAAGGATTTTGCCTCTCACATTGATTCTTTTAAAAACAAGAGAGATCAGCATCATGAACTTTTCAAAGAGTTACCTGTTGACATTCATGTTGCTGACCCTATTTTGCCTGCAGTTATATATGAAAAGCCTCCTTTTCCCGAAAGGATAAGGGAGCACTCTCTTATGACAGGCATAATAAATAAAAGTGAGAGAAGAATTGATGAGCCTGAGGACCAGATCAAGGTCGATCCTCAAGTTGCATTGGTTAAAGACCTTGTTACTAATGATGTTTTGGATTCCAATGTAATTTTTTGTGCTGTTTCCACTAACCTTGTCACAGCCAAGAATAAAGGCCCAATTTCAGGTACTCCAGTAGTATCTGTTAAAATAGGAGATCACAATTATTATGGGCTATGCGATTTGGGATCGAGTGCTAGTGCTATCCCCTATTCACTTTATCAAGAGATCATCGGTGAGATTTCACCTTGTGAACTTGAAGAAGTTGATGTTACCATTAATCTTGCAAACAGAGCAACTATCTCTCCTATCGGAATTGTGAGAGACGTTGAAGTCCTATGTGGAAAGGTAAAATACCCTACCGACTTTCTAGTACTTGGTTCAGTGAGGGACAATTTTTGTCCTATTATTTTTGGTAGACCTTTTCTCAGAACTTGTGGAGCTATAATAGATTGCAAGAAAGGTAAAGTTTCTGTTGAATTCAATGGTGAGCCATATGAATTTAACTTTTCTAAGTTCTCTAAGCAGCCTCGTGGTACCGATTTACCTAGTGATGATAAAATTATTGAAAGTATTGCTTCTATTGCTATTCCCCCTAATGATCCTTTGCAGCAATATATGGAGGACCACGAGAATGATTTGCATATGCGGGAAAGAAATGAACTAGATGAAATATTCTTGAGACAACCTGCTATCCTGAAGCACAACCTTCCGGTTGAACCTTTGGGAATTTTATCAAAACCAAAAGAAGACCTGGTGTTCGATCTTAAACCTCTTCCCGATACGCTCAAGTATGCTTATTTAGATGAAAAGAAAGTATATCCTGTTATTATCAACTCTAACCTTTCAGGATATGAAGAAGAGCGACTATTGGAAGTACTTCGTAAACACCGAGGTGCAATTGGCTATACCCTTGATGACCTTAAGGGGATTAGTCCATCTATCTGTCAACATACTATCAACCTTGAGCCCGATGCTAAACCAGTTGTTGATCATCAACGACGGTTGAACCCGAAGATGATGGATGTTGTAAGAACTAAGATTCTCAAGCTTCTAGCCGCAGGTATTATCTACCCTATAGCTTATAGTAAGTGGGTAAGCCCGGTACATTGTGTTCCTAAGAAAGGAGGTACAACTGTGGTTCCTAATGATAAGAATGAACTAATACCTTAGAGAATTATTATTGGATATAGAATGTGTATTGATTACAGGAAGCTGAACAAGGCAACCAGGAAGGATCACTACCCGTTGCCGTTCATCGACCAAATGCTTGAAAGGTTATCCAAAAATACCCACTTTTGTTACCTCGATGGTTATTCTGGCTTCTCACAAATTCATGTTAACACTGCTGATCAAGAGAAGACCACTTTTACTTGTCCCTATGGTACTTAAGCTTACAGGCGTATGCCTTTTGGTTTATGTAATGCCCCTGCTACTTTTCAAAGGTGTATGTCTGCTATCTTTCATGGTTTCTGTGAGGAGATTGTGGAAGTCTTCATGGACGATTTCTCCGTCTATGGAACTTCCTTTGACCATTGTCTCCACAACCTTAATAAAGTTTTGCGGAGATGTGAGGAGACAAACTTCTCATATGAGACTGGAGAACCCCTTCCATGGAAGCGCTTCGCCGAGGACTACGTGATCAACGTCAACAAGAATGAGGAGTGTAATCTCCTTGGGTAATGGCATCCCCTTGGCTTGTTCCAAGCTTGGGGGAGTGCCCGGTATCTTTATCTTTATCTTTTGTCTTTTAGAGTCAAGTAGAGTCGTATCATGTCTAGGGAGGTTATTATATGAAATAGGTGTGTGCATTGAGGTCTATCACTCCTTCTGTGGAGAGATTGTGTCCGTGAGTGTGGAGTCGTCTATGATGGAATATTAATGAGAAGTCTATTGGTTCCTTTGCTTCGCTCGGTATTCTCTTCACGCAATCGACCATATATGATGATTCTTATGGGGAGTATTGACCTTATATCAGGTATGGCTTTTAAAACTTTATTTAATCTTGGCAAACATATCTTTGGTCATAACAACAAGCATGATTTTCTTAAAGTAGCGACATAGCCAAAACTTTTATGTTATTATGCTTGAAGTGTTATGCTGACAAGGAAGACAACTTGATGTGTTATGCTTATTTTAATGTTTATGCTTTATATTGCTTTGCATCTTAGTCATCATCAATTGTCTGTTCTCTCAAAGCCTTTGCTAGCCTTAACTCTGTACTAAGCGGAATTCTGCTTGTGCATCCATACCCTTAAACCAATACCTTCCATATGAGTCCACCATACCTTCCTATTCGTGGTATTCCACTACCACCTCCTAAAGTATAGAATTTATGTGTTATCCTTAAATGTTCAAAATCTTCTATTTTGTGCCCCTGTTTTAGCTCATGAGGAAGTAGTAGTTAATTCATGATCTTTTTAAGTTGGACAAGTTTTACCCCGGGATTGCATGTCTAATCTGCAAACCCCTAATACGAGGAGGAACTGGCATGAGTGCGCCCGGCTCATAAAAGATAATACAACAAACAAACCCTCCTTCACGTTTTGTTCATGAGAAATCAGAAAACTTTGGCAGTGATAAACAAAGGAGATTAAGGGGATGTGATCGTCCCCGTGCGGGAGCCGTTCCTCGAAACTTGTCCAGTTTGAGAAGTAATTGAGTTATCTATTAGCATTTGTTGACAAATCATGCACCTCTCAAAACTTGTTTTCATTCTGTTTGATTTAAGGATAGCACATGAGTTTTCCCTACTTCCCTAGAGCAGGGCCTATCTCTTAGTTTTAGGTTGAGTCAATTATTCCTACTTCCTTCTATTCTTAAAGAGAGCAGACATTTGATGTTGACGAGGATTCATTCATATAAAGTTGCATTAAGATTTGTCATATCATATCCTTGTTGACATTATCATTTGATAAGTAAGTTGTTTGTCAAGCCCAGCTAAAGCAAACATCTTCCTTTGTGTTAACACTTTCACTTCTTGCCTAATAACATGATCTTTCAAAAGCTTCAATTAATCTCATCAAAACATAAAGAGAAAGAGCAAAAGTAAAAGCTATTAGTTGTTCTTTGACCAGAGGACATGTTTGCCATGATTTGATGAGTTTCCTTAGCCCTACTTTCGATTATAAGTGTTACCACTCTTTTATAAGGGCCTTATGAGTTGAAAATTACTGTTGAGGATATTTGAGTTTGGTGAAGAAACTGTGATGCTTCTTGTTCGTATTCTATTTATCGACACTTCACTCTCTAAACTTGTGGACAGGTTTACCGAGCTCAGTATTCGCTTGGGGACAAGCGAGGTCTAAGCTTGGGGGTGTTGATACGTCCAAAATGCATCACTATTTTATATCATAATTCATCCTTATTCATTGATATATTTCACATTACGATGATGTTCTTATGTTGTTTTGGCCTATTTTACACAGTTTGCAACTTTCCGGTGCCGAAGCAGCAGACGCAGGATTCATTGGTAAAAAAGTGGACGCTGAGTTGCTGAAGAAGAATACCTCCAAATTACCTAAAAATCGACGGAGGGTATTTTCCAGAAGGATCACGAAGATACGCAAAAGAGCAACCAGAGGGGGGCCACAGGGTGCCCAGGCGGCCACCTGGCGTGGCCCCCACCCTGGCCGGGCCAGGAGGGCGCCTGGAGCCCCTGGCCCACTCCAGGCTCCCCCCCTCTGGCCTATATACTCCTCGTCATCCAGAAACCCTAAAAGGGGGAGAGTTTACGGAGTTCCGCCGCCGCTCCGTGGCGAAAACCTACAGAGAAGAAAAGCCATCTCCGGCGGGCAGATTCCGTCGGCGAGATCACCTCCCGGAAGGGGAGATCATCGCCATCGTCATCACCATCGTCACGGGCATCATCGAGATCATCATCAACATCATCCCCAACATCAGCACCATCTCCATCTTCATCCAATCTCATCTCACAATTGCAACTTGTGTTGTAATCCGTACTATCTATCCTCTCTACCCTATCGGTGTTGATTACTACTTTGTGGTGAATGCTATTGAGTTTTGTTGGAGAAATATCATTGTGTCTAGATTGTTTATCATCCATCTATCTCCACTGATCATGATCTCTTTTATGTCTTGTGAGTAGTTACTTTAGTTCTTGAGGACATGGGAGAAGTCTTGTTGTTAGTAGTCATATGATGTTGAAGTAATATGTGTTGTTTGATACTTAAGTTATGTTGTTATTTTCCTAGTGGTGTTGTGTGAGTCGAACACTCAACACTTCGCCTTATTAAGGACCTAGGGGAATACATTGTGTACAAAGAATGCTTACGGTGGGTTGCCGGAGTGACAGAAACCTGAACCCCAGTTCGCACGCTTTTGCACAAGGGAACAATGGATCATCGATCGTATTGCTATGGTTAGGCTTTTGCCTTAAATACTATCTTGTATTTGCGGATGCTTGCAAGGTGTTTAATCATAAGAGTGCACTCATCTTATTCTAGAGGGTGTACTAGCATAGATCCACCCACTCAACACTTATCAACACATCACATAGTACCGATACGGAATATGGCGAAAGCACATGACTACCTCTCCCGTGTGTCCTCAAGAACACTTTAGCCTTTATAAGTTCAGTTGCTAGGCCTCTCCTTTGCTCAGAAAGGATTGGGCCACTTGTTACTCTCCAGTGCCTTTTACTTTGCTCGCTTTTACTTTCCTGTTGCTTATATCAAGAAAACCCCTAAAAAATTATCTTTCAGTGCTTGCAGTTATTCCTTTCCTCAGAATCACTTATCAATACCTTCTGCTCCTCGTTGGGTTCGACACTCCTACTTATCGAAAATGCTGCAATAGATCCCTTACGGTTGTGGGTCATCAGTCGCCAGGACAAGTCATCGATGTCTCATATCACACCGGCGATGCATAGGCCGGCGCGGCGGTGGATTTGTTAAAATTATGCGTACTTAGGCTTTGTTTTTAATGCTGGTCTTTTGTTAGAGCAATGTTTAGGTCAACTGGCTCTGTTTAATTACTAAAATTGCTCGATTCAGTAAGTGTGGTCTGTCTGATGTATGCTCTTTTGTGTGCCAAATTAGCAAGCGATGTTAAATTATGCAATGACGTACCCGAGGAAATTTCCACCAAAATTTGAATTATCAAACTCATACCATGCGCGTAAAGCAAAAGAATCATTTGCGATGCACACAATCGTTCAAAGTGAATGGTCCGGCGGCACCGCGCGCAAAGTTTCCCTCCACATTTCCAAAACTTTGGCCTACCGCCAAAATATCTACCCCCGCCCCCTCTCCCCTTCCCCACCCCCTTTTCTCCCCGACCACAAGTCACATTTCCCATGTTTCCTCCTTCCTTCCTTCCTTCGTAAGCTATAGCCGCTTCCTTGCTCTCGTCGTTTTGCATCCTACCACCGAGGTCGCCATGGTCTTCTTCCAAGACCTCTCCAGCGGTTCCTCCTCCGGCGACGACTCCTTCACCACCCGGGTATGCCTCTCTTCTCTCTCTCTCTCAGGCTATGACTTGGAATGGAGGATTTTTACCCTGCGATCGATTTGAGTCATTTCTTCCTCTTGTAGCTCCCGAGGACCATCAGTGGCGACGAATGGAGCAGGGTGGCTGAAGATCTATCTGCTCGTTGTCATCATCAATCTCCATGCGTGAAGCCAGTTGCATTTGAATCTATGGACAGTGGGAGGAAGTTTCTGGCATGTGCAGAGAAGGTTAGACCCTCTTTCATTGTTACAAATCATTTGTTAGATGTGATTCACACACTGCCACAGTCCCAACCATTCATAGCACACCTTCAACCAAACGCATCCTAAGACAGTGTCACAGTTTGTACCTAGTATCTTAAATTGTTGCCATATCATCAGCGGTGCCATGAGAAAATTATTGGCACAGGTTCAGCAGTTTGTGCAGTCAACTTTGGTCCACACATCCGAGTAGCCAAGTAGTAAAATACTAAATCTTTATGGCACGAAGGAACTGGGCATCGGAGCAACTACGTGCTCCGGAGTCCGGATCCCTGGTTTTTTCCACTGCATCGGCTCGCCAGTGTAGGGCACCGGTGCGAGATGTAGCAACAGTTGTCTTTACACCACTTTTGGCATACATAGTGGACGACCTTAGTGCTATTAGTTCTATGTTACTAAATTTGTGCATGTACACATATGTTAGTATCAATTTGCTGCCATTGATCCCAACACCGTCGATATGCTGTTGCAGTTATATTTACCTTCCTCGTAAAATGTTCAATTTGTTATTTATTGTACATGAGTAAGAACTTGTAGCGTTGTTGCAGTTAATTATAGTTTCTGATGTTCTAGAATTTGGTTGTTGTCTCAGTAGGAGTTAATTCATTTGCACATTGATCTTTTTGAGAAGATATGTCATAATTAACATGTTTCTTCAGTTTTTCAAAATACGCATTGGTGATTTTCTGTGTTGCTATAAACCCATTTCCCCTACAATTGTTACTAATCTAGTTTTACATATTATAGGATGAACGGAAGTGTTCTTACTTTGAGTGGGTTGATCAAGAGTGGCCACAGTCTTTGAAGATGTGCCTAGCGAAGCTCTAGAGCATGTATGAGGAAGAGAACAAACGTAGGCTTAGAGAAACTATTGTCAACGCTAAAGAATATTTGAAGATGCGGGATAAAAAGTGGAAGGTGGAGAATGAGCTTAGATTTTTTAAATCAGACTTTGCTAAGATGGTGTTGGCGAAGGAGGAGACACTTTCCCAATGGCCCGTGCAAAACAGGTTCTTACTGAACTGAAAGCATAGGTGGATAAGACGAGCCTGGATGATCTCTATTAGGGAAATGAACTTGTTCTTATGAAGTTGAACTAGCTATATGTAGTACCGTGTTGTTTTCATCTAGCTATCGTACTATGATGTTATAATATATTTATGTGCCTGATATGAAATTGGCAAACAACTGTTCGATATGAAATGTGAATTTGCGTAATACTGAATTATTAATTGTAAACTAATAAACTTGCTAAATGTGTCATGGATCTTTGCAAACGGTTCTAGCAGTAAAAGCGCTTGTGATGGATAGCCCAATGCCACATAGTTTTCTTCATCGAATCGTGTGTGATGTAGTTGATAAAAGCAAACAGTTAACCAAGGCAGAGCGTGTGTGATAGTTACACCTTTCACACATGAGCCTACACATAAAATTGTGTGGGATGTACACACGAATGGAAACATTTTCCCTGGATTGACTGTGTGGGTTGTACATAAGAACAGAAACGTATTCCTTGGATTGAATGTGTGCGATATACATACGAGCGGAAACGTTTTCCCTGGATTGACTATGTGGGATGTACATAAGAACGGAAACGTATTCCTTGGATTGACTGTGTGTGATATACATACCTACGGAAATGTTTTTCTGGGATTCACCGTGTGGGATGTACATACCTACGGAAATGATTGGGTTTCGATGCCTCACCCGATCGCACACGAGCTCATTTGGTGTCCGAGGAGGGCCTATCCTCGACAATTTCTGGGTCGTGTGGGAAGGACCCCCTATCGCCCACACTCACTAGGCGACGGTTCCAAATGTCGCGGAAAGGGGTTTAAAACCGTTTGTATAGCACCTACGCGTACCAGTGCATGAGCAAAACCATTATCTTAGTGGGGAAGCTTCTGGTCCCTATTTGGGGAGAGTGACACATCAGATTTCCAGTTGCAACTTCCGACCTAAACCTAATTCATTATAGAAGGGTCTAGCATGTTTTGGAGGCTGGGAAAGATGGTCTTGAAGTCAGGTTTCATTCAAAAAAGGGTACATCATTTGAGGTATTGAGTCAAAAGTTGTGCAAGTTCCCATGCAAGTTGTCCAGAAATTAATTACAGTGCGAGGCTCAACAAGTTTGCTCCTGCTACAACTTGGAGCTCACGGATTAAGCCTCCATTTTGTGTTGTTTTCACATCTAACTAGTAGGTTCTTCTAGTATAAGTACTCCCCAGCTGTTCCATGTGAAGGGGATGAGATTTTTGAGTTTATGCTTGTAGATAGCCGGTGAGGTTGTGTTGTGATGTGAGCACTAGTATCGTTGAATGTTAGCTCGTGTGTGTGGATTGGAGGGCCTATCCTAAGTTCATATAGGATCCTTCTGGTTCCCTCTTGTGATTCTACTGAGGTTCAGAAGTTTCATGGTTTGGGTTGCATACTTGTAAACCAAGCTAGTTATCCGCTGCAATATATTTGAGAGTGTTTCCTTTTGTTCCTTGCCACTTGAGAGAAACAAAGTTTGATGAAACAAGTTTTGAGGGAGATAGTTGCTACTCCTTGTGAGTTGTTTGGCACTGTGAAAGATCATTTATGAGGCGCCCCGTATCATCTTCGTACCAGAGCTTTAGATTGATCACTTTGATATTTTCTCTCTCGCTGATTTTTGTTCTTAAGAAGCTTCCATGGGTTCGAGGAGGTCCAGCAGTATTGAAAGTTTGCATGGAGGTGGGCGCCTCATGGAGAAGGAGCTACCACTTACCATGGATGATCCTAGCTTGTAGCCCGCCTATGTGTTGGCATTGGAGGATACAAGGGAGTATATGTTGAACAAGGTGGAGAGGTGCATATCGACCGTGGAGACCAACCTTGGCCGGGGAATCGACTCCCTCACCGAGGAACTCTGTCAAGATAGGCTTGCTGCACGGGTCGACATCGACAACTCCCCGAATAGCTGGGACACCGACGCCTTGAGGAGGGCCATGGAGAGCACAACCATATCTGCTCGGGCGATGCTCATAGCTACTACGCTGCACTACCTTGGTGTGCTTGCCACGACCAACGAGGTGCTACTTGGGTGCCACCGTCTTCACCATGATATGGGCTTGTCGCACGGGGTCGACATCATAAACTCCCCATACAATAGGACCACCATGGAGAGCATTGGAGTGACCACTCCGATGATGCTCGAAACTACTACGAGCCTCAACCATGACGTGTTGGCCATGATCGTCATGGGGAAGGCCAAGAAGGCTTTGTCATGGGAGGAAGAGGTCATGGGCGTGCTCATCGTGACCATGAGGATGATGGGATTGGTAAATTCAAACTTACCACACCATGGTTCAATGGGAAAACCGAGCCCGATGATTATTTGGAGTGGGAGATGAGTGTGGATCAGATCTTTGATAGTCACCGCTATACAGAGGAGAAGAACGTACGATATGCATCCATTAACGGGGAACGTTGCATGAGAACAAAAAAATCCTACGAACACCCAAGATCTATCTATGAGAAGCATATCAATGAGAGGAGAGAGTGTGTCTACATACCCTCATAGGCCATTAAGCAGAAGCCTATATAACACGGTTGATGTAGTCGTACTCTTCGCGATCCAATCATGATCCAACCGATCTAGTGCCGAACAGACAACACCTCAGAGTTTAGCACACGCGTGGCTCGATGACGTATCCTCTGCTTGATCCAGCCAGAGAAGGGGCAGAAGTAGATGGGATCACAACCAGCATGCGGCGTGGTGGTGGTGGTGATGGTGGAGTCGGAATACCGACAGGGCTTCGCTAAGCGAAAAACCGTGGACGAGAACTATGCCGAGAGGGAGAGACGGGGCAGTAGCCAAGGCCAATGCATTTGGGTCACTTGTTGCGCCCCTCCCCTATATTTATATGCGTGGGAGGGCTGGGAGTCTATCCCTACTCCTAATAGGAGTTGGCACCAAGGATAAGAGGACTTGGACTCCAAGTCCAATCCTATTCCTACTAGGACTCTCATTTTCCCCTTCCCTAGCCGCATGGGCCTTTGAGGGCTTGGTGTGCCTAGCCAACAAGAACATGGAGCCTCCCCTCAGCCCATGCTAGCCCTTGGGACGCGGTGGAACCCTTGGTGGACTTCTGGACTCATTTGGAACCTTTTGGAAGCTTCCCGGCACAATACCAAAAAAACTGCACCTTTTTTCGAAATCTCGAAAATGACTTCCCATATATAAATCTTTACATCTCGACCAATCCGAGACTCATCGTGACGTCCGAGATGTCATCCGGGACTCCGAGCAACATCCAGTCACCAACATGCATATCCCAATATTACTCTAGCGTCAGCGAACATTAAGCGCGCGACCCTGCAGGTTCAGGAATCATGTAGTCATGACCGAGACACCTCTCTGGTTAATAACCAATAGCGTAGCCTCAATGCCCATATAGGTTCCTATATATTCCATGAAGATATTTTATTAGTTGAACCACGATGTCAAGGATTCGGTTAGTCCGATTTGCAATTCCCTTTGTCCAGCGATATGTTACTTGCCCGAGATTCGATCATTGGTATCTCCATACCTAGTTCAATCTCGTTACTTGCAAGACTCTTTACTCATCCTGTAATACAAGATCTCGTGACTAACTCATTAGCCACATTGCTTGCAAGCTCTTTACGATGTTGTATTACCGAGAGGGCCCAGAGATATCTCTCCGTCATACAGATAGACAAATCGCAGTCTCGGTCCGTGCCAACCCAACAAATATCTTTGGAGATACCTGTAGTGCACCTTTATGATCTTCTAGTTACGAAGTGACATTTGGATACCCACTAAGTATTCTTCCGGTGTTAGTGAGTTGCACGATCTCATGGTCTTAGGTATACTTGATATGAAGAAAACTATAGCAATAAACTGATACGATCAAATGATAAGCTTATGGTTGGGTCTTGTCCAACACATCATTCTCCTACTGATGTGATCCCGTTATCAAATGATAACTCATGTTTATGGTTAGGAAACATTAAACATCTTTGATCAACGAGCTAGTCTAGTAGAGGCTCACTAGGGCCATAGTATTTGTTTACGTACTCACACATGTATTTAAGTTTCCGGTCAATACAATTCTAGCATGAATAATAAACCTTTGTCATTGTCAGTGTCAAAACCGGCGAATCTCGGGTAGGGGGTCCCGAACTGTGTGTGTGAGGAATGATGATAACAAGAGACTGGGGACACGATGTTTACCCAGGTTCGGGCCCTCTCGATCGAGGTAATACCCTACTTCCTGCTTGATTGATCTTGATGAATATAGGGTTACAAGAGTTAATCTACCTCGAGATCGTAATGGCTAAAACCCTAGGAGTCTAGCCTATGTAATTGTTATTCCGCCGCTACGGACTAAACCCTCCGGTTTATATATGCACCGGAGGGACCTAGGGTTGTACATGACCATCTTGCAGAGGAAGGAAATATTACACCCGGACTCTAAACTTGCTATTTTACACATATGGGAGTCATGTCCGGATACGGGGGATAGTCTTCATCGATAATCTTCACAGCCCACTAGTCCGGCCCATAACGAGTAATCTGGCCACCCGAGGACCCCTTCATCTAGGACTCCCTCAGTAGCCCTGAACCAGTCTTCGATGACGATGAGTCCGGCTCGCGTACTGTCTTCGGCATTGCAAGGCGGGTTCCTCCTTTTGAACATATTGACTCATTATTCCCCGTACAAAGGAACTATGTCTAGCTCTGCATGATTAGTACAACCCTTAGCCTCGAAGGCAAAGTATCAAAAAACGGACACTGTGTCTTTATTGGCAACTTTTCAGTGAAGCATCATAGTTGACCCTTTAATATTTCAAACTGTTTTCTTGGCTCTAGTTTTGCATTTCGAGGCATAGCCCCATTGGCACGTCTTGTTGAAGCAGATATCATGCCCGCTTATCGTAGGATTCCCATCAACATGACGTGGGTAACCCAATCAGGCATTACACACGATTGCGTTGGGAACCGGCGAGGTTTACGGCTGGAGTGGGTGACATTTGGCATTCATCGTCTATAAAAGGATACATATCTTTCCCCTTTCACCTCACGCTCTCCTTAAGCCCTAGCTTCCCAATCTCTTCAGCCCCAGCGCCCGCAACTCTCAACTCCTCCATGCTACCTCTTGAGCTTGCGTTGTTCTTCCCTTGAAGAGGAAAGGGTGATGCATCACAGTAGCGTAAGTATTTCCCTCAGTTTTTGAGAACCAATGTATCAATCCAGTAGGAGACTACATGCGAGCCCCTCGTACCTACACAAACAAATAAGAACCTTGCAACCAACGCGATAAAGGGGTTGTCAATCCCTTCTCTACCACTTGCAAAAGTGAGATCTGATAGAGATAATAAGATAATATTTTTGGTATTTTTGTTATAGATTGAAAGTAAAGAATGAAAAATAAAACAACGGCAACAAAAATTGGCAAGTTGACGGGAAACTAATATGATGGAAGATAGACCCGGGGGCCATAGGTTTCAGTAGTGGCTTCTCTCATGATAGAAGATTTCTACGGTGGGTGAACAAATTACTGTCTAGCAATTGATAGAAAAGCGCATAGTTATGAGAATATCTAGGCATGATCATTGTATATAAGCTTCACGTCCGTGACAAGTAGACCAAAATGATTCTGCATCTACTACTATTACTCCACACATCGACCGCTATCCAGCATGCATCTAGAATATTAAGTTCATAAGAATTGAGTAACACTTTAAGCAAGATGACATGATGTAGAGGTATAAACTCATGCAATATGATGTAAGCCCCATCTTTTTATCCTTGATGGCAACAATACAATATGTGCCTTGCTGCCCCTGCTGTCACTGGGAAAGGACACTGCAAGATTGAATCCAAAGCTAAGCACTTCTCCCATTGCAAGTAAGATCAATCTAGTAGGCCACACTAAACTGATAATTCGAAGAGACTTGCAAATATATTTAAATCATGCATAAAAGATTTCAGAGAAGAATCAAAATTGTTCATAGATAATCTTGATCATAAACCCACAATTCATTGGATCTCGACAAACACACCGCAAAAAGAATTACATCGAATAGATCTCCAAGAAGATCGAGGAGACCTTTGTATTGAGATCCAAAGAGAAAGAAGAAGCCATCTAGCTAATAACTATGGACCCGAAGGTCTGTGGTAAACTACTCACAACTCATCGAAGAGGCTATGGTGTTGATGTAGAAGCCCTCCGTGATCGATGCCCCTTCGGTGGAGCTCCGGAACAGGCCCCAAGATGGGATATCACGGGTATAGAAGGTTGCAGCGGTGGAATTAGGGTTTTGTGGTGCTCCCAGATGTTTTCAGGGTACGTGGATATATATAGGAGGAAGAGGCACATCGATGGAGCAACGAGGGGCCCACGAGGGAAGGGGGCGCGCCTACCCCCCTGGGCGCGCCCTCCCCCTCGTGGCCGCCTCGTTTCTTCCTTGGTGTGTACTCCAAGTCTTCTGTGTTGTATTTGTTCCAAAAACGACTCTCCCAAAGGTTTCATTCCATTTGGACCCCGTTTGATATTCCTTTTCCGCGAAACATTGAAATAGGCTAAAAATAGCAATTTGCACTGGGCCTTGGTTAGTAGGTTAGTCCAAAAAATGATATAAAAGTGTATAATAAAGCCCATTAAACATCCAAAACAGATAATATAATAGCATGGAACAATAAAAAATTATAGATACGTTGGAGACGTATCAAGTAACCCCAAGCTTAATTCCTGCTCGTCCTCGAGTAGGTAAATGATAAAAACAAATTTTTTGATGTGGAATGCTACCCAACATAATTCTCAATGTAATTTTCTTTATTGTGACATGAATGTTCATATCCAAAAGATTCAAGACAAAACTTTAATATTGACATAAGAATAATAATACTTCAAGCATACTAACAAAGCAATCATGTCTTCTCAAAATAACATGGCCAAAGAAAGTTATTCCTACAAAATCATATAGTCTGGCTATGCTCTATCTTCATCACACAAAATATTTAAATCATGCACATCCCCGGTTTCAGCCAAGCAATTGTTCCACACTTCAAATTTTTCAATTTTTTCAACTTTCACTCAATACATGAGCGTGAACCATGGATATAACACTAGGTGTAATAGAGTGGTGGTTGTTGAGAAGACAAAAGAGAGGAAGATAGTCTCACATCAACTAGGCGTATTAATGGGCTATGGAGATGCCCATCAATAGATACCAATATAAGTGAGTAGGGATTGCCATGCAACAGATGCATTAGAGCTATAAGTGTATGAAAGCTCAATAAAGCACTACTAGAAAAATAGCTATAACTAATATAGACACTAATGGCGCACTATACATGTGACCATTACTATCTGTGAAAAGTGCGTCATTACTAAGTTTGACCAAGGTTTAACCCAGTCATACACATAGTAATGGTGCACTTTGTATAGGTGCACCATTACTAAGTTGGTATAGTAATGGCGCACCTTTACAAAGTGCGCCATAACTATGTGTATGACTAGGTCAAACCTTGGTCAAACTTAGTAATGGCGCACTTTGCATATGTGCGGCATTACTATGTCAAACTTAGTAATGGCGCACCTATACAAAGTGCGCCATTACTAACTTTGACCAAGGTTTGACCAAGTCATACACATAGTAATGGCGCACTTTATGAAGGTGCACCATTACTAACTTTCTAGGTGGCCGAAAATTTCACCAAATGCACCCCCCTGTGGACCGCCTTTTCAGTTTAAAAAATAAAACAAAATGATGGAAATGTCAAAAAAATAAAAGAAAATAAGTTTCCCATGTGATATGTGGTCTAGTTATTGGTAAAATTTACAAATATGAATTTCGACTTTATTTGCAAAATCTCTCTAGAATTTAGTAAAATGGGCATAACTTTTGCATACGAACTCGGATTAAAAAGTTTTTTATATGAAAAATCATCTACTCGAAAAGTTACATCCGAATTCCCAAAAACCTAATAGAATAAAAGACACGGGGCTTTTAAGATCTAGAGGGGGGAAATGTAACTTAGTAATGGCGCACCATTTGCTAGGTGCGCCACTAGTAACCAGAAAAAAAATTGGTTTCGATTTTTTTTTGGAAAAAATGTTCAAAATATGATACGTAATATGACCGGGAAGTTTGAAATATTTTTTCAAAATTTCATCACACTCATGAACATGAACAAAGTCCTAGACATCAACAAGGTTTAATAGGATTGATATGATAGATATATCAACAAGTGCCTGTTAAGTGAGCTGGTGCTGGGGTTGGATAGAACTGAGAAGTTAAGCATGCTGGGGCTGGAGTAGTGTGAGGATGGGTGACCTTCCGGGAAGTTTGACACCTTCCGGGAAGTTTGACCACGGAGTGCGATTTGACTTGAGATTAAGCATATTGACCCGAGATTAAGAAAAAAACGAAAAAAAAACAGAAAAATATTTGGAATTTCTTTTTTGATTTTTTTTGAAAAAAAATGTTAGTAATGGCGCACTTCTATGTGGCGCGCCATTACTAAGTCTGATAGTAATGGCGCACTTCTAGGCATAGTAATGACGCACTATAGGTGCGCCATTACTATCTGTGATAGTAATGGCGCAACAAATGTGCGCCATTACTAACAGTTACTAATGGCGTGATAATAGTGGCGCACCTATAGTGCGCCATTAATAGCCAAAATAGGTGCGCCACTAACATCCTTTTTTCTAGTAGTGAAGGAAACTAAGTGGGTGTGCATCCAACTTGCTTGCTCACGAAGACCTAGGGCATTTTGAGGAAGCCCATCATTGAAATATACAAGCCAAGTTCTATAATGAAAATTCCCACTAGTATATGAAAGTGACAAAACAAGAGACTCTCTATCATGAAGATCATGGTGCTACTTTGAAGCACAAGTGTGAAAAAAGGATAGTAGCATTGCCCCTTCTCTCTTTTTCTCTCATTTTTTATCTCCCCCTCCCTTTCCCCCCTTTTTTTGGGCCTTTTCTTTTCTTGTTTTTATATGGCCTTTTTTCCCTTTTTTTCGTCCGGAGTCTCATCCCGACTTGTGGGGGAATCATAGTCTCCATCATCCTTTCCTCACTGGGACAATGCTCTAGTAATGAAGATCATCAAACTTTTATTTACTTACAACTCAAAGATTACAACTCGAAGCTAGAACAAAATATGACTCTATGTGAATGCCTCCGGCGGTGTACTAGGATGTGCAATGAATCAAGAGTGACATGTATGAAAAATTATGCATGGTGAACTTGCCACAAATACGATGTCAACTACACGATCATGCATGTCAATATGACAATGATGAAGCGTGTCATAATAAACGGAACGGTGGAAAGTTGCATGGCAATATATCTCGTAATGGCTATGGAAATACAATAATAGGTAGGTATGGTGGCTGTTTTGAGAAAGGTATATGGTGGGTGTATGGTACCAGCGAAAGTTGCGCGGTACAAGAGAGGCTAGCAACGGTGGAAGGGTGAGGGTGCGTATAATCCATGGACTCAACATTAGTCATAAAGAACTCATATACTTATTGCAAAAATCTACAAGTTATCAAAACAAAGTATTCAACGCGTGCTCCTAGGGTAAGGGTTGGTAGGAGTTAACCATCGCGCAATCCCGACCTCCACACAAAGGATGACAATCAATAAATAAATCATGCTCCAACTTCATCACATAACGGTTCACCATACGTGCATGCTACGGGAATCACAAACTTTAACTCAAGTGTTTCTCAAATTCACAGTTACTCCACCAGCATGACTCTAATATCACCATCCTCATATCTCAAAACAATCATCAAGTATCAAACTTCTCATAATATTCAATGCACTTTTATGAAAGTTTTTATTATACACATCTTCGATGTCTATCATACTAGGACTAATTTTAGAACCAAAGCAAATTACTATGCTGTTCTAAAAGACTCTCAAAATAATATAAGTTAAGCACGAGAGATCAATAATTTATATAAAATAAAACCACCGCCGTGCTCTAAAAAGATATAAGTGAAGCGCTAGAGCAAAACTATCTAGCTCAAAAGATATAAGTGAAGCACATAGAGTATTCTAATAAATTCCGGTTCATGTGTATCTCTCTCAAAAGGTGTGTACAGAAAGGATGATTGTGGTAATCTAAAAAGCAAAGACTCAAATATTACATGACGCTCCAAGCAAAACGCATACCATGTGGTGAATAAAAATATAGTCTCAAGTAAAGTTACCGATAGACGAAGACGAAAGAGGAGATGCCTTCCCGGGGCATCCCCAAGCTTAGGCTTTTGGTTGTCCTTGAATTTTACCTTGGGGTGCCTTGGTAATACCCAAGCTTAGGCTCTTGCCACTCTTTGTTCCATAGTCCATCAAATCCTTACCCAAAAACTTGAAAACTTCACAACACAAAACTTAGCAAAAATCTCATGAGCTCGGTTAGTACAAGAAAACAAACCACCACTTTAAGGCACGGTAATGAACTCATTATTTATTTATTTGGTGTTAAACCTACCGCATTCCAAATTCTCTATGATTCATACCCCCTCGATACTACTCATAGATTCATCAAAATAAGCAAACAACACATGAAAAACAGAATCTGTCAAAAACAAAACAGTCTGTAGAAATCTGTAACTTTCGAATACTTCTGTAACTCTAAAAATTCGAAATATTGGTGGACGTGAGGAATTTGTCTATTAACCATCTACAAAAAGAATCAACTAAAAATCACTCTCCAGTAAAATATGGTAGCTAATCTCGTGAGCGCTAAAGTTTCTGTTTTTTACAGCATGATCGCAAAGACTTCACCCAAGTCTTCCCAAAGGTTCTACTTGGCACAAACACTAATTAAAACACAAAACCACATCTAACCAGAAGCTAGATGAATTATTTATTACTAAACAGAAGTAAAAGCAAAGAAAATATAACTGGGTTGCCTCCCAACAAGCGCTATCGTTTAACGCCCCTAGCTAGGCATGATACAAGAATAGATCTAAGTATTGCCATCTTTGGTAGGCAATCCATAAGTGGCTCTCATAATACATTCATAAGGTAATTTAATTTTCTTTCTAGGAAAGTGTTCCATGCCTTTCCTTAATGGAAATTGGAATCTAATATTTCCTTCCTTCATATCAATAATTGCACCAATCGCTCTAAGGAAAGGTCTACCAAGAATAATAGGACATGTAGGATTGCAATCTATATCAAGAACGATGAAATCTACGAGCACATAATTCCTATTTGCAACAATAATAACATCATTAATCCTTCCCATAGGTTTCTTAATGGTAGAATCCGCAAGATGCAAATTTAAAAAACAATCATCAAGTTCATGGAAACCTAACATATCAGACAAAGTTTTTGGAATTGTGGAAACACTTGCACCCAAATCACACAAAGCATAGCATTCATGATGTTTAATCTTAATTTTAATAGTAGGTTCCCACTCATCATAAAGTTTTCTAGGGATAGAAACTTCTAATTCAAGTTTTTCTTCATAAGATTACATTAAAGCATCAACTATGTGTTTGGTAATGGCTTTAGTTTGACTATAAGCATGAGGAGAATTTAGCACAGATTGCAACAAGGAAATAAAATCTATCAAAGAGCAATTATCATAATTAAATCCCTTGAAATCCAAAATAGTGGGTTTATTACTATGTAAAGTTTTGACCTCTTCAATCCCACTTTTAACAATTTTAGCATCAAGATCTAAAAACTCCGAATCATTGGGATGCCTTTTAACTAAAGTTGACTCATCTCGAGTCCCATCTTTATCAAGATTCATATTAGAAAACAAGGATTTAATAGGAGACGCATCAATTACTTTTAGATCTTCATCTTTATTATCATGACAACTAGAAGAACACGCTTTCACAAAGCAATCTCTTTTAGCACGCATCCTAGCGGTTCTTTATTTGCACTCATCAATGGAAATTCACATGGCTTTGAGAGACTCATTGATATCATGCTTAGGTGGAATAGATCGAAGTTTCAAAGAATCAACATCAAGAGAAATTCTATCCACGTTCCTAGCCAACTCATCAATCTTAAGCAATTTTTCTTCAAGCAAAGCATTGAAATTCTTTTGTGAATTCATAAATTCCTTAACACTGTTCTCAAAATCAGAGGGCATCTTATTAAAATTTCCATAAGAGTTATTGTAGGAATTACCATAAGTATTAGAGGAATTACTAGGGAAAGGCCTAGAATTGAAGTTTACTCTATATGCGTTGTTACCAAAATTATTCCTACCAAAAAAATTCACATCCATAGATTCATTATTATTCTCAATCAATGTGGACAAAGGAATATCACTGGGATCAGATGACACACTCTTAGTAGCAAATAATTTCATAAGTTCATCCATCTTTCCACTCAAAACACTAATCTCTTCAATAGCATGTACTTTTTTACTAGTAGATCTTTCTGTGTGCCATTGAGAGTAATTAACAGTAATATTATCTAGGAGTTTAGTAGCTTATCTAAAGTGATTTCCATGAAAGTGCCCCCGCGGCCGAGTCTAAAAGATTTCTAGAAGCAAAATTCAATCCAGCATAAAAGTTTTGTATAATCATCCATAAGTTCAAACCATGTGTAGGGCAATTACGTATCATTAATTTAATCCTCTCCCAAGCTTGTGCAACATGCTCATGATCAAGTTGCTTAAAATTCATAATGACATTTCTAAGAGAGATAATCTTAGCGGGAGGAAAATACTTAGAGATAAAGGCATCTTTGCACTTATTCCATGAATCAATACTATTTCTAGGCAAAGAAGAGAACCACATTTTAGCACGATCTCTAAGCGAAAATGGAAATAGCTTGAATTTAACAATATTATTATCCGTATCTCTCTTCTTTTGCATATCGCACAAATCAACAAAGTTGTTTAGATGGGTAGCGGCATCTTTGCTAGGAAGGACGGAAAATTGATCTTTCATAACAAGGTTTAATAGTGCATCATTGATTTCACAAGCTTCAACATTGATAATAGGAGCAATCAGAGTGCTAATAAAATCATTATTGTTGGTATTGGAAAATTCACACAATTTGGTATTATCTTGAGCCATAGTGACGAACAAGCAACCCAACACACAAGCAAACAAGAACAAGCGAAAAAAGGCAAATGGAAAAAAGGCGAATAACACGGCAAGGGTGAAGTGGGGGAGAGGAAAATGGGAGGCGAATGGCAAATAATGTAATGCGAGGGATAAGAGTTTGTGATGGGTACTTGGTATATGACTTTTGCGTAGATCTCCCCGGCAACGACACCAAAAATTCTTCTTGCTACCTCTTGAGCTTGCGTTGTTCTTCCCTTGAAGAGGAAAGGGTGATGCATCACAGTAGCGTAAGTATTTCCCTCAGTTTTTGAGAACCAATGTATTAATCTAGTAGGAGACTACACGCGAGCCCCTCGTACCTACACAAACAAATAAGAACCTTGCAACCAACGCGATAAAGGGGTTGTCAATCCCTTCTCGGCCACTTGCAAAAGTGAGATCTGATAGAGATAATAAGATAATATTTTTGGTATTTTTTTATAGATTGAAAGTAAAGAATGCAAAATAAAACAACGGCAATAGAAATTGGCAAGCTGACGGAGAACTAATATGATGGAAGATAGATCCGGGGGCCATAGGTTTCACTAGTGGCTTCTCTCATGATAGCAGATTTCTACGGTAGGTGAACAAATTACTGTCAAGCAATTGATAGAAAAGCGCATAGTTATAAGAATATCTAGGCATGATCATTGTATATAAGCATCACGTCCGTGACAAGTGGACCGAAACGATTCTTCATCTACTACTATTACTCCACACATCGACCGCTATCCAGCATGCATCTAGAATATTAATTTCATAAGAACAGAGTAACGCCTTAAGCAAGATGACATGATGTAGAGGGATAAACTCACGCAATATGATGTAAACCCCATCTTTTTATCCTCGATGGCAATAATACAATACGTGCCTTGCTGCCCCTGCTGTCACTGGGAAAGGACACCGCAAGATTGAACCCAAAGCTAAGCACTTCTCCCATTGCAAGAAAGATCAATCTAGTAGGCCACACCAAACTGATAATTCGAAGAGACTTGCAAAGATATTTAAATCATGCATTAAAGATTTCAGAGAAGAATCAAATATTGTTCATAGATAATCTTGATCATAAACCCACAATTCATCGGATCTCGACAAACACACCGCAAAAAGAATTACATCGAATAGATCTCCAAGAATATTGAGGAGAACTTTGTATTGAGATCCAAAGAGAAAGAAGAAGCCATCTAGATAATAACTATGGACCCGAAGGTCTGTGGTAAAGTACTCACAACTCATCGGAGAGGCTATGGTGTTGATGTAGAAGCCCTCCGTGATCGATGCCCCCTCCAGTGGAGCTCCGAAACAGGCCCCAAGATGGGATCTCACGGGTACAGAAGGTTGCGGAAGTGGAATTAGGGTTTCGTGGTGCTCCCGGATGTTTTGAGGGTACGTGGATATATATATGAGGAAGAGGCATGTCGGTGGAGCAACGAGGGGCCCACGAGGGTGGGCGGCACGCCTACCCCCTGGGCGCACCCTTCCCCCTCGTGGCCGCCTCGTTTCTTCCCTGGCGTGTAGTCCAAGTCTTATGTGTTGTATTTGTGCCAAAAATGACTCTCCCAAAGGTTTCATTCCGTTTGGACTCCGTTTGATATTCCTTTTCTACGAAACACTGAAATAGGCAAAAAACAACAATTTGCATTGGGCCTTGGGTTAGTAGGTGCGTCCCAAAAATGATATAAAAGTGTATAATAAAGCCCATTAAACATCCAAAACAGATAATATAATAGCATGGAACAATAAAAAATTATAGATACGTTGGAGACGTATCACTCCACCACCGCCTCCCTCCCCAGCAATGGCTGGAAATGGTTCCAAGGGAAAATGGGAGGCCTCCATAGTCACAGAGAAGACCGTGAAGAATCTCTGGAGTGCAGGCTACCTTGCCGACGACATAGCGCACCGGGTTCCCGATAAGAACCAAGTGATCCCTGTCCCTGAGCCGGGTGAGAGGGTGGTTTTCATCCCTCACTTTATTCGGCGGCTGGGGTTTCCGCTTCACCCCTTTGTCCGGGGCCTCCTATTTTTCTACGGGCTGGATTTCCACGATCTGGCACCGAACTCTATCCTCCACATATCAGCTTTCATAGTTGTATGTGAGGAATTCCTCCGCGCCCCCACACTTCCGCTTATGGCTCAAGATTTTCAATCTAAAACCGAAGGTGGTTGACGGGCATCATGCGGATTGCGGGGGAGCCATGATGAGTAAGGTCCCAAACGCCACTTGGCCAAAAGGGGCCTTTGTGGAGATGAACAAGATTTGGTAGTAGGAGTGGTTCTATATCACTAAACCCTGCGATGCCAAGTGGGCGGCGACGCCCGGATTCAGATTTGGATCCCTAGAGAAGCTAACCTCATGGACCACCATGGGCCTTGATTGGGGGTCTCGGACGGAGGTGCAGACACTCCAAAATCGCATCTCCAGCATGATGGCAAAGGGCACCCTCCTCACTAATGTGATTCCGATGATGCTCTTCAGTCGTATTCTCCCCTGCCAACACCGGGACTCCCACCTATGGGAGTTCAATCTGGAAGAGCCCCAGACCCTTAAGCGCCTCTTCAGCATTATGCACAAAGATATTTGGATGCAGCTCTTCAAGTCCTAAAAGGGGTGGCCGGAGGAGACTGAGGACAAGGGCTTCAGCAGCGTGGTTTCGACCTCAGAGGTAATCGGAATTCTGTCGAATACGTACCCTATCCATATTTCAATTATAACATGAGTTAGAACTTTTATGTTCTATTCAGGCCTGGACGAAGAAAGCGGAGCGGATCAAGTGTCCGGCTCCGCTTCCCAAAGACCCAGACACGCCTCAGCTAACGGTGATGCTGGTTCCGGTGCCGCACAAGGCGCTGGAGAAGAAGGCCAAGAAGAAGGGCAAGGCGGTCGAGAGCAACCCCCGCCCTAAGGATCCCGCGGACACAGTGTCTGCGGAAACCGACGCCCACTCCTCCCCCGAAGAAGAAGAAGAGGAGGAGGAGGAAGAGGAAGAGAGTGACTCCCCCATCAAGGCAAAGGGGAGGAAGAGGGCGGCCCCCGCAGATGCGGGCAACATGGCACCCCGGAAGAAACTGAACATCCTGGTCAGTTCGGATTCA
This sequence comes from Secale cereale, assembly GCA_902687465.1. Classification (NCBI taxonomy): domain Eukaryota; kingdom Viridiplantae; phylum Streptophyta; class Magnoliopsida; order Poales; family Poaceae; genus Secale; species Secale cereale. Next base: position 451,509,546 of record LR738712.1, read on the forward strand.
ACATCCGAACACAGTTTCCGAGTTCAGCCCAGGTCCAAGCCCCTAGCCGAATCGTAAGTATCAGAATTTTTCGCTGTTCGTGTTCGGTTTAAATAGTATTCATCCTTTAAGTAATTTCATCTTGTATTTATACAGCCGTCCCCAGACACTCCCCTATGTGTCGCTATCATCGGGTAATTCTCTACTGGCGGAGATGGTGGAGAGCGACACGCCACCGCGGGGCTCGTCGCCCATCTTAGGGGACACTGAGGTGTCCTCCCCAAGGACTTTCCCTACATGAGGAGGTGGGAGCGGGGCGAACGAGAAGGCACCCAAGGCCAATACCTCGGCCACCGCCAACCAAGGGGGAGAAATCCCTATGGCGACCAACGGTGGGGAGCCCAAGAAATCTGGGCCCTCGCTCTACATAGTTCCGGAGTCTAGTGCAGCTCCAGAATCGAAAAGTCAGCCCCCCACGATGGGGGGAGGAGCAACCGCTTGAACGGCGCCCTCCGTCAACCCGGAGGCACCGAACACTCTGGAGGAAGCACTGCGAGGTGCTTCCATCATAGTGGAACACCGCACCCTGATGGGTGTGGTCATGGAGAAGATTCAGTCCTCCAAAAGCGTACTAAATGAAGCCTTCAACATCCTATTAACAGGCTTCGAGGTATGCGACATAATGTTCTAAAAAGAACATTTTCATTTTATATATGTATAAGTTATAAAACCTAATATACAAACAGTAGCCCCTGATGCTTTATTTGATTCTAAAGAGAATCGGACAAAGGATCCATGTTATAGCATCTAACAAAGCAAAACTGTGTCCCGTGTTTGAACAGGCTTCGCTAGTAGCGGCATCTGCCCAAGCCGCAGAGGTTTTCGAGCTCAATCGGAAGCTTTGACGAGGAGCTCGACCGCGTCAACAAGTGTTTTGATGAAATGCATGGTATGCGGATTTTCAAAAAATTGAAATGTCAAAAGACTATATGTTTGATGTGTGTGAGTGTGAACTCATTGCGCGATATGATTTATGCAACAATTGACGCAGATGAGGTCGAGGCCCTTAATGGCGAGCTCGCAAAGGCCAAGGAAGAGGCCAAGTTGAGCAAGGCAGCCGCTGACAAAGTGGCTGCCGACCTGAAGGCCGAACAGGCCGTGCGACAACATCATGAGTCGCTAGTGGCCGAAGTCGAAGAATAACTACGAGATGCTATCCGCAAGTGCGAGGCATTGGAGCAGAAGACTTTGGAGCAAGCATCCGAACTCAATACGTCAGACAATGATGCCAAGGAGGCGCGGAGCACGTCGTTCAGCGCTCGTGAGGAGATCAAACAAGCGCGACAGGTAGCGGCTGGTAAGGTCTTTCTTCTGCAGAGTATCTTTGAAGGTCAGAGGTATCTTGCGCTGACACGATTGTGGAGTTCTCTAGGCGCGTTTGCGGATCTCCTAAAGAGCATCACCGATGCCGCCCAATTCTTCCGAGCCCAAGAGGGGAACAACACAGAGAAGCTGGTTTGGTCGCAATTCCTTGCGCCAGAACTTCCAGTACCTCTAAATGACCAGATGAAGCAGCTGGTCGAGCTGCACAACATGGCGGGTACAGCCATGAAGGACTTGATAGTCTGGCTATGGCCCACTAATCCAATCCCAAGTAGCTACTTTGGTTTGGTGAAGCGGCTCGTCGATGCGAGGCCGCAGGTCGACGCTGTGAAGCGTTCGGCCTGCATAGAAGGTGCATGAGTGGCCATCACCCACGTCAAGATGCACTGGGCGAAGATGAAGGTCGCTGAAATAGTGATTGCTGGCCCGCCGGGGGGCAAGGATCATCGGAAGACCGGAAAGGTACTTCGATGATGTCTTAGAATGGGCCTGCATTGTAGAGGGCTAGTGCTCAAAGGATGTAATCTTTGAGTAATTGTATTCGGATTGTAAAGACTATGCGTATGAATCGATGTCTATATAATTTTTCGCTTTTATATTGCAAGCGACTTTCCTCATGTGCGGCTGTTTGTTTATATCTGAAAGTTTCCAGTCGTCAATTTCAGCCCCCATGCAGATCCTACAGGGGTGTTCGATAGTGCGCGTGAACACTCTTTATCCAATGTCTTGGTCCAGAAAGGAGGTGTCCGCGGATTGAACCAGGCAATCAGACTATGTGGCTTTAATGCTTTCACTTAGCAGTAGGAGCTTGACTTGTGGGGCTAAGTACTAGCCACTAGTGCGTGTACGGTTATCCGAACCATGGTGCCCACTTTACGCAGCTGGGCAAAGACCAGCTCCTCATATAACACGGAGTAGATCGCTATCAATCGTAGTATAACACTAGGTCACCGAATCGTTGACTAGTTCTCGCTCATCTTGACAGTCAGTTTCCGGATTTCTCTACTGAGGTACTTGACCGGACGAGCCAGAAGTACAATCACAGTAGTTGTCCCTTTACTACCTTAGCCGAACAATGCGGAATGTAAGGTGGTAAGCACAGGAGTCGGGCAACCCAACTATAGACCCAAGACATGATTCGGAACCGATGCATATAATGCAATATCTGGGACGCCGAACAGTTCCCTATAGGTGTTTGGACTTGGGAGTGTGTCAGGCCGACTACATCCCCTGGTATTAAGTCCAGACTAAAGGCACATGTGGCAATCTGAAGTAAGGAGAGAACACATGTGGTAATAAAACAAACTCCAAGCAAATTGGAACCAACAGCTTCTTTTATATCCCGTTTAATACGGCGAACCGTGTGGCTACAGATAGTGCGAATAACATCCTGGTCATTTTACATGCCAAAAGAAGAAAAAAGATTAAAAAAGAGAAAAGGTTTACACAGAGCCTGAATCTAACGAAAAAAGAAATTTCGACGGAGGGCCCTACTGCATGTCTGCGCCATTTTCTCCTTTGCAATGCATCCTTGAAGAGGGGAGTTATGATGGCCGCCTACGAAAAAGGAAAGAGAACTCTGGAAAAGAATGTCCTGCACAACCGTAGATAAGGTGGGTTCTTTTAATGAACCTTTAAGAGAAAATATATTTTAGAGTCCGAATAGGGTCAAGCTAAACTATGGACTATTTGTATGCAGTGTGCCCCTGGCACTGCCCAAGGTATTTTAAGGGCGGATTTGTGTATGCGACGTATGTATGCTGCCGCCTTGTAAGGTAGTCGGCGGGGGCGTAACTGCTAATCGAGCTTGGTTTCTTGTGAGCTGCCGCATTATAGTGCTGGCCGGACACGTTTAGTAGTGTATGTGGTCTTGACGACCGATGAACTGTTCGGCCTGAATAAGCCGCTTTGAACCTCGGCTGCTAGGGCCGTGATACGTCTCCAACGTATCTATAATTTTTGATTGTTCCATGCTATTATATATGATGTTTTGGATGTTTAATGGGCTTTATTATACACTTTTATATTATTTTTGGGACTAACCTATTAACCCAAAGGCCTAGTCCAGATTGCTGTTTTTTGCCTACTTCAGGGTTTCGCAGAAAAGGAATATCAAACGGAGTCCAAACGGAATAATCGGGAGAGACATTTTTGGAACGATATCTTCACGGAGACTTGAGAACCACGACAGAAGAGACACATGGCGTCCATGAGGGTGGGGGGCACGCCCCCCTGCCTCGTGGGCCCCACGTTGCTCCCCCGATGCCCTCCTTCCTCCTATATACCCATGTACCCTGAAAACATTGAAGCAACAGAGAAAAACCTAATTCCACCGCCGCAACCTTGTGTTCCCGTGAGATCCCATCTTGGGGCCTGTTTCGGAGCTCCGCTGGAGGGGGGATCTTCCACGGAGTGCTTCTACATCAACACCATCGCCTCACCATGAGTTGTGAGTAGTTTATCACAGACCTTCGGGTCCATAGTTAGTACCTAGATGGCTTCTTCTCTCTTTTTGGATCTCAATACCAAGTTCTCCTCGGTCTTCAAGGAGATCTATTCGATGTAATCTTTTTGCGGTGTGTTTGTCGAGATCCGATGAATTGTGGGTTTATGATCAAGATTATCTATGAGAAATATTTGGTTATTTTCTGAATTCTTTTATGTATGATTATAATATCCTTGCAAGTCTCTTCGAATTATCGGTTTGGTTTGGCCTACTAGATCTATAGTTCTTGCAATGGGAGAAGTGCTTGGCTTTGGGTTCAATCTTGCGATGTCCTTTCCCAGTAACAGCAGGGGTAGCAAGGCACGTATAGTATTGTTGCCATCGAGGATAAAAATATGGGGTTTATATCATATTGCTTGAGTTTATCCCTCTACATCATGTCATCTTGCTTAAATCATTACTCTGTTCTTATGAACTTAATACTCTAGATGCATGCTGGATAGCAGATGCAGAATCATTTCGGTCTACTTGTCACGAACGTGATGCCTATATATAATGATCATGCCTAGTTATTCTCATAATTATTCCCTTTTCTATCAATTGCTCGACAGTAACTCGTTCACCCACCGTAGAAATCTGCTATCATGAGAGAAGCCACTAGTGAAACCTATGGCCCCAGGGTATATTCTCAACATATCAATCCAAAATCTACTTTACTTTGTTGTTTTTACTTTCTGTTCTTATATCCAAAAATATCAAACTATCCTATCTATCAGATCTCACTTTTGTAAGTGACCGTAAAGGGATTGACAACCCCTTATCACGTTGGCTGCGAAGCTCTTATTTGTTTGTGCAGGTGCGAGGGACTCGCGCATGGTCTCCTACTGGATTGATACCTTGGTTCTCAAAAAGTGAGGGAAATACTTATGCTACTGTGCTGCATCACCCTTTCCTCTTCGAGGGAATACAACGCAAGCTCGAGAAGTAGCAAGAAGAATTTTTGGCGCCGTTGCCAGGGAGGCTTACGCAAAATTCATATACCAAGTACCTATCACAAACCCTTATCCTTCGCATTACATTTATTTGCCTCTCATTTTCCTCTCTCCCACTTCACCCTTGCCGTTTTATTTGCCCTTCTTTTGGCTGTGTGTTTACCGTTCGCTTGCTTCTTGTTTACCTGTGTGTTGGATTGCTTGCTTGTCACCATGTCTAGCACACCTATCATTATCAATACTCCCGAGAGTGAGGTTCTTAATTTTAAACAAAGGGAGTAGGAAAATCTAAAAGATGCCTGGTATAGAATTTGCAATGCTCAAAATAGATATACTAGGAAGTTTTCCACTTCCATGCTTCTTCGCAATTTTTATGTTGGCATAACTCCATGGAATAGATATATTTTAGATACCATTACCGGAGGGAATTTCTTGGGTAACCATAATTTTGATTCTTATAATGCTATGACTGAATTATTTGGCTCACCACCTCTTATGGTTAATGGGACTGTTTTAACTCTGGAACATGTTATGCAAATGCTTGAAATCATTGAAAACAAAGTTGTTACAGTAGAGTTGGTTGATAATTTGGATAGAAAGATCCACAATGAAATTACCCAATATGGATCCAAGGTAGGAGTTATTCTGATTTTTTTAAAGAAAAGGAACCCATAGTTAAAGAAAAAATAGATCAAGATTCTACTAGAATCGATAAACTTGAGGATATTATTACTAATGTAGGGTCTGCTCTTTCTGCTATGAAAACTACTTCAAATCCTTCTACCGCTAAATTGTCTAAGTTCATGTATGTTCCAAAAAACAAGGGTGAACCATCTAGTAAAGGAATCGCGGATCTTAAATCTATAAGTGTTCATCCTAATTCTCTCACTTTTGCATGAGAACCGTTTGATACGAATGAATTTCTTGATTTCTTGCCCAAAAGTTTGATTATAAATAGGAATAAAGAAGTTCCTAAGAATTACAAGTGCTTAATTAAAGAATTGCCTTCCAAAGATGGCAATACCTAGATCTATCCTTGTATCATGCCTAGCTAGGGGCGTTAAACGATAGCGCTTGTTGGGAGGCAACCCAATTTTATTTTCTTTGTTTTTGCTTATGTTTAGGAATAAATATTGCATCTAGCTTCTATTTAGACGTGGTTTTGTGTTTTACTTAGTGTTTGTGCCAAGTAGAACCTTTGGGAAGACTTGTGTGAAGTTTATATGATCTTGCTGTAAAAAACAGAAACGTTAGCGCTCACTAGAATAGTCACCAGATTTTACTCGAGAGTGCTATTTAGTTGATTCTTTTTGCAGATGATTAATAGACAAACTCCTCACCTTTACCAATTTTTTTCAATTTCTTTGGAGTTACATAAGTATGCGAAAGTTACAGATTACTACAGACTGTTCTGTTTTTGACAAATTCTGTTTTTCATGTGTTGTTTGCTTATTTTGATGAATCTATGAGTAGTATTGGAGGATATGAATCACAGAGAAGTTGGAATACAGTAGGTTTAACACAAATACAAACAAATAATGAGTTCATTACAGTACCTTTGAGTGGTGGTTTGTTTTCTTATTCTAACGGAGCTCATGAGATTTTTGGTTAAGTTTTGTGTTGTGAAGTTTTCAAGTTTTGAGTATGGGTTTGATGGACTATGGAACAAAGAGTGGCAAGAGCCTAAGCTTGGGGATGCCCAAGGCACCCCAACGTAAAATTCAAGGACAACCAAAAGCCTAAGCTTGGGGATGCCCTGGGAAGGCATCCCCTCTTTCGTCTTCATCTATCGGTAACTATACTCGAAACTATATTTTTATTCACCACATGATATGTGTTTTACTCGGAGCGTCATGTATAATTTGAGTCTTTTCTTGTTAGTTTTCCACAATCATCCTTGTTGGACACACCTTTTTGAGAGAGATAAATATGTCCTAGAATTTGTTAGAACACTCTATGTGCTTCACTTATATCTTTTGAGCTAAACTGTTTGCTCTAGTGCTTCACTTATATCTTTTAGAGTACGGTGGTGATTTTATTTTGTAAAAATCGTTGATCTCTCATGCTTCACTTATATCCTTTTGAGAGTCTTTTAAGAACAGCATGGTAATGTGCTTTGGTTATAAAACTAGTCCTAATATGATTGGCAACCAAGATAAATGTAGTAAAAACTTTCATACAAAGTGCATTGAATATGATGAGAAGTTTGATACTTGATGATTGTTTTGAGATATGAGGATAGTGATATTAGAGTCATGCTAGTGGAGTCATTATTAATTTGAGAAATACTTGTGTTAAAGTTTGTGATTCCCGTAGCATGCACGTATGGTGAACCGCTATGTGACGAAGTTAGAGCATGAGGTATTTGTAGAGTGTCATCCTTTGTGTGGAGGTCGGGGGCGCGTGATGGTTAACTCCTACCAACCTCCCCCCTAGGAGCATGCATTGATTGCTTTATTTTGATGACTCGTAATTTTTTGCAATAAGTGTATGAGTTCTTTATGACTAATGATGAGTCCATGGATTATACACACTCTCACCCTTCCACCACTGCTAGCCTCTCTTGTGCCCCACAACTTTTGTCGGTACCATACACCCACTATATACCTTCCTTAAAATAGCCACCATATACCTTCCTCAAAACAACCATCATATCTACCTATCATGGCATTTCCATAGCCATTCTGAGATATATTGCCATGCAACTTTCCACCGTTCCGTTCATATGACACGCTTCATATTGTCATATTGCCATGCATGATCATGTAGTTGACATCGTATTTGTGGCAAAGCCACCATGCATATTTTTTCATACATGCCACTCTTGATTCATTGCACATCCCGGTACACCACCGGAGGCATTTATATAGAGTCATAATTTTTCTAGTATCGAGTTATAATATCAAGTTGTAAATCAATATAAGTGTGATGATCATCATTATTAGAGCATTGTCCAAAAAAAGAAAAAAGAAGGAAAGGCCAAGAAAAAGGAAGGCCCAAAAAAAAAGAAAAAAAAGAAAAAAAGAAAAAGGAAAAAAAGAAAAAAAGAAAAGGGACAATGCTACTATCTTTTTCCACACTTGTGCTTCAAAGTAGCACCATGTTCTTCATGATAGAGAGTCTCATGTTTAATCACTTTCATATACCAGTGGGAATTTTCATTATAGAACTTGGCTTGTATATTCCAGTGATGGGCTTACTGAAATGCCCTAGGTCTTCGTGAGCAAGCAAGTTGGATGCACACCCACTTAGTTTCTTTTGTTGAGCTTTCAAACATTTTTAGCTCTAGTGCATCCGTTGCATGGCAATCCTACTCACTCACATTGATATCTATTGATGGGCATCTCCATAGCCCATTGATATGCCTAGTCAATGTGAGACTATCTTCCTCCTTTTTGTCTTCTCCACAACCACCACCCTATTCCACCTATAGTGCTATATACATGGCTCACACTCATGTATTGCGTGAAAGTTGAAAGGTTTGAAAAAATTGAGTACGAAAACAATTGCTTGGCTGAAACAGGGGTTGTGCATGATATGAATATTTTGTGTGATGAAGAGGGAGCATAGCCAGACTATATGATTTTGTAGGGATAACTTTCTTTAGCCATGTTATTTTGATAAGACATGATTACTTTGTTAGTATGCTTGAAGTATTATTATTTCTTATGTCAATATAGACTTTTGTCTTGAATCTTTCGGATCTAAACATTCATGCCACAATAAAGATAATTACATTGAAAATTATGTTGGTTAGCATTCCACATAAAAAATTCTGTTTTTATCATTTACCTACTCAAGGATGAGTAGGAATTAAGCTTGGGGATACTTGATACGTCTCCAACGTATCTATAATTTTTGATTGTTCCATGCTATTATATATATGATGTTTTGGATGTTTAATGGGATTTATTATACACTTTTATATTATTTGTGGGACTAACCTATTAACCCAAAGGCCTAGTCTAGATTGTTTTTTTTTGCCTATTTCAGGGTTTCGCAAAAAAGGAATATCAAACGGAGTCCAAACGGAATGAAACCTTCGGGAGATATATTTTTGGAACGATATCTTCACGAGAGACTTGAGAACCACGACAGAAGAGACACATGGCGTCCACGAAGGTGGGGGGCACGCCTCCTCCCCCTGGGTGCGCCCCCTGCCTCGTGGGCCCCACGTTGCTCCCCCGATGCCCTCCTTCCTCCTATATATACCCATGTACCCTGAAAACATCGAAGCAACAGAGAAAACCCTAATTCCACCACCGCAACCTTCTGTTCCCGTGAGATCTCATCTTGGGGCCTGTTCCGGAGCTCCGCCGGAGGGGGGATCTTCCATCGAGTGCTTCTACATCAACACCATCGCCTCACCACGAGTTGTGAGTAGTTTACCACAGACCTTCGGGTCGATAGTTAGTACCTAGATGGCTTCTTCTCTATTTTTGGATCTCAATACCAAGTTCTCCTCGGTCTTCGAGGAGATCTATTCGATGTAATCTTTTTGCGGTGTGTTTGTCGAGATCCGATGAATTGTGGGTTTATGATCAAGATTATTGTAGCGACCAGACCTCAAACAGTATGTTCTCTGTGCATCAGTGTCATCCCTGGATCAGTAATGCTGACACGCACAGTACTTGAAGGATTTATAACGAAGTGGCAATCACACACTTATTACATCGAAAGTTCCAAAGATGAACTTATTACAATAAAAATGGCTTAAGGCCATCTAACAACGATAACAGCGGAAGCTTGGTAGATAAGTGAGTCCATCAACTCCAACGGCATCACTGAGTATAGAACCACGACCTAAAGGTACCTTACTCGTCATCTGAAAAGTCTGCAACATGAACGTTGCAGCCCGAAAACGGGTCAGCACATGGAATATGCTGGCAAAGTAACACATAGAGAGTAACAAAAGTAAAACTATACTATATGCAATATGGCTGGTGGAAAGCTCAATGGTTATGGTTTTTGCATAAAGCCAATTTTTCCCTACTACAAAGGAATAGATTTTAATTAACTATCATGGTAGTTGAAACATCATTGAGAAGGTTCATGTCGGGGGAAACTGTCCGCCACGAACACCTATGGGACCGGAGCCCCTTGTCTGTGCGGTACGAGGGCGGAGGGAGCACAAAGAGCAGATCGTAGCGAGCACGCGGGCAGTTTTACCCAGGTTCGGGCCGCGGTAGACGCGTAAAACCCTACTCCTGCTTAGTTGTGTATTGAGTTTGAGTGCTCGGGAGCTTGAAGAAGCAGCTACACCGAGCGTGAGAGTGATCTAGGTTCCGAACCCCCTCCACGTTGTGCATGGGCCTCCTTTTATAGTGCAAGGGGTCACCGACAGGTGTCAACGTAGGAGAAAGGGGTAAAAACGTAAAAGAGGTGGTAGTTGTAACAGTGCGGGAACAGTGGAGCTACAGTGCAGAACAGTGGTCTATACCTACTTTGACAGTGGGGGACAAGGGCATTCAATGCCCGTCGCCGTCGACCCCAAAAGTTCCCGCCTTAGCGTCTCCGCATGCCACGGCGATGGATCCACCACCGTGGAGTGCCACCGTGTCCCCCAGGCTGCACAGCCATCCGCCACGCGTCCCTGGATAGGCCCCAGGACGACGCGTGGGCCGATGAGCTGGAGCGCGGGCACACGGCGCAGCCTTCCCGGCAAGCACCTTGCCGGGGCCTTGATCTTGCCGGGCCCGGGAGCTTGCCGGGCTCTGAAGCTCGTCGCCCCCCGGGCCCTCGCCGGGTCTTCTAGCCTTCCTGGCAAGCTCCTCTTGCCAGGGCCTTGTGCTAGTGAGGTAGTCTTGAGCCTGGTACGGCCTTCCCGGCAAGCTCCTCTTGCCGGGGTCTCGATCTTCTGTCTTGTATACTTTGTTTTTGAATGGCTTAATAAGGAGCAGAAAGGTCTCCGGCGAGCACGCGCTAAACCTTGCCGCGGAAAGCTGCAACTGCCCGTGCACAAGTTGGGGTACTGAGGTACCCCTACCTTAGTACACCGACAGGAGCCCCCGGGCCTGGGCCACACACGGTGCCGAGCGCTGTTGGGCCAGGCCCAAAACAGTGCACGGGCACCCGCGGCCCGCGGCGCGCCGAATCCACTTCCGTATCCGCCGCACCCCACCGTAACGGCACGCGTCGATTGCGGCGTCGTGGGATGGGACGTGCCCACGATCTCTTAATGGAAAGGGCGAAACGCCCCCCACTCCCCCATAAAAGCAGAGGAAGCAGGCGCGGTTCCCCTCCTTGCGCTTTCATTGCATCGTCTTCTTCCTCCAGAGATCTCTCTTGCGCTCTGCCTCCACACCTCCGCCGCCGCCGAGCTCTTCGTCCCCCTCCTTCCGCCGCGTCCGCCATGGCCCCAAAGACCGACAAGGCGAAGGCGGAGAAGTCCAAGAGGGAGAAGTCGGAGCAAGCGGCGAAGCTCGCCGCGTATCGGAAGCAGCATCTCGTCTTCCCGCCGAGGCTCGGCGCGCGGGAGCTCTGGAACAAGTACTACTTGTTCTGGGCCAAGGAAACCAAGGCGCATCCCCGCACGCGAGCATATCTGGCCGCCGCCAAGGACAGCTACCCCGGCGGGTACTACTTCTTCGCAGCTTTCTTTCACTGCGGTCTGTGTCCTCCTTTCTCGAATTTCTTCTGTGATGTCATGCACACCTACGGCCTCCACCTCCTTGACTTCACCCCCAACGCCATTCTCACCATGGCGGTTTTCGCACACATGTGCGAAAACTTCATAGGGGTACAGCCCAATGTAGCGCTTTTTAGGCACTTTTTCACTCCTAGAGCAGAGGCCGACGCCCCCCTCTCCGGAGGAATTTCCTGGGTCTTCCGTCTGAACAAGAAGGGGTCCTACTTGCCGGGAGAGCTCCGCGGCAAGTGGGAGGAGTGGCGCGCGGAGTGGTGCTGGGTCGTCGAAGACCAGCCGCAAGCTTTCACCGCGCCGCGCACAACGCCCATCGTGCGCGGCAGGGACTGGAGTGAGCTAGATTCGGACGACATCAAGCTCGACATCGCCCTCGTCCGGATTCTTCGTCTTCGGGTGGCACAGCTGTCCGTTGCTGAGGTGGGCGCAGACTTCCTTCGCCGCCGCATCGCCCCTCTCCAAGACAGGAAGAGGCCGGCCTGGGAGTACGGCGGCCCGGCGGACATAATGAGGCTGCGCCCCGGGCTCAACTTCAACTTCACGACGCTCGAGCTGAGGGGGATGGTCCGGGAACTCTTCAAGTATGACCCGGCACACCCTGAGTGGTTCCGAGCTCCCCGGGGAGTGGTGCCGCTCTGCAACAACATCGTCCGGGACCGTATCCTCGCCATGATGCCCGCGTGCGATTCGCACGGCGTGGATCGCACGTGGATCGCGCCCAAGCCCATCGACGTCCTCAACTTCTACGACAACCTCGTGGAGGTGGCGAAGAACAAGAATGACGTCAAGGAGAACACGCGGGACACCACCGACCAGGAGATTGCCTATATGGCTTCTCGGGCTGAAGAGGCCGCTGCAGCCGCAGCGGCAGGAGACTTCGGGTACACGCCTGCTGAGGCGGAGGCTGCGGACGCGTCCAGCCAGGCGGAGGAGGCGGAGATCCGCAGATTGCTGCAGCTCCCTCCCGACGCGCTCGCCGGGGTCCCCTCACTGAGGCACTCCGGGATCCACGGAATCGTGGCCGAGGCCGCGGCAATGGAGGGTGCCGCCGGAGGGAACAGAGGCGCCGCGAGGAGCGGAGGCGGCAAGGGAAAGGAGGCCGCAGCGCAGGGCGCTGGGCCCAGCGAGCCGGCCGGGGAAGAGGAGGAGGAGGAGGCCGAGGACTCCGGCGGATCCACGGAGCTCTACGCCGACGACCTCTCCTCGTCGGAGAGCTCCCCGCCCCCGGCAAGCCCAAGGCAGTCTCCACCGAAGCGTCTCCGCAAGACGGCGACGGGAGAGAGGGCGCAAGCGCCCCGGCAACAACCAGCTCGCCGGGCAGCTCCCCGGGGGATCCAAGCCGCGCCAAGGGCGACCGGCATACCAGCCACAGCAGAGGCGGCCCGCGCGCGGGCTACGACGGAGGCGCCTCGCAGGCCGGCGCCGAGCCGACAAGGGTCTTCTCGGAGCGGAGCAGCGGCTCCGCCCGCTCCCCGGGCTCCGGCTACCACAGGGGCTGGGTCTTCGCAGCCCCCAGCCCCCGGGACCGCCAAGCGCCCGAGGGAATCTTCGTCTTCCGCTCCTCGCGCCGACGCGCCCACGGTGGAGTACGACTTCTCCGCCCTGAGCGAGGACGACGAGGAGGACCAGGAGTAAGGATCCAGGATCTTACACCTTCTCGAGTTTTGTCTTGGTTTTTGTTGATGCTGACTTTGTCTGTTGCTTTGATTTCAGGACCTTGGCTCAGTGCGCGGCGAAGAAGGCCAAGGCGCCTGTGGTCGAGGCCGCGGAAGACTCAGCCGCCGCGGCAACAGGAGGTGTGCCGGAGCCGAGCCTGCCGGACCCGAGTGCTGCTCCGAGGAGCAGCCCCCAGCGCAGCCCCCAGCGTAAGTCTGGGGTTTATTCTTTCGCTTGTCGGGGTACGCCTGAGGATTTCGTCTTCTTTCATCATCTTGACGTTTCTTATCTTGATTTGTGCAGAGGTGGAGCCACAGCGGGAAGAGTGCCCGGAGACCGTCGTCGAGGAGCCGCAGGCCCCGCCGTCCCCGCCAAGGCAGAACTCTCCGGCAAGGGAGAGTGCTCCGCCAAGGGCGGGTACTCCGCCAAGGCAGAGTACCCCGCCAAGGGCGAGCAGCCCGGCGAGGGCGGCCACTCCGCCAAGGCCGAGCTCCCCGGCGAGGGAGCCCGCCGCTGAGGACGTCCGCCAAGGTATGTCTTGTGATTTGTCTTCTTGGCTTCGTCTCTTTTTGGATCTTTGCTTGAACTTGAACTTCTTTTTCTTCTTTTTCTTTTTAGATCCTCCTCCTCCTGAACCGATGGAGACGGAGGTCATCAACATCGAGGACGAGGAAGGCGCGCAGGGCGGCGGCGGCGACGTTCTTGTCGTTGAGGACGCGGCGAGAGCCGCCGAGCCGGCCGCGCAGGAGACCGCTCCGGCTGCGGACGCAGCGGCCGGGGAGGGGGACGGCGACCGCACCGCCGACCCGGAGGCGGCGGGAGCATCGGATGCTGCACCGGTCGCCGACCCCTCCGCCAGCAAGGAGCAGGGGTACTACCTTGAGGCCCCCAACGGCGTCTTCATCCAGATGCCTTGGGGGTCTTCATCGCGAGCTCCCGCGGAGGGCGAGGCGTTTGACGGAGAAGTCCTCGCCTCCGCGGGCCTGAAGATTGTCGAGGCGCCCGGCGGGAGCGAAGGGCCCGAGGAGGAGAAGCTGCTCCACCAGCTCCTGGCCCTTTACCGGGCCAGGCAGGCGAAGCTCGCTTCCCGGGAAGCCCTTGCCGCCAAGGCCGCCGCGGAAATGGAGAAGCGCGCGGCGGAGCTCAGCGCCGCCAACCAGGCGGCCCTCCGCGAGGTGGCGGAGGAGCGCGAGCGTCTCGCCGGCGAGTACCAAGAATGGGTGCTGGAGAAAGCCGAAGCTGAGGAACAGCAGCGGCTCGCCGGGGTGGAGCTGTCCCGGCGAGAAGGAGAGCTCGCGCAGCGGAAGGTCGAGCTCGACTCCCATGAGGAGGACCTTGCCGCTCGCGAGACGGCCCTCGGCGGGGAGTTGAAGGAGGCGAAAGCCGCCGCGGTTGCCGCGGAAAACGCCAAGAAGGAGCTCGCCGCCAAGGTCGTACAGCTGGAGAAGGCGCTGAAGGTGAGCGCGGAGAAGGTTGCCGCGCTCATCACGGAGCGCGAGAAGGACGCCCACACAAATTCAGAGCTCCAGGTGAGCCTCTCTAAGAGGGGCGACGAGTTGAAGGCCGCCAAGGACTCCATCGAGGACTTGGAGCTGAAGGTCACTACTCTGAAGGATTCACTCGACGCTGCCCGGGCTCAGGAGACCAAGCTGAAGGAGGAGCTCCGCAAGGAGCGGACCTTGGTGGACAGCGTCAACAAAGCATCCGAGCTGTTCCGCCAGACCATTGAGGTATGGACCGAAGACTTGGTATCCTCTGCGTCCAACATTGACCAGGAGCTGCTGGCGCTGAAGGTTGAACATCTCATCTACTCGCCGGATCCGGATCTCCCGCACAGCGCCAAGCTCAGCCTCTTCTTCAGAGGGATCGCGCCGACCCTTGCAGGTCTCCGGAACCAAATCCCCGCGCAGCTGGCCGAGGAGTCGCGCCTGCTCTGCGCGGGAACTCTGGAGCGGGTGCTGACGAAGATTGTGTACCGCAATCCGGGGATCAATCTCACCAACATTCTTCGTAGCTTGCCGGCTGATGCGGACACGGAGGCCCTGAAGGAGCAGGTCGCCCACATCATCGCCAAGGTGGCTAAGCTCTCCAGGAAGGAGGGCGACCGCGTAGATTAGGCCTCCATTATCTTTATCTTTTTACTGCTGCACATTATGTCATGAACTTATTAGTCCATTGCGACAAGTTATCCTTTGTAAGATATTTATCTCATTTTGATCAATCAGTGCAATGTTATCTTCCTTGTCTTAATCCTTGACTTTGTATGCTTTTCACCCTACGCTCCCGGGGAGCTTGCCGGCAAGGGGCCTTTGCCGCGAACGCTGAGTGCTGGACCCTAAGCAGCCTGCTTGCTAAGGTCTTACCGGCAAGCAACCTCGCTGCGGCTAGTCGCAACGCACTTAGCTTGCTGAGCGTACTCGGAAACGAAGCAAGGGCGCGACACTTGTCGCAGCTCACTTAGATCGTTGAGCGAACTCGGAAGCAAGATAAGGGTGTGGCAAGCTACGGGTAGGTTCCTCCGCGCACAGGTTTTCCATACAAAGTGTGATTGTTCAAGGAAGACAACTAAAATTTAAAATTTGAACTGGTCAAATTCTAATAACTTAGCTTTCATATGTTGCTTGCTTTCCGGTAAGGCTTCTCTTTCTTGAACAGCACTTGGTTCCTCCTCCACCTCCTTCCCCCCCGGCAAACTTGTGCGCGAGGAACGTTCCTTCTGCTTAAGAAGAAAGAAAAGGAAGAGGGAAACAAATATATGGCCTTTCGGCGTGCTAATGCTTACTGTGTACTTGAGTGCTGCACCAAATGCCAAACAAAACATGCAAATAGCAAAGAAAAGCATGCAAAAGGCAATCGGTGCGAGAAACACAAAAACTTTACTGATGCACGGGGTCTGCGCCCGGCTTTGTACAAAGGGTTACATGCAACAGCGGCAAAGCTTGTACAAAAGGTGGTTGCCGGAGCGGATCACGGCAACCGCGCCTTATGGGTGAAACTTGCGAAGATGCTCTATGTTCCAGGAGTTGCTCACCGGTAAGCCCTCTTCGGTCTCGAGGCGGACAGCGCCGGGCCTCGTAACTTGTCTCACCCGATAAGGGCCTTCCCACTTCGGCGTCAACTTGTTGGAATTCTTGGCGGACTGAACACGCCGAAGAACAAGGTCGCCTTCCTCGAGACTCCTGGCCTTGACCTTGCGGCTATGGTAGCGACGCAAGGCTTGCTGGTATCGAGCAGCTCGTACAGCAGCCTGGAGACGTCCCTCCTCGAGGAGCAATGCGTCATCTTGCCGCAGTTGCTCTTGCTCAAGCTCGTCATAAGCGAGCACTCGAGGAGATCCGTATACGAGTTCCGTGGGGAGAACTGCCTCTGCCCCATAGACTAGGGCAAAGGGTGTCTGTCCGGTGGCTCGACTTGGTGTCGTTCTGATTGACCAAAGAGCCGCCGGTAGCTCCTCTATCCAATTTCTTCCACACTTGCGCAGCCTGTCAAAGGTCCTTGTCTTGAGTCCGCGCAGCACTTCAGCATTTGCCCTCTCCGCTTGACCGTTGCTCCTCGGGTGAGCAACAGAAGCGAAACAGACCTTGGCGCCAAGGTCTTGGACGTACTGCATGAAGGTGAGACTAGTAAATTGCGTACCGTTGTCGGTGATGATCCTGTTAGGGATCCCGAAACGGCAAACAATCGACCTGAAGAACCTGACTGCTGACTGTGCTGTCACCTTTCTCACCGGCTCCACTTCTGGCCACTTTGTGAACTTGTCGATTGCAACGTACAAGTACTCAAAGCCCCCGACGGCTCGGGGGAAGGGGCCGAGGATATCGAGCCCCCAGACCGAGAAGGGCCAGGACAAAGGGATTGTTTGGAGAGCTTGAGCTGGCTGATGAATTTGCTTCGCATGGAACTGGCACGCTTCACACTTGGTTACTAGTGCAGTTGCATCTTGGAGGGCTTCTTGCCAAAAGAACCCTTGCCGGAAAGCTTTCCCGGCAAGCGCCCTTGCGCCAATGTGGTGGCCGCATATGCCTCCGTGTATTTCCGCCAACAGCTTCTGTCCATCTTCCCTGGAGATGCACTTCAACCTGACACCATTGAGTCTTCTTCTGTACAGCTCGTTATCCACGAACTGGTACATACTTGACTGCCTGGTTATCTTCTCTATTTCTTCTGGGTCGTCGGGAAGTTCTCCAGTTTGAAGGAAGCGGACGATCTGCTGCGCCCATGCCGGAGCCTGGGGCTCGGCGGCAAGGACTAAAGGCTCGAGGGCCGCTGCGGGAACCTCAGCTTCTACGGCAAGGACCTCTGGTTCCGCCGGAGCTGAAGGTCCCTCGGCAAGCTCGCCGGGGCGAGGCTTGTCGGGAACACTTGCTTCAACTGTACAGACCCGAGGATCTGCAGGAGCAAACTGTTCCTCAGCGTTGTGGTTGTTGATCTTGGGGACCTTGGCGGCGGTTTCAGGGAGATCCGCCGACAAGTAGTCGCCGGAGACCAACTTTCTCTTCTTGGACTGTCCAATTGATGGTGTAACGGATGGTTGAGTCAGCTTGAGCAAGAAGGTCCCTGGTTCCACAGGTAACTTCATCGAAGCACACTTTGAAAGGCCATCTGCAATTTCATTTTGAGCTCTCGGGACGTGCTCCATCTGCAGACCTTCAAAGTGTTCTTCAAGCTTTCTCACTTCATCGACATAAGCTTCCATCAAAGGGCTTTGATAGCTCTTGTTGACTTGCCGGACCACCAACTGAGAATCTCCTCGCACAATCAGCTTCCTGATCCCAAGTTCGGCCGCAATCCTGAGGCCGGCAAGCAAGCCTTCATATTCTGCAGTGTTGTTTGTCGCTTGCTCCCTGGGAAAGTGCATTTGGATAACATATTTGAGGTGCTCTCCGGTGGGCGCGATGAGAACCACGCCAGCACCGGCGCCTTGCAGCGAGAAGGCACCGTCAAAATACATTACCCATTCACTTGTCGCTTCTTGTACGGGTACGCTTGTTTCTTGAACTTCTTCATCGGGCGTTGGAGTCCACTCAGCTATGAATTCTGCCAAGGCTCGGCTCTGTATAGTTGAAGTACTTTCAAACTTGAGTCCAAAGCTCGACAGCTCCAGTGCCCACTCAACGATCCTGCCTGTTGCTTCTGGATTGTGCAATATCCTCTTCAGCGGAAAGCGAGTGACCACTGTTATCTCATGGGCTTGGAAGTAATGGCGCAGCTTTCTCGAGGCCATGAGGAGGCCGAAAAGTAACTTTTGCACACCAGAGTACCTTGATCTAGCCCCCTGTAGAAGAGAACTTACAAAATACACTGGGCGCTGCACCATCTTCTTCCGCACCTCATTTTGTTCCTGCGCAGAGTCATCCTTGTCGGGGCCAGAGCTTGCTGGAGTAGCCCCTGCTTGTCGCTAGATTCGCTTGCCGGAGGTGCTGACTCCTCGTCGGACTCCCTCTCCGCTACTAACGCAGCACTAACCACCTGGTTGGTTGCCGCTAGGTATAGCAACAACTTTTCCTGTGGTCTAGGTGCGACGAGTATTGGAGTGGAGGACAGGTACCGTTTCAAATCCTGCAGCGCCGCCTCCGCTTCCGGAGTCCACTTCATGGGACCTGCCTTCTTCAAGATTTTGAAGAAAGGTAGGGCGCGTTCTGCAGACTTTGAAATGAACCTACTGAGGGCAGCCACGCAACCTGCAAGCCTCCTGACATCCTTGACGCGCTTTGGGGCCTCTATCTGCTCAATGGCTTTAATCTTGTCGGGGTTGGCTTCAATCCCCCTCTGTGATACAAAGAACCCGAGAAGCTTGCCGGAGGGGACTCCAAAGACGCACTTCTCGGGGTTCAACTTGAGCTGTATTCTGCGCAGGTTCTGAAATGTCTCCTCCAAATCTGGGATCAGGGTTTCCTTGCTCTTGCTCTTCACCACGATGTCATCCATGTAAGCCTCCACATTTCTATAGATCTGTGGCTCAAAAGCGGTGTATACTACCCTTGCAAAGGTTGAGCCTGCATTCTTCAATCCAAATGGCATGCGAATAAAGCAATAAGTGCCACATGGAGTGATAAATGCAGTCTTCTCTTCATCCTCCTTGGCCATGAAAATCTGGTGATAGCCTGAGTATGCATCAAGAAAACAGAGTAGCTCACATCCGGCAGTGGAGTCAACGATCTGGTCAATGCGCGGCAAAGGGAATGGATCCTTGGGACATGCTTTATTCACATCGGTGAAGTCTATACACAGTCTCCATTTCCCATTGGCCTTGCGCACGACGACTGGATTCGCCAACCACGTCGGATGGATCACACCTCTAACTAGGCCTGCTGCTTCTAGCTTCTTGATTTCCTCGTTAATGAACTCTTGGCGCTCCACGGCTTGCTTCCTCACTTTCTGCTTGATAGGCCGCGCATGAGGACAGACAGCAAGCTTGTGCTCAATTACCTTCCTGGGAACACCGGGGATGTCAGATGGTTGCCAGGCAAACACATCGACGTTCGCCCGCAGGAAGGCAACGAGCGCGCTTTCCTATTTGCTGTCGAGGGTAGCACTGATGGTGAAGGTACCACCAGTGCCGTCCTCCTTGGCGGACACCTTCTTGGTTGCCGGAGGAGCGGCCATTCCTTTCTTACTCTTGCCGGTGGAGCTCGATGGAACGTCCTCGACGGCAGCACAGCACTCCGAAGAGGTGCGGTTGCCGGAGTGGGTCCCAGAGCACTTGCCGGACTTGGTCTTCGTCTTCTTCCCCCCGGGAGCTTCAGCGGCAAGAGTATCCTTCTCGGCCGCGGCTGCCGCATCCCGGTAGATCTTGTCGGTGCAGATAAGCGCATTCTTCTTGTCGCCGTGAACAGTGATGACGCTTATCGGCCCCGGCATCTTGAGCACATTGTAGGCATAATGGGAAGCTGCCATGAACTTGGCGAGGGCAGGACGGCCAAGTATTCCATTGTAGGGCAACGGAATATCGGCAACGTCGAAAGTGATGCGCTCAGTTCTGAAGTTGAGCTCCCCGCCAAAGGTCACCGGCAGAGTGATCTTTCCCTTGGGCTTGCTCCTTCCCGGGTTGATTCCTTGGAATGAACCGGTCTCTTCGAGCTCGCCATCTGGAATCTGGAGTTTCTTGATCACAGCAGAGGAGATCAAGTTCAGCCCGGCCCCGCCGTCAACCAACATTTTGGTGACCTTGAGGTTGCGGATGGTGGGAGAAACCAGCATCGGCAAGCACCCGACCGCAGTGGTGCGGTCAGGGTGATCCTCAAGATCAAAAACAATGGGCGTGCTGGACCATTTGAGGAGCCTGCGCGACTCCACGGGCGGCTCCGCTGCATTCACCTCACGCACCCACTGCTTTAGTTGGCGGTGGGAGGTGTGCAGAGAGGCGCCACCGTCGACGCACAGGACCTCCGTGGCTTTCTGGAACTCCTGCTCGCTGTTATCTTCGTCCTCCATGTCTTCATCGTCGTCTTCTTTGTCCTTGTCGCGGCCCCGGGGAGGTCGATCTCCTTGCCGCTGCTTGGCCTTGCCGCGGCGTCCTCCCCGGCCGTTGAACGGCCGCTTCTTGCTTGTCTCCTCCCCGCCACCTTGGGCCTTCTCCTTGTCGCACCTCTCGTACTCAGCTTTCTGCTGCTCGACGAGATATTCGACGCGCTTGCAGTTGGAGAGATCGTGACCCTTGGTGCGGTGGATCTTACAGTATTGCTTGTCGGAGCTACCCGGCTTGTCGGCCGCCGCTGCAGGGGCAGGCTCCTTGCTGGAGCCGCCAGCCTGCGCTTGCTTGGCGGGGGCCTCCTTGCCGGACTTCTCGACGGCAAGCACCTCTTTCTTGCCCTTCCTTCTGTTGTTCCGCCGCCGGCTCTTCTTTGCCGGGGCGGCGTCGTCGCTGTCGCTTCCTCCTGCGCCAGCATCCTCCCCGGGGAGTCTCCTCCCCTCTTCTGCGCGTGCGCACTTGTCAGCAAGAGCATAGAGCTCGCTGACATCCCGAATCTTCGTCATCGCCATTTCCTCACGCATGCGGCGGTTACGCACGTTCTGATGGAATGCGCTGATAACCGCGGCAGGGTGGACATCAGGGATGTTGTGCTGCACACGGCTGAAGCGTTGGATGTACTTGCGCAGGGTTTCGCCTTCCTTCTGGGCCAAGATGTGGAGATCACTCTCCTGGCCGTGGGGTTTGTGGCCGCCGGTGAAGGCGCCGACAAACTGGTGGCAAAGGTCGGCCCAAGAAGAGATAGAACCTTCCGGCAAGTGCATAAGCCACGAACGGACGTTCGGCTTTAGCACGAGCGGGAAGTAGTTCGCCAAGATCTTCTCATCGCGCCCCCCGGCAGCTTGCACTGCGATGGTGTAGACGCTGAGGAATTCCGAGGGGTGCGTCTTGCCGTCGTACTTCTCAGGTACGTCGGGCTTAAAATTCTTCATGCTGGGCCACTGGACGCGCCGCAGCTCGCGGGTGAACGCAGGGCAGCCTGCCGCGTACGGCAAGTCGCCTGGCTCACCGGGCGCGTGCGCGTTGACAGTGTTCCCAGCTCTCTTGTCTGATTGTCGCCGAGCTTCTCGGCGGCGCTCGATTGTGGTCCGAGCATCTTCTTCTCGCCGGTCGTCGAGGACCTGGCGCTGGTCCCGACGGGCCCGCGGGTCCGACGAGGCTGTGGAGCCGTCGTCGGCGTTGTTCCGGCGGGGCGGCGTCTTCTGCTTCTGCGGCGGGGAATGCACGCTTGTCGCACCCCCGGCGGTCTTGTCGCCGTCGGCCTTCGTCTTCTCAGCTTGCCGCGGCCGCGAGGCCGACGGCTGCTGTGGAGAATCGTTGTTGGCGAAGGCTATCAGGCTCTGGATGGTGGCCCTCCAGTCTTCGGCCTTGTCTGCCGCTGGAGGGAAGTCGAGGAGCAGTTGCGCCCTTGCGAGCGCTTCTGCCGGAGTGGAGGGGAACGCGGGCGAGCGGTGCGAGGAGCGGGATACGCTCGGACTTCTAACGACGTTAGAAGGAGCGGGGTCCCGCGCCGGCGCCTTCGCTTTGCTTGTGCCCGGACGGGGGTCCGGGGCGTCCCGCGAGCCTCCGGTTTGGCCTTGCCCCAGCAAGCGGATGCCACCTCCCGTGACATGGCGCTGCTGGGTCATTGTGTGCTGAGAGGGACGCGGCGCGTCCACGGAGACCGAGGTTCGGTCGTCCGTCCTGTTCTTGGATCTGGTGGCGCCGTGACTGTCCTCGCCGGCGACCACCCTTCCGACGGCGTCTCCCCCGCCCACCGTTGGCTCTGGTGGCGGCGGGTGAGACGCAGACGGGCCTCCGACCTCCGAAGCCTTCTTCTTCGGGGCCATGGAGTTGTTGCTGGTGAAGTTAACGAATTCGGAGAGGTTGATGAAGAATGCGCCCGCGCGAACGCCGGATCAGGTTCGCACAACCTCGACGCCCCCTACCTGGCGCGCCAAAGATGTCGGGGGAAACTGTCCGCCACGAACACCTATGGGACCGGAGCCCCTTGTCTGTGCGGTACGAGGGCGGAGGGAGCACAAAGAGCAGATCGTAGCGAGCACGCGGGCAGTTTTACCCAGGTTTGGGCCGCGGTAGACGCGTAAAACCCTACTCCTGCTTAGTTGTGTATTGAGTTTGAGTGCTCGGGAGCTTGAAGAAGCAGCTACACCGAGCGTGAGAGTGATCTAGGTTCCGAACCCCCTCCACGTTGTGCATGGGCCTCCTTTTATAGTGCAAGGGGTCACCGACAGGTGTCAACGTAGGAGAAAGGGGTAAAAACGTAAAAGAGGTGGTAGTTGTAACAGTGCGGGAACAGTGGAGCTACAGTGCAGAACAGTGGTCTATACCTACTTTGACAGTGGGGGACAAGGGCATTCAATGCCCGTCGCCGTCGACCCCAAAAGTTCCCGCCTTAGCGTCTCCGCATGCCACGGCGATGGATCCACCACCGTGGAGTGCCACCGTGTCCCCCAGGCTGCACAGCCATCCGCCACGCGTCCCTGGATAGGCCCCAGGACGACGCGTGGGCCGATGAGCTGGAGCGCGGGCACACGGCGCAGCCTTCCCGGCAAGCACCTTGCCGGGGCCTTGATCTTGCCGGGCCCGGGAGCTTGCCGGGCTCTGAAGCTCGTCGCCCCCCGGGCCCTCGCCGGGTCTTCTAGCCTTCCTGGCAAGCTCCTCTTGCCAGGGCCTTGTGCTAGTGAGGTAGTCTTGAGCCTGGTACGGCCTTCCCGGCAAGCTCCTCTTGCCGGGGTCTCGATCTTCTGTCTTGTATACTTTGTTTTTGAATGGCTTAATAAGGAGCAGAAAGGTCTCCGGCGAGCACGCGGTAAACCTTGCCGCGAAAAGCTGCAACTGCCCGTGCACAAGTTGGGGTACTGAGGTACCCCTACCTTAGTACACCGACAGTTCACCTAACTCAATCCCAATTAAGGTAAACATTAACCCAACAAATTAACTTTTAGAGTGTTGAGATACACATGATAATCCAAGTACTAGATACTCAAGACGTCCATAACCGGGGACACGACTAATCTTGATTAGTATGTACACTCTACAGAGGTTTGTGCACTTTTCCCCACAAGACTCGATCTCCTTTGTTGGAATTCTTGCACTACATGATGTTTGAGAAACGGATGACCGAGACATAGTCTTTCAGAAGCACTAGCACCTTACGATCGGGTGGACCGTACCAATCTACATCCCCTACATCTGCTAGTCCACCACTGTAAGAGTTCGTACAACTTAGTCAACTATGCTAGAGCCCATAATAGCTTGTGGCTGCACATGGAAGTTTCTAGTATGAAATACATCATGATCCCTTTGAGCCTGGGTGGCGGTCCATAAAGAAAACAGTCAATCGCTGGAATACCCAGGTGCCTCAATCCACCCAGATGTGTGTTTAAGTTGCCACCTTAAGTAAAACCATTAATTTAGCAATCTCACATCTGTCATGGATACACTCACCCAATCCACGTCTACTAGCATAGCATGGCATAAAAGCAAACGTAGAAGTAACTCCCAAGGGTTTGAAAATAATGCAGGTAATAGGTTCTACCTCAATCTACTTCCCAGTCCCACAAGTTAAGAGATCCTACTCATGCAATATGTTTGAGGATAATACTAATGCACTGAAAATTGGGTATCGGAAAGTATGATCAAATTGTTACTTGCCTTGCTGATGATCCGCGAAACCTAGAGATTCAAAGTAGCAAGCGGCGCACTCCGGGTACTCTATCGCAAACAAACAAGCATACAATAAGTACTCATCTAACGCACGGGTAAAACTCAAATAAGAGATCTAACCAGAAAGTTCAACTTAAGAACTCCGGTTTGCAAAAAGAAACAAACCAAACGAAACAACGAAAGTCAAACGACGAAAAGAACCGACTACGCTACCTATCTGGACCTAAGTCCAATTTTTTCAAATCAAAAGCTTGGTTGACTAGGTTAAACGGAAAGAGGGTTTCGAGGCGAAACTCCAGGCGCTTGAATCACCTGATTCCGATAAACGAGCGAAAAGATAAACTAGAACGAAGATCGGATCAGAAATCATGATCAGAAAATAACCGTGAAAATCCGAGAAAAAGAAAAACTGACGAACAACTTAAAGAACATACGTTCGTTAACTGGAACTAAACGATGAAAACGTTCGTTAAAACGAACGAACAGGTGAACGCTCGCTAAACAACTAAACCGATAAAACCCGATCTAATCTAAAAAAACGAACTAGGGTTTAAAAAAAACGGGTCGGTTTTCTTCCGAAAACCGGCGGGCGGCGGGGCTACCTCGCCGAACTCTGGTGGGGCTCCATCGGCGGCGGCATGGGGTGGCGGGATGGCGGGGCTGCGGCTACTGCGGCGGCGCGCGACGTTGGCTGCGGGAGGCGAGGCGGGGCGAGGTGGCGGGGTGAGGGCGGGGCAGCGGCGATATTTATGGAGGGGGGCTGCGGCTTGGAGGAGGGGGCAAGGCAGCAACGGCGGCGGCGGTGTCTGGCTCAGACACGACTCCGGCGCGGCGAAGGAAGGCGGCGGCGCGGCACGGGCCTGGCTCGGCTGGGCCTTCGGCCTAGTCGGGCACGGGAACTTTACTTTTTTTACGCTGAAACTACGAAAAATTCTAGAAAATAAAATAAAATTCTAAAAATGCCAAAACAAATTTTCACTGTCTAAATAAAATATTTAGAACAAGATGAACATTTTTCTTGGCCGTAAATGCATTTTGAAAACGTGCAATTTTTCCTAAATTCAAATAAAATAGCAAAAACTCCAAAACAAAACTTATTTGATTTTTCTATTAAATCCTCAGTATTTCTTTATTTTTGGGAGAGTCATTTTACTCCCTATCTCATATTTCCATATTAGAAATACTTGAAGATAAAATAAATAAAATCAAGGATCCTATTTTCAAAATTTGAGAAACCTCAAATATGAAAATAACGAAATCCCCAACTCTCTCCGAGGGTCCTTGAGTTGCGTAGAATTTCTAGGATCCACCAAAAGCAAGAAAATATGATATGCATTGATGATCTAATGTATAACATTCCAAATTAAAATTTTGGGATGTTACAAACCTACCCCCCTTAAGATGAATCTCGCCCTCGAGATTCGGGTTGGCTAGAAAATAGGTGAGGGTGGTCCTTCTGCAGGTCTTCCTCTCGTTCCCAGGTTGCTTCATCCTCGGTGTGGTGGCTCCACTGAACTTTGCAAAACTTGATAACCTTGCTGCGGGTGACTCGGCTGGCATACTCAAGGATCTTGACTGGTTTTTCTTCATAGGTCAAATCACTGTCCAGCTGAATTGCTTCCAATGGCACTGTATTCCTCAGCGGTATCTCAGCCATCTCAGCGTGGCACTTCTTCAACTGGGAAACGTGGAATACATCGTGAACTCCTGACAATCCTTCGGGCAATTCCAACCTGTAGGCTACTTCTCCCGTACGTTCCAAAATTTTGTATGGTCCTACAAAACGGGGCGCTAGCTTTCCCTTAACTCCAAAGCGCTTAACTCCTCGAAGCGGAGATACTCGAAGATAAACTCGGTCTCCGACTTTGTAAACTATCTCTTTGCGTTTTGAATCCGCGTAGCTCTTCTGCCTGGACTGGGCTACCTTGAGCCTATCGCGAATCAATTTTACCTTCTGTTCCGACTCCTTGATCAAATCTGGTCCAAACAACTGGCGGCCTCCAACTTCATCCCAAGACAATGGGGTCCTGCACCTCCTTCCGTATAATGCTTCGAAAGGGGCCATCTTCAGACTGGATTGATAACTATTGTTGTAAGAGAACTCTGCATAAGGCAAATTGTCGTCCCAACTAGATCCATAATCTCGCGCACAAGCTCTCGGCATATCCTCCAAAATCTGGTTGACTCTCTTGGTCTGTCCATCTGTCTGCGGATGAAAAGCTGTACTGAACTCTAGCCTGGTACCCAAAGTTTCATGTAACTGATTCCAGAACTTTGAGGTAAACTGGGTCCCTCTATCTGATACGATGCTTCTCGGAACTCCATGCAGGCATACGATCCTGGTCATGTATATCTTTGCCAACTTGGCACTGGTGTAAGTAGTCTTCACTGGGATGAAATGAGCTACTTTCGTCAAACGATCGACTACAACCCAAATCGAGTCATAGCCTGAACGAGTTCTCGGTAATCCTGTAATAAAATCCATGCCTAGCTTATCCCACTTCCATTCGGGTATTGGCAATGGTTGTAACAATCCTGCCGGCTTCTGATGCTCTGCCTTCACTCTCTGACATACATCACAAACTGCTACATACTCCGCAATATCCTTCTTCATACCGGTCCACCAGAAAGTATCCTTCAAGTCCAAGTACATCTTGGTATTTCCTGGGTGAATCGAGTATGGTGAATCATGGGCCTCTTGCAGAATCAACTTCTTGATCCCTGGGTCGTTAGGCACATATACGCGGTCCTCAAACCATAGGGTGTCGTGCTCATCCTCACGAAATCCTTTAACCTATCCTTTGCTCATCTTCTCCTTTATAGAGGCAACCTCCTCGTCAGTCTTCTGAGCTTCTCTGATATTATCCATCAAGGTAGACTGAATCTCCAGTGTTGCTACATAGCCTCTCGCAACAATCTCCAAACATAGCTCACGAAGGTCCTCGGCTAACTCCTTCGGTAAATCCTCCGTCGTTAGTGTGTTGACATGGCTCTTACGGCTTAGCGCATCGGCTACCACGTTAGCCTTTCCGGGATGATAATGCAATCTCATGTCATGATCCTTGATGAATTCTAACCATCTCCTTTGCCTGAGATTTAGCTCCTTCTGAGTGAATATATACTTCAAACTCTTGTGATCCGTATATACTTCACAATGGTTTCCAATGAGGAAATGTCTCCAAGTCTTTAATGCATGTACTACAGCTGCTAACTCCAAATCATGAGTGGCATAGTTCAACTCATGAGGTTTCAGTTGTCGTGAAGCATACGAAACAACTCTTCCTTCCTGCATAAGAACTGCTCCAAGTCCTCGACGTGAAGCGTCGCAGTACACCTCATAGTCCTTATGCTGATCTGGCAGAATCAACACAGGTGATGAGACCAAGCATTTCTTTAATTCCTGGAAACTGGCCTCACATTCTTCTGTCCAATTGAACTTGGTATCCTTCTTTAATAGCTCCATCATAGGCTTTGCAATCCTTGAGAAATTCTCAATGAATCTCCGGTAGTATCCTGCAAGTCCAAGAAAACTCCGGATCTCTCCCACTGTTGTCGGTGCTTCCCAATTTGTCACGGTGTCAACCTTGGCGGGATCTACTGCTATTCCATCTCCGGATATAACGTGTCCGAGGAATCCAACTTCCTTCAACCAAAACTCACATTTGCTGAACTTGGCGTATAACTGATGTTCTCTGAGCTTCTCAAGTACTAAATGCAAATGCTCCTTATGTTCCTCTTCATCCTTTGAGAAGATCAATATATCATCTATGAACACCACGACGAACTTATCCAGGAACTCCATAAGCACCTTGTTCATCAAGTTCATAAAGTATGCCGGTGCGTTAGTCAGACCAAAAGACATAACGGTATACTTGTACAACCCATAGCTGGTGGTAAAGGCCGTCTTAGGTATATCCTGCTCTCGAATCTTCAATTGATGGTATCCTGATCGCAGGTCGATCTTGGAAAATACCTTAGCTCCTTGCAATCTATCAAACATATCATTGATCATCGGCAGTGGGTACTTGTTCTTGATTGTTACTTCATTCAATCCTCGATAATCAACGACCATTCTTAACGATCCGTCCTTCTTCTCCACTAGAAGTACTGGCGATCCCCAGGGCGAAGAACTTGGGCGAATGTAACCTTTATCCAGTAACTCCTTAATCTGTTTCTTAATCTCCTCCAAATCCTTTGCGGGCATCCTGTATGGTCTCTTAGATATTGGCCCTGTGCCTGGCAAAAGATCGATCAAAAACTCAATATCTCTATCTGGTGGCATGCCTGGCAACTCCTCTGGAAATACGTCAGGGAAATCTTTCACCACTGGGACTTCCTCCTGAACAACTCCTGATAAGGAATTTACTCTGTTCCTCTTCGACACATGCCAGGATACATACTTGATCCTTCTTCCTTCTGGCGTAGTAAGCAAAATGGATTTACTGGCGCATTCAATGTTTCCTCCGTACTTAGATAACCAATCCATTCCTAATATCAAATCCAATCCTTGAGATTCCAATACTATTAGGTCCGAAGGGAATATGTAGTTACCAATCTTTAATGGCAACTGTTCACACCATAATCTGGCCATATACTCTGCTCCAGGCGAGGTTACTAACATGGGGGACCTAAGGGCTTGGGTCGGCAGCTTATTCTTATCCACAAATCCCCTTGAAATGTATGAATGCGATGCACAAGTATAAAAAAGAACGAGTGCAGTAAAGGACTTTATTAAAAACTTACCAATTACTGCATCTGGCTGAGCTTCCACCTCCTCCACGCTAACGTGGTTCACTTGTCCCCTATTGAAAGGGTTCGGCTTCTTCCCAGAGCTTACATTGCCATTTCCATTCTGGGCTTCTGGACATTCATTGGCGTAATGTCCCGTCCTCTGGCACTTATAGCAAGTGACTTGGCTCAGGTCTCTCTTGGCTGGTGTTGATGGGTTGGTACGGTTCTGTCCGTTGCTTCCTCCATTCCCATTACCATTCTTGGGGCCACTATGATTGTGCGAGCTACCACCTCCATGGGTATGTTGAAATTGTCCTACCGGTTTAGGGGTAAAACATGGCTTCTGTTGAGCTCCAGAATTGTACTTTCCTTATTCATACTTCCTCTTGCGGTTTTCAATATGTTAGTGCTTTCCTTCAATCATTAGAGCCCGATCAACCAATTCCTGGTAGTTGTTGAAGCTTGCTACCATCAACTATACACTCATCTCATCATCCAGCCCTTCCATAAATCTTTCCTGCTTAGCGGCATCTGTGGCCACATCATCTGGGGCATAACGAGATAGAGTACTAAACTCATCTACGTACTAAGCCACAGTATGATTTCCTTGGCGCAAGTTGTGAAACTCCCGCTTCTTCATGCTCATAGCTCCAGTTGAGACACGGGCCGTACGGAAAGCTTGCTGAAACTGATCCCAAGTAACATTGGCTATGGGGAAAGTGGCTGTGTAGTTCTCCCACCATGCTGCGGCTGGTCCAGACAACTGATGTGCGGCAAATCGCACCTTCTCAGCATCTGAGCAATTAGCGGTGGTCAAATCCCTTCCAATCTTGCACAGCCAGTCATCAGCGACTATTGGTTCAATGCTGGTAGCAAACACCGGTGGTTGTAACCTTAGGAAACGGGTCAGGTTATCCACGGGTGGTGGTGGTGAAGGGTTATTGTTGTTCTGGTTGTTCTGAGTGTTCTGGACAACAAGTTGCATCAAAGTGTTCTGCTGCTGGATCAACTGAGTGAGCTTAGGGGGAAACTGAAATTCTGGCTCACG
Source organism: Secale cereale (assembly GCA_902687465.1). Classification (NCBI taxonomy): domain Eukaryota; kingdom Viridiplantae; phylum Streptophyta; class Magnoliopsida; order Poales; family Poaceae; genus Secale; species Secale cereale. The sequence goes on from LR738712.1 coordinate 451,539,564, forward strand.
TCTTGGAGGCATCTGATGGGTGTAGAGGGAAGAGATTAGAATAGAAAAGAGGTCTAAGGGAAAATCACTACCCAATGCACATGAGATGAACACAAACATATCACACCAAGATCAATTTCAAAACAAGGGCTTACACAGATCTAACGTTACAAAAGTGCTCTAAGTCTACTATATGAAAAAAACTACTAGTCATAGGGTGGTCATCTAGAAATTTTGATCGGCAGAAGATTCCATGATGTCTGCTCCAGCTTCATCTTCATAGTCTTCATCATCACTATCATCGGGGTCTGAGTCCGTGTCGTCGAGGATGATGTAGTCTTCAGGACAAATCTCCTTGGGTTCCTCTTCCTCTTCTTCCCCTTCTGGTGCTGGATCTCCCATGAATACTCCTAGCTTCCGCGTCAAATCATCATTCTTCTCCACAAGTATTAACATCTCCTCCTCGTATCCGTCGCGTGTTGACTTGAGTTCCTCCTCTAACTCCAAGTTTCGGGTTAATGCTTTCTTCAAGTCTATCATCCCTGCACACATCTGGTGCTCCTGGCGACGAATGTGCTAGTTTAACTCTTGAATGAACGCGACAATGGACCTGTCCTTCCGGGTGTTGATCATGTCCCACCGCTCATCTCGGCGTCCACAAATCTGGTAGATAGTGTCCTTCAACTCCTGCTTGTAGACTTCTCCAATCCTTCCCATAGTGATGTGGGCTGCCATACTCCTGCCTAGGCTCCAGGTGAGCGCATCAAAGGAAAACTCTATGGGTGCGGTGATGGGCATGAACGTCCTTCCTGGAACTTGAGCTTGAATCAACCAACGCTCCTCTTTAGGTAAAGTGGCGTTGTAGGTTCCGAGGAAGCTTGGTAGTCCGATGTTTAGATATCTAGTGACTTCCTTCAGGTGACGTCCGAACGGTGTATCTTCATCAGGTTGCGTGAACTTGTTCCTTGCATCCGCCATCCTAAAAGAGTAGAAAAGATGAGGAGTCAGAAATGAGAAGAGTGAATAGTGCTCTAGGGTTTTAGCTTAGTGGTCGTGTCCTACAGTCAGCGTGTGCTCTGATACCATCTTGTAGCGACCAGACCTCAAACAGTCTGATCTCTGTGCATCGGTGTCATCCCTGGATCAGTAATGCTGACACGCACAGTACTTGAAGGATTTATAACAGAGTGGCAATCACACACTTATTACATCGAAAGTTCCAAAGATTAACTTATTACAATAAAAATGGCTTAAGGCCATCTAACAACGATAACAGCGGAAGGCTTGGTAGATAAGTGAGTCCATCAACTCCAATGGTATCACTGAGTATAGAACCACGACCTAAAGGTACCTTACTCGTCATCTGAAAAGTCTGCAACAAGAACGTTGCAGCCCGAAAACGGGTCAGCACATGGAATATGCTGGCAAAGTAACATATAGAGAGTAACAAAAGTAAAACTATACTATATGCAATATGGCTGGTGGAATGCTCTATGGTTATGGTTTTTGCATAAAGCCAATTTTTTCCCTACTGCAAAGGAATATATTTTAATTAACTATCATGGTAGTTGAAACATCATTGAGAAGGTTCACCCAACTCAATCCCAATTAAGGTAAACATTAACCCAGCAAATTAACTTTTAGAGTGTTGACATACACATGATAATCCAAGTACTAGATACTCAAGACGTCCATAACCGGGGACACGGCTAATCTTGATTAGTTTGTACACTCTACAGAGGTTTGTGCACTTTTCCCCACAAGACTCGATCTCCTCCGTTGGAATTCTCGCACTACATGATGTTTGAGAAACGGATGACCAAGACATAGTCTTTCAAAAGCACTAGCACCTTACGATCGGGTGGACCGTACCAATCTACATCCCCTAGATCTGCTAGTCCACCACTGTAAGAGTTCACACAACTTAGTCAACTATGCTAGAGCCCATAATAGCTTGTGGCTGCACACAGAAGTTTCTAGTATGAAATACCTCATGATCCCTTTGAGCCTGGGTGGCGGTCCATAAAGAAAACAGACAATCGCTGGAATACCCAGGTGCCTCAATCCACCTAGATGTGTGTTTAAGTTGCCACCTTAAGTAAAACCATTAATTTAGCAATCTCACATCTGTCATGGATACACTCACCCAATCCACGTCTACTAGCATAGCATGGCATAAAAGCAAACGTAGAAGTAACTCCCAAGGGTTTGAAAATAATGCAGGTAATAGGTTCTACCTCAATCTACTTCCCACAAGTTAAGAGATCCTACTCATGCAATGTGTTTGAGGATAATACTAATGCAATGAAAATTGGGTATTGGAAAGTATGATCAAAGTGTTACTTGCCTTGCTGATGATCCGTGAAACCTAGAGATTCAAAGTAGCAAGCGGCGCACTCCGGGTACTCTATCGCAAACAAACAAGCATACAATAAGTACTCATCTAATGCACGGGTAAAACTCAAATAAGAGATCTAACCAGAAAGTTCAACTTAAGAACTCCGGTTTGCAAAAAGAAACAAACCAAACGAAACAACGAAAGTCAAACGACGAAAAGAACCGACTACGCTACCAATCTGGACCTAAGTCCAGATTTTTTCAAAGCAAAAGCTTGGTTGACTAGGTTAAACGGAAAGAGGGTTTCGAGGCGAAACTCTAGGCTCTTGAATCATCTGATTCCGATAAACGAGCGAAAAGATAAACTAGAACGAAGATCGGATCAGAAAATAACCGCGAAAATCCGAGAAAAAGAAAAACCGACGAACAGCTTAAAGAACGGACGTTCGTTAACCGGAACTAAACGACGAAAACGTTCGTTAAAACGAACGAATGGGTGAACGCTCGCTAAACAACTAAACCGAAAAAACCCGATCTAATCTAAAAAAATGAACTAGGGTTTTAAAAAAAGGGGTCGGTTTTCTTCCGAAAACTGGCGGGCGGCGGGGCTACCTCGTCGAACTCCGGCGGGGTTCCGACAGCTGCGGCGTGGGGTGGCGGGGTGGCGGGGCCGTGGCTGCTGCGGCGGAAGGCGCAAGCGGCGACGGCGGCTGCTGCTGCTAGCGCGGCGGCGGCGCGCGGCGTCGGCTGCGGGAGGCGAGGCGGGGCGAGGTGGCGGGGTGAGGGTGGGGCGTCGGCGGTATTTATGGAGGGGGCTGCGGCTTGGAGGAGGGGGCAAGGCAGCAACGGCGGCGGCGGTGTCCGGCTCGGACACGAGTCTGGCACGGCGAAGGAAGGCGGCGGCGCGGCGCGGGCCTGGCTCGGCTAGGCCTTCGCCCGAGCCGGGCACGGGAACTTTACTTTTTTTTTACGCCGAAACTACGAAAAATTCTAGAAAATAAAATAAAATTCTAAAAGTGCCAAAACAAATTTTCACCGTCTAAATAAAATATTTAGAACAAGATGAACATTTTTCTTGGCCCTAAATGCATTTTGAAAACGTGCAATTTTTCCTAAATTCAAATAAAATAGCAAAAACTCCAAAACAAAACTTATTTGATTTTTCTATTAAATCCTCAGTATTTCTTTATTTTTGGGAGAGTCATTTTACTCCCTATCTCATATTTTCATATTAGAAATACTTGAAGATAAAATAAATAAAATCAATGATCCTATTTTCAAAATTTGAGAAACCTCAAATATGAAAATAACGAAATCCCCAACTCTCTTCGAGGGTCCTTGAGTTGCGTAGAATTTCTAGGATCCACCAAAAGCAAGAAAATATGATATGCATTGATGATCTAATGTTTAACATTCCAAATTAAAAATTTGGGATGTTACAATTATCTATGAGAAATATTTGGTTCTTTTATGAATTCTTTTATGTATGATTATAATATCCTTGCAAGTCTCTTCAAATTGTCGGTGTGGTTTGGCCTACTAGATCTATAGTTCTTGCAATGGGAGAAGTGCTTCACTTTGGGTTCAATCTTGCGGTGTCCTTTCCCAGTGACAGCAGGGGCACCAAGACACGTATAGTATTGTTGCCATCGAGGATAAAAAGATGGGCTTTATACCATATTGCTTGAGTTTATCCCTCTACATCATGTCATCTTGCTTAAAGCATTACTCTGTTCTTATGAACTTAATACACTAGATGCATGCTGGATAGCGGTCGATGTGTGGAGTAATAGTAGTAAATGCATAATCGTTTCGGTCTACTTGTCACGGACGTGATGCCTATATATAATGATCATGCCTAGATATTCTCATAATTATTCGCTTTTCTATCAATTGCTCGACAATAATTCGTCCACCCACCGTAGAAATCTGCTATCATGAGAGAAGCCACTAGTGAAACCTATGCCCCCCGGGTCTATTCTCAACATATCAATCTACAATCTACTTTAATTTGTTGTTTTTTACTTTATGTTCTTATATCCAAAAATACCAAAAATATCAAACTATCCTATCCATCAGATCTCACTTTCGTAAGTGACCGTAAAGGGATTGATAACCTCTTATCGCATTGGATGCTAAGCTCTTATTTGTTTGTGCAGGTGCGAGGGACTCGTGCGTGGTCTCCTACTAGATTGATACCTTGGTTCTCAATAACTGAGGGAAATACTTATGCTACTGTGCTGCATCACCCTTTCCTCTTCGAGGGAATACAACGCAAGCTCGAGAAGTAGCAGGCTGCAGTGTCTTCCTCTGTACGGAGGGAGCAACCCATGTTTCCATTGACTGTGATGACGCCGCATGGTCCAAGCATTTTGAGCTTTAAGTAAGCTTAATGCGGGACCGCATTAATCAGGCGAAGGCCGTTCTTCCGAGTAGTGTGTGATAACCACTTCAGAAAGGAGCGTTGTCGAAGATTAACTCTTCGCTTCGAAAGTTATCAGGAGAGCCGAATACGACTTCTAGTGTTAATGAGCCCGTGTAGTGGGCTGATACGTCTCCAACGTATCTACTTTTCCAAACACTTTTGCCCTTGTTTTGGACTCTAACTTGCATGATTTGAACGGAACTAACCCGGACTGACGCTATTTTTTGCAGAATTGCCATGGTGTTATTTTTGTGCAGAAATAAAAGTTCTCGGAATGACCTGAAAAGCCACAGAGAATATTTTTGGAATTTATAAGAAATATTGGCGAAAGAATCAAGACTAGGGATCCCACACCCTGTCCACGAGGGTGGGGGGCGCGCCCTGCCTCGTGGGCCCACTGAGGCTCCACCGACCTTGACTCCAACTCCATATATTCACTTTTGGGGAGAAAAAAGTTGGAGAGAAGGATTCATCGCGTTTTACAATACGGAGCCACCACCAAGCCCTAATCTCTCTCGGGAGGGCAGATCTGGAGTCCGTTCGGGGCTCCGGAGAGGGGAATCTGTCGCCATTGTCATCACCTATCGGCGTACTAGGAACCAGAGTACCCATACTTGCCTGTCTGCGGGCCGCAACGCGCTCCTACTACGACCTGGTATGGCCCAGCTGATCGACCAACTGTCCAAGACCCTCGCGAGGGGGCTAAGCCTCGCGAGGAGAATGACGTCAAGACCCCCTCAGGAGCGGCCTCGACAAGGTGCTCCGGAGGGGCGGAGAATCCAAGGAGATTGACTCAGTGATTAAAGAGATGCCTGGGGATAGGGCACCTGGCCCAGACGGATTTAATGGCATGTTCCTCAAAGCATGTTGGCAGATCATTAAAAAAGACTTCTACAACTTGTGCAACCAATTTCATGCAGGTGAGCTAGACCTACATAGCATTAACGATGGGCTCATCACTCTCATCCCAAAAAATTGATCACCGTCAACTGTTAATGATTATCGCCCGATTACACTCCTAAATTGTTGCCTCAAGCTCATCACCAAGCTCCTGGCCAACCGCTTGCAAAAAGTCATTCTCAGAATTATTCATCGCAACCAATACGGCTTCATTCGGGGTAGATCTATACAAGACTGCCTAGCATGGACTTTTCAATATATCCATCAATGTCAAGCTTCAAAACGCCTGATCGTGCTGCTAAAACTGGATTTTGCCAAAGCTTTCGATACCATTGAGCATGACCCGATGATCAAGGGGAGATCTTCTATACTTCTTAATGGAGTACCGGGCAGACAATTTCAATGCCGACGAGGAGTTCGCCAGGGTGATCCTCTCTCACCCCTCATCTTCGTCCTCGCTGCTGATCTTCTACAGTCTGCGATCAATGAGGCATTTCGAGATGGCCTGATCCAGCTTCCTTTCCCAAGTAATGGCCAAATGGACTACCCGATTGTGCAGTACGCCGATGACACAATTATGCTCATGCCGGCCTGCCCCCGACAAGCTCATACCATCAAAGGCATCCTCACCAGATATGCCCAATCGATTGGCCTCAAGATCAACTTCAATAAGTCAACGCTCATTCCCATCAACTTGGACCAGGATCTTACCGCACAAATTGCATCCATCTTCGAATGCCCGGTCGACACTATGCCCTTCACATACCTAGGCCTTCCTCTGGGCACGTCTCGGCCCACCATACAAGACTTCATGCCGCTGGTTTGCTCAGTTGAGAGGAGTATATCCCCCACGCTCTCCCTCATGTCGCAGGCTGGAAAGTTGACCTTGCTAAACTCGATGGTCACATCACTGCTCATTTATGCGATGTGCACCCTTCATTTTCCACCTAATCTCATTGACATGCTTGATAAAATAAGAAGGAGATGCTTATGGGTCAAGAAAACAGAGCAAGGCGACAAATACAACTCTCTTGCTGCTTGGGATGTGGTGTGCAAACCTAAAAGAAAAAGTAGTCGTGGAGTTCTCAACTTACGTGTCCAAAATGAAGCCTTACTGCTAAAATTCCTACACAAATTCTACAACAAGATGGACATCCCCTGGGTTCGCCTAACATGGGATTCTTACTACCAAGGGAGGATACCACACGCCACTGACCCAACTGGATCCTTCTGGTGGCGCGATATCCTCAAACTCTCTCCCAAATTTAGGGGGGTCGCGAGCGTTAATATTGTCTGTGGCACCACGGCCTTGTTTTGGAAAGATCTCTGGGGAGAACATACCCTACAATACTCACACCCCAGTGCATTCTCGTACTCTCTGAACGAGGATATCTCCATCAAAGATTTCTTGAGGGTCACGTCCTTACATGAAGTGTTTCACCTACCGCTGTCGCCCCAAGCGCTTGATGAGATCAGACAAATACAAACGATCGCTACTGAACTCCAACCGTTAACTGCGACTTCAGATGTGTGGCATTATGTCTGGGGTAAAACAATCTTCAAGTCAACGGATTATTACAAATTCTTCTTCAAGGACCTTCATTCACACCAAGTTTTTGACTGGGTCTGGAAATCTAAATGCACCATGAAACTTAAGGTGTTCGACTGGCTTCTTTTCCATGATCGACTCAACACGCGTAATATGCTAAAGAGAAGGCACTACAACATAGGGGATGATCACAACTGCTTGCTCCGTGATCAGAACGTGGAAGAAACAGTTGAACATATGGTTTTCACCTGCGTTTTTAGCAAAAGATGCTGGGAGAGAATTGATATGCGATGGGACCCCTTCACTAATAGGTTGCAAGCTATTGAAGATCAAAAGAACAACTACCCGACACCTTTATTCATGGAGAAATTTACCGTGGCTGCTTGGAGCATCTGGAAGGAGAGGAACAACCATCACTTCAGAGCTATACGGCCATCCTTCCAATCTTGGCTTGAGAGATTCAAGAGAGACTTTGTACTCCTACAGCATAGGGTCAAAGAGGCACATAAGCCTCTAGTGCTTGATTTTGTATACCCTCTCTGATACAAACTCCCTTCCCTAGTCTTCTTTCCCATTTGCCACAAAGTGGCTGGGCATCACCCCATGTAAATATCCATCTGTACAGTGCTACATTTTGTTTAATGCATTAATACAGTAGGAGCATTTCCTACTGTTCACGGTCAAAAAAAAGAGAGACTTACCTGGCTTATCCAGCAGCCCACTAGAGGCCCAGTAGATAGCCGGCCTGCTAGGCCCAGCCGACCCCCCTCACGCGTCGTCTTCCTCGCGCCTGCTGGCTCTGCACGTGGCGCGCGCACAGCCGAGCCGCGGCCACCTCCTGCTTCGCGGTGGCAAGGCCTAGGCCCTTCGCACCTCGCCAGCGTGGCGCCTTGGGCGTCCTGATCCTCTCCTTTCTCCCTCTGGTCGCTCTTCCCCCTCCCTTTCGTCTTCCCGCAGCTCACCTGAGCACTGCCGTCGCCGCCGTCGTCGCACGCATAGCCACCGCCACCCCCTCGCCACTCCGACTGTGTCCAGAGCTCCGCAACGACACATGGCTACTCCACGACGAAGCAGGCGAGCCTGGAGGCACCACAGCAACGCCATCTCCATCTTCCCTACCCCCGGTCATCGGACCACCCCGTCGCCGATTCGCTAGCTCCCAGACGCCCCCGAGCATGCTGAGCAACTACTCCGCCTCCTTGTGAGCACACGAACCTTTCCTAGCTAGCGCCGCAATCGATTTCATCCTCTAACCCGCCTAGCCGTCGAGGTCGTGAGCCTGTTGCCGCCGGCCATGGCGCCGCCGTGGCCACAGATGCCATAGCACGCGCCTAAGCACGTCAATGTGTTCGATACCTCCCCAGGAGCACGAATCTCCCATCAACTCCTTCTCTTGAGCACTCTAACGCTGAGCCCAATCTAACCCGAACTCCGGTCGATGCTGTTTCGGTCGCCGCCGTCGATTTGAGTCACCGGAGGCACTGCTGCGTGCACTAATCGATGCGGCCGAGCAAGGGCTACGCCCTGGTGCCCTCGGCACGTCCATTGGACGCCCACAACGTGATTCCAGCGAGCTGCCGCCGCACTGGGAGGTCGCCGGCATCCAACTCCGGCGGCTGGTGACATGGCACCGTCATTAGTGCCTAACTAACCCCCACCTAGAGTCACTGACAGTGGGCCCCAGTGCGTGTTAATTAGTTTAGCTAGGTCTAATTATATACTATTAGATACTGTGCGACTGACTAGTGGGCCCAGGCCCCACTGACAGTTTAGTTAGTTCTTAGCTTAGCACTAATTAACTCTGTTAATTAGTTGTGACATTGACATGCCGGGCCCACATGTCATGTTTGACCTGGACCAGCCCCTCTTGACCTGCTGACGTCAGCATGAGGTCATGCTAACGCAGTAAATGTTTTCTGAGATTTTAAATAAATCAGAAATGATTTATTTATTTCAGAAAATAGCCAAAACTTCAAAAATTCATATAAAATCAATCGTAGCTCAGATGAAAATAATTTATATATGAAAAATGATCAAAAAAATATGAGGAATCTGTTTATGGCATTGTCATGCATGTTTGAACAAGTTAAACCTGCTGATCAGGTCAAATAAATTAAATGACATTCAAATAACCACATGTGGAGTTTGAATTTGAATCTTGGATTCAAACAAACTTCATTTAAATTGTTGTTAGTGGCATTAGCTCAAACCACATCATATTGCCATGTCATGATCATGCATCATATTGTCGCATTGCATTGATTGTGTTCTTCCATGTTTGCCGGTGTTTGTCCCCTCTCTGTAGACGATGTTCCGACGATATGAGATCGATGACACAGACGAAGAGCTTTACTATCTTCAGAAGTGCCAGGCAAGCAAACCCCCCATTGAGCATTCCGCTACAATCCCACTCTCTTGCTCCTGCTCTCCTTTACTGCCTTAGGACAACAACGATTGAACTGCTTTTTGCTGCGGTAGCTGAACCCCTTTCCTCTGCATGACCTGTCATTGCCACAGTAAATAGTTGAAATCCACCAGCATGAGTAGGAGTTGTTTGAGCCATGTTGTGCCTACTAATTCATGCTTTCTGGTTATGCCTGCTATTGCTTAGAGTTGTGTCAGGTCTGATTCATCGGGGATGAATTGGGAAGTTATGAACATGTCCTACTGTTGAGAGCTAAGTGTGTGAACACGATTTGGTAAAGGTAGCGGTGAGGGGCCATGTAGGAGTACATGGTGGGTTGTCTCACTGGAACCGTCCTTAAGAACTGAGTTTTTTGTAAGTTGTCCAATGACTAGCTACTACCACACATTGGGTTCCGGTAACTCGACCCCTCCCGACTTATTAATCAACTAGATCTCTGTCCAGGAGTTGCAACTAGTTTCTGGTGGTTGTAGGTAGTGCTAGTAGTCTACCAAGTGGCACACGGTACATGTGGGCTTGGGACAGACTAGTTACCATGGCACGGTGTACCAAGCGTATATCCATCCGTCGAGGTGGGCTTGGGAACCCTGCGCACATCGTTTGGGGCCGTGAGCGACACCCCGGCCGGATCTCCTTGCGGATGGAACCCGAATAGGCGATAAACCTGGACTAGAGTCTTGTGTGGTTAGTCAGGTCGTGGCCGACACCCTCGCCAGGCTTCCGCTTGAAGGTTGCCGAGATACACGACGTGTACATGGCGGTAAGTGGCGAGAGAGTGTGTGAAGAAGTACACCCCTGTAGGGTTAACATGATCTATTCGAATAGCCGGGTCCGCGGTTATGGACTTCTTGGATGCTTACGTGGTACATAGACAAGTGAAAGTGGTTACTCTAAAATGCTCAAGACAAGTGTGAGTACTATGGATGGCCTTCTCGTAGGGAGACGGGAGCGGCTCCATAGTGGTGTATTGATTGGTGAATATGTGGACTCGCGTGCACCACCTCAAAAGAGTTACTTACAGTCGTAGTTCAGGATAGCCACCGAGTCAAAGCTGGCTTGCTGCAGTCAAACTCCACCACCCCTTTGTTGATACTTTTGCATATGTAGTTAGTTCTGATGTAAGTCTTGCTGCGTACCTTTGTACTCACGTTTGCTTAATTTATGTTTTTGCAGAGAGACTTCAGTCTCACTAGTGGTTCCGCGTGGACTTCGACGTTTAGCCTGTTACCTCAGCTACGATCTTGTGCCCTTGGGAGGGTCTTGTAGATAGTCAGGCTTCTCAGCCTTTTTCAATTGTAGTTGTCTGTACTCAGACATGTTATGCTTCCGTTGCGTGTATGCTCTGTATGTTGGGTCATGTGACCCCTGTTTGTAATAAATGCTATGATGGCTCTTCTGGGCCTTATCTATATAAGTTGTTGAGTTATGTTGTGATGCCATGTTGTATAGCACATACTTGCATGTTATGCGTACGTGTAATGTGTATTGCTATGTGTGGGATCCGACACCTAGTTGTTTACCCTTGGTAGCCTATCTTACAGGGAAATGTCTCCTAGTGCTTCCACTGAGCCTTGGTAGCTTGCTACTGCTCCGGAACACTTAGGTTGGCCGGCATGTGTCCTTCTTCGTTCCTGTATCTGTCCCTTAGGGGAAATGTCACGCGTTGTTCCTTTAAGTCCTTGTAGCTTGCTACGACTTGGGTTCATACGTCGATGACCGACACGTTCTTTGTTGGGTCATGTATGCCTGTCTCTGTAACTTAGCGCCACTTTTGGTTTATAACTAGTCATGTCGGCCCGGGTTCTTTGTCATATGGATGCTAGCGACACTATCATATACGTGTGCCAAAATGCACAAACGGTCCAGGGCCAGGTAAGGTGGCACCCGTGGGGATACCGTGCGTGAGGCCGCAAAGTGATATGATGTGTTACATGCTAGACCTGTGTGACTTAGGATCGGGTTCCCGACACCGGTTCAGCGCCGCTATGATGACTGCGGCCTGCCACATCTGCGCGGGGGCTGACTCCCTCCCCGTCGACCGAGCAATACCAGCGGACCGCGCCACCCATGGGCGCTCCTCCTCCTTCCTCGACGACACTCCTGCCGGCCAGGCCATCGGGGGGGCGGCCTGCACCGCCACTCCCGCCTCACGTGGCCTCGCCGGTCACACTCTTGATGGCGCGACGGCTGACCCATGACCGGCTGTCTGCTGGGAATCGCGGCACGCAGACGGCCCACAGCTACGAGCTGCGGGGCGTCGCCAGCAGGGAGAGGCCATGCCGCGGGGTCGCCTACATCCTCGATGGGTCCCAAGCGCCAACGTCTTCCCGGCACGTCAAGTCGCACTTTTGGCAGGTTGGGGCTGCCGCCCAGCCGCGGGAGGCCTTGCGGGCGTAGAGCGAGCGGGGGCCTGCCATCACCTTTGGTCCCGGCGACCTCGCCTCAGAAGCGGCCGACACTGGCGCTCTGCCCACGGTAGGCACGCCCACCATCTGTGGGGTGGCCGTGATGAAGACCCTCATCGACGACGGCGCTGGCCTCAACATCCTCTCCCCGAGGCCTTCGGTCATCTGCCTGTGTCCTACATGCAACTCCTTCCCACCAAGCCTTTCTCAGGGGTCGCTGTCTCGACCGTTCCGCTCGGCCAGATCCGCCTCCCGGTCACCTTCAGCACACCGGCTAACTACCGGACTAAGCTCATTGACTTTGATGTTGCACCCATCCACCTACCTTACAACGCCGTCCTCGGTTTCCTAGCCTTGGCAAAGTTCATGGTGGCGACTCACTCGGGCTACAACACCGTCAAGATGCCCGGGAGCAGCGGCGTCATCACCGTCAAAGGGGACCTCAAGGCCGCCCTTCAGGTCCTCGGGCACGCTTACAGGGCCGCTGTCGCAGCTCACCCAGGGGTGAAGGGGCCTCCGGAGGCCGCGCCTCCTAAGAAGAAGCAGCTCTTTTTCAGGACCCCGCCGAGACAAAGCAAGTGCCCGCCAATGAAGAAGGCTCAAGAGCCACCTTCACCATCGGTACGGGCATGGATCTAGAGAAAGAGGCTGCGCTGGTCAGCTTCCTCAAGGCCTACAAGGACGTCTTCGCCTGCAAGGCCGCATATTTGGTCTGGGTGCCTAGGCATGTCATCGAGCATCAACTCACGCTATGCCCCAATGCACGCCCTATCAAGCAGAAGGCGCACAGACAAGCCCCGGAGAAGCAGGCCTTCATTGTTCAGGAGGTTAGGAAGCTGGAGGAAGCATGCGTTGTACGGGAAGCACGGCACCCGGAGTGGCTAGCCAACCCCGTCATAGTCCCGAAGAAAGGAGGCAAGGAACGCATGTGCGTCGATTTCACGAGCCTCAACAAGTTCTGCCCTCAGGACCCCCTCCCTCTTCCGCGCATCGACCAAATCGTGGATTCAACGGCTGAGTGCGACTTTCTCTGCTCCCTTGACGCTTTCTTGGGCTACCACCAAATCAAGATGGCGGTGGAAGACGTGGAGAAAACGGCGTTCCTGACCCCATGTGGGGTCTACTGCTACACCTGCATGCCTTTTGGGCTGAGGAACGCGGGCGCCACCTTCCAGCGCCTGATGCACATCACCCTCGGCCCTCAGCTCGGGAGGAATGCAGAGGCCTACGTCGACAACATCGTGGTTAAGACCAAGGAGGCCACGACCCTCATCCAGGACCTAGAAGAAACGTTCACCAACCTGCGCAAGGTGAAGCTGTGCCTCAACCAGGAGAAGTGCGTGTTCGGCGTACCCTCTGGCAAGTTGCTAGGGTTCCTGGTTTCGCACCGGGGCATCCGAGGCTAATCCGGAGAAGATCAAGGCCATCGAGAGAATGAGGCCGCCCACAAACCTGAAGGAACTGTAGAAGCTCGTCGGATGTGTGACATCCCTGGGGTGCTTCATCTCTAAGCTTGCGGAACGCGCCCTTCCGTTGTTCAAGGTCATGAAGAAGAAAGGGCCCTTTGAGTGGACTCCGGAGGCTGATGCCGCCTTCCGGGACCTCAAGGAATATCTCACCAGCTCACCGGTTATGGTAGCACCACGACCCCTGGAGCCCATGACTCTCTACCTCGCTGCAACGCCTCATTCCGCCAGCGCAGCACTAGTCGTGGAGCGCGAGGAAAGGCCCCGAAGCCCAAGGCCACCGGGCGGCTCGGCACCTTCAGGGCCCGCGCCGCCCCCTGACGCGGCCTCAGGGGCAGATTCAACCACGGGCACTGACGGCCCCACCACTCAGCAAGAAGCTCCTAAGGTTCCTGAGGCGCCCGCGGACCCTGCTGCCCCGACCCTCGTGGAGCACCCGGTGTACTTCGTCAGCACAGTACTGCGCGATGCACGCTTGCGTTACCCGATGCCCCAGAAGCTGCTCCTGGTGCTCCTCGTTGCCTCTAGGAAGCCGCGCCACTACTTCCAAGGCCAGCCCATCAAGGTTGTTTCGTCATATCCTCTTGAGAAGGTACTGCGGGGCCCGAATGTCGTCGGGAGGGTCGCCGAGTGGAACATCAAGCTTCAAGCGTTCCAGTTGGAGTTCAGCACCACGCGGGTGATCAAGGGAGCAGCTCTGGTAGACTTTGTGGCAGAGTGGATTGACACGCCAGAGCGGGGGTCCAGCGAGGACCGCTCGCTGGCCCCCGGCGATGAAGCCCCAGACGGATGGGTAGTATACTTCGACGGCGCCTTCTCACGCCTTGGCGCAGGGGCTGGCGCCGTATTGGTATCTCCCACTCAGGATAAGTTGTACTACGCTGTGCGGCTCTGCTTCCGGCAAGGCGAGAAAGTCTCCAACAACATCGCCGAATACATGGTCCTAATTGCCGGGCTCAAGGCCGCCGCTGCTCTGGGGGTCAAGCATCTCACCATAAGGGATGATTCGCAACTCCTCGTCGACTTCTCCAACAAGAAATACAAGCCCAAGGACGATCACATAGGGGCATATCTGGAGGAGGTGCGTAGGATGGAGAAGCGATTCCAAGGGCTGGAGGTGCAGCACATACCAAGAGGCACCAACAAAAAAGCGGACGACATCGCCAAACGAGCCTCCAGACGAGAGCCTCAAAGGCCGGGCGTCTTTGAGGAGTGGCTACTCAAGCCGTCGGCAGCACCGCCAGCCCCTAAGCCGGCCTCCCCTCAGCAGGGGTTACCAGCGGCGCCTTCGAATGGTGGCCTGCCCTGCGGGCCACCCTCCGGAGCTCGCCTGCTGCTCGCTGCGGAGCACGAGGAGGGTTGCTGGACCCAAGAACTGAAGATGTACGTGCAACACTATACCCTGCCGGACAAGGAAGAAGACGCAGAGCGCGTGGTCCGACAGGCCTCAACTTACTGCATCCAAGACGGTGAACTCTACAGGAGGCGCCCCAACGACGTCTTGCTGAAATGCATCTCGAGAAAGCAAGGGCGCGAGCTGCTGGCTGATATCCACAATGGAGACTGCGGCCATCACTCGTCGTCCCGCACCCTCGTGGGCAAGGCCTTCCGCAGCGGCTTCTACTGCCCCAGGGTGCTCAACGACGCCACGGAGCTCGTGCGGGCTTGTGAGGCTTGCCAGTTTCACGCCAAGCAGATCCACCAGCCGGCGCAGGGCCTCCAGACGATTCTGCTCTCCTGGCTCTTCGCGGTCTGGGATTGGACATCTTGGGTCCATTTCCTCGGGCAGCAGGGGGCTACCGCTTCTTGTACGTCGCCATCGACAAATTCACCAAGTGGGCGGAGGTGGAGCCTGTTCGTGCGATCCCAGCCGGGTCGGCTGTCAAGTTCATCCAGGGCCTCGTGAGGCGATTCGGGGTCCCCAGCTGCATCATCACGGATAACGGTTCGCAGTTCACAAGTAATCTCTTCAGGTCATATTGTGCTAACCTTGGAACACTGATCTGCTATGCTTCGGTAGCTCACCCTAGGAGCAACGGCCAGGCCAAACGCGCGAACACGGAAGTCTTGCGTGGCCTCAAGACGCGTAACTTTAAGAAGAAGCTTGAGGCTTGCGGCAGGGGCTGTATCGACGAACTCCAGTCCATGCTGTGGTCAATCCGAACCACTGCCACCAAACCTATGGGGGAAACTCCTATCTTTCTCGTCTATGGGGTGGAGGCGGTCCTCCCTCATGAGGTAAAGCATCGCTCCCCACGGGTCTTGGCCTTCAATGAGGAATGCCAGGACGCCGCCTGGCGGATGGACCTTGTGCTCGGCGAGGAGGGCCGCCGCCGAGCTGCCCTCAGGGCGGCACGTTATTAGCAGGCACTGCGGCGGTACCACTGTCGCAGCGTCCGTGCGAGAACACTTGAAGTTGGTGACTTGGTCCTGAGGCGGGTCCTCTCCCGTGAGGGGTTGCACAAGCTCTCGCCCATGTGGGAGGGCCCGTTCAGAATCGCCCGTGTGTCTAGGCCTGGTGCTGTGCGTCTGGAGACGCGGGATGGGATACCTATCCAGAATTCCTGGAACATCGAACACCTCAGGAGGTTCTATCCATAATCAAGGCTTCGTGCCCGTGAAGGTCTCCGCCCGTGGCACTATCACGTAATAATGAGTTGGGGCTGTACACGCCTCGGAGTCTCCTGTGCGTTGCCTACGGGCCCTCAGACGGGGCTCCCACCCACGCCCCAGTGACAGTCCTTAGCTCCGGGCTAGGAAGAAGACGTAGTGTAGGGGTCGGATGCGACCTTTTTTCCTTTTTGCTTGGTGTTTGGCTGTCAGCCTTTTCTACTTCCTTGGCTACCAGCCTTCCTCTACCCCATGCTATGAAGTTTTCGTGTTTCTCGCGCTTCCTGCATTTGGTTGAAAGTCTTATTTGGGATCTTTCTCACCAGTTTTGAGTTTAGCTGCGTCACTCACTCTTCTTCGTGCGCCTCGCGCGTGGGGGTTGGGGCACGGTCGGTCACCGGCGCTCGTCTGCCGTGGCCCCATGACCTCGCCTGGCCAAGCCTGCTCAGGCTCTGGCGCCGGGCTTCTCAGTTCGCGCAACCTATCTTACCGAGCCGCTTAGGCTTTGGTGCTCTAACCCGCGCTCGGCACTCTCAGCAGATCTCAGCGGCTGACCCCCGCTCGGGGGCTATACGAGCCCTTTAGATTCGGCCTCCTCGTCACGGCCCGATGGGGCTCATGACGCCGGAGTCAGGAGGACTCCGCCTCAGGACGACGCGACGCATAAAAGCTAAGTGATTTCACCTAGGCAACAAAAAACATGACAGCGAGTTCTCGCTTCTTACATATATCACATCCCATTACATGCCTCCTCGAGGCAACTTGAAATTTTGACGCAGAAAGGACATGAAGGAAAGGAAAGGAGAAGAAGCAGAGGCCGCTCCCGCTCAGTCGGAGTCTTCCAGTTCCTCCGACTTCACCAAGCCACAGCGGCGCGACAACCCCCTCCCCTCGCCGGTCCGAGCTAGGCGGCGTGGTGGTTTGTCACAGCCGCCACTGCTGGAGGAGCTATTGCTGCCACAGAGGGGGGACTCACGGCGCCCCCCCAGGACTGAGATCGTCTTCGGAGGAGGAGCTGCTCCTCCGGACGCCGTCCCCGTCGTCCTCTTTGTCATAAACCTCGGGACAACACCCAAGGCGCCTCCCTTCCTCCGAGAAGACCCTGACGAACAGTGTGGAGACGCCATCGTACCCGAAGTGGAGCGCACACCTCCCCTGCAGCCGGAATGCGCGAGCAAATGGTTGCCAGCCGCGCTCCAGGAACACATCGCCCGAGGGAGCCACATCAACCTCCACCCAGGACGCACCACGCCATCAACCATCAGCCTGCAGCAGATGCCGCCGAGGCCTCTGGATGGTAACATGTCGTCGAACGAGCGGGGAAGCTGGAGCCACGGGCCACCAGGCTTCTCCGCCCACACCATGAACGCAGACAACACGTGTAAGGAATGAAGCTGCGGGCGCGGAGGATGCGCGACCGACATGCACCATTGCGTGCCTCCTCTCCCTCTGCGGCCGCGACCACCTTCACCATGGGAGGACGCCCCGCGCCTTTCACCAGCGGCCGTGGCAGAACTCAGAAGGCCGCGCCCGCCTCCCCGAGAAGTCACTGCAGGCACAACGACATGCTTGCGGGGGCGACCCCGACCCCTCTTCGGCGGCAGCGGGACTGGATCCTTCGGGGCCTTCCCCTTCTCCGCGGCGGACGGCTTCCTCGACGGTGCCATGGAGATCTCGCGACAAGAAAGAGAGCGAAGAACAAGCAAGGGGAAGATGGCGCTGGCTTGAAAACGGCTTGGGGGCTCCCCCCTAGTCCCATTTATAGGGTGGAGGAGCCCAACCGCCATCCACTGGCGTCGCAGCCATTACGCCCCGTCGCCTGCGCCAAGGAGTTGTCAAGTCGTACGATCACCGAGACTGCATGGGAAGTGGAGCCGCCATGTCCCATCCAACAGTCGCACGCCGGCCTGGCCCGCAACCTTTTAGGGCCCACGATGCTTCGTCCTCAACTAAGGCTTCGCCCCGAATCCAACTCCGCACGCGCCTTGGGCCCGGGGGCTACTGTCTGTGTACTGGGAACCAGGGTACCCAGACTTGCCTGTCTGCGGGCCGCAACGTGCTCCTACTACGGCCTGGTACGGCCCAGCTGATCGACCAGCTGTCCAAGACCCTCGCAATGGGGCTAAGCCTCGCGAGGAGAACGACGTCAAGACCCCCTCAGGAGCGGCCTTGGCAAGGTGCTCCGAAGGGGCGGAGAATCCAAGGCCAAGCCTACCTCAGGAGGAGGCAGTGATGTCAGCAGTGATGCACCGCGCCAGCGGGTGCCAGCGTCCGCCAGCGGCGCAGTTACCATTTTGGTGCAAGGGGTACAGCGCAGCCGCAGGTTCCCGAGCAGCGGGGCAAAGGTTTCCCCGTTGGTGCAACAAGACTGAAGACCACAAGGACGACAAGGAGGATGTCACCGTCGAGCCCACCACCGCGTCACCGCCTGGTCCTTTTGCAGGCGAAGACTGCTTTTGTCAGGGTAGGAACGTCCTAGTGTTCCCGCTCAAAAATGGTCATTGTGGGATCCCTTCCCGCCTAAACATTTCGGGGGAAGAGGACCGTGGCCGCTTATATAAGTAGCTAGGATTCCCACTGTGAAGGGGACCGATCCATACACTCTGCCACCCGTTGGGTAACGTAGTATTTTCAAAATTTTCCTACGATCACGCAAGATCTATCTACTAGATGCATAGCAATGAGGGGAAGAGCATGTCTACGTACCCTCGTAGACCGGGAGCGGAAGCGTCAAGTGATGCGGTTGATGTAGTCGAACTTCTTCGCGATCCAACCGATCAAGTACTGAACGTACGGCACCTCCGCGTTCAGCACACGTTCAGGTTGATGACGTCCCACGAGCTCTTGATCCAGTTGAGCTTCACGGGAGAGTTTCGTCAGCACGACGGCGTGGTGACGGATATGATGTATCTACCAGCGCAGGGCTTCGCCTAAGCACTGCAACGGTATAATCGAGGTGTGTTTCTGTGGAGGGGGGCACCGCACATGGTTGGGAGAGATCAACAGATCAAGTTGTGTGTTCTAGGGTGCCCCCTGCCCCCGTATATAAAGGAGCAAGGGGAGGGGCCGACCAGCCCTTCTATGGTGCGCCAGGGAGGCAATCCTACTAGGAGTAGGATTGCAATCCTATTCCTAGTAGGAGTCCACCAAGAAGGAAGAGAGGGAAAGGAAGGAGAGGGAGAGGTGGCGCCCCCAATCCTAGTCCAACTAGGATTCCCTGGTGGGGCGCCGGCCAGCCTCTATGGTCTGCCTCTCTTCTTTCCTCAAGTCCCACTATGGACCATCCCCCCTCGTGGGGGGGTTCCGGTAACCCCCTCCGGCAATCCGGTTAAATCCGAAACTTTTCCGGAACACTTCCGGTGTTCGAATATAGTCATCCAATATATCAATCTTTATGTCTCGAACATTCTGAGACTCTTCGTCATGTCCGTGATCTCATCCGGGACTCCGAACTTCCTTCGGTACATAAAAACTCATAAACTCATAATACCGATCGTCATCAAACGTTAAGCGTGCGGACCCTACTGGTTCGAGAACTATGTAGACATGACCGAGACTCATCTCCGGTCAATAACCAATAGCGGAACCTGGATGCTCATATTGGTTCCTACATATTCTACGAAGATCTTTATCGGTCAAACCGCATAACAACATACGTTGTTCCTTTTGTCATCGGTATGTTACTTGCCTGAGATTCGATCGTCGGTATCTCTATACCAAGTTCAATCTCATTACCGGCAAGTCTCTTTACTCGTTCCGTAATACATCATCTCGTGACTAACTCATTAGTCATTTGCTTGCAAGGCTTATTGTGATGTGCATTACCGAGTGGGCCCAGAGATACCTCTCCGACACTCGGAGTGACAAATCCTAGTCTTGATCTATGCCAACACCACGAATACTTTCGGAGACACCTGTAGAGCATCTTTATAATCACCCAGTTACGTTGTGACGTTTGATAGCACACAAGGTGTTCCTACGGTATTCGGGAGTTGCATAATCTCATAGTCATAGGAACATGTATAAGTCATGAAGAAAGCAATAGCAGTAAAACTAAACGATCATAGTGCTATGCTAACGGATGGGTCTAGTCCATCACATCATTCTCCTAATGATGTGATCCCGTTGATCAAATGACAACTCAAGTCTATGGCTAGGAAACATAACCATCTTTGACCAATGAGCTAGTCTAGTAGAGGCATACTAGGGACATACTGTTTTGTCTATGTATTCACACATGTATCAAGTTTCCGTTTAATACAATTCTAGCATGAATAAAAGACATTTATCATGATATAAGGAAATACAAATAACATCTTTATTATTGCCTCTAGGGCATATTTCCTCTAGTCTCCCACTTGAACTAGAGTCAATAATATAGATTACAAAGTAATGATCCTCACACCCATGGAGTCCTGGTGCTGATCATGTTTTCCCCGTGGAAGAGGCTAAGTCAACAGGTCTGCAACATTCAGATCCATATGTATCTTGCAAATCTCTATGTCTCCCTCCTTGACTAGATCGCGGATGGAATTGAAGCGTCTTTTGATGTGCTTTGTTCTCTTGTGAAACCTGGATTCCTTCGCCAAGGCTATTGCTCCAGTGTTGTCACAAAAGATTTTCATTGGACCCAATGCACTAGGTATTACACCTAGATCGGATATGAACTCCTTCATCCAGACTCCTTCATTTGCTGCTTCCGAAGCAGCTATGTATTCCGCTTCACACATAGATCCCGCCATGACGCTTTGCTTGGAACTGCACCAACTGACAGCTCCACCGTTCAATAAAAATACATATCCGGTTTGTGACTTAGAGTCATCCGGATCAGTGTCAAAGCTGGAATCGATGTAACCATTTACGACGAGCTCTTTGTCACCTCCATACTGTTGGGGAACGTTGCATGGAAAACAAAAATTTTTCTCTACGTTCACCAAGATCAATCTAGTAGATGCAACTACGAGGGGAGAGTAGGATCCACATACCCTTGTAGATCGCTAAGCGGAAGCGTTATGAACGCGGATGATGGAGTCGTACTCGCTGCGATTCAGATCGCCGAAGATCCTAGCACCGAAGCAACGGTGCCTCCGCGTTCTTCACACGTACGGCTCGGGGACGTCTCCTCCTTCTTGATCCAGCAAGGGGTGGAGGAGAGGTTGATGGAGAACCGGCAGCACGACGGCGTGGTGGTGATGGTGGAGGAGAATTCCAGCAGGGCTTCGCCTAAGCACCGCGGGAGAAGAAGATGTTGTGGGAGAGGGAGGGCAGCACCGAGGCACGAACTTGTGTTTGCTGCCCTCCCTTTGCCTCACTATATATAGGGGGGGTGGAGAGGTGAGGGCGCCCTAGGGTTTCCCCCCTAGGGGGCCGGCGGCCAGGGCAAGGGGGGGGCGGCGGCCAAGGCAGGGGGGGCGGCGGCCAGGGCCAGGCCCTAGGGTTTCCCCCCCTAGGTGCCTTGCCCCCCACTCCAAAGGGGTGCGGCTGCCCTAGGGGGTCCCACCCCCTTAGCCGCATGAGGAGAGGGCCCAGGGGGGGGCGCACAGCCCCCTGAGGGCTGTGGTGTCCCCCCTTGTGGCCCATTAGGCCCAGAACTTCTTCCGGACCCCCCGAAACCCTTTCCGGTACTCCGCCGATTTCCCGATGCTCCCCGGAACACTTCCGGACTCCGAAACCTTTCATCCTATATATCAATCTTCGTCTCCGGACCATTCCGGAGACCCTCGTCATGTCCGGGATCTCATCCGGGACTCCGAACAACCTTCGGTAACCATACATTTTTCTCACTAACAACCCTAGCGTCACCGAACGTTAAGTGTGTAGACCCTGCGGGTTCGGAAACCATGTAGACATGACCGAGACACTCCCAGGTCAATAACCAATAGCGGGATCTGGATACCCATATTGGTTCCCACATGTTTCTCGATGATCTCATCGGATGAACCACGATGTCAAGGATTCAGGCAATCCCGTATACAGTTCCCTTTGTCTCGTCGGTATGTTACTTGCCCGAGATTCGATCGTCGGTATCTCTATACCTAGTTCAATCTCGTTACCGGCAAGTCTCTTTACTCGTTACCGTAATACATAATCCCATGACCAACTACTTAGTCACTTTGAGCTCATTGAGATGACGTATTACCGAGTGGGCCCGGAGATACCTCTCCGTCACACGGAGTGACAAATCCCAGTCTCGATCCATGTCAACTCAACAGACACCCTCGGAGATACCTGTAGAGTACCTTTATAGTCACCCAGTTACGTTGTGACGTTTGGCACACACAAAGCATTCCTACGGTGTCAGTGAGTTACATGATCTCATGGTCATAGGAACTTATACTTGACATGCAGAAAACTATAGCGATAACTGACACGATCAAAAGCTATGTTTATCGTTTGGGTCTCGTCCATCACATCATTCTCCTAATGATGTGATCCCGTTATCAAATGACAACTCATGTCTATGACCTGGAAACCGCGGTCATCTTTGATCAACGAGCTAGTCCTGTAGAGGCTCACTAGGGACACAAAGTCTGTCTATTCATCCACACATGTATTTGAGTTTCCAATCAATACAATTATAGCATGGATAATAAACGATTATCATGAACAAGTAAATATAATAATAACTCTTTTATTATTGCCTCTAGGGCATATTTCCAACAGTCTCCCACTTGCACTAGAGTCAATAATCTAGCATTACAAGGTAATGAATCTAACACCCATAGAGTCTTGGTGTTGATCGTGCTTAGCCCGTGGAAGAGGCTTAGTCAACGGATCTGCAACATTCAAATCCGTGTGTACTTTGCAAATGTTTATGTCCTCCTCCTTGACTGAATCGCGGATGGAATTGAAGCGTCGCTTTATGTGTCTGGTCCTCT
The DNA here is from genome assembly GCA_902687465.1 of Secale cereale. Classification (NCBI taxonomy): domain Eukaryota; kingdom Viridiplantae; phylum Streptophyta; class Magnoliopsida; order Poales; family Poaceae; genus Secale; species Secale cereale. Next base: position 451,562,538 of record LR738712.1, read on the forward strand.
TGTGAAACCTTGGTTCCTTGGCTAGAGCAATGGCACCAGTGTTGTCACAGAACAGAGTCATTGGGTTCAGTGCACTAGGCACAACTCCAAGATCTGTCATGAACTCCTTCATCCAGACACCTTCCTTTGCCGCCTCCGAGGCAGCTATATACTCCGCTTCACATGTAGAATCAGCTACCACGCTCTGCTTGGAACTGCACCAGCTTACCGCTCCCCCGTTGAGAATATATACGTATCCGGTTTGAGACTTAGAGTCATCCGGATCAGTGTCAAAGCTTGCATCTACGTAACCCTTTACGACGAGCTCTTGATCACCTCCATAAACGAGAAACATCTCCTTAGTCCTTTTCAGGTACTTTAGGATATTCTTGACCGCTGTCCAGTGATCCATACCAGGATTACTTTGAAACCTTCCGGCCATACTTATGGCAAGGCTGACATCTGGTCTTGTGCACAGCATTGCATACATGATAGAGCCTATGGCTGAAGCATAGGGGACGACACTCATCTTTTCTCTATCTTCCGCAGTCACTGGGCATTGAGTCTTACTCAACTTTGTACCTTGCAATACCGGCAAGAACCCCTTCTTGGATTGATCCATTTTGAACTTCTTCAAAACTTTATCAAGGTATGTACTTTGTGAAAGTCCTATCAAGCGTCTTGATCTATCTCTATAGATCTTGATGCCCAATATGAAAGCAGCTTCACCGAGATCCTTCATCGAAAAACTCTTGTTCAAATACCCCTTTACGCTATCCAAAAATTCTATATTGTTTCCAATCAGCAATATGTCATCCACATATAATATTAGAAACGCTATAGAGCTCCCACTCACTTTCTTGTAAATACAAGCTTCATTGTAAACTTGTATAAACCCAAACGCTTTGATCACCTCATCAAAGCGAAGATTCCAACTCCGAGATGCTTGCACCAGCCCATAAATGGAACGCTGAAGCCTGCATACTTTGTCAGCATTCTCTGGATCGACAAAACCTTCTGGTTGCATCATATACAACTCTTCCTTAAGAAAACCGTTAAGGAACGCTGTTTTGACATCCATCTGCCAAATTTCATAATCGAAATAGGCAGCTATTGCTAACATGATTCGGACGGATTTAAGCATCGCTACGGGTGAGAAAGTCTCATCGTAGTCAATCCCTTGAACTTGTGAAAAACCCTTTGCCACAAGTCGAGCTTTATACACGGTGACATTACCGTCAGCGTCCGTCTTCCTCTTAAAAATCCATTTATTCTGAATGGCCTTCCGCCCTTCAGGTAATACTTCCAAAGTCCACACTTTGTTTTCATACATGGATCCCATCTCGGATTTCATGGCCTCTAACCATTTGTCGGAATCTGGGCCCACCATCGCTTCTCCATAGCTCGTAGGTTCACCGTTGTCTAACAACATGACCTCCAAGACAGGGTTACCATACCATTCAGGTGCAGTGCGTACCCTTGTCGACCTACGAGGTTCGGTAGTAACTTGATCAGAAGCTTCTTGATCATCATCATTGGCTTCCTTTTCAACCTCTGCAGGCTCCACAAAAACATCTTTCTGTGCTGCGCTACTTTCTGGTTGAAGCAGAGGTTCAATAACCTCATCAAGTTCTACCTTCCTCCCACTCAATTCTTTCGAGAGAAACTCTTTCTCGAGAAAGGACCCGTTCTTAGCGACAAACACTTTGCCCTCGGATCTGAGATAGAAGGTGTACCCAACTGTTTCTTTTGGGTATCCTATGAAGACACATTTGTCCGCTTTGGGTTCGAGCTTTTCTGGCTGAAGCCTTTTGACATAAGCATCGCAACCCCAAACCTTGAGAAAAGACAACTTTGGTTTCTTACCAAACCACAGTTCATACGGTGTTGTCTCAACGGACTTAGATGGAGCCCTATTTAAAGTGAATGCAGCTGTCTCTAACGCATATCCCCAAAACGATAGTGGCAAATCGGCAAGAGACATCATAGAACGTACCATATCTAATAGGGTTCGATTACGACGTTCGGACACACCATTACGCTGTGGTGTTCCAGGTGGCGTCAACTGTGAAACAATTCCACATTTTCTTAAGTGATCACCAAACTCATAACTCAGATATTCTCCCCCTCGATCAGATCGTAGGAACTTGATCTTCTTGTTACGATGATTTTCTACTTCACTCTGAAACTGCTTGAACTTTTCAAAAGTTTCAGACTTATGCTTCATCAAGTAAATATACCCATATCTACTTAAGTCATCAGTGAAGGTGAGAAAATAACGATATCCACCGCGCGCCGTTACACTCATCGGACCGCACACATCAGTATGTATGATTTCCAATAAGTCACTTGCCCGTTCCATTGTCCCTGAAAACGGGGTCCTTGTCATCTTGCCCATGAGGCACGGCTCGCACGTGTCAAGTGATTCAAAATCAAGAGACTCCAAAAGCCCATCAGCATGGAGCTTCCTCATGCGTTTTACGCCGATATGACCCAGACGGCAGTGCCACAAGAAAGTGGTATTATCATTATCAACTCTACATCTTTTGGCATCAATGTTATGAACATGTGTATCATCACTATCGAGATTCAATAAGAATAAACCCCTAACTTCGGGTGCATGACCATAAAAGATATTACTCATATAAATAGAACAACCATTATTCTCTGACTTAAATGAGTAACCGTCTCGCAATAAACAAGATCCAGATATAATGTTCATGCTTAACGCAGGCACTAAATAACAATTATTCAGGTTCATAACTAATCCCGATGGTAATCGAAGAGCGAGCGAGCCGACGGCGATCACATCAACCTTGGAACCATTTCCCACGCGCATCATCACTTCGTCCTTCGCCAGCCTCCGTTTATTCCGCAGTTCCTGTTTAGAGTTGCAAATGTGAGCAACCGAACCGGTATCAAATACCCAGGCACTACAACGAGAGTTGGTAAGGTACACATCAATAACATGTATATCACATATACCTTTGTTGTTGTTGGCCCCCTTCTTGTCCGCCAGATACTTGGGGTAGTTCCGCTTCCAGTGGCCGTTCCCCTTGCAATAGAAACACTCAGTCTCTGGCTTGGGCCCAGCCTTGGGTTTCTTCACTGGATTGGCAACTGCTTTGCCACCCTTCTTAGAGTTACCCTTCTTGCCCTTGCCATTCTTCTTGAAACTGGTGGTCTTATTGACCATCAACACTTGATACTCCTTCTGGATGTCTGCCTCAGCGACTTTCAGCATCGAAAACAGCTCGGCGATGGTTTTGTTCATCCCTTGCATGTTATACTGCTGCACGAAGCTCTTGTAGCTTGGAGGGAGTGACTGGAGAATTCTGTCAATGATAGCCTCATCCGGGAACACAAGTCCCAGATCAGCTATGCGGGTATAGTACCCAGACATCTTCAGTAAGTGCTCACTGACAGACGAATTCTCCTCCATCTTGCAAGCGAAGAATTTATCGGTGGTCTCATACCTCTCGATCTTAGCATTCTTCTCAAAGATGAACTTCAACTCCTGGTACATCTCATATGCACCATGACGTTCAAAACGCCTTTGAAGTCCTCCTTCCAAGCCGTACAACATGGCACACTGCACTATCGAATAGTCATCCGAACGTGTCTGCCAGACGTTCAAAACGTCTGCAGGTGCTGTAGGAGCGGGGGGGTCACCTAGCGGTGCATTTAGGACATAAACCTTTTGGGCAGCTGTGAGGATGATCCTCAGATTGCGGAGCCAGTCCACAAAGTTGCTCCCGTCATCTTTCAGTTTAGCTTTCTCTAGGAACGCATTAAAATTCAGGGGAGCTATTGCGCGAGCCATCTACAACCAAATATTTGCAAAGACATTTTAGACTATTGTTCATGATAAGTGAGTTATTACCTAATCAAATTATTTATAACTCCCACTCAAATTGACATCCCTCCGGTCATTCGAGCGTGACATGATCCAAATTCACCAACCCAAGTCCGATCATCACGTGAGATGAGGTGGTGTCAATGGTGAACATCAACATGTTGATCATATCTACTATATGACTCATGCTCGACCTTTCGGTCCTCCGTGTTCCGAGGCCATGTCTGTACATGCTAGGCTCGTCAAGTCTAACCCGAGTGTTCTGCATGTGCAAAACTGGCTTGCACCCGTTGTATGCGAACGTAGAGTCTATCACACCCGATCATCACGTGGTGCTTCGAAACGACGAACCTTCGCAACGGCGCACACTCGGGGGGAACACAATTTTATCTTGAAATTTTAGTGAAGGATCATCTTATAATGCTACCGTCGTCCTAAGCAAAATAAGATGCACAAAAAGGATTAACATCACATGCAAATCATAAGTGACATGATATGGCCATCAACTCGTGCTTTTGATCTCCATCTCCAAAGCACCGGCATGATCTCCATCGTCACCGGCGCCACACCATGATCTCCATCATCATGATCTCCATCATCGTGTCGCCATCGGGGTTGTCGGCGCCCACCATGCTCTTACTACTATTGCTACCGTTTAGCGATAAAGTAAAGCATTACAAAGCGCTTAATGATTGACACGCAGGTCATACAAAAATTAAAGACAACCCTATGGCTCCTGCCGGTTGCCGTATGCATCGACATGCAAGTCGATATTAACTATTACAACATGATCATCTCATACATCAAATATAATTCATCATGTCATTGGCCATATCATATCACATGCATACCCTGCAAAAACAAGTTAGACGTCCTCTAATTTGTTGTTGCATGTTTTACGTGGCTGCTATGGGTAACTAGCAAGAACGCTTCTTACCTACGCAAAACCACAACGGTGATATTCAAGTTGCTATTTAACCTTCTACAAGGACCGCCTTGTTCTATTCCGATTCAACTAAGATAGGAGAGACAGACACCCGCCAGCCATCTTATGCAACAAAAGTCACATGTCTGTCGATGGAACCGGTCTCATGTACGTGGACATGTAAAGTTGGTCCGGGCCGCTTCATCCTATAATACCGCTGAATCAAGAAAGACTAAGGAGGGCAGCAATTTAAACATCAACGCCACAAACCCTTTTGTGTTCTACTCGAGAAAGCATCTACGCAAGATCCTAGCTCATGATGCCACTGTTGGGGAACGTTGCATGGAAAACAAAAATTTTTCTCTACGTTCACCAAGATCAATCTAGTAGATGCAACTACGAGGGGAGAGTAGGATCCACATACCCTTGTAGATCGCTAAGCGGAAGTGTTATGAACGTGGATGATGGAGTCGTACTCGCTGCGATTCAGATCGCCGAAGATCCTAGCACCGAAGCAACGGTGCCTCCGCGTTCTTCACACGTACGGCTCGGGGACGTCTCCTCCTTCTTGATCCAGCAAGGGGTGGAGGAGAGGTTGATGGAGAACCGGCAGCACGACGGCGTGGTGGTGATGGTGGAGGAGAATTCCAGCAGGGCTTCGCCTAAGCACCGCGGGAGAAGAAGATGTTGTGGGAGAGGGAGGGCAGCACCGAGGCACGAACTTGTGTTTGCTGCCCTCCCTTTGCCTCACTATATATAGGGGGGGTGGAGAGGTGAGGGCGCCCTAGGGTTTCCCCCCTAGGGGGCCGGCGGCCAGGGCAAGGGGGGGGCGGCGGCCAAGGCAGGGGGGGCGGCGGCCAGGGCCAGGCCCTAGGGTTTCCCCCCCTAGGTGCCTTGCCCCCCACTCCAAAGGGGTGCGGCTGCCCTAGGGGGTCCCACCCCCTTAGCCGCATGAGGAGAGGGCCCAGGGGGGGGCGCACAGCCCCCTGAGGGCTGTGGTGTCCCCCCTTGTGGCCCATTAGGCCCAGAACTTCTTCCGGACCCCCCGAAACCCTTTCCGGTACTCCGCCGATTTCCCGATGCTCCCCGGAACACTTCCGGACTCCGAAACCTTTCATCCTATATATCAATCTTCGTCTCCGGACCATTCCGGAGACCCTCGTCATGTCCGGGATCTCATCCGGGACTCCGAACAACCTTCGGTAACCATACATTTTTCTCACTAACAACCCTAGCGTCACCGAACGTTAAGTGTGTAGACCCTGCGGGTTCGGAAACCATGTAGACATGACCGAGACACTCCCAGGTCAATAACCAATAGCGGGATCTGGATACCCATATTGGTTCCCACATGTTTCTCGATGATCTCATCGGATGAACCACGATGTCAAGGATTCAGGCAATCCCGTATACAGTTCCCTTTGTCTCGTCGGTATGTTACTTGCCCGAGATTCGATCGTCGGTATCTCTATACCTAGTTCAATCTCGTTACCGGCAAGTCTCTTTACTCGTTACCGTAATACATAATCCCGTGACCAACTGCTTAGTCACTTTGAGCTCATTGAGATGACGTATTACCGAGTGGGCCCGGAGATACCTCTCCGTCACACGGAGTGACAAATCCCAGTCTTGATCCATGTCAACTCAACAGACACCCTCGGAGATACCTGTAGAGTACCTTTATAGTCACCCAGTTACGTTGTGACGTTTGGTACACACAAAGCACTCCTACGGTGTCAGTGAGTTACATGATCTCATGGTCATAGGAACTTATACTTGACATGCAGAAAACTATAGCGATAACTGACACGATCAAAAGCTATGTTTAACGTTTGGGTCTCGTCCATCACATCATTCTCCTAATGATGTGATCCCGTTATCAAATGACAACTCATGTCTATGACCTGGAAACCGCGGTCATCTTTGATCAACGAGCTAGTCCTGTAGAGGCTCACTAGGGACACAAAATCTGTCTATTCATCCACACATGTATTTGAGTTTCCAATCAATACAATTATAGCATGGATAATAAACGATTATCATGAACAAGGAAATATAATAATAACTCTTTTATTATTGCCTCTAGGGCATATTTCCAACACATACACGAGAAGCATATCCTTTGTCCTTTTCAGGTACTTCAGGATGTTCTTGACCGCTGTCCAGTGATCCACTCCTGGATTACTTTGGTACCTCCCTGCTAGACTTATAGCAAGGCACACATCAGGTCTGGTACACAACATTGCATACATGATAGATCCTATGGCTGAGGCATATGGAATGACTTTCATTTTCTCTCTATCTTCTGCAGTGGTCGGGCATTGAGTCTTACTCAACTTCATACCTTGTAACACAGGCAATAACCCTTTCTTCGACTGATCCATTTTGAACTTCTTCAAAACTTTATCAAGGTATGTGCTTTGTGAAAGTCCAATTAAGCGTCTTGATCTATCTCTATAGATCTTGATGCCTAATATATAAGCAGCTTCACCGAGGTCTTTCATTGAAAAACTCTTATTCAAGTATCCTTTTATGCTGTCCAGAAATTCTATATCATTTCCAATCAATAATATGTCATCCACATATAATATCAGAAATGCTACAGAGCTCCCACTCACTTTCTTGTAAACACATGCTTCTCCAAAAGTCTGTATAAAACCATATGCTTTGATCACCTCATCAAAGCGTATATTCCAACTCCGAGATGCTTGCACTAGTCCATAGATGGATTGCTGGAGCTTGCATACTTTGTTAGCATCTTTTGGATCAGTAAAACCTTCTGGTTGCATCATATACAACTCTTCTTTGAGATATCCATTCAGGAATGCAGTTTTGACATCCATTTGCCAGATTTCATAATCATAAAATGCGGCAATTGCTAACATGATTCGGACAGACTTAAGCATCGCTACAGGTGAGAAAGTCTCATCGTAGTCAACTCCTTGAACTTGTCGAAACCCTTTCACAACAAGTCGAGCTTTGTAAACAATAATATTACCATCTGCGTCGGTCTTCCTCTTGAAGATCCATTTATTCTCGATGGCTTGCCGGTCATCGGGCAAGTCAACCAAAGTCCATACTTTGTTTTCATACATGGATCCTATCTCAGATTTCATGGCCTCAAGCCATTTTGCGGAATCTGGGCTCATCATCGCTTCCTCATAGTTCGTAGGTTCATCATGGTCTAGTAACATGACTTCAAGAACTGGGTTGCCGTACCACTCTGGTGCGGAACGTACTCTGGTTGATCTATGACGTTCAGAACAAACTTGATCTGAAGTTTCGTGATCATCATCATTAGCTTCCTCACTAATTGGTGTAGGAATCACTGGAACAATTTTCTGTGATGTACTACTTTCCAATTCAGGAGAAGGTACAATTACCTCATCAAGTTCTACTTTCCTCCCACTCACTTCTTTCGAGAGAAACTCCTTCTCTAGAAAGGACCCCTTCTTAGCAACGAATATCTTGCCTTCGGATCTGTGATAGAAGGTGTACCCAACAGTCTCTTTTGGGTATCCTATGAAGACACATTTCTCCGACTTGGGTTCGAGCTTATCAGGTTGAAGCTTTTTCACATAAGCATCGCAGCCCCAAACTTTAAGAAACGACAACTTTGGTTTCTTGCCAAACCATAGTTCATAAGGTGTCGTCTCAACGGATTTAGATGGTGCCCTATTTAACGTGAATGCAGCTGTCTCTAAAGCATAACCCCAAAACGATAGTGGTAAATCGGTAAGAGACATCATAGATCGCACCATATCTCATAAAGTACGGTTACGACGTTCGGACACACCATTACGCTGTGGTGTTCCGGGTGGCGTGAGTTGTGAAACTATTCCACATTGTTTCAAATGAAGACCAAAATCGTAACTCAAATATTCTCCTCCACGATCAGATCGTAGAAACTTTATTTTCTTGTTACGATGATTCTCTACTTCACTCTGAAATTCTTTGAACTTTTCAAATGTTTCAGACTTGTGATTCATTAAGTAGATATACCCATATCTGCTTAAATCATCAGTGAAGGTCAGAAAATAACGATACCCACCGCGAGCTTCAACACTCATTGGCCCACATACATCAGTATGTATGATTTCCAACAAATCTGTTGCTCACTCCATAGTTCTGGAGAACGGAGTTTTAGTCATCTTGCCCATGAGGCATGGTTCGCAAGCACCAAGTGATTCATAATCAAGTCATTCCAAAAGTCCATCACTATGGAGTTTCTTCATGCGCTTTATACCGATATGACCTAAACGGCAGTGCCACAAATAAGTTGCACTATCATTATTAACCTTGTATATTTTGGCTTCAATATTATGAATATGTGTGTCACTACAATCGAGATCCAATAAGAATAGACCACTCCTCAAGGGTGCATGACCATAAAAGATATTATTCATAAGAAAAGAACAACCATTATTCTCTGATTTAAATGAATAACCGTCTCACAACAAACAAGATCCAGATATAATGTTCATGCTCAACGCTGGCACCAAATAACAATTATTTAGGTCTAAAACTAACCCCGAAGGTAGATGTAGAGGTAGCGTGCCGACGGCGATCACATCGACTTTGGAACCATTTCCCACGCGCATCGTCACCTCGTCCTTAGCTAATCTTCGCTCAATCCGTAGTCCCTGTTTCGAGTTACAAATATTAGCAACCGAACCGGTATCAAATACCCAGGTACTACTACGAGCATTAGTAAGGTACACATCAATAACATGTATATCACATATACCTTTGTTCACCTTGCCATCCTTCTTATTCGCCAAATACTTGGGGCAGTTCCGCTTCCAGTGTCCAGTCCCTTTGTAGTAGAAGCACTCAGTTTCAGGCTTGGCTCCAGACTTGGGTTTCTTCGCGGGAGTAGCAACTGTCTTGCTATTCTTCTTGAAGTTCCCCTTCTTTCCCTTGCCCTTTTTCTTGAAACTAGTGGTCTTGTTAACCATCAACACTTGATGCTCCTTTTTGATTTCTACCTCCGCAGCCTTGAGCATAGCGATGAGCTCGGGAATTGTCTTCTGCATCCCTTGCATATTATAGTTCATCACGAAGACTTTATAGCTTGGTGGCAGTGATTGAAGAACTCTATCAATAACACTATCCTCGTCAACTTTGCAACCAAGTTGAGTCATATGATTGTAGTACCCAGACATTCTGAGCAAGTGTTCACTGATAGAACTATTCTCTTCCATCTTGCAGCTGTAGAACTTATTGGAAATCTCATATTTCTCAATCCGGGCATTTGCTTGAAATATTAACTTCAACTCCTGGAACATCTCATATGGTCCATGACGTTCAAAACGTCGTTGAAGTCCCGGTTCTAAGACGTAAAGCATGGCACACTGAACTACCGTGTAGTCATCAGACCGCGTCTGCCACACGTTCAAAGTGTCTACATTAGCGGGAGGGGGCTTGTCACCTAGCGGTGCTTCAAGGACATAATTCTTCTGTGCAGCAATGAGGATAATCCTCAAGTTACGGACCCAGTCCGTGTAATTGCTACCATCATCTTTCAACATAGCTTTCTCTAGGAATGCATTAAAATTCAAAGGAACGGTAGCACGGGCCATTGATCTACAACAACATAGATATGCAAAAACTATCAGGACTAAGTTCATGATAAATTAAAGTTCAATTTAATCATATTACTTACAGAACTCCCACTTAAATAGACATCCCTCCGGTCATCTAAATGATCACGTGATCCAAATCAACTAAACCATGTCCGATCATCACGTGAGATGGAGTAGTTTCAATGGTGAACATCTTATGTTGATCATATCTACTATATGATTCACGCTCGACCTTTCGGTCTCCAGTGTTCCGAGGCCATATCTGCATATGCTAGGCTCGTCAAGTTTAACCCGAGTATTCTGCGTGTGCAAAACTGGCTTACACCCGTTGTATTTGAACGTAGAGCTTATCACACCCGATCATCACGTGGTGTCTCGGCACGACGAACTTTCGCAACGGTGCATACTCAGGGAGAACACTTATACCTTGAAATTTAGTAAGGGATCATCCTATAATGCTACCGTCGTTCTAAGCAAAATAAGAAGCACAATAAGATAAACATCACATGCAATCAAAATATGTGACATGATATGGCCATCATCATCTTGTGCTTTTGATCTCCATCTCCAAAGCACCGTCATGATCACCTTCGTCACCGGCGTGACACCTTGATCTCCATCGTAGCATCATTGTCGTCTCGCCAACTATTGCTTCTACGACTATCGCTACCGCTTAGTGATAAAGTAAAGCAATTACATGGCGATTGCATTTCATACAATAAAGCGACAACCATATGGCTCCTGCCAGTTGCCGATAACTTTACAAAACATGATCATCTCATACAAAACCGTATAACTCATCATGTCTTGACCATATCACATCACAACACGCCCTGCAAAAACAAGTTAGACGTCCTCTACTTTGTTGTTGCAAGTTTTACGTGGCTGCTATGGGCTTAGCAAGAACCGTTCTTACCTACGTATACAAAAACCACAACGATGTTTCGTCAAGTATGTGCTGTTTTAACCTTCACAAGGACCGGGCGTAGCCACACTTGATTCAGCTAAAGTGAGAGAGACAGACACCCGCCAGTCACCTTTAAGCAATGAGTGCTCATAACGGTGAAACCAGTCTCGCGTAAGCGTACGCGTAATGTCGGTCCGGGCCGCTTCATCTCACAATACCGCCGAAGCAAAGTATGACATGCTGGTAAGCAGTATGACTAGTATCGCCCACAAGTCATTGTGTTCTACTCGTGCATATCATCTACGCATAGACCTGGCTCATGATGCCACTGTTGGGTAACGTAGTATTTTCAAAATTTTCCTACGATCACGCAAGATCTATCTACTAGATGCATAGCAACGAGGAGAAGAGTGTGTCTACGTACCCTAGTAGACCGGGAGCGGAAGCGTCAAGTGACGCGGTTGATGTAGTCAAACTTCTTCGCGATCCAACCGATCAAGTACCGAACGTACGGCACCTCCGCATTTAGCACACGTTCAGCTTGATGACGTCCCACGAGCTCTTGATCTAGTTGAGCTTCACGGGATAGTTTCGTCAGCACGACGGCGTGGTGACGGATATGATGTATCTACCGGCGCAGGGCTTCGCCTAAGCACTGCAACGGTATAATCGAGGTGTGTTTCTGTGGAGGGGGGCACCGCACACGGTTGGGAGAGATCAACAGATCAACTTGTGTGTTCTAGGGTGCCCCCTACCCCCGTATATAAAGGAGCAAGGGGTGGGGCCGGCCAGCCCTTCTATGGCGCGCCAGGGAGGCAATCCTACTAGGAATAGGATTGCAATCCTATTCCTAGTAGGAGTCCACCAAGAAGGAAGAGAGGGAAAGGAAGGAGAGGGAGAGGTGGCGCCCCCCAATCCTAGTCCAACTAGGATTCCCTGGTGGGGCGCCGGCCAGCCTCTATGGGCTGCCTCTCATCTTTCCTCAAGGCCCACTATGGACCATCCCCCTCGTGGGGGGTTCCGGTAACCCCCTCCGGCAATCCGTTTAAATCCGGAACTTTTCCGGAACACTTCCGGTGTTCGAATATAGTCGTCCAATATATCAATCTTTATGTCTTGGACATTCCGAGACTCCTCGTCATGTCCGTGATCTCATCTGGGACTCCGAACTTCCTTCGGTACATCAAAACTCATAAACTCATAATACCGATCGTCATCAAACGTTAAGCGTGCGGACCCTACGGGTTCGAGAACTATGTAGACATGACCGAGACTCATCTCCGGTCAATAACAAATAGCGGAACCTGGATGCTCATATTGGTTCCTACATATTCTACGAAGATCTTTATCGGTCAAACCGCATAACAACATACGTTGTTCCTTTTGTCATCGGTATGTTACTTGCCCGAGATTCGATCGTTGGTATCTCTATACCCAGTTCAATCTCGTTACCGGCAAGTCTATTTACTCGTTCCGTAATACATGATCTCGTGACTAACTCATTAGTCATTTGCTTGCAAGGCTTATTGTGATGTGCATTACCGAGTGGGCCCAGAGATACCTCTCCGACACTCGGAGTGACAAATCCTAGTCTTGATCTATGCCAACACCACGAATACTTTCAGAGATACCTGTAGAGCATCTTTATAATCACCCAGTTACGTTGTGACGTTTGATAGCACACAAGGTGTTCCTACGGTATTCGGGAGTTGCATAATCTCATAGTCATAGGAACATGTATAAGTCATGAAGAAAACAATAGAAGTAAAACTAAACGATCATAGTGCTATGCTAACGGATGGGTCTAGTCCATCACATCATTCTCCTAATGATGTGATCCCGTTGATCAAATGACAACTCATGTCTATGGCTAGGAAACATAACCATCTTTTACCAATGAGCTAGTCTAGTAGAGGCATACTAGGGACATACTGTTTTGTCTATGTATTCACACATGTATCAAGTTTCAGGTTAATACAATTCTAGCATGAATAAAAGACATTTATCATGATATAAGGAAATACAAATAACATCTTTATTTATTGCCTCTAGGGCATATTTCCTTCACCACCACGCAAGGAGCAAGAACACTTGCCTCCTGACCCTCCTGAGCTCATGTCGGGGAAACTGGACGCCCACGAACACCTATGGGACCGGAGCCCCTTCTACGTTGCGGTAAGGGAGCGGAGGGAGCACGGAGAGCAGATCGAGGAGCACACGCGGGCAGTTTACCCAGGTTCGGGCCGCGATGACGCGTAAAACCCTACTCCTGCTTTGGTTATATTGAGTTCTTGGGCTCGGGAGCTTGAAGATCTACAGTACTAGCTACACGGAGCATGGGAGTGAGCGAGTTTCTGGGATCGAGCCCCCTCTACGTTGTGCATGGGCCTCCTTTTATAGCTCAAAGGGGTCACCGACAGGTGTCAACGTAGAGGAGGGTAAAAATGTAAAATAGGTGGTAGTTGCAACAGTGCATGAACAGTGTGTAAATAGTGGATGAACAGTGGTCTTCACCTAATCTTGACGGTGGGGGACAAAGGCATTGAATGCCCGTCGCCGTCGCCCCAAAAAGTGTCCGTCCATGCGTCTCCGTTCGCCACGGCGATATCCTCGTCACCGCGGCTTGCCACCGTGTACCCCAGGCTGCACAGCCATCTGCCACGTGCCCCTGGAAGGGCCCCAGGGCGACGCGTGGCCAGATGAGCTGGAGCGGAGGGACACAGCATAGGCTTCCCCGGCAATCGCCTTGCCGGGTTGCAACCTTGCCGGGCCCGGAAGCTTGTCGCGCTCCGGGTCCTGCCGGGGCGCGCGATGCACCACGATGTTCTTCCTTGAAGTGCCGTTCTTTTGGCCTTCCTGGCAAGCTCCTCTTGCCAGGGTCTTGTGCTGGAATGATAACTTTGAGCCTGGAGCGGCCTTCCCGGCAAGCTCCTCTTGCCGGGGTCTTGTCTCTTAACTTGAATACTTTGTTCTTGAATGGCTTAAAAGGGTCTAGAGTGGGCTTTGGCGGGCGCGTGGTGAGCCAGACCACGGGACGCTGCTACTGCCCGTGCACAAGTCGGGATACTAAGGTACCCCTACTTTAGTACACCGACAGGAGCCCCCGGGCCTGGGCCACACACGGTGCCGAGCGCTGTTGGGCCAGGCCCAAAACAGCGCACGGGCACACGCGGCCCACGCCGCGCCGTTTCCCACTCCAGATTCGCCGCATCTCTCCCTAACGGCACGCGTCGATTGCGGCGTCGTGGGAGAGATCGTGGCCGGTTTCTTTAATGGGGAAATGCGGAACGTCCCCCACTTCCCCCTTAAAAGCAGAGGAAGCAGGGGCAGTTTCCCCCCATTGCCTTCACTGTGCCTTGAATCTCCAGAAACCCCCGCTGCTCCCTGCTTGCGCCCTTCCTCCACCGTCTTCCCCACCCATAGCGCCGCCGCCCTCCCTCGCCGTCCCCGCCATGGCTCCGAAGAGCGACCAGGCGAAGAGCGACAAGGCGAAGAGCGACAAGGCGAAGAAGGAGAAGTCTGAGCAGGCGGCGAAGCTGGCAGCCATGCGGAGAAGGAGGGTGGTCTTCCCGCCAAGGCTCGGCCCGAGGGAGCTGCGGGACAAGTACTACTTGTTCTGGGCGAGGGAGACGAAGGATCACCCCCGCACCAGAGTCCTCCCCGCCGTGGCCGTCGACATGTTCCCGGGAGGTTACTATTTCTTTGCTGCGTTCTTCCATCGCGTTCTCTGCCCTCCGTATTCGGAGTTCTTCTGTGATGTGATGAACACGTACGGCCTCCACCTTCTAGATTTCACCCCAAATGCCATTCTCACCTTGGCCGTTTTCGCACATCTGTGCGAAAACTATGTCGGGGTCCACCCAAACGTAGCCCTTTTCCGCCATTTCTTCACGCCTAGAGTAGAGTGTGGGTCCCCACTCTCCGGCGGCATCTCCTGGATCTTTAGGCTGAACAAGAAGGAGGCGTACTTGAAAGGAGAGCTTCGCGGCAAGTGGGAAGAGTGGAGGGCTGACTGGTGCTGGGTTCTGGAAGATGAGCCTGAGCAGTTTACCTTGCCGCGCCAGACTGCAATAGTGCGCGGCAAGGATTGGAGCGACTTGGCCCCGGAGGACGACAAGCTGCAGATCGCTCTGACTAGGATTCTTCGTCTCCGGGCTGCCAATCTGACTGTGGGTGAAGTAGGGGCTGACTTCCTCCACCGCCGCATTGCCCCTCTGCAGGAAAGGAAGAGACCCGCTTGGGAGTTCGGCAACGTGGCAGACCGCATGAGGCTGCGCCCCGGGCTGAATTATAACTTCACTGTCTTGGAACTGAAGGGGATGGTCCGGGAGTTGTTCAAGCACGACCCCAAGCACCCGGAGTGGTTCAAACCGTCGGTTGGAGTAGTTCGCTTGTGCAACAATACCGCCCTCAGTGCCATCCGCGCGGCAATGCCTGAGTGCGACTCCCACGGGGTCGTCCCCACTTGGCTGGAGCCTTCAGCGGAGACCGTGCAAGCCTTCTTCGACAACTTGGTTGAAAAACCACGCAAGGCCGAGGAGAAGAAGGGGCTCACCCGGGAGACCACCGAGCGGGATGTGGCGTATATTGCCTCCAGGATGGAGGAGGCCGCTGCGGCTGCAGCGGCAGGCGAATTCGGATACACCGTGGATGAAGCAGAGGCGGCGGAAACGGTGAGTCAGGCTGAGGAGGAGGAAATCCTCAAGTTGCTGAAGCTTGCGCCCGAGGAGTTTGCTGGGGAGCCTACCGGGGAGCCTGCCGGGATGGGCGAGGCTGCCGGGCAGGGTGTTGAGTCCAGCGGGCCCCCCGAGGAGGAGGAGGACGCCGAGTCCGGGGATTCCGATGAAGACTCTGGCGGGTCTCTGAATCTTGATGACGACGCCTCCTCATCCTCGGAGAATTCTCCGCCACCACCAAGCCCTCCGCCGCAACCGAAGAAGCGCCTCCGCAAGGCCGCCGAGACGGTGAGGCCGCAGGTGCCCCTACAACGACCGAAGCGCCGGGCGACGCACGCCACCACGACGAGCAAGGTCGTCAAGGAGGCGCCCCGTGCCCGAGCGACAAGCGGAGGGGGGTCTTCCCGGAGTGACTCCGGGGTACCTTCTGCTCCTCGGTCTTCAGCGACGACCGGTGCTGGGTCTTCACAGCCCGCAGCTCCGGAGCCCGCCAAGCGCCCGAGGGAGCCCTCTCCTCCAGCTCCTCGCGCTGGAGCACATGAGGCGGGATTTGACTTCTCCGCTCTCAGCTCCGACGAAGAGGAGGAAGAGTAAGTACTTGCAATTTTAATTTCCTTTGATTTTGTCTTGATTTCTCTTGCTTGGTTCTGATCTTGCTTTGGCTTCCAGGACCTTGACCCAGCGGATGGCGAAGAGGGCCAAGATCCCTGTGGTTGATATCGAGGACGACGAGCCCGTCGTAGTGGCAGGAGATGCGCCAGCGACAGACTTGCCGGACCAGCCTGCTGCTCCGGGGAGCAGCCCCCAGCGCAGCCCCCAGCGTAAGTCTGGTATTCATTTTCCTGCTTGACGGGCGCGCTTGAGGTCATTGTCCGTACTGATGTCTTGTTATCTTGTGCAGAAGTGGAGCCGCAGCCGCAGGAGCGTCAGGAGGCCGCCCCCGAAGAGCCGCTTGCTCCACCGTCCCCGCCAAGGACGAGCTCCCCGGCAAGGGATGGCACTCCGCCAAGGACGGGTACTCCGCCAAGGGCGAGCACCCCGCCAAGGGCAAGTTGCCCGATAAGGGTGAGCACCCCGCCAAGGGAGGGCGCAAGCGGCCCTCCGCCAGCAGGGGCCACTTCTACGCCGCCAAGGGAGAGCTCCCCGGCGAGGGACCCCGTCATCGAAGAGGCCCGCGCAGGTAAACCCTTGTACTTTCTTCTTCTTGGATTCTTCTTTTTGGATATTTGCTTGACAAATCTTTCTTTTCTTTTTCTTCTGCTAGATTCGCCCGCCCCGGAGTCGATGGAGACTGAGACCATCGCCGAGGAGGAGGTGCGTGGCGACGCTGGCGATGCCACCGCCGCAGAGGGAACGGTTGGCGTCGATGAGCCAGCCGCCGAGGAGAGCGCCCCGACCGCCGACGCCGCGGCTGGGGAAGGGACCGGCGACTGCACTGCTGGCCCGGAGGCCACAGGAGCGCCGGACGCTGCACCGGCCGCCGATCCTTCCGCTTCAGCAGCTGGGTCGGGCGTTTATCTGGAGGCCGCCAACGGGGTGTTCATTCAAGTCCCGTGGGCGTCCTCATCAAGGGCACCCGCGGAGGGAGAGACGTTTGACGGAGAAGTCCTCGCCTCCGCCGGATTGAAGGTTGTTGATGCGCCCGGAAGCAGCGACGAGCCCGAAGAGGAGCGGCTCCTTCGCTGGCTCCTGGCCTTGTACCGGGCCAGGCAGGCGAAGTTGGAGTCTCGGGAGGCTCTGGCTGTCAAGGATGGTGCTGACCTGGAGAAGCGCGCCGTGGAGCTCCGTGCCGCCAACCAGGCGGCCCTCCGGAACTTGGCGGAGGAGCGCGAAGAGCTTGCCGGGGCGCAGCAAGCATTCGTCCTCGAAAAGGCCGAGGTCGAGGAGCAGCAGCGACTGGCCGCCGAGGAGCTGTCTCGACGGGAAGGAGAACTCAACCAGCGGAAGGTCGACCTCGACAACCACGAGGACGACCTCACCGCCCGGGAGCAAGCCATCGGCGGGGCTCTGCAGGAGGCGAGGGACGCCGCTGCTGCCGCAGAGACTGCCAAGAAGGATCTGGAGGCCAGGGTGGCGCAGATGGAGCTGTTCTTGAAGGCGAGTGAAGACAGGGTCACCGCGCTCAACGTGGCGCGGGAAAAAGACGCTCACACCAACTCGGAGCTGCAAATCCGCCTCTCCGAGAGGGGCAAAGAGCTTACTGATGCTAGGGACTCCATTGCTGATTTAGAGCTGAAGGTCTCCACCCTTACTGACTCGCTTGACGCTGCCCGGGACCGCGAGACGAAGCTGAAGGACGATCTCCGCACTGAGAGGGCCCTGCTGGAAAGCACCGCCGTCTCGCAAAACCACTTCTAGCAGACGGTCGAGCGATGGACTGAGGAGCTCGTCACCTCCGCCACCAACATCGACATGGAGATGATGGCGTTGAAGGCGGAGCATCTCGTGTACTCCCCCGACGAGAACCTCCCTCACAGCGCCAAACTGAGTCTGTTCTTCAAGGGAGTGGCGTCAGCGCTTGCGCGGCTGCGGGAGAAGATCCCAGTGCAGCTGGCCGACGAGGCGCGCCGGCTTTGCATGGGCACCATGGAGCGGGTGCTGTCGAAGATCGTCTACCGCAACCCCGGGATCAACCTCGTCAACGTCCTCCGGACCCTGCCGCCCGAAGCTGACCAGGAGGCGTTGAAAGCCCAAGTGGCCCACATCGTAGCCAAGGTGGGCAAGATCCAGAGGATTGACGGGGACCGAAGAGACTAGGCACCTTGCTTCCCTCGCCGCTGTCAATTAAGTCATTCGCAGTAGTTGTTTAGAACAGCGGCAAGTTATCTCTGTAATATATACTTTTATTTTGGGTAATCAATGCAGTGTTATCTCCCTTGCTTTTGGTCCTTCACTTTGTATGCTTTTCACCTTACGCTTTTTAGGGGAACTTGCCGGCAAGGGGCCCTTTCCGCGAGCGCTGAGTGCGGGACTCTTAGCAGCCTGCTAGCAAAGACCTTATCGGCAAGAAACCTTGCCGCAGCTAGTCGCAGCACACTTAGATTGCTGAGCGAACTCGAAAACGAAGTAAGGGCGCGACACTTGTCGCAACTCACTTAAGCCGTTGAGCGTGCTCGAAACAAAGTAAGGGTGCGGCTAGCCACGGGTAGGTTCCTCCGCGCACAGGTTTTCCATACAAAGTGTGGTTGTTCAAGGAAGATAACTAAAATTTAAAAATTTGAATGCTCAAGCTTTGGTAACTTAGCTTTCACTCCCGGCAAGACTTTTCTTTCTTGAACAGCACTTGGTCCATACTTCTATCTCCTTCCCCCCGGCAAACTTGTGCGTGAGGAACACTCCTTCTGTTTCAGAGAGAAAGACAAAAGAGAAGGAAATACAAGTACGGAGCCTTGCGGCTTGTTACTGCTTACCGGGAGTGTGTGCTGCACAAAATGTCAGATGATACATGCAAGTAAAAGGAAAAGCACGAAATGACAAATGGCGCGAAGCACAAAAGTTTTACTGATGCACGGGGTCTGCGCCGGCTTTGTACAAAGGTTTACATGCGACAGCGGCAAGACTTGTACAA
Source organism: Secale cereale (assembly GCA_902687465.1). Taxonomy (NCBI): domain Eukaryota; kingdom Viridiplantae; phylum Streptophyta; class Magnoliopsida; order Poales; family Poaceae; genus Secale; species Secale cereale. Next base: position 451,582,034 of record LR738712.1, read on the forward strand.
AAGGTGGTTGCCGGAGTGGATCACGGCAACCGCGCCTTATGGGTGAAACTTGCGAAGATGCTCTATGTTCCAGGAGTTGCTCACCGGTAAGCCTTCTTCGGTCTCAAGGCGGACAGCGCCGGGCCTTGTGACTTGTCTCACCCGATAAGGGCCTTCCCACTTCGGCGTCAACTTGTTGGAGTTCTTGGCGGATTGAACGCGCCAAAGAACAAGGTCGCCTTCCTCGAGACTCCTGGCCTTGACCTTGCGGCTATGATAGCGACGCAAGGCTTGCTGGTATCGAGCGGCTCGTACAGCCGCCTGGAGACGTTCCTCCTCGAGGAGCAATGCATCATCTTGTCGCAGTTGCTCTTGCTCGAGCTTGTCGTAAGCGAGTACTCGAGGAGATCCGTATACGAGTTCCGTGGGGAGAACTGCCTCTGCTCCATAGACAAGAGCAAAGGGTGTCTGTCCGGTGGCTCGATTTGGTGTCGTCCTGATTGACCAAAGAGCCACCGGCAACTCCTCTATCAAGTTTCTTCCACACTTGTGCAGCCTGTCAAAGGTTCTTGTCTTCAGTCCGCGCAGCATTTCAGCGTTTGCCCTCTCCGCTTGACCATTGCTCCTTGGGTGAGCAACAGAAGCGAAGCAGACCTTGGCGCCAAGGTCTTGGACGTATTGCATGAAGGTGCGGCTTGTGAACTGTGTGCCGTTGTCGGTGATGATCCTGTTAGGGATCCCGAAACGGCAAACTATTGATCTGAAGAACCTGACTCCTGACTGTGCTATCACCTTTCTCACTGGTTCCACTTCTGGCCACTTTGTGAACTTGTCGATTGCGACGTACAAGTACTCAAAGCCCCCGACAGCGCGGGGAAAGGGGCCGAGGATGTCGAGCCCCCAGACCGAGAAGGGCCAGGACAAAGGGATCGTCTGGAGAGCTTGAGCTGGCTGGTGAATTTGCTTGGCATGGAACTGGCACGCTTCACACTTGGTTACTTGTGCAGTTGCATCTTGGAGGGCTTCTGGCCAAAAGAAACCTTGCCGGAACGCCTTCTCGGCTAGTGCTCTTGCGCCAATGTGGTGACCACATATGCCTCCGTGTATCTCTGCCAACAGCTTCCGTCCATCTTCCCGAGAAATGCACTTCAATCTGACACCATTGAGTCTTCTTCTGTATAGTTCGTTGCCAACGAACTGGTACATACTTGACTGCCTGGTTATCCTCTCTATCTCTTCTGGTTCTTCGGGAAGTTCTCCAGTCTGAAGAAAACGGACGATTTGCTGTGCCCATGCTGGAGCTTGAGGCTCAACAACAAGGACTAAAGGCATCGGGGCTGCTGCAGGAACCTCAGCTTCTACGGCAAGAACCTGCGACTCTGCCGGATCTGAGGGTTCCTCGGCAAGCCTGCCGGGGCAAGGCTTGTCGGGAACGCCTGCTTCAACTGTACAGACCCTTGGGTCCGCAAGAGCAGACTGTTCCTCAGCACTTTGGTTGCTGATCTTGGGGACCTTGGCGGCGGCTTCGGGAAGATCCGCCGGCAAGTAGTCGCCGGAGACCAACTTCCTCTTCTTGCTCTACCCAACTAACGGTGTAACGGATGGCTGAGTTAGCTTGAGCACGAAGATCCCTGGTTCCACAGGTAACTTCGTTGCAGCACACTTTGAAAGGCCATCTGCGATGTCATTCTGAGCTCTTGGAACGTGCTCCATCTGTAGGCCTTCAAAGTGTTCTTCAAGCTTCCTCACTTCATCGACATAAGCTTCCATCAGAGGGCTCTGGTAACTCTTGTTTACTTGTCGGACCACCAACTGTGAGTCTCCCCGCACAATAAACCTCTTGATCCCAAGTTCGGTCGCAATTCTGAGACCGACAAGCAGACCTTCATACTCGGCAGTATTGTTTGTCGCTTGCTCCTTGGGAAAGTGCATTTGAACAACATACTTGAGGTGCTCTCCGGTGGGTGCTATAAGTAACACGCCAGCGCCGGCGCCTTGCAGCGAGAAGGCACCATCGAAGTACATTATCCACTCCTTGCTTGCTTCTTGGACGGGGATGCTTGTCTCGGGGACTTCTTCATTAGGTGTTGGGGTCCATTCCGCTATAAACTCTGCCAAAGCTCTGCTCTGTATAGTTGAAGTACTCTCAAACTTGAGGCCAAAGCTTGACAGCTCCAGTGCCCACTCGACGATCCTGCCTGTTGCTTCTGGATTTTGCAATATCCTCTTCAACGGAAAGCGAGTGACCACTGTTATCTCATGTGCCTGGAAGTAATGGCGCAGCTTTCTCGAGGCCATGAGGAGGCCGAAAAGTAACTTCTGCACTCCAGAGTATCTTGATCTAGCCCCCTGCAAGAGGGAACTTACAAAATAAACTGGGCGCTGCACCATCTTCTTTCGCACTTCTCCTTGCTCTTGCGCAGACTTGTCCTTGTCGGGGCCAGAGCTTGTCGGGGAAGCCCCCTGCTTGCCACTGGATGCGCTTGCCGGGAATGTGGGTTCCTCATCCGCCTCCCTCTCCGCTACTAACGCAGCACTAACCACTTGATTGGTCGCCGCTAAGTACAGCAGCAACTTCTCTTGTGGCTTAGGTGCGACAAGTATTGGAGTGGAGGATAGGTATCCTTTCAAGTCTTGCAGCGCAGCCTCCGCTTCCGGAGTCCATTTTATAGGACCTGCCTTTTTCAAGATTTTGAAGAAAGGCAGGGCGCATTCTGCAGACTTTGAAATGAACCTGCTGAGGGCAGCCACACAACCAGCAAGTCTCCTTACGTCCTTGACGCGCTTCGGGGCTTCAATCTGCTCGATGGCTTTAATCTTGTCGGGATTGGCTTCAATCCCCTCTGGGACACGAAGAACCCAAGAAGCTTGTCGGAGGGGACTTCGAAGACGCACTTCTCGGGGTTCAACTTGAGTTGTATCTTGCGCAGATTCTCAAAGGTTTCTTCCAAGTCTTGAATCAGGGTGTCCTTGCTCTTGCTCTTGACCACTATATCATCCATGTAGGCTTCTACATTCTTGTGTATCTGTGGCTCAAAAGCAGTGTGTACCACCCTTGCAAAAGTTGAGCCTGCATTCTTCAATCCAAAGGGCATGCGTATGAAGCAATATGTGCCACATGGAGTAATGAATGCAGTCTTCTCCTCATCTTCCTCAGCCATGAATATCTGGTGGTAACCTGAGTATGCATCGAGAAATGAAAGCAACTCACATCCAGCCGTGGAGTCAACAATCTGGTCGATGCGCGGCAAGGGAAAATGATCCTTTGGACAAGCTTTATTCACATCAGTGAAGTCTATACAAAGTCTCCACTTCCCATTAGCTTTGCGCACAACAACTGGATTGGCCAACCACGTAGGATGGAGTACGCCTCTAACCAGGCCTGCTGCTTCCAACTTCTTTATCTCTTCAGTTATGAACTCTTGGCGCTCCACGGCTTGCTTCCTGACCTTCTGTTTGACGGGCCGCGCATGAGGACAAACAGCAAGCTTGTGCTCAATTACCTTCCTGGGAACGCCGGGGATGTCAAACGGTTGCCACGCAAACACGTCCACATTCGCCCGCAGGAAGGCAACGAGCGCGCTTTCCTATTTGGGGTCGAGTGTAGCACTGATGGTGAAGGTACCACCAGTGTCGTCCTCCTTGGCGGACACCCTCTTGGTTGCCGGTGGAGCTGCCATTCCTTTCTTGCACTTGCCGATGGAGCTCGATGGTGCGTCCTCGACGGCAGCGCAGCAGTCCGAAGAGATGCGTTTTCCGGAGTGGGCCCCAGAGCTCTTGCCGGACTTGGTCTTGGTCTTCCCCCCGGGAGCTTCAGCGGCAAGTGTTTTGCTATCTGCTGCGGCTGCTGCATCCCGGTAGATCTTGTCGGCGCAAATAAGCACATCTTTCTTGTCGCCGGGGACAGAGATGACGCTTATCGGCCCTGGCATCTTGAGCATGTTGTATGCGTAGTGGGAAGCTGCCATGAATTTGGCGAGTGTAGGACGGCCAAGTATCCCATTGTACGGCAATGGGATATCGGCAACGTCGAATGTGATCCTCTCCGTCCTGAAGTTGAGCTCTCCACCAAAGGTCACTGGCAACGTAATTTTCCCCTTCGGATTGCTCCTTCCCGGGTTGATTCCTTGGAACGTCCCGGTTTCCTCGAGCTCGCTGTCGGGGATCTGCAGTTTTTTGATCACAGCGGAGGAGATCAAGTTGAGGCCGGCCCCGCCGTCAACCAACATCTTGGTGACCTTGAGGTTGTGGATAGTTGGTGAAACCAACATCGGCAAGCACCCGACCGCGGTTGTGCGGTCAGGGTGGTCCTCAAGGTCGAAGACGATGGGCGTGCCGGACCATTTCAGGAGCCTGCGCGACTCGACGGGTGGCTCAGCTGCATTCACTTCCCGCACCCATTGCTTGAGTTGGCAGTGGGAAGTGTGCAGAGAGGCACCTCCATCGACGCACAGAACTTCTGTGGCCTTCTGGAACTCCTGCTCGCTGTTGTCTCCTTCATCCATATCCTCATCATCGTCCTCGTCTTCATCCTTGTCGCGGCCCCGGGGAGGTCTGTCTCCTTGCCGCTGCTTGGCCTTGCCGCAGCGTCCTCCCCGGCCATTGAACGACCGCTTCTTGCTGGGCTCTCCTCCGCCTCCTTGGGCCTTCTCCTTGTCACGACGCTCGTATTCAGCCTTCTGCTGTTCTACGAGGTACTCTACCCTCTTGCAGTCCTGGAGATCGTGGCCCTTGGTGCGGTGGATCTTGCAGTACTGCTTGTCGGAGCCGTCCTGCTTGTCGGCTGCCGCTACAGGGGCGGGCTCCTTGCCGGAGCCACCAGCCTGTGTCTTCTTGGCGGGAGCCTCCTTGCCGGACTGCTCGACAACCAGTACCTCCTTGTTCTTCTTTTTCTTGTTGTTCCGCCGCCGGCCTTTCCTTGCCGGGGCGGCATCCTCACTGTCACTTCCTCCTGCGCCGGTATCCTCTCCGGGGAGTCTTCTCCCCTCTTCAGCACGGGCACACTTGTCAGCCAGAGCGTAAAGCTCGCTGACGTCCTGGATCTTGGTCATGGACATCTCCTCCCTCATCCGGCAGTTACGCACGTTCTGGTGGAACGCGCTGATAACTGCGACAGGGTGGACATCGGGAATATTGTGCTGAACGCGGCTGAACCTTTGGATGTATTTGCGCAGGGACTCTCCCTCCTTCTGGGCAAGGATATGAAGATCGCTCTCCTGGCCGTGGGGTTTGTGGCCGCCCGTGAAGGCGCCGACAAACTGGTGGCACAAATCTGCCCATGAAGAGATGGAGTTCTCCGGCAAGTGCATAAGCCAAGACCTGACGTTTGGCTTAAGCACGAGCGGGAAGTAGTTGGCTAGGATCTTCTCGTCGCGTCCCCCGGCAGCCTGCACCGCAATGGTGTAGATGCTGAGGAACTCCGAGGGGTGTGTCTTGCCGTCGTACTTCTCGGGTACGTCGGGCTTAAAATTCTTCATGCTGGGCCACTGGACTTGCCGCAGCTCTCGGGTGAACGCAGGGCAACCTGCCGCGTACGACAAGTCGCCTGGTTCACCGGGCGCGTGCATGTCGACAGCGGTCCCAGCGCGCTGATCGGACTGTCTTCGAGCTTCTCTTCGACGCTCGATGCGGGTTCGAGCGTCCTCTTGTCGCCTGTCGTCGAGGACTTGGCGCTGATCGCGGCGAGCCTGCGGATCCGACGACGCCGTGGAGTCGTCGTCGACGTTGATCCGGCGGGGCGGCGTTTTCTGCTTCCGCGGCGGGGAGTGCACGGTAGTTGCACCCCCGGCGGTCTTGTCTCCATCGGCCTTCGCTTGGTCAACTTGCCGCGGCCGTGAAGTTGCCGGCTGCTGCGGCGCATCGTTGTTGGCGAAGGCGATGCGGCTCTGGATCGTCGCCCTCCAGTCTTCGGCCTTGTCCGCCGCTGGAGGGAAGTCGAGGAGCAGCTGAGCCCTGGCCAGGGCTTCTGCTGGAGAGGAGGGAAATGGTGGCGAACGGTGCGAGGAGCGGGACACGCTCGGACTTCTAACCGCGTTAGAAGGAGCATGTTCCCGTCCCGGCGACCGCACCTTGCTCGTGCCAGGACGTTGGCCTTGAGCGTCCCGTGACTCGCCGGCCTGGCCACGTCCCAGCAAGCGTATGGTACCTCCGGTACCATGTCGCTGCTGGTCTGGCACCTCCTGAGAGGGACGTGGTGCGTGTACGGACACCGAGGCCTTGGAGTTCGCCCGGTCGTCCGTCTTGTCCTTGGACTTGGTGGCGCCGTGAGTGTCCCCACCGGCGTCCACCCTTCCGCCGATGCCTCCCCCACCAACCGTCGGCTCTGGTGGTGGTGGGATCGACGCGGACGGGCCTCCGACCTCCGAAGCCTTCTTCTTCGGAGGCATGTTGATGTAGTCGATGAGGTTGATGAAGCTGGTGAAGTTGCTGAAGGTTGCGCCCGCGTGAACGCCGGATCAGGTTCGCACAACCTCGACGCCCCCTACCTGGCGCGCCAAAGATGTCGGGGAAACTGGACGCCCACGAACACCTATGGGACCGGAGCCCCTTCTACGTTGCGGTAAGGGAGCGGAGGGAGCACGGAGAGCAGATCGAGGAGCACACGCGGGCAGTTTACCCAGGTTCGGGCCGCAATGACGCGTAAAACCTTACTCCTGCTTTGGTTATATTGAGTTCTTGGGCTCGGGAGCTTGAAGATCTACAGTACTAGCTACACCGAGTGTGGGAGTGAGCGAGTTTCTGGGATCGAACCCCCTCTACGTTGTGCATAGGCCTCCTTTTATAGCTCAAAGGGGTCACCGACAGGTGTCAATGTAGAGGAGGGTAAAAATGTAAAATCGGTGGTAGTTGCGACAGTGCATGAACAGTGTGTAAATAGTGGATGAACAGTGGTCTTCACCTAATCTTGACGGTGGGGGACAAAGGCATTGAATGCCCGTCGCCGTCGCCCCAAAAAGTGTCCGTCCATGCGTCTCCGTTCGCCACGGCGATATCCTCGTCCCCGCGGCTTGCCACCGTGTACCCCAGGCTGCACAGCCATCTGCCACGTGCCCCTGGAAGGGCCCCAGGGCGACGCGTGGCCAGATGAGCTGGAGCGGAGGGACACAGCATAGGCTTCCCCGACAAGCGCCTTGCCGGGGTCGTAACCTTGCCGGGCCCGGAAGCTTGTCGCGCTCCGGGTCTTGCCGGGGCGCGCGATGCGCCACGATGTTCTTCCTTGAAGTGCCGTTTTCTTTGACTTCCTGGCAAGCTCCTCTTGCCAGGGTCTTGTGCTGGAATGATAACTTTGAGCCTGGAGCGGCCTTCCCGGCAAGCTCCTCTTGCCGGGGTCTTGTCTCTTAACTTGAATACTTTGTTCTTGAATGGCTTAAAAGGGTCTAGAGTGGGCTTTGGCGGGCGCGTGGTGAGCCAGACCACGAGACGCTGCTACTGCCCGTGCACAAGTCGGGATACTAAGGTACCCCTACTTTAGAACACCGACAGCTCAGGAACCACTGTACTAGCTCATATTCAAGCCCTCCCGAGGCTAATCCACCAAAGCAGGAAGTAGGGTCTTACAACACACGGTGGCCCGAACCTGGGTAAACTGTTGCATGTTCTATCTGTTATTTTCTGGAATCTCTTCACCGACGAGGGCGAGGCGCTAGGTAGATGCGAGCGGGAGAGATCTTCGTTCACGCCCGTGTGTTCGAACTTCTTGGGTTTTGCAGAGCCCTAAATCCGACATCACCAACCTTCCTCCATCACCAATTCCATGATGCTCACTGCCATGCGTGAGTAATTCCATCGTAGGCTTGCTGGACGATGATGGGTTGGATGAGATTTACCATGTAATCGAGTTAGTTTTGTTAGGGTTTGATCCCTAGTATCTATTATGTTCTAAGATTGATGTAGCTATGACTTTGCCATGCTTAATGCTTGTCACTAGGGCCTGAGTGCCATGATTTCAGATCTGAACCTATTACGTTTTCATGAGTATATGTGAGTTCTTGATCCTATCTTGCAAGTCAATAGTCACCTACTATGTGTTATGATCCGGCAACCCCGAAATGACAATAATTGAGACCACTCCCGGTGATGACCGTAGTTTGAGGAGTTCATGTATTCACTAAGTGTTAATGCTTTGGTCCAGTACTCTATTAAAAGGAGGCCTTAATATCCCTTAGTTTCCAATAGGACCCTGCTACCACAGGAGGGTTGGCCAAAAGATGTCATGCAAGTTCTTTTCCATAAGCACATATGACTATATTTGGAATACATGCCTACATTACATTGATGAGCTGGAGCTAGTTCGGTGTCACATATGTTATAACCATTGCATGAGGAATCACATCCGACATAATTATCCATCACTGATCCAATGCCTACGAGCATTTCACATATTGATCTTTGCTTAGTTACTTTTCCGCTGCCACTGTTACAATTACTACAAAACTGCTACTGTTACTTTTGCCACCGTTACCGCTATTTCCATACTACTTTGCTACTAAATACTTTGCTGCAGATATTAAGTCTTTTAGGTGTGGTTGAATTGACAACTCAACTGCTAATACTTGAGAATATTCATTGCCTCCCCTTGTGTCGAATCAATAAATTTGGGTTGAATACTCTACCCTCGAAAACTGTTGCGATCCCCTATACTTGTGGGTTATCAAGACTATTTTCTGGCGCCGTTGCCGAGGAGCATAGCTATATTCTTTGAGTCACTTGGGATTTATATTTGTTGATCACTATGAAGAACTTGAGAGACGAAAAAACCAAGATTTTTCCCTCAACTACGAGGGGAGGTAAGGAACTGACATCTAGCTCTGCACTTGATTCACCTTCTGTTATGAGTAAATTTGCGACACCTACACCTGCTATTGAATCTGATATGTCGCATGTTATTGATGATGCCACTTCTGCTATGCCTGATACTTATGATGAAACTACTTCTATGCTTGATAATACTGGGCCACTAGGTGAATTTCTTGATGAACAACTTGCTAGGGATAGAGAGAATGAAATTATTGAACCTGATAATATTGATAAAAGTGATGATGAAGATTCTCCACCTAGATATGAATTGCCTATTGTGCCTGAGGGTTATGTTATGAATGAAGAAACTACTAGACATCTTTTAGCTTGCAAAGATAGATATGATCTTAAGAAACTGTTAGCTAAGCTGAAAGGAAAGTCTTTGAATGCTAGAATGAAATATGACCCTGCTTTTGCTACTTCACCTATGTGCATCTCTGATAAGGATTATGATTTCTCTGTCGACCCGGAGATAATTACTTTGGTTGAATCTAATCCTTTCCATGGCTATGAATCTGAAACTGTTGTGTCACATCTTACTAAATTAAATGATATAGCCACTCTATTCACCAATGAGGAAAAAATTCATTACTACTATATCCTTAAGTTATTTCCGTTCTCATTATAGGGTGATGCTAAAACATGGTTTAATTCTGTTGATCCTGGTTGTGTGTGTAGTCCCCAGGATATGATTCATTACTCCTCTTCTAAATATTTTCCCGCTCATAAGAAACAAGCCGTCTTAAGGGAAATATATAATTTTGTGCAAATTGAAGAAGAGAGTCTCCCACAAGCTTGCGGGAGGCTTATCCGATTACTTAATGCTTTTCCTGATCATCCTCTCAACAAAAATGAAATACTTGATATCTTTTATAATGGACTAACCGATGCTTCCAGAGACCACATGGATAGTTGTGTTGGTTGTGATTTCAGGGAAAGAACTATTGATCAAGCTGAATTGCTATTGAATAATATGCTGAGTAATGAAAATGATTGGACACTTCCAGCACCAACTCCTGAGCCAACTCCGAAGAAAAGGGGTATTCTATTTCTCAGTCCTGAAGATATGCAAGAAGCAAAGAAATCCATGAAAGAAAAGGGTATTAAAGCTGAAGATGTTAAGAATTTACCAACTATTGAAGAAATACATGGTCTTGGTAACCCGACACAGGTAGTAAAGGTAAATTCTCTCTATATATTTGATGAAGGTGATATTCCTCATAATAAGTCTGCTAGCCAATGCTTAGATGAGTTTGACAATTTTATTGTTAAACAAGAAAACTTCAATGCTTATGTTAGTAGACAATTGAAATGTAATGCTTATATGATTGAACACTTGAGTGATTATATGTCTAGAGTTAAAGGTGAACTTAAACTCATTAGTAAACATGCTTCTATGGTTACCACTCAAGTAGAACAAGTTCTAAAAGCAAAAAATGATTTGCTCAATGAATTAAATAATAAGAAAAATGATAATTCTATTAGAGTTATGACCAGAGGGGGTAGAATGACTCAGGAACCTTTGTATCTTGAGGGCCACCTTAAGAGATTTGAGCAAGATTCTCAGAGAACTAATGTTGATGCACCTAGTCCTTCTAAGAAGAAGAAAAAGAAAAATGATAGGACTTCGCATGCTTCTAGTGAACCTGTTGTTGACACAGTTGAGAATCCCAATGATATTTCTATTTCTGATGCTGAAACACAATCTGGTAATGAACATGAACCTAGTGAAAATGATAATGATGATGTTCATGATGATACTCAACCTAGCAATAACAATGATTTAGAGATTGAACCTGCTGTTGATCTTGATAACCCACAATCAAAGAATCAACATTATGATAAAAGAGACTTCGTTGCTAGGAAGCACGGTAAAGAAAGAGAATCATGGGTTCAACAACCCATGCCTTTTCCTCCGAAACCATCCAAGAAAAAAGATGATGAGGATTTTGAGCCCTTTGCTGAAATGATTAGACCTATCTTTTTGCGTATGCATTTGACTGATATGCTTAAAACAAATCCATATGCTAAGTATATGAAAGATATTGTGACAAATAAAAGAAAGATACCAGAAGTTGAAATTTCCACCATGCTTGCCGATTATACTTTTAAAGGTGGAATACCAAAGAAACTAGGAGATCTAGGAGTACCAACTATACCATGCTCCATTAAAAGAAACTATGTTAAAACTGCTTTATGTGATCTTGGAGCCGGTGTTAGTGTTATGCCTCTCTATTTATACCGTAGACTTGATCTGAATAAGTTGACACCTACTGAAATACCTTTGTAAATGGCCAATAAACCAACTGCTATACCTGTCGGTATTTGTGAGGTTGTGCCTATTGTGGTTGCAAACGTTACTATTTTAACGGACTTTGTTATTCTTGATATTCCCGAGGACGATAGTATGTCGATTATCCTTGCTACACCCTTTATGAATACTGCAGGGGCTGTTATTGATTGCAACAAAGGCAATGTCACTTTTCATGTTAATGGTAATGATCACACGATACATTTTCCAAGGAAACAACCTCAAGTCCATAGTATCAATTCTATTGGAAAAATTTCAACGATTACTATTGGAGGTTTTGAATTCCCTCTTCATACTGTCAAGAAGAAATATGATATTCTTATTGTTGGGGACATACATATCCCCGTTGAGGTAACCTAGTGTTATTCGAAAATTCTCCGGTTTCATGTTATTTGGGAAGAGTTTGTTAACAAGACTTGATCAACCTTATTAATGGATTCCTTCTGATGAGCACGAGATGGATGAAGTTAGAAAGCACAAATCTCTAGACCCTCCTTTTACTTTCTGTTATTTAGATTAAATAAAGAAAAATAGTATTTTATCTGTTTTCTGAATTATCATTGCAATAAAAAATACCCTGAAAATAAAAGTTCTCCAAATGTCCCGAAAATGAAATATGATTTTTTGTGGAATATTTAAGAATATTTGGCACCGAGAACACACCAGGGGGCCACACCACCTAGCCACGAGGGTCTAGGGCGCGCCCACCCCCCTGGGCGTGCCTCCCTGCCTCGTGGGCCCCACGTGGCCCCTCTCCACTTATTCCAGCACCCACACACTTCATCTTCCTCCAAAAAAATCCTCCCATAGCTCAAACCCGTGTTCTAGCTCATCTTGCTGCCATTTTCGATCTCCTTGCTCAAAGCTCCATTCACAAAACTATTTGGGGAAATTTCTCTTCGGTATGTGACTCCTCCAATGGTCCAATTAGTTTTTGATCTAGTACTTTATTTATTGCAAATTTTTGCTGCTAAGGTGACCCTGTTCTTGAGCTTGCATGTCAAATTTATGTTGTCAAAAGTAGCTCTAATGCATGATATAGTCTCTAGGCACTTGTGGGAGTAGTTGCTATCAATCTTGTTGAGTTTGGTTCAGTTTTATTTTGAGTCACTAAAAAATTCAGAAATTTTTCAGAAAAAATGCATAGGAAAATTTACCAAGGTAGTTCCTCAAGGAAGCAAGTACGAAGGCTCGTGATACGTGAGCCGGACGATGAACCACCGAGGGAAGCTCAAGTGCGGCCTTGTGAATGGCCTTCGGAGGAGTTTATGGTCCAGGCAGGCATCAATGATGAATTTGAAACGTATGTGCGTAATGCTGATCTTGAGGACTTCGTGTCAGATAAGTGCCCCCAGTACCACTACCTAACTGATTCCTTTGTGAGAAGATTTAAATTTACATCCTCACGCAATTCTCACACTGGTTTATTTGGTCTTTATGATAAATCATATACCATGGACCTAGAAGATTTTAATATTGCTTGCAAGCTCCTGCAGTGGGGTAATATTAGTGAACCTCGCAAATCTAAATATAAAGACTTTCTTGATAGTATCACTATGGGGGAATCTAGAGAAATCACACAAGCTACCATAGGGAGCATTCATTTCCCTTCCATACATTATTTTTCTCTGTTCGTTGGTAGATGCATTAACAGTAAAGATGAGGCTTGACACATGTGCGTTCCAGATCTTTTTGTCCTCAAGAGTGCGGTATTAGGTGATAAACAATATAACTTGGGGGCTATTGTTGCATGAAGGTTACATCTTAAAGGTTTAAGTGGAGATTTGTTCGGTGGAATTTATGCAACTCGTGTGGCTAATTATCTTCGTGTACCCATACATGAAAATGATATGAAGTTGCCTCCTGCTTATCTAGATTATAGTGCTATGGTTCGCCATCAGTTTGTTGAGAGGAATGAACAATTCCTCCAGTACCGACTAATCTTCGACAGACGTCGCACTGTCCATATTGCTCTCCCTGCTCCTACTTTCTTTGACTTTCAGGCAAAAAGGAGATATGTTATAACCAGGGAGGAGGCAAATGAGCATGAGGAGATGACGGAGGCGGCTCGTCTCCAACCTGCAGCTCATCAGGCATTAGCTGCCGCATCGCAGTACAACCCAAACTACGACTTTGGATATCCGCCACTCCAGCAGTGGCCATAGACCAACTTAGGCCAAAAGCCTAAGCTTGGGGGAGTACGTATTTCTCACCGACATTACATTCATGTTCACACACTCATTCCAGTTGTCGATGCTCATACTTTTTCATTGTACTATCCATGCTAGTTTATTTTCCTTTCTAAGCCTTCTTCTTGTGTGTCTGAAAAACCTTAAGAAAAAAAATTTAGTTGTAGCTTTTAGCTAGTTTACTTTCCATGCCTGTAGTATAGTAATTAAAATAAAACCCAAAAAGATTTATCGTTCTTCTTTTGCTTGTTGGGAGCTTTCCTGCGTAAATAGTTTTATTTCTTTTCTTATCTTTGGGGGTCGAGAGGAGAAGACCATGATGAAAATGTTGAGTGGCTCTCATATGCATTATTGTTGATTTAACCAAGAGCCCATATTACCTTGTCTTCTCCCTTGTATTAAATGCTTGCAGATTCCAGCTTAATCGAATGCACGTGCACTATTATTATTATCCACACCGTTCGGTCGTGCGAGTGAAAGGCAATAATTACGATATATGATGGACTGATTGAGATGAGAGAAGCTGGTATGAACTCGACCTATCTTGTCTTTGTAAATATGATTTGTTCATCGTTCCTGATTCAGCCTATTATGAATGAAACATGCTTGCAATGACAATTAGAGATTATAGTTGCTCATGCCATGCTTAATTAGCTAGGAGTTCATAATGGTCTACCTTGCATGCCAACATGCTATTAAAATGGTTGTGATGTGGTATGATAGGGTGGTATCCTCCTTTGAACGATTCAAGTGGTTTGACTTGGCACATGTTCATGCATGTAGTTGAAACAAAATCAACATAGCCTCCACGATATTTATTTTCATGGTGATTTATATCCTACTCATGCTTGCACTCATTGTTGATTAATCTTAATGCATGTTCATGACTGTTGTCGCTCGCTAGTTGGTCGCTTCCCAATCTATTTCTAGCCTTCACTTGTACTAAGCGGGAATACTGCTTGTGCATCCACTTCCATAAACCCCAAAGTTATTCCATATGAGTCCACCATACCTTCCTATATGCGGTATTTACCTGCCGTTCCAAGTAAGTTTGTATGTGCCAAACTCTAAACCTTCAAATGCAATTCTGTTTTGTATGCTCGAATAGCTCATGTATCAACTAGGGTTGTCTATATCTTCCATGCTAGGTGGGTTATTCTCACGAAGAGTGGACTCCGCTCATCATTTACGAGAAAATGGCTGGTAACTGGGATGCCCAGTCCCATGCTCAAATCAAACCAAAATAATTAAACAAAACTCCCCCGGGACTGTTGTTGGTATGGACGGTACCCATTGTTTCGGACCAGTCGTGGAGTGTGCTTGTTGGTGGTGGGGGAGTATAAACTTTACCATTCTATTTGGGAACCACCTATAATGTGTGTAGCATGGAAGATACCGAGAACTCTTGGTTGTTATGTTGACAATGAAAGTATGCCACTCAAAATATTATTTATCTCTGTTTCAAAACTCGAGCTCTGGCACCTCTGCAAATCCCTGCTTCCCTCTGCGAAGGGCCTATCAATTTATTTTAATGTTGAGTCATCATCCTCTTATTAAAAAGCACTAGTTGGAGAGCACCGCTGTCATTAGCATGCATTGCTATTAATTTACATTGAGTATGACTGTGACTGGATCTCTTTTACCATGAATTACAATGTCTAGTCAGTCCTTGATCTTCAGAGGTGCTCTGCATTTATGTTTTGCGGTTTTAGAAAGGACTAGCGAGATACCATCTTGTTATATCATATTATGTTTGTTTTGAGAAAGTGTTGTCATCCAAGATTTATTATTATTGCTCACTGGTTGATTATGCCATTGATATGAGTGAACATGAGACCTAAATGTTATTGTGAATGTGATTAGTTCATAATCTTTGCTGAAAACTTGAATGTTGGCTTTACATATTTGCAAAAACAAGAGGAAACATAGTTTGTAAAAGTTTTTCTTTGTCACTTTCAGTTTGTCAACTGAATTTCTTGAGGACAAGCAAATGTTTAAGCTTGGGGGAGTTGATGCGTCTCCAACATATCTACTTTTCCAAACACTTTTGCCCTTGTTTTGGACTCTAACTTGCATGATTTGAATGGAACTAAACCGGATTGACGCTGTTTTCAGCAGAATTGCCATGGTGTTATTTTTGGGCAGAAATAAAAGTTCTCGGAATGACCTGAAAATCCATGGAGAATATTTTTGGAATTTATAAAAAATACTAGCGAAAGAATCAAGACCAGTGAGCCCACACCCTGTCCACGAGGGTGGGGGGCGCGCCCCCTGCCTCGTGGGCCCCCTGAGGCTCCACCGACCTCGACTGCAACTCCATATATTCACTTTCGGGGAGAAAAAAAATGGAGAGAAGGATTCATCATGTTTTACATTACGAAGCCGCCGCCAAGCCCTAATCTCTCTCGGGAGGGCTGATGTGGAGTCTGTTCGGGGCTCCAGAGAGGGGAATCCATCGCCATCGTCATCACCAACCTTCCTCCATCACCAATTCCATGATGCTCACCGCCGTGCGTGAGTAATTCCATCGTAGGCTTGCTGGACGGTGATGGGTTAGATGAGATTTACCATGTAATCGAGTTAGTTTTCTTAGGGTTTGATCCCTAGTATCCATTATGTTTTAAGATTAATGTTGCTATGACTTTGCCATGCTTAATGCTTGTCACTAGGGCCCTAGTGCCATGATTTCAGATCTGAACCTATTATGTTTTCATGAATATATGTGAGTTCTTGATCCTATCTTGCAAGTCAATAGTCACCTACTATGTGTTATGATCCGACAACCCTGAAGTGACAATAATCGGGACCACTCCCGGTGATTACCGTAGTTTGAGGAGTTCATGTATTCACTAAGTGTTAATGTTTTGGTCTGGTACTCTATTAAGAGGAGGCCTTAATATCCCTTAGTTTCCAATAGGACCCCGCTGCCAGGGGAGGGTAGGAAAAAAGATGTCATGCAAGTTCCTCTCCATAAGCACATATGACTATATTCGGAACACATGCCTACATTACACTGATGAACTGGAGCTAGTTCTATGTCACCCTATGTTATAACTGTTGCATGAGGAATCGCATCCGACATAATTATCCATCACTGATCCAATGCCTACGAGCTTTTCACATATTGATATTTGCTTAGTTACTTTTCCGCTACCACTGTTACAATTACTACAAAACTGCTACTGTTACTTTTGCCACCGTTACCGCTACTTTACTACTTTGCTACTAAATACTTTGCTGCAGATATTAAGTCTTTCAGGTGTGGTTGAATTGACGACTCAACTGCTAATACTTGAGAATATTCTTTGGCTCCCCTTGTGTCGAATCAATAAACTTGGGTTGAATACTCTACCCTCGAAAACTGTTGCGATCCCCTACACTTGTGGGTTATCACGGGCCTCTACACCAGTATCACTCCCTTAAAGGTAGTCCTGCTGGGCTTAATCCTTGACGGGTCTATCCCCATCTTGGGGACAGTGTCTTGGTATATCAGATTTAGACTGCCGCCGCCATCCATAAGGACTCGAGTAAGATGATATCCGTCAATTATAGGATCGTGCACTAGGGCCGCCGAAACTCCGTGGTGGATACTGGTTGGGTGATCCCTGCGATCAAAGGTGATTGGGCAAGCTGACCATGGGTTGAACTTGGGGGCGGCATGCTCTACGACATAAACGTCCCTGAGTGCGCGCTTGTGCCCCCTCTTGGGGATCTGGGTGGCGTAGATCATATTCATGGGTTTTACCTCTGGTGGAAATTTCTTATGTCCCCTAGTGTTTGGCTGGCGAGGTTCATCCTCGTCCTCGCTTTGAGGTCCTTTCCCCTTGTGTTCAGCATTTAACTTGTAGGCCTACTTGAAGACCCAACAATTTCTGTTGGTGTGATTTGCAGGTTTGTCAGGGGTGCCATGAATCTGGCACGACCTTTCTAGTATTTTGTCCAGGCTAGATGGACTGTCTCTGTTGCCTTTAAATGGCTTCTTCCATTGACCGGCCTAGAGCCACCGAATCCGGCATTTACTGCTGTATCATCTATTTCTCCAGTATTGTTTCGACGCTTGTTCTTATTGCATCGTGGCTTGCCATTGTCATCCCTGACTTTAGAAGTGCCAGGGTCGCTGGTGATATTGCTTCTACAAGCTAGCCAGTTGTCCTCACCCGCGCAAAAGCGAGTCATGAGTGTAGTGAGGGCTGCCATTGTCTTCGGCTTCTCTTGGCCGAGGTGTATTGCTAGCCACTCATCTCGGACACTATGTTTGAATGCTGCTAAGGCATTGGCATCCGGACAATCGACAATTTGGTTCTTTCTAGTTAAGAATCGGTTCCAAAGCTTGCGGGATGACTCCCCGGGTTGCTGGATTATGTGACTTAGATCATCAGCATCTGGGGCCCAGACATAAGTCCCCTAAAAGTTGGCCTGGAAATCATCCTCTAGATCATCCCAGCTTCCAATGGAGTTCTCTGGGAGGCTTTTCAACCAGTGCCGAGCTGGCCCTTTCAGCTTGAGAGGTAAGTATTTGATGGCGTGGAGGTCATCTCCACGAGCCATGTGGATATGAAGAATAAAGTCTTCTATCCATACAACGAGGTCCGTCGTTCCATCATATGCCTCGATGTTCATGGGTTTAAATCCTTCTGGAAATTGGTGATCCATCACTCATCGGTGAAGCACAGAGGGTGTGCGGCACCCTTGTATCATGCAACATCATGGCGTAGTTCGGACGATATTTATGTTTGGTGCTGACCCTGAACTTGATTCTATCCGGCGTGCTTAGCTTGATAGCCACTGTCCCACATGGTAGCATGTTCTCTAGATCCTTAGATTGATCTGGCCTAACCGCCTTTTTTATTCAGGTCATGACAAAAATCATACTTATGGCCCTGAGCTGCTGTATCCTTTCCTGTACGGTGGGGAGGTGCGGCCTGGTGTACGGCATTGCTGGCCGCTTTGTCCCGTCCACGAGGTGGTCGGTCCGGTTGATCGGCCTGATCGTACTTCGGCGGAATTGGTGCAAGGGCATCATCGTCGAATTGGGGCAGCAGTTTCCATTTGGGATAGCTCTTTGTTTGGTGCTCATGGCCATATCTTTCTTCAGTGTCTAGCACTTCACTCCATCTGTCATTGAGTGTATCCTGGTCGGCCTTAAGCCGTTGCTGCTGTTGTTTAAGCTCCTTGCTGTAGCAATGAGCTGTTGTTGAAAGCGTTTTTGTACGAGGGGTTCCTCTGGGGCTATGAATTCTTCATCTCCCAGGCCGACGTCCTCTTCGGAGACAGGTAGATAGTTGCTTTCTTCGGAATTGTTGTGATCGGCGAGCTGTTCAGGATGTGTTCGCCATCTTCCCGCTCGTCCTGCTCCACCGCTGGCTCTACGGGGTCATCGGCTTCCTCCGGATCTTCATTGTCTCCGGTGCTAGTGTTACTTTCCTTTCCTCGACGTGATCGTGAGCGGCATTTCTAACCCTAGCGTTTAGGAGGTTCATCGATGGGTTTGTCCTGCTCTGGATCTATATCGCCGTTGTCTTCCTTCTCATTGGGTGTATCCACCATGTACACATCGTAGGTATAAGTGGCCATCCATCGCCCGATCGCGGGCGGGTTTGTACCTAGATCGGTTTTGATGTCGTGTTCCATCCCATCGATGTCTTCGGAAGCATAGTCTAGTAGGTCGGTTAAGTCCTCGACCATGGCTACCAAGTGGGTGGTGGGTGGGAAGAAAAATTCCCTGTCTTCAGCCCCCAATTCAAACTGGGCATAGTTCGTCTGGGA
Organism: Secale cereale; assembly: GCA_902687465.1. Taxonomy (NCBI): domain Eukaryota; kingdom Viridiplantae; phylum Streptophyta; class Magnoliopsida; order Poales; family Poaceae; genus Secale; species Secale cereale. The sequence continues at coordinate 451,601,075 of LR738712.1, forward strand.
ATCCTCTGTTAGGGTGAGAGATTGTAGTAAGTCTAGCGCCTCGTTTAAGAGCAAGAGCTGGGTAGGCGTTTGGGGGTCTACGGGGCCGGGCAAAACAACAACTGCTCCATTGGGCCCAGAGAGTGCGGATCCCATAAGTCCAGAGCTTGTAATCTCGGACAAGTCTGGCATTCCAGTGGCGGGGAGGATTCTGCTCAATTCTGGATCTATGAGTACTGCCGCTAAGTCTATGGTTTCCATGGCGGGTTTAACCTTCCCGTCCTCGGACAAGGCAATCTGCTCTGGATCTAGAGCCAGAGCCGTCATGGGAGTTGACCCCTGGATGGGATCCGATGATTGATCTAAGATGTCTTCATCGTGAAGGCACGGAGCAGCAGCCATGGGTGTGAATCCGTCAAAGATCAAGTCTCCTTGGATGTCGGCAACATAGTTCAAGTTTCGAAACCTGACCTGATGGCCAGGGGCGTAGCTTTCAACCCGCTCGAGGTGGCCATCCGAGTTGGCGCGTAGCACGAAGCCGCCGAACAAGAAAAGCTGTACGGGGAGGTAAGTCTCCCTAGCGGTGGCGCCGTCATTGATGTGAAGCGGGCCTTTGATCCTTCTGTCGACAACACAGTGGAACTCTCAGTGAAAGCACCAATGTCTGTGTCAAAACCAGTAGATCTCAGGTAGGGGGTCCCGAACTGTGTGTCTGAGGATTGATGGTAACAGGAGACTGGGGACACGATGTTTACCCAGGTTCGGGCCCTCTCGATCGAGGTAATACCCTACTTCCTGCTTGATTGATCTTGATGAATATAGGGTTACAAGAGTTGATCTACCTTGAGATCGTAATGGCTAAAACCCTAGGAGTCTAGCCTATGTAATTGTTATTCTGCCGCTACGGACTAAACCCTCCAGTTTATATATGCACCGAAGGGACCTAGGGTTGTACATGACTATCTTGCAGAGGAAGGAAATATTACACTCGGAATCTAAACTTGCCATTTCACACATATGGGTGTCCTATCCGGATACGGGGGATAGTCTTCATCGATAATCTTCATGGCCCACCAGTCCGGCCCATAACGAGTAACCCGGCGACCCAAGGACCCCTTAATCCAGGACTCCCTCAATTATGAACAAGGAAATATGATAATAACCAATTATTATTGCCTCTAGGGCATATTTCCAATATCCATTGAGTTTACCAGATATGCTTTGATTTGGTGGAACCAATTGTGTCGTGCTGGAGGTCATCCAGAGACATGGGTGTAAACAAAAATCTGTTACATCGGCGTTTTGTTCCTGAACATTTTACAAGAACCTTGTACAATCAACTCCAGTGGTTGTGCCAAGGTAACTCTAGTATTGATGAGTACTATAAAGAGATGGAGATTTTGATGATTAGGACAATGGTGAATGAGCCAGAGGAGGCCGCAATGTAAAGATTCTTTCATAGGTCGAATGAAGATGTGCAAGAAAGGATAGACATGGTTACTTATCAAAATTTGCAAGAACTTGTGCATCAAGCTATTCGTTTAGAGCAGCAGCTAAGGCGTCACCAAAATCGTAGCCAAACCTATACATCAAGTACTTGGAGAGGTTCTGTTCAGCGAGAAGTAGATGGAAGCGTAGCTGCAGATTTTTGCGCACACAACAAGATGACCGCGAAAGAAGCTAATGCATAAAAGGTTGAATCTTCCAATATTCCTGCCACTAGCGTTAGTAATATTTAGTGTCATAGATGCAAGATTAGAGGTCACCTAAAGAAGGATTGTCCTAATTTGAAGAAGGCGCTGCTCACAAATGATGAATATGTCACCTATGATGCCCTGGTACAACGAGGTGCTATACAAATGGTTTTTAACCCCTTTTCGCGATGGTGTTCTGAACCGTCGCCTAGTGAGTGACTGTGATAGGGGG
>LR738712.1:451603082-451638082 GCA_902687465.1 Secale cereale
GGGGTCCTTCCCAAATGACCCAGAAACCGTCGGTGATATGCCCTCCTGGCACACACGCTCGATGATATGAGGTCGTGTGCGACCGGCGAGCTATCAAATACGGTTATACGTTGCTACCTCTTGAGTTTGTGTTGGTTTTTCCCTTGAAGAGGAAAGGGTGATGCAGCAAAGTAGAGTAAGTATTTCCCTCAGTTTGAGAACCAAGGTATCAATCCAGTAGGAGACAACACACATGTCACCAAATACCTGCACAAACCATAAACAACTTGCACCCAAAACAATAAAGGGGTTGTCAATCCCTTCACGGTTACTTGCAAAAGTGAGATCTGATAGAGATAAATAAACTGTAAAGTAAATATTTTTGGTTTATAGATTGGAAAGTAAAATTGCAAAATAGTAAATCGGAAACTAGTATTGTAGATTGGAAACTTATATGATCGAAAATAGACCCGGGGGGCATAGGTTTCACTAGAGGCTTATCTCAAGATAGCCAATATCACGGTGGGTGAACAAATTACTGCCAAGCAATTGATAGAAGAGTGCACAATTATGACGATATCAAAAGCAATGATCATGAATATATGCACCACGCCTATGTCAAGTGGACAGACTCCTTCATGAATCTATGATAACCAACAAGTGTAGGGGATCGCAACAGTTTTCGAGGGTAAAGTATTCAACCCAAATTTATTGATTCGACACAAGGGGAGCCAAAGAATACTCTTAAGTATTAGCAGCTGAGTTGTCAATCCAACCACACCTGGAAACTTAGTATCTGGAGCAAGGTACTTTAGTAGCAAAGTAATATGGAGATAGCGGTAGCGGCAATAAAAGTAACGATAGTGTTTTTGTAGTTTTTGTGATAGTAACAGCGGAAAAGTAAATAAGCAACAAGCAATATGTGAAAAGCTCGTAGGCATTGGATCGGTGATGGGAAATTATGTCGGATGCAATTCATCATGTAGAAGTTATAACCTAGGGTGACACAGAACTAGCTCCAGTTCATTAATGCAATGTAGGCATGTATTCCGAATATAGTCATACGTGCTTATGGAAAAGAACTTGCATGACATCTCTTGTCCTACCCTCCCGTGGCAGCGGGGTCCTATTGGAAACTAAGGGATATTAAGGCCTCCTTTTAATAGAGTACCGGACCAAAGCATTAACACATAGTGAATACATGAACTCCTCAAACTATGGTCATCATCGGGAGTGGTCCCGATTATTGTCACTTCGGGGTTGCCGGATCATAACACATAGTAGGTGACTATAGACTTGCAAGATAGGATCAAGAACACACATATATTCATGAAAACATAATAGGTTCAGATCTGAAATCATGGCACTCGGGCCCTAGTGACAAGCATTAAGCATAGAAAAGTCATAGCAACGTCAATCTCAGAACATAGTGGATACTAGGGATCAAACCCTAACAAAACTAACTTGATTACATGATAGATCCCATCCAACCCATCACCGTCCAGCAAGCCTACGATGGAATTACTCACGCACGGCGGTGAGCATCATGGAATTGGTGATGGAGGAAGGTTGATGATGACGATCGCGACGATCTCCACTCTCCGAAGCTCCGAACGGACTCCAGATCAGCCCTCCCGAAAGAGATTAGGGCTTGGCGGCGGCTCCGTATCATAAAACACGATACTTCTTCCTCCTTGATTTTTTTCTCCCCGGAAGTGAATATATAGGAACTGGCGATACGTCGGCGGAGCACCAGGGGGCCCACGAGGTAGGGGGCGCGCCCTAGGGGGGGGGCGCCCCCACCCTCGGGGACAGGGTGTGGCCCCCCTGGTCTGGATCTTCTTGCACGTATTTTTATACTTTCCAAAACAATTGTCCATGGATTTTCAGGTCATTCCGAGAACTTTTTATTTCTTCACAAGAACAACACCATGGCAATTCTGCTCAAAACAGCGTCAGTCCGGGTTAGTTCCATTCAAATCATGCAAGTTAGAGTCCAAAACAAGGGCAAAAGGGTTTGGAAAAGTAGATACGTTGGAGACATATCAACTCCCCCAAGCTTAAACCTTTGCTTGTCCTCAAGCAATACAGTTGATAAACGGAAAGTGATAAAGAAAAACTTTGACAAACTCTGTTTGCTCTTGTTTTTGTAAATATAAAAGCCAGCATTCATGTTTTCAGCAAGATCATGAACTAACCACATTCACAATAACTTTCAGGTCTCAAGTCTACTCATATCAATGGCATAATCAACTAGCGAGCAATAATAATAAACCTTGGATGACAACACTTTCTCAAAACAATCATGATATGATATAACAAGATGGTATCTCGCTAGCCCTTTTTGAGACCGCAAAACATAAATGCAGAGCGCCTTTAAAGATCAAGGACTGACTAGACATTGTAATTCATGGTAAAAGAGATCCAGTCATGATCATACTCAATGCAAATTAATAGTAATACATGCAAATGACAGAGGTGCTCTCCAACTGGTGCTCTTTTATAAGAGGATGATGACTCTGCATAAAAGTAAATAGATAGGCCCTTCGCAGGGGGAAGCAGGGATTTGTAGAGGTGCCAGAGCTCGATTTTTAAATAGAGATGAATAACATTTTGACCGGTATACTTTCATTGTCAACATATCAACCAAGAATCTTGATATCTCCCATGCTACTTACATTATAGGTGGTTCCCAAACAGAATGGTAATGTTTATACTCCCCCAACCACCAACAAGCACACTCCACGGCTAGCCCGAAACAACGGGTATCGTCCAAACAAGCAACAACCCTGGGGGAGTTTTATTTAATTATTTATGATTTTGAGCATGGGACTGGGCATCCCGGTTACCATCCATTTTCTCATGAATGATGAGCGGAGTACACTCATCGTGAGAATAACCCACCTAGTATGGAAGATATAGACAGCCCTAGTTGATACATGAGGTATTCGAGCATACAAAACAGAATTTCATTTGAAGGTTTAGAGTTTGGCACATACAAATTTACTTGGAACGGCAGGTAAATACTGCATATAGGAAGGTATAGTGGACTCATGTGGAATAACTTTGGGGTTTATGGAAGTGGATGCACAAGCAGTATTCCCGCTTAGTACAGGTGAAGGCTAGAAAGAGACTGGGAAGCGACCAGCTAGAGAGCGACAACGGTCATGAACATGCATTAAAATTAATCAACAATGAATGCAAGCATGAGTAGGATATAAATCACCATGAACAAAAATATCGTAGAGGCTATGTTGATTTTGTTTCAACTACATGCGTGAACATGTGCCAAGTCAGACCACTTGAATCATTCAAAGGAGGATACCACCCCATCATACCACATCACAACCATTTTAATATCATGTTGGCACGTAAGATAGACCATTATAAACTCTTATCTAATTAAGCATGGCATAAGCAGTTATGATCTCTAATTGTCATTGCAAGCATGTTTCATTCATAACAAGCTGAATCAGGAACGATGAACTATCATATTTACAAAAACAAGAGAGGTCGAGTTCATACCAGCTTTTCTCATCTCAATTAGTTCATCACATATCATCCTTATTGCCTTTCACTCGCACGACCGACTCGGTGTGGATAATAATAATAGTGCACGTGCATTGGACTAAGCTGGAATCTGCGAGCATTTAATAAGAGAAGACAAGGTAGTATGGCTCAAGGTTAAATCAATCAATAAAGCATATGAGAGCCACTAAGCATTTTAATCATGGTCTTCTACTCTTAACCCCCAAAGAAAAGAAAATAAACTATTTACACGGGAAAGCTCCCAACAAGCAAAAGAAGAACGAGAAATATTTTTTGGTTTTCTTTTAGTTACTACTACAAGGAAAGTAAACTAGCTAGAAGCTACAAATACTATTTTTTGTTTTTCTTAAGGTTTTTTTCTAGCACACGAGAAAAAGACTATGAAAAAGAATTGAAACTAAGCATGGATGGTACAGTGAAAGAGTGTGAGCACCGATAACTAGAATAAGTGTGAACATGAATGTAAAGTCGGTGAGAAACACGTACTCCCCCAAGCTTAGGCTTTTGGCCTAAGTTGGTCTATGGCCAGCATTGGCCTGACGGATATCCAAAGTCATAGTTGGGGTTGTACTGAGAAACAGCAGCTACTGCCTGCTGAGCTGCCGCTTGAAGGCGGGCTGCTTCCGTCATATTATAATACGCATTTGCCTCCTCCATGGTTATAGTGTATCTCCCTTTTGCCTGAAAGTCAAACAAATTAGAGGAAGGAAGAACAATAGGGATGGCATGATGCTTGTTAAAGATTAGTCGATATTTGAGGGATTGATCATCCCTCTCTATAAACCGGTGACTAGTCATAGCATGGCAATCCAAATGAGCAGGAGGTAAAGGTTCATCATTCTCGTGCACAGGCACACCAAGACGGCAGGCTATGCGAGTGGCATAAATCCCACCAATGAATCTCCATGCATACCATTATGGTGTAGCCTACGTGCAACAATGGCTCCCAAGTTATAATGTCTATCACCTAGTACATCACTCCTGAGAACACTGAGATCTGGGACACACATGTGACAAGCCTCATATTTACAATTTATGCATCTACCAATAAAGAGAGCAAAGTAATGTATAGCAGGAAAATGGATGCTCCCTATGGTAGCCTGTGTGATTTCTCTAGATTCCCCCACTGTGATACTAGCAAGGAAATCTCTAAATTCAGATTTGCTAAGATCACCCATACTGCCCCACTACGGGAGCTTACAAGCATCATTAAAATCCTCTAAGTCCATGGTGTAAGATTTATCATAAAGGTCAAACAGGACAGTATGAGAATTACGTGAAGATGAAAATTTAAACCTCCTCACAAAGGTATCAGTTAAGCCACGATATTGAGGGCACTTATCTTGTATGAAGCCCTCGAGGCCAGCGTTGCGCACATATGCGTAAAATTCGTCCTTGATGCCAACCTGATCCATAAAGTCATCTGACGGCCATTCACAAGGCCGCACGTCAGCATCCCTCGGTAGTTCATCGTCCGGCTCACGAAACGCGAGCCTCGGTTCTTGCTTTCTTGAAGAACCACCTTGGAAGTTTTTCCTATGCATTTTTCTAAAATTTTCTGAAATTTTTAGTAACTCGAAATAAAAGTTAACCAAACTCAACAAAATTGATAGCAACAACTCCTACTAGTGCCTAGAGACTAAATCATGCATTAGAACTACTTGGGACCAAGAAAATTTGACATGCAAGCTCAAGAACAAGGTCACCACAGCAGCAAAAATTTGCAATAAATAAAGCACTAGAGCAAAAACTAATTGGACCAATGGAGGAGTCATATACCAAGGAACAATCTCCCCAAAATATTTGATGAATGGTGCTTTGAGCAAGGGGATTGAAAATGGTAGCAAGATGAGCTAGAACTCGGGTTTGAGCTGGTTGGTGATTTTTTTGGGAGGAAGAAGAAGAGTGTGAGTGCAGGAATAAGTGGAGGGGGGCCACGTGGGGCCCACGAGGCAGGGGGGCGCGCCCTGGACCCTCGTGGCCAGGTGCTGGCTCCCGTCGCTGTGTGTTCTGTGCCATATGTTCTCAAATATTCTAGAAAAAAATCATATTTCATTTTCAGGGCATTTGGAGAACGTTTATTTTCGGGGTATTTTTTTATTGCACGGGCAAGTCTGGAAACAGACAGAAAAACTATTTTTTCTTTATTTATCCTAATTAACAGAAAGTAAAAGGAGGGTACAGAAGGTTTGTGATATCTAGATTCACCTATCCCATGCTCATCAAAAGGAATCCATTAACAAGGTTGACCATGTCTTGTTAATAAACTCTTTCCGAATAACATGAAACCGGAGAATTTTCGAATAACACTAGGTTACCTCAATGGGGATATGTATGTCCCCAACAATAAGAATGTCATATGTCTTCTTGACAGTAGGAAGAGGAAATTCAAAACCTCCAATAGTGATAGTTGAAATTTTTCCAATATAATTGATACTGTGGACCTGAGGTTGTTTCCTCAGAAAGTGTACCGTATGCTCATTACCATTGACATGAAAAGTGACATTGCCTTTGTTGCAATCAATAACAGTCCATGCAGTATTCAAAAAGGGTCTACCAAGGATAATAGACATACTATCGTCCTCGGGAATATCAAGTATAACAAAGTCCGTTAGAATAGTAACATTTGCAACTACAACAGGCACATCCTCACAAATACCGACATGTATAGCAATTGATTTATCAGCCATTTGCAAAGATATTTCAGTACGTGTCAACTTACTCAAATCAAGTCTACGATATAAAGAGAGAGGCATAACACTAACACCGACTCCAAGATCACATAAAGCAGTTTTAACATAGTTTCCTTTAATGGAGCAAGGTATAGTGGGTACTCCTGGATCTCCTAGTTTCTTAGGTATTCCACCTTTAAAAGTGTAATTGGCAAGCATGGTGGAAATTTCTACTTCAGGTATCTTTCTTTTATTGGTAATAATATCTTTCATATATTTAACATAAGGATTTGTTTTAAGCACATCAGTCAAACACATACACAAAAATATAGGTCTAATCATTTCAACAAAGCGCTCAAAATCATCATCATCCTTTCTCTTGGATGGTTTCGGAGGAAAAGGCATGGGTTTCTGAACCCATGGTTCTCTTTCCCTACCGTGCTTCCTAGCAACAAAGTCTCTCTTACCATAATGTTGATTCTTTGATTGTGGGTTATCAAGATCAACATCAGGTTCAATCTCTACATCATTATCATTTCTAGGTTGAGCATCATCATGAACATCATCATTTATATTATCACTAGGTTCAAGTTCATTACCAGATTGTGTCTCAGCATCAGAAACATATATATCATTGGGATTCTCAGGTGTGTTAGCTACAAGTTCACTAGAAGCATGCAACGTCTTATCATTTTTTTTCTTCTTCTTAGAAGAACTAGGTGCATCTAAATTAGCTCTCTGAGAATCTTGCTCAATTCTCTTAGGGTGGTCTTCATGATACAAAGGTTCCTGAGTCATTCTTCCACCTCTAGTCACAACTCTAATGGCATTATCATTATTCTTACTATTTAATTCATTGACCAAATCATTCTGAGCCTTAAGTACTTCTTCTACTTGAGTGGTAACCATGGAAGCATGTTTACTAATGAGTTTCAGTTCACCTTTAACTCTAGACAGATAATCACTCAAGCGTTCAATCATATAAGCATTGTGTTGTAATTGTCTACCAACATAAGCATTGAAGTTTTCTTGTTTCACAATAAAATTGTCAAACTCATCTAAGCATTGGCTAACAGACTTATAACGAGGAATATCACCTCATCAAATATATAAAGAGAATTTACCTTTACTACCTGTGTCGGGTTATCAAGACCATGTATTTCTTCAATAGGTGGTAAATTCTTAACATCTTCAGCTTTAATACCTTTTTCTTTCATAGATTTCTTTGCCTCTTGCATATCTTCAGGACTGAGAAATAGAACACCTCTTTTCTTCGGAGTTGGCTTAGGGGCTGGTTCAGGAAGTGTCCAATTATTTCCATTGGCCAGCATATTATTCAATAGTAATTCAGCTTGATCAACTGTTCTTTTCCTGAAAACACAACCAACACAACTATCCAGGTGGTCTCTGGAAGCATCGGTTAGTCCATTATAAAAGACATCAAGTATATCGTGCATCTCAAGAGGATGATCAGGCAAAGCATGAAGTAATTGGAGAAGCCTCCCCCAAGCTTGTGGGAGACTCTCTTCTTCAATTTGCATAAATTTATATATTTCCCGTAAGGCAGCTTGTTTCTTATGAGCGGGAAAATATTTAGCAGAGAAGTAATACGTCATATCCTGGGGACTACGCACACAACCAGGATCAAGAGAATTAAACCAAGTCTTAGCATCGCCCTTTAACGAGAACAAAAATAACTTAAGGATATAGTAGTAACGAATCTTTTCATCGTCGGTAAACAGGGTGGCTATATCATTCAACTTAGTAAGATGTTCCACAACAATTTCAGATTCATAGCCATGGAAAGGATCAGATTCAACCAAAGTAATTAACTCAGGATCAACAGAGAATTCATATTCCTTATCAGTAACACAGATAGGTGAAGTAGCGAAAGCAGGGTCATGTTTCATTCTAGCATTCAAGGACTTTTCTTTCAGCTTAGATAATAATTTCTTAAGGTCATATCTATCGTTGCAAGCAAGAAAGTCTCTAGCAGTTTCTTCATCCATAACATAACCCTCAGGAACAACAGGCAATTCATATCTGTTGGGAGAAGCTTCATCATCACTTTCATAAATATCATCAGTTTCAATATTTGCATTCTCCCTAACCTTAGCAATTTGTTCATATAGAAATTCACCAAGTGGCGGAGTATCAGGCATAGAAGTAGTTTCATCATACATAGCAGAAGTGGCATCATCAAGAACATACGACATATCAGATTCAATAGCATGAGTAGGTGTCGCAAATTTACCCATAATAGATGGTGAGTCAAGTACAGAGCTAGATGGCAGTTCCTTACCTCCCCTCGTAATTGAGGGTAAAATCTTGGTTTTTGAGTCCTTGAAGTTCTTCATAGTGATCAACAGATATAAATCCCAAGTGAATTAAAAATAGAGCTATGCTCCCTGGCAACGGTGCCAGAAAATAGTCTTGATAACCCACAAGTGTAGGGGATCGCAACAATTTTTGAGGGTAAAGTATTCAACCCAAATTTATAGATTCGACATAAGGGGAGCCAAAGAATACTCTTAAGTATTAGCAGCAGAGTTGTCAATTCAACCACCTGGAAACTTAGTATCTGCAGCAAGGTAGTTGAGTAGCTGTCGGGGGAAATTGTCCACCACGAACACCTATGGGACCGGAGCCCCTTGTACGTTGCGGTAAGGGAGCGGAGGGAGCACAAAGAGCGGATCGAGGAGAGCACGCGGGCAGTTTACCCAGGTTCGGGCCGCGCGGACGCGTAAAACCCTACTCCTGCTTGATCTGTATTGAGTTTGTGAACTCGGGAGCTTCCAGAACTAGCTACGCCGAGCTAGAGAGCTATCTAGGTTCCGAACCCTTTCTACGTTGTGCATGGGCCTCCTTTTATAGCTCAAAGGGGTCACCGACAGGTGTCAACGTAGAAAAGGGTAAAAATGTAACTTTGGTGGTAGTTGTAACAGTGCGGGAATAGTGCATGAACAGTGGATGAACAGTGGTCTTCACCTAACTTGACAGTGGGGGACAAGGGCATTAAATGCCCGTCACCGTCGACCCCAAAAGCACCCGTCCATGCGTCTCCGTTCGCCACGGCGGTAGCCTCGTCACCGTGGAGTGCCACCGTGTCCCCCAGGCTGCACATCCATCCGCCACGCGTCCCTGGAAGGGCCCCAGGGCGACGCGTGGGCCGATGAGCTGGAGCGTGGGCACACAGCGCAGGCTTCCCCCGGCAAGCACCTTGCCGGGGTCTTGATCTTGCCGGGCCTGGAAGCTTGTCGCTCCCCGGGCCCTGCCGGGGCGCAGGGTGCGCCGAGGCATGTTTTCTAAAATGCAATCTTCTGGTCTTCCTGGCAAGCTCCTCTTGCTAGGGTCTTGCGTTAATGATATAATCTTGAGCCAGGGACGGCCTTCCCGGCAAGCTCCACTTGCCGGGGCCTTGATCTTCTGTCTTGTATACTTTGTTTTTGAATGGCTTTATATGGATCAGAAAGGTCTCCGGCGAGCACGTGGTGAGTCCTGCCGCGGGAAGCTGCTACTGCCCGTGCACAAGTTGGGGTACTAAGGTACCCCTATCTTAGTACACCGACAGGAGCCCCCGGGCCTGGGCCACACACGGTGCCGAGCGCTGTTGGGCCAGGCCCAAAACAGTGCACGGGCACACGCGGCCCACGGCATGCCGAATCCCCTTCCGCATCCGCCGCGCCCCTCCCTAACGGCACGCGTCGATTGCGGCGTCGTGGGAGAGATCGTGGCCTCGTTCTTTAATGGAAAATGCGAAACGTCCCCCACTCCCCCCCTTAAAAGCAGAGGAAACAGGGGCAGTTTCCCTCCTTCGTCTTCATTGCATCTTCAACCTCCAGAACACCTCCGCCGCTCTCTGCTTCCACCCCTCCTCCGCCGCCTTCCGCATCCGCGGCGCCATCGAGCTCCTCGCCTCTTCCCTCGCCGCCTCCGCCATGGCTCCGAAGAGCGAGAAGGTGAAAGCGGAGAAGACCAAGAAGGAGAAGTCCGAGCAGGCGGCAAAGCTCGTCGCCTTGCGGAAGAGGAACGTGGTCTTCGCGCCGAGGCTCAGCGCGCGGGAGTTATGAAACAAGTACTACCTCTTCTGGTCCGGGGAGACCAAGGCTCATCCCCGCACCAGAGTCTTCCCCGCCATCGCCAAAGATCTGGTCCCCGGCGGGTATTTCTTCTTCGCCGCCTTCTTTCACTGTGGGTTGTGCCCTCCATTTTCGGAGTTTTTCTGTGATATTATGAACACGTACAACCTCCACCTCTTAGACTTCACCCCCAACGCCATCCTTACGATGGCCATTTTCGCACATCTGTGCGAAAACTTCATAGGGATCCATCCAAACGTAGCACTCTTCCGCCATTTCTTCATGCCTAGAGTAGAGGCTGGCGCTCCCCTCTCCGGCGAAATCTCCTGGATCTTCCGGTTAAACAAAAAGGACTCATATCTGAAAGGAGAACTCCGCGGCAAGTGGGAAGAATGGCGTGCAGACTGGTGCTGGGTAGTAGAGGATCAGCCGGAGCCCTTCACCGCGCCGCGCACAACTGCCATAGTGCGCGGCAGAGACTGGAGCGAACTGGCCCCGGAAGACAACAAGCTTAGTATTGCCCTTGTTAGAATCATCCGTCTCCGGGTAGCCAATCTGACCATCAGAGAGGTGGGCGCAGATTTCCTCCGCCGCCGCATTGCCCCTTTACAAGAGAGGAAAAGGCCCGCCTGGGAATTTGGCAATGCAGCGGATATCATGAGGTTGCGCTGCGGATTGAACTTCAATTTCACCGCTTTGGAGCTGAAAGGAATGCTGCGAGAGCTGTTCAAGCATGACCAGGCGCATCCAGAGTGGTTCAGACCCGCCAAGGGAGTGGTGCCGCTGTGCAACAGCACCGCTCGTGATTCCTTGCGAGCAATGATGCCGGAGTGCGACTCCCACGGCATCGTCCCCACCTGGATCCAGCCTCCGGGAGATGCCATTTTGACCTTCTTTGATAACTTGGTTGAGGTGCCGAAGAACACCGAGGAGATCAAAGGTCTCACCCGGGCCACCACGGAGCGGGATATTGCCTATATTGCTTCCCAGATGGAAGAGGCCGCCGTAGCCGCAGCGGCAGGAGACTTCGGATTCACCGTTGACGAGGCAGAGGCTGCGGACGCGTCGAGCAAAGCCGAGGAGGCGGAGATCCGCAGGCTGCTTAAGCTTCCACCCGACGAGCTTGCCGGGGTTCCTTCCCTGAGGCATGCCGGGATCCCCGGGGTTGTGAGCGAGGCCGCCGCGGGGGGCGAGGTTGCCGGAGGGAACATAGGTGCCGGAGGGAGCGGAGCCACCGGAGGGAGCGGAGCCGCAGGACAAGATGCTGGGCCTAGCGGTCCCGCCGAGGAGGAGGAGGAGGACGCCGAGGCCGATGAGGACACCGGTGGGTCTCTGGGGCTTGATGACGACGCCTCATCGTCCTCGGAGAACTCCCCGCCTCGGGCGAGTCCCAAGCGAACACCGTTGAAGCGCCTCCGCAAGGCGGCTACAGCGACAAGGACGCAGGCGCCCCGACAGCAGCCTACTCGCCGGGCGACGCGCGTCACCAGAGCGAGCCAAGCCGCGACGGAGGCGCCCCGCGCAGCAGCGCCAAGCGGAGGGGGATCCTCCCGCAGCGAAGCGGCCGCTCCGCCTGCTCCTCGGGCTCCGGCGCCAACGGAGGCTGGGTCTTCGCAGCCCCCAGCCCCGGAGACCGCCAAGCGCCCGAGGGAGCCTTCTCCTCCTGCTCCTCGCGCGGGAGCAACTCAGGTGGAGTTTGACTTCTCCGCCCTCAGCTCCGATGACGACGAGGAAGAGGAGTAAGTATTTGTAATTTGTAACTTCTTTGATTCTGTCTTGATTCTTTCCTTGATGATTCTTATCTTGTTCTTGCTTTGCTTGCAGGACCCTGACCCAGCGGATGGCGAAAAGGGCCAAGATCCCTGTGGTTGAGGTCGAGGACGACTCGCCCGCCGCGGCGACCGGAGACGCGCCAGCGACAGGCTCGTCGGACCAACCTGCTGCTCCGAGGAGCAGCCCCCAGCGCAGCCCCCAGCGTAAGTCTGGGTTTTAGATTTTTTTTTGTTCGTCGGGCGCGCTTGAGGTTTTAACTTGTACTGACATCTTGCTGCTTCATTTGTCTTGTGCAGAAGTGGAGCCGCAGCCGCAGGAGCGCCCGGAGACTACTCCCGAGGAGCCACAGGTCCCGCCATCTCCGCCAAGGGTGAACTCCCCGGCGAGGGAGAGCGCTCCACCAAGGACGGGTACTCCGCCAAGGGCGAGTACCCCGCCAAGGGCGAGCAGCCCGGCGAGGGTGGCCACCCCGCCAAGGGAAGACTCCCCGGCGAGGGAGCCTGTCGTCGAGGAAGTCCGCGAAGGTGAGTCTTGTAATTTCATCTTCTCGGACTTGTCTTTTTGGATATTTGCTTGAACTTCTTCTTTTCTTTTTCTTCTGCTAGATCCTCCTCCCCCGGAGCGGATGGAGATGGAGGTCACCGTCGAGGAGGAGGGCGCGCAAGGCGACGGCGGCAGCGCCACAGCCACTGAGGGCATGGCCGGAGCCGACGAGCCTGCCGCTGAGGAGACCGCGCCGACCGCAGATGCCGCGGGCGAGGAGGGGACCGGCGACCGTACTACTGGCCCGGAGGCAGCAGGAGCGTCAAGCGCTGTGCCGGCCGCCGACCCCTCCGCGTCTACGAAGCGATCGGGCTTCTATCTTGAAGCGCCCAACGGAGTCTTCATACAGGTCCCGTGGGCGTCTTCGTCGCGAGCCCCCGCGGAGGGAGAGACCTTTGATGGAGAGGTCCTCGCCTCCGCAGGGTTGAAGATTGTTGAGGCGCCTGGCGAGAGCGATGAGCCCGAAGAGGAGAAACTTCTCCGCCAGCTCCTGGCCCTTTACCGGTCCAGGCAGGCGAAACTGGAGTCGCGAGAAGCCCTCACCGCCAAGGCCGGAGCAGACTTGGAGAAACGCGCCGCAGAACTCCGCGCCGCCAACCAGGCGGCTCTCCGCGACTTGGCGGAGGAGCGCGAGAGGCTTGCCGGAGAGCAGCAAGAGTTCCTCCTGGAGAAAGCTGAGGCCGAGGAGCAACAGCGACTGGTCGGTGAAGCGCTGTCCCAGCGAGAAGGAGCGCTCAACCAGCGGAAGGTTGACCTCGACGCTCACGAGGACGACCTTACCGCCCGGGAGCAGGCCCTTGGCGGAGAGTTGAAGGAAGCGAAAGCCGCCGCAGCCACCGCGGAGACCGCCAAGAAGGACCTTGAAGCTAAGGTGGCGCAGCTGGAGGAGTACCTGAAGGCGAGCACGGAGAGGATCACCACACTTAATGTGGAGCGGGAAAAGGACGCCCACACCAACTCTGATCTTCAGGTACGCCTCTCCAAGCAGGGCGACGAGCTCAAAGCCGCCAAGGACTCAATTGCCGATCTGGAGTTGAAGGTCTCCACGTTGACTGACTCGCTGGACGCCGCCCGGGATCGCGAAACGAAGCTGAAGGACGAGCTCCGCAAGGAACGAGGCCTGGTGGAGAGTGCCGCCACTTCAGCTAACAACTTCCGCCAGACCGTTGAACTATGGACTAAAGATCTGGTGGCTTCTGCTGCCAACATCGACAAGGAGCTGATGGCGCTGAGGGTGGAGCACCTCATGTACTCTCCGGACCAGAATCTCCCCCACAGCGCCAAACTAAGTCTTTTCTTCAGGGGAATCGCACCGGCGCTTGCACGGCTGCAGGAGAAGCTTCCCGCGCAGCTGGCCGAGGAGTCGCGCCAGCTCTGCGCGGGCACCTTGGAGCGCGTCTTGACGAAGATAGTCTACCGCAATCCTGGCATCAATCTCGTCAACGTCCTCCGCAGCTTGCCGGACGATGCAGATCTGGAGGCGCTGAAGGCGCAGGTTGCCCACATCATCGCCAAGGTGAACAAGATCTCCAGGCGTGAAGGCGACCGCGTAGACTAGGCCTCTTTCTTTTTATTTCCTTTGCTGCTGCAAAGTGTGCCATGAACATGAATCTATCAGTTATTGCGACAAGTTATCTCTGTAATATATTATCTTATTTCGGAGCAATTGATGCAGTGTTATCTCCCTTGTTTTTGGTCCTTTACTTTGTATGCTTTTTTTTTACCCTACGCTTTTAGGGAACTTGCCGGCAAGGGACCCTTGCCGCGAGCGCTGAGTGCTGGACTCTGAGCAGCCTGCTGGCAAAGGCCTTATCGGCAAGCAACCTTGCCGCAGCTAGTCGCAACGCACTTAGCTTGCTGAGCAAACTCGAAAACGAGGTAAGGGCGTGACACTTGTCGCAGCTCACTTAAGCCGTTGAGCGTACTCGAAAACAAGATAAGGGTGCGGCTAGCCACGGGTAGTTTCCTCCGCGCACAGGTTTTCCATACAAAGTGTGGTTGTTCAAGGAAGATAACTAAAATTTAAAAATTTTGAACTGCTCAAATTCTGGTAACTTAGCTTTCATAATCTGTTCGTTCTCCGGTAAGCTTCTCTTTCTTGAACAGCACTTGGTTCGTCCTCCACCTCCTTCCCCCCCGGCAAACTTGTGCGCGAGGAATGTCCCTTCTGCTTAAGAGGGAAAGAAAAAGGAGAAGAGAAAACAAGTGTAGGGCCTCTCGGCGTGGTAATGCTTACCGGATATGTGTGTTGCACAAGATGCCAAATAATGCATGCAGATAACACAGAAAAGCATGGAAAATGGCAAATAGTGCGAAACTCAAAAGCTTTACTGATGCACGGGATCTGCGCCCGGCTTTGTACAAAGGATTACATGCAACAGCGGCAAGACTCGTACAAAAGGTGGTTGCCGGAGCGGATCACGGCAACCGCGCCTTATGGGTGAAACTTTCGAAGATGCTCTATGTTCCAGGAGTTGCTCACCGGTAAGCCTTCTTCGGTCTCAAGGCGGACAGCGCCGGGCCTTGTGACTTGTCTCACCCGATAAGGGCCTTCCCACTTCGGCGTCAACTTGTTGGAATTCTTGGCAGACTGAACACGCCGAAGAACAAGGTCGCCTTCCTCGAGACTCCTGGCCTTAACCTTGTGGCTATGGTAGCGGCGCAAGGCTTGCTGGTATCGAGAAGCTCGTACAACAGCCTGGAGACGTTCGTCCTCGAGGAGCACTGCATCATCTTGTCGCAGCTGCTCTTGCTCGAGCTCATCATAAGCGAGCACTCGAGGAGATCCGTATACGAGTTCCGTGGGGAGAACTGCCTCTGCCCCATAGACAAGGGCAAAGGGTGTCTGTCCGGTGGCTCGACTTGGTGTCGTTCTGATTGACCAAAGAGCCGCCGGCAACTCCTCTATCCAGTTTCTTCCGCACTTGCGCAGCCTGTCGAAGGTTCTTGTCTTGAGCCCGCGCAGCACTTCAGCATTGGCCCTCTCCGCTTGACCATTGCTCCTCGGGTGAGCAACAGAAGCGAAGCAGACCTTGGCGCCAAGGTCTTGGACGTACTGCATGAAGGTGCGACTAGTGAACTGTGTGCCGTTGTCGGTGATGATCCTGTTAGGGATTCCGAAACGGCAAACAATCGCTCTGAAGAACCTGACCGCTGACTGTGCTGTCACCTCTCTCACCGGTTCCACTTCTGGCCACTTTGTGAACTTGTCGATCGCAACGTACAAGTACTCGAAGCCCCCGACGGCACGGGGGAAGGGGCCGAGGATATCGAGCCCCCAGACCGAGAAGGGCCAGGACAAAGGGATCGTCTGGAGAGCTTGAGCTGGCTGGTGAATTTGTTTGGCATGGAACTGGCACGCTTCACACTTGGTTACTTGTGCAGTCGCATCTTGGAGGGCTTCTTGCCAAAAGAACCCTTGCCGGAATGCCTTTCCGGCAAGTGCCCTTGCCCCAATGTGGTGGCCACATATGCCTCCATGTATTTCTGCCAACAGCTTCTGTCCATCTTCTCTGGAAATGCACTTCAACCTGACACCATTGAGCCTTCTTCTGTATAGTTCGTTGTCAACGAACTGGTACATACTTGACTGTCTTGTTATTTTCTCTATCTCTGCTGGGTCGTCGGGAAGTTCTCTAGTTTGCAGAAAACGGACGATCTGCTGTGCCCATGCCGGAGCCCGAGGCTCAACGGCAAGGACTAAAGGCGTGAGGGCCGCTGCGGGGACCCCAGCTTCTACGGCAAGAACCTCTGGTTCTGTCGGAGCTGATGGTCCCCCGGCAAGCCTGCCGGGGCAAGGCTTGTCGGGAACGTTTGCTTCAACTGTACAGATCCTTAGATCTGCAGGAGCAAACTGTTCCTCAGCGTTCTGGTTGTTGATCTTGGGGACCTTGGCGGCGGTTTCGGGAAGATCCGCCGGCAAGTAGTCGCCGGGGACCAACTTTCTCTTCTTGTTCTGCCCAATTGATGGTGTAACGGATGGCTGAGTCAACTTGAGCAGGAAGGTCCCTGGTTCCACAGGTAACTTCATTGCAGCACACTTTGAAAGGCCATCTGCAATATCATTCTGAGCTCTCGGGACGTGCTCCATTTGCAGACCTTCAAAGTGCTCTTCAAGCTTTCTCACTTCATCTACATAAGCTTCCATCAAAGGGCTCTGATAACTTTTGTTTACTTGTCGGACCACCAACTGAGAATCTCCCCGCACAATCAATTTCTTGATCCCAAGTTCAGCTGCAATTCTGAGGCCGGCAAGCAGACCTTCATACTCTGCAGTATTGTTTGTCGCTTGTTCTCTGGGAAAGTGCATCTGGATAACATACTTGAGGTGCTCTCCGGTGGGCGCTATGATTACCACGCCAGCACCGCCGCCTTGCAGCGAGAAAGCACCATCAAAGTACATTACCCATTCGCTTGTTGCTTCTTGCACGGGGACGCTAGTCTCTGGAACTTCTTCATCCGACGTTGGGGTCCATTCAGCTATGAATTCTGCCAAAGCTCTGCTCTGTATGGTTGAAGTACTTTCAAACTTGAGGCCAAAGCTCGACAGTTCCAGTGCCCACTCGACGATCCTGCCTGTTGCTTCTGGATTTTGCAATATCCTCTTCAACGGAAAGCGAGTGACCACTGTTATCTCGTGTGCTTGGAAGTAATGGCGCAGCTTTCTCGAGGCCATGAGGAGACCGAAAAGAAACTTCTGCACCCCAGAGTATCTCGATCTAGCCCCCTGGAAGAGGGAACTTACGAAATACACTGGGCGCTGCACCATCTTCTTTCGCACTTCTCCTTGCTCCTGCGCAGAGTTGTCCTTGTCGGGGCCAGAGCTTGCCGGTGGAGCCCCCTGCTTGTCGCTGGACTCGCTCGCCGGAGGTGTGGGCTCTTCCTCTGCCTCCCTTTCCGCTACCAACGCAGCACTAACCACTTGATTGGTTGCCGCTAAGTACAGCATCAACTTTTCTTGTGGTTTAGGTGCGACAAGTATTGGAGTGGAGGACAGGTATCCTTTCAAACCCTGCAGCGCTGCCTCCGCTTCCGGAGTCCATTTCATAGGACCTGCCTTTTTCAAGATTTTGAAGAAAGGCAGGGCGCGTTCTGCAGATTTTGAAATGAACCTACTGAGGGCAGCCACACAACCAGCAAGTCTCCTTACGTCCTTGACGCGCTTCGGGGCTTCGATCTGCTCGATGGCTTTTATCTTGTCGGGATTGGCTTCAATCCCCCTCTGGGACACAAAGAACCCGAGAAGCTTGCCGGAGGGGACTCCGAAGACGCACTTCTCGGGGTTCAACTTGAGCTGGATCTTGCGCAGGTTTGCAAATGTTTCTTCTAAGTCTTGGATCAGGGTATCTTTGCTCTTGCTCTTGACCACTATGTCATCCATGTAAGCTTCTACATTTCTGTGGATCTGTGGCTCAAAAGCAGTGTGCACCACCCTTGCAAATGTTGAGCCTGCATTCTTCAATCCGAAAGGCATGCGAATGAAGCAATATGTGCCACATGGAGTAATGAATGCAGTCTTCTCTTCATCTTCCTTGGCCATAAAAATCTGGTGGTAGCCTAAGTATGCATCAAGGAAGGAGAGCAGCTCACATCCAGCAGTGGAGTCAACAATCTGGTCAATGCACGGCAAAGGAAATGGATCTTTGGGACATGCTTTATTCACATCAGTGAAGTCTATACACAGCCTCCACTTCCCGTTGGCCTTACGCACGACAACTGGATTTGCTAACCACGTCGGATGGATCACGCCTCTAACCAGGCCCGCTGCTTCTAGCTTCTTGATTTCTTCGGCAATGAATTCTTGGCGCTCCACGGCTTGCTTCCCGACCTTCTGCTTGACGGGCCGCGCATGAGGACAAACAGCAAGCTTGTGCTCAATTACCTTCCTGGGAACGCCGGGGATGTCAGATGGTTGCCACGCAAACACATCGACATTCGCCCGCAGGAAGGCAACGAGCGCGCTTTCCTATTTGTTATCAAGTGTGGCACTGATGGTGAAGGTACCACCAGTGCCGTCCTCCTTGGCGGACACCTTCTTGGTTGCCGGTGGAGCGGCCATCCCTTTCTTGCACTTGCCGGTGGAGCTCGATGGAACGTCCTCGACGGCAGCGCAGCACTCCGAAGAGGTGCGTTTGCCGGAGTCGGCCCCAGAGCACTTGCCGGACTTGGTCTTGGTCTTCTTCCCCCCGGGAGCTTCAGCGGCAAGTGTGTTGCTCTCCACCGCGGCTGCTGCATCCCGGTATATCTTGTCGGCGCAGATAAGCGCGTCCTTCTTGTCGCCAGGGACAAAGATGACGCTTATCGGCCCCGGCATCTTGAGTACGTTGTAGGCGTAGTGGGAAGCTGCCATGAACTTGGCGAGGGCAGGACGTCCAAGTATCCCATTGTATGGCAATGGGATATCGGCCACGTCAAAGGTTATCCTCTCCGTCCTGAAGTTGAGTTCCCCGCCAAAGGTCACTGGCAGAGTGATCTTCCCCTTCGGCTTGCTCCTCCTCGGGTTTATTCCTTGGAACGAACCGGTTTCTTCGAGCTCGCCGTCTGGGATCTGGAGTTTCTTGATCACAGCCGAGGAGATCAAGTTCAGGCCGGCCCCGCCGTCAACCAACATTTTGGTGACCTTGAGGTTGCGGATGGTTGGTGAGACCAACATCGGCAAGCACCCGACCGCCGTGGTGCGGTCAGGGTGATCCTCAAGATCAAAAATGATGGGCGTGCTGGACCACTTCAGCAGCCTGCGCGACTCAACGGGCGGCTCTGCTGCGTTTACTTCCCGCACCCACTGCTTCAGTTGGCAGTGGGAAGCGTGCAGAGAGGCGCCTCCGTCGACACACAGAACTTCTGTGGCCTTCTGGAACTCCTGCTCGCTGTTATCACCTTCCTCCATGTCGTCGTCGTCCTCTTCTTCCTCGTCCTTGTCGCGGCCCCGGGGAGGTCGATCACCTTGCCGCTGCTTGGCCTTGCCGCGGCGTCCTCCCCGGCCATTGAATGGACGCTTCTTGCTTGGCTCTCCTCCGCCACCTTGGGCCTTCTCCTTGTCGCGACGCTCGTATTCAGCTTTCTGCTGTTCTACGAGGTACTCGACTCGTTTGCAGTTCGAAAGGTCGTGGCCCTTGGTGCGGTGGATCTTGCAATATTGCTTGTCGGAGCCGTCCTGCTTGTCGGCTGCCGCTACAGGGGCAGGTTCCTTGCCGGAACCGCCAGCCTGTGCTGTCTTGGCGGGAGCCTCCTTGCCGGACTTCTCGACGACCAGCACCTCCTTGCTCTTCTTCTTTCTGTTGTTCCGCCGCCGGCTCTTCTTTGCCGGGGCGGCATCCTCGATGTCGCTTCCCCCTGCGCCTGCATCCTCCCCGGGGAGTCTCCTCCCCTCTTCGGCGCGCGCGCACTTGTCAGCCAGAGCGTAGAGCTCGCTGACATCCCGTATCTTGGTCATGGCCATCTCTTCCCGCATGCGACGGTTACGCATGTTCTGGTGGAACGCGCTGATAACCGCGGCGGGGTGGACGTCGGGAATATTGTGCTGCACGCGGCTGAACCGTTGAATGTACTTGCGCAGGGATTCTCCTTCCTTCTGGGCCAAGATGTGGAGATCACTCTCCTGGCCATGGGGTTTGTGGCCGCCCGTGAAGGCGCCAACAAATTGGTGGCACAGATCTGCCCACGAAGAAATGGAGCCTTCCGGCAAGTGCATAAGCCAAGAACGGACGTTTGGCTTAAGCACCAGCGGGAAGTAGTTGGCCAATATCTTCTCGTCGCGTCCCCCGGCAGCTTGCACCGCGATGGTGTAGATGCTGAGGAACTCCGAGGGGTGCGTCTTGCCGTCGTACTTCTCGGGTACGTCGGGCTTGAAGTTTTTCATGCTGGGCCACTGGACGCGCCGCAGCTCACGGGTCAACGCAGGGCAACCTGCCGCGTACGGCAAGTCGCCTGGTTCACCGGGCGCGTGTGTGTCGACAGCGGTCCCAGCACGTTGATCCGATTGTCGCCGGGCTTCTCGCCGGCGCTCGATCGTCGTCCGAGCATCTTCTTGCCGCCGATCGTCAAGGACTTGGCGCTGGTCCCGTCGAGCCCGCGGATCCGACGACGCCGTGGAGTCGTCGTCGATGTTAATCCGGCGGGGAGGCGTCTTCTGCTTCCGCGGAGGGGAGTGCACGGTGGTTGCACCCCCGGCGGTCTTGTTGCCGTCGGCCTTTGCCTGGTCGACTTGCCGTGGCCGCGATGTCGCCGGCTGCTGCGGCGTGTCGTTGTTGGCGAAGGCGATGAGGCTTTGGATTGTTGCCCTCTAGTCTTCGGCCTTGTCTGCCGCTGGAGGGAAATCGAGGAGCAGTTACGCTCTTGCGAGAGCTTCTGCTGGAGAGGAGGGGAGCGGTGGCGAGCGGTGCGAGGAGCGAGATATGCTCGGACTTCTAACAGGGTTAGAAGGAGCAGTCTCTCGCCCCGGCGACCGCGCCTTGCTCGTGCCAGGACGATGGCCTGGAGCATCCCGCGAGCCTCCGGTTTGTCCTTGGCCCAGCAAGCGGATGGTACCTCCCGTACCACGGCGCTGCTGGCCTATCGTCTGCTGAGATGGACGTGGCGCGTCTACGGACACCGAGGCCTTGGAGTTGGTCCGGCCGTCCGCCTTGTCCTTGGATTTGGCGGTGCCGTGAGTTTCCTCGCCGGCGACCACCCTTCCGCCGGCGTCTCCTCCACCCACCGTTGGTTCTGGTGGCGGGGGAATCGACGCAGACGGGCCTGCGACCTCCGAAACCTTCTTCTTCGGGGCCATGTTGCTGACGAAGTTAATGAAATTGGAGAGGTTGATGAAGAATGCGCCCGCGTGAGCGCCGGATCAGGTTCGCACAACCTCGACGCCCCCTACCTGGCGCGCCAAAGATGTCGGGGGAAACTGTCCACCACGAACACCTATGGGACCGGAGCCCCTTGTACGTTGCGGTAAGGGAGCGGAGGGAGCACAAAGAGCGGATCGAGGAGAGCACGCAGGCAGTTTACCCAGGTTCGGGCCACGCGGACGCGTAAAACCCTACTCCTGCTTGATCTGTATTGAGTTTGTGAACTCGGGAGCTTCCAGTACTAGCTACGCCGAGCCAGAGAGCTATCTAGGTTCCGAACCCTTTCTACGTTGTGCATGGGCCTCCTTTTATAGCTCAAAGGGGTCACCGACAGGTGTCAACGTAGAACAGGGTAAAAATGTAACTTTGGTGGTAGTTGTAATAGTGCGGGAATAGTGCATGAACAGTGGATGAACAGTGGTCTTCACGTAACTTGACAGTGGGGGACAAGGGCATTAAATGCCCGTCACCGTCGACCCCAAAAGCACCCGTCCATGCGTCTCCGTTCGCCACGGCGGTAGCCTCGTCACCGTGGAGTGCCACCGTGTCCCCCAGGCTGCACAGCCATCCGCCACGCGTCCCTGGAAGGGCCCCAGGGCGACGCGTGGGCCGATGAGCTGGAGCGTGGGCACACAGCGCAGGCTTCCCCCGGCAAGCACCTTGCCGGGGTCTTGATCTTGCCGGGCCTGGAAGCTTGTCGCTCCCCGGGCCCTGCCGGGGCGCAGGGTGCGCCGAGGCATGTTTTCTAAAATGCAATCTTCTGGTCTTCCTGACAAGCTCCTCTTGCCAGGGTCTTGCGTTAATGATATAATCTTGAGCCAGGGACGGCCGTCCCGGCAAGCTCCACTTGCCGGGGCCTTGATCTTCTGTCTTGTATACTTTGTTTTTGAATGGCTTTATATGGATCAGAAAGGTCTCCGGCGAGCACGTGGTGAGTCCTGCCGCGGGAAGCTGCTACTGCCCGTGCACAAGTTGGGGTACTAAGGTACCCCTATCTTAGTACACCGACAGTAGCAAAATAATATGGAGATAGTGGTAGCGGCAATAAAAGTAACGATAGTGTTTTTGTAGTTTTTTGAAAGTAACAGCGGAAAAGTAAATAAGCAACAAGCAATATATTAAAAGCTCGTAGGCATTGGATCGGTGATGGGAAATTATGTCGGATGCAATTCATCATGTAAAAGTTATAACCTAGGGTGACACAGAACTAGCTCCAGTTCATCAATGCAATGTAGGCATGTATTCCGAATATAGTCATACGTGCTTATGGAAAAGAACTTGCATGACATCTTTTGTCCTACCCTCCCTTGGCAGCGGGGTCCTATTGGAAACTAAGGGATATTAAGGCCTTCTTTTAATAGAGTACCAGATTAAAGCATTAACACATAGTGAATACATGAACTCCTCAAACTATGGTCATCACCGGGAGTGGTCCCGATTATTGTCACTTCGGGGTTGCCGGATCATAACACATAGTAGGTGACTATAGACTTGCAAGATAGGATCAAGAACACACATATATTCATGAAAACATAATAGGTTCAGATCTGAAATCATGGCACTCGGGTCCTAGTGACAAGCATTAAGCATAGCAAAGTCATAGCAACATCAATCTCAGAACATAGTGGATACTAGGGATCAAACCCTAACAAAACTAACTCGATTACATGATAGATCCCATCCAACCCATCACCGTCCAGCAAGCTTACGATGGAATTAATCACGCACGGTGGTGAGCATTATGGAATTGGTGATGGAGGAAGGTTGATGATGACGATGGCGACGATCTCCCACTCTCCGGAGCCCCGAATGGACTCCATATCAGCCCTCCCGAGAGAGATTAGGGCTTGGCGGCGGCTCCGTATCGTAAAATGCGATAATTCTTCCTTCATGATTTTTTTCTCCCCGAAAGTGAATATATAGGATCTGGGGATACGTCGGTGGAGCACCTGGGGGCCCACGAGGCACGGGGTGCGCCCTAGGGGGGGCGCCCCCACCCTCGTGGACAGGGTGTGGGCCCCCTGGTCTAGATCTTCTTGCAGCTATTTTTTATATTTTCCAAAATAATTCTCCGTGGATTTCCAGGTCATTCCGGGAACTTTTTATTTCTGCACAAAAACAACACCATGGCAATTCTGCTGAAAACAGCGCCAGTCCGTGTTAGTTCCATTCAAATCATGCAAGTTAGAGTCCAAAACAAGGGCAAAAGGGTTTGGAAAAGTAGATACGTTGGAGACGTATCAATCTACTACTATTACTCCACACATCGACCGTAATGATGCTGCATCTAGAGTATTAAGTCTATAAAGAACAGAGTAACACATTAAGTAAGATAACATGATGTAGCGGAATTAACTCAAGCAATATGTTGAAAACCCCAACTTGTTATCATCGATGGCAACAATACAATACGTGTCATATCCCTTTCTGTCACTGGGATTGAGCACCACAATATTGAACCCAAAGCAAAGCACTTCTTCCATTGCAAGAAAAACTAATCTAGTTGGCCAAACCAAACCGATAGTTCGAATAGAAGTACTAAGATATCAAGTCATGCACATAAGAATTCAAAGAAGATTCAAATAATATTCATAGATAAGCTGATCATAAATCCACAATTCATCAGATCTTGGCAAACATACCCCAAAAGAAGATTACATCGGATATATCTCCAAGAACATCGAGGAGAACATGGTATTGAGAATCAAAGAGAGAGAATAAGCCATCTAGCTACTAGCTATGGACCCGTAGGTTTGTGGTAAACTACTCATGCTTCATCAGAAGGGCAATAGTGATGATGTAGATGCCCTCCGTGGTCGAACCCCCCTTCGATAGAGTACTAGAAAAGACCTCCAGATGGGATCTCGTGGATACATAAAGTTATGACGATGGAAAAATGGTTTCGATGCCCCCTCTAGGGTTTCTGGAATATATGTGAATATATAGGCGGAAGAAATAGGTCGGTGGAGTCACGGGGGGGCCACAAGGGTGGGGGCGCCCCCTACCCCCTGAGTGCCCTCCATTCTTGTGGCCGCCTCCTGGCTCCCGTGACTTGCACTCCAAGTCCTCTGTATATCTTCTGGCCCAAGAAAAATCATCGTAAAGTTTCATTCCGTTTGGACTCCGTTTGATATTCCTTTTCTGCGAAACTCAAAATAAGGAAAAATCAGAAACTGGCACTGGGCTCTAGGTTAATAGGTTAGTGCCAAAAATAATATAAAATATCATAATAATGCATATAAAACATCCAAAACAGATAATGTAATAGCATGGAACAATAAAAAATTATAGATACATTGGAAACGTATCATACATACAGTAGTGCTAAAAAATTACAAGTATATAGGTGAAATCGTTTCCGGTTGTAAGTACATCCAACACAGTCAGTCCCCGCTAAACGTTTCCGTTCATATGTACATTCCACAGAGTCGATCCGAGGAATACTTTTCCGTCAGTATGTACATCCCACACAGTTCATCCAAGAAGTACGTTTCCGTTCGTATATACATCCCACACAGTCACTCCAAGGAAAACGTTTCCGTTCGTAGGTATATCACACACAATTTCCCCCATTAAATCGTTTGTGATAGCTTTTCCATTGCACACGATATTAACAATTTTATTCTTTGCGTTATTGAATGCATCACACATGGTGCATAGAAGAGACTGTGTGGCAAAGGCTGTCCATCACACACACTTTTTATGTGGAAAATGTTTGTGCAAGGTGGCCTAACGCAAACAGTTTTCAAGAGGATGTCATGTGTGATTGTTCATTGATCCAACAAGGTTTATTCCTAGAAACTGTGTGCGTTGCGTGAGGTCATTACCCATGGTGTTTTCTCAATAACCGTTTGCAATAGAAAAATCAAATTAGCAAGCTAATTGCCCTATTATTAATAATCCATTTATTAATCTAATTGACATTTCATATTAAGCACACAATATATTTCATTTCCATATTAAGGAAGTAGGATTTAATAATTGGAATACATCCGAGTACAACATCATATAGCTTCAGCACTCAGCTACCCCATTACACAACTGCACCAGAACCAAGTTTCACATGCAACATCTAGAACCTTTCGAAATTAACATCATAGACGGTACATAGACAGACGCATCTCATCTGGAAAACTGCTGAAGCGGCAAGCGAATATTGAGCCTTCATTGATGTTGAAGGTCTTTACAGCTTTTGGCTAGTGTATGTGGATGATTTTCTGTCCATCCTTCGTCCTCTTCAGGAACACTTCAATATTGAATCGTGGGTGTTGTATGGAAACCTTCTTCGCCGCCTGACCATAGAGGTGGTGTAAGAGGTAATCACCAGTGAACTGCTTTGGAAAGGCCTGAAAACAAGGATGTGCATAAATGTCTTCTCTATATTGGAAATGGGGCAGAGGAGTAAAAAAGGCAAGGTATAATAGTTAGTACCATCTTGTAGTGAACTAATGTCTTTTTCATTGTGCAGACAAAGATCTTGTTGTTTTTTGTCGCTAATTTCTTTATCCTATAATATTTTTGAGTTTCTTGACTTGACTAATACTCCCTCCGTCCCAAAATAAGTGACGCAAAAGTGACTCAACTTTGCACTAAAGTTAGTGCAAAGTTGAGTCACTTTTGCGTCACTTATTTTGGGACGGAGGGAGTATTCATGGAGAACTCATTTCCCCATATGCAAAAAGGGTCGAACAGTGGGTCAAAACCTCTGACAGCAGGACCTACATGTGCAAGACCAAATTATTAAAAACCTAAATATTAGAATGGTTCCTGCAATTGCACAATAATGTTCTATTAGACAAAGGACCATGCATGTGCTAACCTCGATTGTAAACCTCAATGCTTCCCATTGTTTCCCTGCAACGCACATAAGGTAGTTGGTCATCGCATTGCAGAATTAAACCAAGCAGTTAACTAAACACCACAACTAATGAATCAAACATTAACTGAACACCACATTGCACAATATAACACACTCCTAATAGAAGATCATACAGTTAACCAAACCAAGCATGCTTAACAACTTGGAAATATAGCAATTGTATTTGTTTCTCATGTATTTAGTACAACCAAATTCAATTTATTTTTCACATGGTATACAATAACACAATGCACCCACAACAATTGAACATCGCATTGCAAAATTGAACCAAACAATTAACTAAACACCAAAACAAATGAACCAAACATTAACTAAGCACGTCATTGCACAATGTATAACATACTAGAAGGTCAGACAGTTAACCTAACCAAGCATGCTTGACAACTTGGGAATATAGCAATTGTATTCGTTACTCACGTATTTTGTAAAGATAAATTCGATTTATTTCTCACATGAAGACAATACAAAATTGCAGCCTGAAGAATTGAACATCACATTTGCAGAATTGAACCAAATAATGAACTGAAGACGACCTCTAATTAACCAAACAGTTAATAAGTGAGCACCACATTGCACAACATATAGAGCATATACACTAGAGCAACAAATTGCATGGTAAAATTAGATAGCACAATTCACTAGAATTTGTTAAGGAAAGGCAAGAGCATCACACGCAACGGGTAAATCAAGCATGCTTAACCGGCGTAGCTAGCAAACTGAACATGGGTCCTTATAGTGAGCTAATAAGACAAGCTACTCCTCGTCGTCGGAGATATCGATGATGATTGGCTCTATGGACATGGAAGAGGGCGAGGCCTCCACATTGTGGGTGCCCTCCACATTGGCTCCTTGGACATGGAATAGGGCGTCGGCGTGCCAGGCGTCAATGTTGGCCTCGACGGCGAGGTTCTCCTCCAAGATCTAGGGTGGACACGAATGGCAGCCATCGCTACCTCATCTGCACGTGCGACCACGATTTGCTTCTCCACTACAAATGCTCCTTGAGCTCCTGCCTATACTGTGTGCACCATGGCTTAGGGCGGCGCTTATTTTGTGGAGGGGTCGGTGATTTGGCTGGAAGGTGTCATGCCGGCGGTCGGGGCATCTGGGATGCGGAAGGAGGAGGAGGATGGGGGCCGGGTGTCGATTACCTATCTGGATAGATGAGGCCGAGCAGCGTGAAGGAGGGTCGCCGGCGAGGAGGCGGTGCTGCAAGCAAGGAGTGAAGGCTTCAACTTGGAAAGGAAGACAGTAACAGGGGAAATGTGCTTTTTGGTAAGGGGAAGGGGCGGGGAGGTAGATATTTCCGCGGAAGCCGAAAATTTTGAATCGGTGCAGCGAAAAAACTGGTGCGCAAAGTGTCATGAGACACGGTCCCTTATTCAGAACTGTGTACGATATGTGAACATCAGAAACGATTCAGATAGCTTAACCCGTGTGTGATGAGTTTGAACGTCAAACAGTTTGGTTCAAATTTCCCTGGTTACAGTGGTCATCCACGTCATTAAATAATTTGGGTACACAAAGGGGACTACAGTACACAAATTTCCCTAGTTACAGTTTGAACTTCTTAATCGAGCAAGTTCAACAATTAAACAGAGATAGCTGACCTAAACATTACTCTAACAAATTAAATATCAGCGCTGTTATTTAAACAAAACAAAGAGTACTACTACGGCTGGTGCTCATCGATCTCTGTCGCCTCCTCCATGTCCAGCTCGCACCTGACGGTCTCCCGGGGAAGGGGCTCCATGGCATCCATCACACCATACTCGGCAAGCATCTCGCCATCCGTGTCCGCCATCTCTTTGGAAAAGGCCACCACGAGCTGGGCGTGGGCGGCCATGATTTGGGCTTGGACGGGCTCCGTCGTGGCAAGGTATGCGGCGAAGGAACAGACAGTTGCTCGAACGCTCTCGGCGATTGCCAACTCATCGGCCATGGGTTGCCGACCGTTTTCGGAGAAGCTTCGTTCGATTTGTGCGGTGACCGCCACGAGCTGGGCGTGGGCGGCCTAAATATGGTCGTGGGCAGCCTCCATCAGGGCTAAGGCCGTCGCTGTGGAAGGGATAGCTACAGTGCCGCTCTCGCCAGTTGCTATCCCCGAGGCAGATGTTGCTACCGCCACCTAAGAAGTAACAACAGTCGTTTGGGCTACCTTGGCCACCCGGTCGCAGATTGCGGCCGCCCTCATGCACCTTGTTAGCACGCGCAAGGCGGCTGCGGCCATGCTTTCGCCGGAGTGGGCCACCAAAGTTTCCCTAACAACGCGGGTCCACGTCCCCATCTTTCATCGACGACGATTGAATAATGAAATGATATTTGGGGAGCAACCTAGTGTGCTTGACACGCCGGCTGTGGACTGTAGCCGACGCACCTTCTCGTGTAAGCCATGGCGTACTATACTCCGACGGTGCTCCAAGATATATTGTACTACATCTCACACGGTTGGTGATAATAAACTGTGTGCGATCTTCTTGAGTTTTTATCCTCATTTGAATTACATAATGGGGTCACAACGACAATGGAGGGTGTTTGAATTGCTAGAACTTTTATCTGCAGTGAACATGCAACTATATGTGTGTCGTAAAAAAATTGGAATTATTCAGGGTTTGTTTGGACATTTTATACATTAAATTGGGTTTCTAGCCATTTCAGGTGCACAATTCAAGATTAAACTACATGCACATGCTCTGGTGCACCAACATGGGTTGTAAAATCATATATGTGACCATGGGTTTATGCTTATGTCCCATGCAAGAAATGAGGATGAATTTCGAACACCATGGCACCGTGGCTCTCCGGCAAACGTTGAGGTACTTGCTTTTGTAATTCTAGTAAATCCAAAACACGTCAGAAATTCATGAACCTTGGCATGCTATCATGGAATGGCATCAACATGCTGGGGTAAAAAATATTGTCCCATTTGGGGCAAGTAATGGTATAAGCTTCTCACAAACCAGAGCTTCTCACAAGAAGCCTCATGGTTCCATTAGAGAAACGTGTCACCTTTGTGGACAAAACTATATTCGTCGCCTCTTCTTGCTTTCAATTTTTTCCTGGTGTCAAAATAGAACAATAGGAGTGTCGTGTTAAATTTTGAAATTTTTTGGGGATCGTTTGGACATTTTTGAGCTACATGCACATGCTCCAGTGCATATAAATGGGTTCAAAATTCAGATGTGTGTCCTTGGTTGCATGCTTAAGTCCCATGCAAGAAATGAGAATGAATGTGAAACACATTGCCACCGTCGTTCAGCCGCTAACATTTAGATACATGTTTTTTAAATTCTAGTAAATAGAAAAAGCGTGTGAAATTTATGAAACTTGACATGCTAGCATGGAATGACATCAACATGCCATGGTAAAAATATTGTCCCATTTGGGGCAGGTTGGGGTATAAGCTTCTTAGAAACTAGAGCTTCTCACAACAAGCCTCATGGTTTCGGTAGGGAACGTTTCACCTTTCTGGACGAAACGATATCTGTTGCCTCTTCTTGATTTCAATTTTTTTCTAGTGTCTACATAGAACAAAATGAGTGTTGTGTTATGTTTAGGAAAATTTTGGGGTTCATTTGGACATTTTTATACATTAACTGAGTTTTCTATGCATTTATTTGCATAATTCAAATTTGAACTACAGGCACATGCTCTAGTGCATGTAAATTGTTTGAAACATCAACTATGTGTCCTTGGCTGCATGCTTAGGTCCCATGCAAGAAATGGGAATTAATGTCAAACACCCTGCCACCGTCGTTCGGCCGCAAACATTGAGATACATGGTTTTTAAATTCTAGTAAATACAAAACTCGTCTGAAGTTCATGAAAGTTGACATGCCATCATGGAGCGGCATCAACATGCTGTGGTAAAAACTTGTCCCATTTGGGGCAGGTTTGCGTATAAGTTTCTCGCAAACGAGAGCTTCTCACAAAAAGCCTGGTGGTTTCGTTAGGGTACATGCCACCTTTGGGGACGAAACGATATCCGTTGCCTCTTCTTGCTTTTAAATTTTTTTGAGTGTCAACATAGAACAACGGGAGTGTTGTGTCAATTTTTTGGATTTTTCGGGGTTCGCTTGGACATTTTTATACATTAACTCGGTTTTCTAGGCATTTTATGTGCATAATTCAAATTTGAACTACATGCACATGGTCCAATGCAGAAAATGGGTTGACATATGAAATGTTTGTCCTTGGGTGCATGCTTAGGCCCCATGCAAGAAATGGGAATGAATTTCAAGCACCAGTGCACTTTTGATTGCTGGCGAAACGTTGAGATACTTTGTTTTTAAATTCTAGTAAATCCAAAACTCGTCCAAAATTCATGAAACTTGGCATGCTATCATGGAGCGGCATCAACATGTCGTGGTAATTTTTTTATCCCATTTGGGGCAGGTTTGGGTATAAACTTCTCACAAACCTGAGCTTCTCACAACAAGCCTGATGGTTTCGGTAGGGAACGTGCCACCTTTGGGGACGAAACGATATCCATTGCCTCTTATTGCTTTCAAAACTTTTCTAGTGTCAACATAGAACAACATGAGTGTTGTGTTAAATTTTGGAATATTCGGGGTTTGTTTGGACATTTTTACACATTAACTGGGTTTTCTAGGCATTTTATGTGCATAATTTAAATTTTAACTAGATGCACATGCTCCAATGCATATAAATTGGTTGAAAATCCAGATCAGTGTTCTTGGGTGCATTCTTAGGTCCCATGCAAGAAATGGGAATGAATTTCAAACACCAAGGCACTATTGATTGCGGGCAAAACGTTGAGATACTTTGTTTTTAATTTCTAGTAAATCCTAAACTCGCCTGAAATTCATGAAACTTGGCATGCTATCATGGAATGGCACCCGACATGCTTTGGTATTTTTCGTGTCCATTTTGAGAGAAGGCGCACTCGAATAACAACCAACAAAGGCATTTAAGAAAAGTAGCTGCCACTTTAAGACCTCAAATGTTTGTATAATTTATATCGTGTGCGTTCTGTTAGACATTCATGTGACACCACATGTGTAGCTTTTAATGGCTATAGGAGGTGCCGTGCGAACAACTGGTTGATTGAACGGGAGGCGTGCGAGCGCAGTCTGGTGTGCAGGTTGACCGAGAGGCATGCAAGCTGTCCTCCAATGCGCAGGCTCACAGGGAAGCGTGCAAGTTGTACGCTGCACAGGCTCACTGGGAAGCGAGCCCTCTGACTTCCGTGGCTGCCCGCGTTGCTCGGATCCTCTCCATTAATGGTGCCCAAGTCGTTGTTTAATACGGGCGGCCTTACTGTTCGCCTCCCATTCCCCTCCCTCCCGCAGACCTCCACCAACGCCATGTCGGAGAAGGATCATCTGCCACTAGTCTTCAAGTTTGGTGAAGTCGACTCCAAGCCGGAGGAGATAGAAAGTAAGGACAAATGGGGCCTCATGGACATGGCCCTGAATGAGCTGGCCACGACGGTTGCTGCCCCCACGCACATCCCAGTTCCCATCCTGCCCTGCGCCAGCGACCATCCCCATAGCACTGACGGGCTAGTCGTCGAGCACTATCACAGAGCTGGAATCCGCGAGCGCCAGTGAGGTCTCCGTGGACCCGCGCGAGCTCGTGTACATGCCAGCGCCCGTGCCCATGCCCGTGCGTGCCCCTCCACCCATCGCGGTGCCATTCCCCGTGCGTTGGCCTGCACCTGCAACGCCCGTGCGCGTGCGCGTGCCCCCCTCAGTGGCATGGGTCGCCGCCATCGATCGATACCTTGCAGCGCCGCCAGTTGCCGTCCTCCGGCGCCCCGCATGTCGATCGCGTGATGACACGATGTTTGGTTTCCAGGTGAAGAACATTATGTGATGCCTTGAAGACTTCAACAACGGTGTCCCATAGGACGACAACGACAATCCTGGCGCAGCACGCCGCCTCCGCCGATGCCGGAGATAGTTTTTATTTTGTTTAATAATGTATTACGATCATATGATTATAAATTCGCAGTGTGACTGAATGAAAGATATGGTTTGAACAAACTTGCGTTTTTCTCTCTTAATGTACAGACTTGTCAAACGATTTTCTTTTGAAAAAACATCACTGGTTTTTAAATATAAAACACTCATCCCAAATGTTTTAGTTAGAACACCCGTATGCAAACCGACAACTGCCCCAGGAAGCCACGGGAAAATGTGCAAAGCAGGATTTGTGCAGCTCTTGATCACAAATGTTTTAGATAGAACACCAGTGTATAAAGTGAGAGCTATGGTCTTCCCCCGTAAGTCAAGGCAAAATTCGCAGCGCATGATTTGTGCATCTCTTCAACGCAAATGATTCAGAATGAATACGGTATGCAAAGCCAGACTTCGGTGCCAAGCCAAGAGAAAATGTGCCGAGCAGGATTTGTACATACCTTCAACGCAAATGGTTGTTTTGGATGACCCGTGTGCAACCACGTACATACAATTTGGTAAGATTTGCATCTGTCATATTGGGTATATTGCCATTTGTCAAACTGGAAAGATTGACATTTGTTGATCTAGTAACATTGCCATTTGTCAACCTTGTAACACTGCGAGTTGTCAAAATATGCAGTTGAAAATCACCAACACTATCTAATTTTTGCAACTAAAATTCAGTAATTAAGCATAGATTTCATTCATAGATTAAGTAGCCGTTCTTTATACAAACGGTTCAACTCGACAGCTGAACCGACCAAACTTTTCCACAAAGTGTGCCAACCACGTACTGAAATAACTAGTTCAACTATATATACTAGCTAATTTTAAGTACGTTCTACAGTTCCACCACATCTATAGTCAGATGAACTGAACAAAATAGCCCCTAAATACTACTACTACGGAGGGACTTTTTACTACTTTCGGCAGCCTCTCCTCTGCCGAGCATGCTCAGTAAGAGGCAGAAGAGGAGGAGCCTACCAACGAACTGGACAACTGCAATACGGTGCCTGCCGTTGCTGCACCTTCAGCGACGCTCACCTCGAACGCCCTCCGCCGCTCCAGACGACCCCTCTCGAAGTGGTGGTTCTCCTTGTAGATCTCCTGATTCCTCTCATGTACGACAACGTGTGCTGCGGCCACGGCGGCGGTAAGGCTATTTGCATGCTCGATGAGGTGCTCCTCCTCCTCCCGGAACTCGGTATAGCGCGCAAGGTCGCTGACGCACGTGCGGGCCTCCTCCTCCGCCTCGTGCCTTCGGGTGGCGGTGGCGGAGCGGGTGATGACCCCGGCGGTCAACGGTGGGCTGGCGGCCACGGTAGCCGACGGTGGGGTGGCGGCCACGACAACCACCTCCCGCCTTTGGCCAGAGCAGCCGAGCAGTTGATGGCCACGGTGGCATGCAGTGGGATGGCGGCCACGATGGCCACCTCCCGCCCGGCCGTGACGGCGGAGCGGGCGATGGCCCTAGCTTTCGACGGTGGTGTGGCGGCCACGGTGGCAGACGGTGGGGTGGCGGCAACGGCAGCCGACAATAGCTGCCGACGGGCAGCGACGACAGAGCGTGTGGTGGGTGTTCCGCGAACACCCAACAGGGACGCCAAGCGCACTACACTACGCTGGGGACTGCGCCGCCGCCGCAGTGTAGCCTCCCAGCTGGAGCCGTCCTCTGATGACGACTGAGTGGCGGAGCGATGACGACGGACCCGTGCCATTGACGATTGTGGGAGAAGCATACGAGATAAGCTATAGGGAGGGAGGGGAAATGCAACGCGGGATTCGCCGGCCGTGAGGGTTTATATAGCAGGCTGATAAGCATAGGGGTTTTGGGGGCTTTCATCGGCTCACGCGGGAAGCTTGCGCGAGAACCTGCGCGGTTGCGCGGAAACGGGCTCACCACTGTTTGGCCAAAAGAATGCCTCCGCGCGCTGCTCAAGCTTGTGCTCTAAGCCGTCTGCGGCAGCAGGGTGACAAGACGTGCGAGAGGAGGACGAAAGGACACGTACACATACGGTTAATAAAATAAAAATGTTTGTGATTAAATTACCTACTACCCTCGTCCTGGTTTATATATAAGTCGTCTATGTATTTTTGTGCCAAATTTGGACTATAGATTTAAATAATAAAATACGAATGCATGTTGCTAGAGATTATATCATTGGATTCATAGTTGAACATAGTTTCCAATTATGTAATTTTTGTAACATGCATTAACATTTTCTTGGTTAAGTTAACACGTCCGCTCTCTACGCAGCGACACAACTTCGACCGACTTGTTTACGACCATTTCCCACGTGTTCAACTGCTCTATGCGTGTGGTTGCTTGCGGTTGAGGCGGCTGCAGCGCGCTCTGCTCGTGTCACGCTGCGCGCTCTACTCTCGCGTCCCTCCAGGTGCTTTGCCCTCATCCCTCCAAGCGCACTGCTAGTGTTTGGGGCCGGCGCATGATCACACACGTTCGTGTGCATGTGGTTGCACCGGGTGCGGCGCGACGATGCAGTTACCCGCTGCAAAAACTACCATGCGGACGCACCGAGAATCAAGGCTGCCCGGCCCCCATTTATTCCCGCGGCCATTTACTTTCATCTCTCGCGCCACATGACACAATGAACGCACCCATGACGACGCATACAGAGAGGACATCCAATGGTTCCAATGGCGCTCCCTCTGGCTCCAATGGCACTCCCAGCGGCTGACGATGACAACAACGGGCAGTTCACCACGCATCACGTAGTGGACACCCATGTGAGGGGGAAGGCCCTCTCGAT
>LR738712.1:451639793-451669146 GCA_902687465.1 Secale cereale
ATATATATATATATATATATATATATATATATATATATATATATATATATATATAGGGTGGGTCTATTATGATAACACCCCTCAAGAGTCTTATTCTAATAACACCGGCATTATTCTGCACACCACCCAACAGATCGCCGCCGCCCCTCCCCTCCAAACCTTCTTCCATGGCAGCGGCTTGGGAGCACCGCCGCCTGTAATGCCCAGGATGGGACTATACCACCTACGTGTCGAGGAACGACTTAAAGGTATAAGCCCATTCTGGAATGATCTCAAGTTCGGTATCTTTGCACATCTCATGTAAAAATAGGGATGAAAGCGAAAAAGATAGTTGGCTTACACTCGCCACGTCACACAATTCATTACATAGCAAAACATCATTCAAATAACATCACAACCCGTCTACGGGTGAAGAACCAAATGAAAGATACCAAACATACATAAAGCCACAGGTCCGAATCGCCCCTAGTAGAAACCACTACTGATCGTCGGGATAGTGCACATGGTAACGGCTACGTTCCTCGTCGTACTCCCAGTATAGCTCGGAGCCGTCACCTGAATAGATCACCTGAGTACCTGCATCTGGTGTGGTGTAGAATCTGTGAGCCAGAGAGGACTCAGCAATCCTGTTCCCGGGTAACAGAACTATCTAAGCCTTGGGTGTGGAACAAGGCTGAAGAAAGAATAAAAGGCTGCAGCTGCACTAGCACTAGCTTACGTAAAATAAGAGCGAGAAGAGAAGTGCCTCGGACGATGAAGTGATCACGAAGTGATCCTAACTAAAACACGACAATCATAACCCCACCGTGTTCACTTCCCGAACCCCTTTCGGAAAATGACCGTCACGGTACTCACGCTGGTAGTGTGTTCTGAACATGGTGTCAAGTTTTCTACAACCGGATATTAACAAATTCCCATCTACCACATAACCGCGGGCACGGCTTTCGAAAGTTCAAATCCCTGCAGGGGTGTTCCAACTTGGCCCATGACAAGCCCACGATCCGCGGAGTTGCAACTCCAAGGTGGGAAGGCCCAAGTATCCTCGGAATCCTGTGCTCAAGATACTTCGACTAAGGTAAGGCTAATCCAGCAAATCCTCCCGGCGTGTCGACACCCTGAAAGTAGCCACGCGTATCTAGTCTCAGGCCACGACCGGATGGGCGAAGCTACGGGTTTTTACCAGACCTCGGGTTCCCCCAAGGTGGCCCCGCAGGCTCCCCCAATCAAAGGTTTGCATAGGTAGGGTGGTTAAACAGATTCATGGTTACAATAGGAGGCTAACAGGAAAACATGGGCATCGAGGCAATAAGCTAAAGAGCGAGACTTCTAGCAATAGGCAAAGATAGTAATGATATCTGGGTCAGGTCATCTTGCCTGTCGAGTCGTCGATGGGATCGTAAGAAGGCTCCTCTGTCTCAACCTCGGTAGTAACCTCGTTCTCGTACTCGGTCTCGGCTTCCGGCTCTACTCAACACAAAACACGCGAGGCACGAAATCAAACAAGATGCAATGCGCAAGCTACAGGATGCATGGCTGATGCACTAAGGAAGCACTGCAGAGACACTTAGGATGCACAGCAAGACAACATAGGAAACACAGAGATACATCACAAGGAACATGACAATATGCATCAAGCAAGATACTTCAAAAAATGTTAACAAGATGATATTATGAATCTACATGCAAAACCACACAAGTTTCATATAGGACTTGCTCAAAACGGAGCAACGGGCTAAAAGATACACCCGAAACAAGAAACAAAGCAAAGCTGAAATTAACAGCCACATAGCAACTTCCGAGCAAGAAATATATATTCTACAGCACTCAAACATGGTGACAACAAGCATGGACATGAAGTATACATATCCTACAGCAAACAACTCCATTGGAGCATCTCCATGGGAGGCATGGATCAATAGCAACAAGCTACCACATTTTGAACATGACAACAAAGACCTGACAGCAGTATTTTATATCAACTTGGGAGCAAGAATTAAATATGCAACAGCCACCCAAATGAGCATGTGAGAGCATGAATGGATAGCCAACAACATATACAACAAGGAATCATCAATAGTCACCCCAAAACTAACATGGATTTGCCTAGAACAACAAGCAAACATAGCATCTGGATATTACAGATTCCAGACTTAGTGAAATTTCACTCAGTGTTAAAACAACAGTATTATCATGGCATGTTTGTGAGCAAGTTTAAGTCACCTCAAAGCATAACATGGCAAGTGGTTTGCACCACAGCAAAGTACACATGATGGGGAGTCCAAAACATATACGCATGCAACATGGGGACAACCACATCAATAGCAACGAGCTCCTCAACTAGGCATCTCGTAACAAGTCTAACAACCTAACAGCCACAAGCACTTTTGCAAAGGAGATAAACATGGCAATATGAATTCCATCATGCAAGCTAAAGCAACCAACATGTAGAGCATCTCATGATGAACATGTGGACGTATCATTTGCTTCATTTGGATAAACATGCATCAAGTTATCACATATCAAACATGGCATGAAAACAACTAATAGCAGTAGTTTATAACAAGTAGCACTCTTCTCATGAAGATTAAGACATCTAGATGGACTCAAACATGCATGGCACAATGGAACAAAACATAGTACATGTCACCACGATCATTTTGACATA
Source organism: Secale cereale (assembly GCA_902687465.1). Classification (NCBI taxonomy): domain Eukaryota; kingdom Viridiplantae; phylum Streptophyta; class Magnoliopsida; order Poales; family Poaceae; genus Secale; species Secale cereale. The sequence goes on from LR738712.1 coordinate 451,642,459, forward strand.
TTATATGCACAAATCGGACAAGCACAGTAAAAGTTATCCTCATCACAAAAATGCATCAGACAATGAAAAACACTAAGGACTTAGAAGAAAAACAGAGGGGTCAACCTCCGCGTGTCGGGTCTGGCCAACGGAGCGGGTAGCAGCGGTCAACGGGTCCGCGGGTCGGACGGATCGGGCACCGGGTGCGGGTCGGAGCGGCGGATCGGACCCGCTAGGGTTTCCCCAGGTCCGGCGCCTGGCTCGATCGGATCGGCGGCGGGGCCTTCGAACGGAGCAACGAGGGCAGTGGCCGGCGGCTGGCCCGGGCGCCCGGCGGCGAGGGTCGCTGGAGGAGGTGGCTGGTAGGTGGAGCTCCCGGCGCGGCGGCATGAGCTCTCCAGCGAGCGTAGACGGCAGCGGCGGCCTTCGCAAGGAGCTCGGGCGGCGCGGCTGTTGAAGGGCGGCGGACCTCCGGCCGGCGGCGGCGCGGCGGGGCTCTGGCCGACGGGGCTCGACGGGGACGAAGGAAAAGGGGCGGCGCGGATCTGGCCCAGATCGAAGCAGCGCTACGGGCCGGCGCTGGGCCTGCAGGCCCGCGCGGTGGGAGCGGCGGCGGTGGAAGCACTGTGCGGCGGCGGTGGAAGCACTGTGCAGCGGCGGTGGAAGCACTAGGGTTTTGGACGCAAAATTGGAGGGGGTGGACGTTTATATAGGCACAAGGAGCTAGGAGAGTCCAAAAGAGGAGCGGTTTTCGGCCACGAGATCACAATTGAACGGCCGAGATGATGGGAATGGTTTGAGCTGGGTTGGTGGGCTGTTGGAGGGGGGTTCTGAGCCTCAAAGAGGAGGTACTTTTAGCCCATGAGGATACCCGTTGGAGTACCAAACGAACTCCAAACGCGACAAAACTTGGCAGGCGGGTTACACGTATCAAAACAACATCGCACGACAAGTCTCACGCCATTCCGGAAACGTTACACAGCCAAACACGAAAGGAGGACTCGGGGAAGACATGGCCACGTGTGAGAGCGTCGGAACTCGAAACAGACAACGGGAAGGAACGAGTGGGGCCGGATGCAAACGACAACACAAATGCAATGCAATGCACATGACAACATGACATGGATGAATACACACACGCACACGACAAAACGATGAAAACCCGAAAGACGAAGAACCCGGGATGGAACTGATGAAGCCAAAGTTATATATTGCCACAAAGGGAAAGTATTACATCCGGGGCATTACAAACTCTCCTCTACTACGAAAAGATCTCGTCCCGAGATCTAGGACTGGAAGAAGGAAGGGTACTCGGAACGAAGGTGATCTTCTCGTTCCCACGTAGCTTCTCGGTCGGTATGGTGTGACCACTTGACTTTCAAGAACTTGATTGACTTGTTGCGGGTCTTGCGCTCAGTTTCTTCGAGAATAGCAACGGGGTGCTCTCGGTAAGACAAGTCTTGTTGAAGATCAATCTCCTCAAACGGAATGGTGCGTTCAGGTGTCTTGAAGCACTTGCGGAGTTGAGACACATGAAACACATCATGAACATTAGCGAAGTTGGAAGGGAGCTCAAGTTGATAGGCTAGATCGCCTCTTTTGCCAAGGATCTTGAAAGGGCCCACGTATCTAGGAGCAAGCTTTCCTTTGATACCGAATCTTTGGGTGCCTTTCATAGGAGAAACACGGAGATAGACATGATCCCCAATGTTGAAGGCCAAATCATGATGCTTGCCGTCATAGTAGCTCTTCTGACGCGACTGAGCGGCCTTGAGATTCTCACGTATGACTTTGCACATTTCTTCGGCTTCTGAGATCAAGTCATTGCCAAGAAGTTGACGTTCCCCAGTCTCGGACCAGTTGAGAGGGGTACGTCACTTTCTGCCATAGAGGATTTCAAACGGAGCTTTGCCGGCACTTGCTTGGAAGCTGTTGTTGTAAGAGAACTCGTCAAACGGAAGGCAATCTTCCCACTTCATGCCAAAAGAGATGACACAAGCTCTGAGCATGTCTTCTAGGATCTGATTCACTCTCTCGACTTGACCACTAGTCTGAGGGTGAAATGCAGTGCTGAAACGGATCTTAGTGCCCATGGCAGACTGAAAGGAGTCCCAGAACTTGGATGTGAACAAACTTCCACGGTCTGAGGAGATAACTTGAGGAATGCCATGTAAGGACACAATTCTGGAAGTGTACAACTCTGCCAGTTGAGCTGCATTGATGGATTCTTTGACTGGAAGGAAGTGAGCTACTTTGGTAAGCTTGTCAATCACCACAAAGATAGAATCATTCCCTCTCTTCGACTTGGGAAAGCCAGTGACGAAATCCATTTCAATGTGGTCGAATTTCCACTCGGGAATAGGAAGAGGTTGGAGAAGACCGACTGGACGTTCATGCTCTGCCTTCACTCTTCTGCAGACATCACGTTCATTCATGAATTGGGCAATCTCCCTTTTCATGCGAGTCCACCAGTAAGATTGCTTGAGGTCTTGGTACATCTTGGAACTTCCAGGATGAATCGACAGGAGGGAGTCATGTGCTTCGTTCATTATGAGCTTCCTGAGATCACCCTTGGGAACCACAAGTCTGTCCTCAAAGAACAAGGTATCTCTCTCATCAACGCGATAGCACTTGTATTTGGGAGTACCCTTTGCAATACCATGTTTCACTTTCTGCACCATAGCATCACTGAGTTGGGCCTCACGGATCTAATCTTCCAAGGTAGGAGCAACTTGAAGATTTGCAAGAAAGCCTTGCGGAACAACTTGGAGGTTGAGCTTCCTGAATACTTCACAAAGCTCAGGCTGGAACGGCTTGATAAGGAGACTGTTGCAATATGCCTTTCTGCTCAAAGCATCTGCAATGACATTGGCCTTGCCAGGTGTGTATTCGATGCTTGGATCATACTCTTGGATCATTTCAACCCAACGAGTCTGGCGAAGGTTCAGGTTCGGCTGTGTGAAGATGTACTTCAAGCTCTTGTGATCGGTGAAGATGTCGACTTTTCTGCCCAACAGAAGGTGTCTCCACGTAATCAAAGCGTGTACCACAGCTGCTAGCTCGAGATCATGTGTGGGGTAGTTCTTCTCACTTGGCTTCAGCTGACGAGAAGTGTATGCCACAATCTTCTTGTCCTGCATTAGCACACCACCAAGTCCTTGAAGAGAAGCATCACAGAATACTTCGTAGGGCTTGGACTCATCTGGAGGGGTAAGAACTGGAGCAGAGATGAGCTTTTCTTTGAGAGTTTTGAATGCCACATCACAATCCGGAGACCAGTTGTACTTGACATTCTTCTGCAGCAAGTTGGAGAGAGGCTTGGCAATCTTGGAGAAGTTCTCAATGAACCTTCTGCAATAGCTAGCAAGGCCAAGAAAGCTTCGGAGTTGCTTGACGTTCTGAGGAGGTTCCCAGTTGACAATCGCTTCAACTTTCTCGGGGTTGACTGCAATACCGTCAGCGGAGATGATATGGCCCAGATACAAGACCTTATCGAGCCAGAATTCGCACTTGGAGAACTTGGCATAGAACTTATGTTCACGGAGTCTGTCGAGAACCAGACGGAGGTGCTTTTCGTGATCCTCTTCATTCTTGGAGAATACCAAGATGTCATCCAGATACACAAGCACAAACTCGTTGGTGTAGGGGTTGAAAATGTAGTGCATCATTCTCGAGAAGGTAGGTGGAGCATTAGCGAGGCCAAAGGACATGACTGTATATTCATAGGAGCCATAGCTCGTTCTGAAGGCAGTCTTGTGGATATCTTCTTCACGAATGCGAATTTGGTGATAACCCATTTGGAGATCGAGCTTTGAGAACACTTTAGCTCCTTTGAGCTGCTCGAATAGTTCATTGATGTTGGGGAGCGGATACTTGTTCTTTATTGTCTTCTTGTTCAATGGCCGGTAATCAACGCACAGGTGCTCCGTGCCATCCTTCTTCTGGACAAATAAGACACCACAGCCCCAAGGAGACATACTAGGCCTGATCAGACCCATACGCTCTTGTTCATCAAGCTGTTTCTTCAACTCCTTCAACTCTTCAGGGGAGAGCTTGTACGGACACCGGCATGCTGGCTCAGTACCAGGCTCGAGTTCAATGACAAATTCAACTTGACGATGTGGGGGCATGCCTGGAAGTTCTTCAGGAAAAACGTCTTCGTATTCGTTTACCACCGGAATTGGAGAGATGGCATTAATCTCGCCCTTGTCATTGAGAGAGAAAAGCCTGATTGTGTTATCCCGAGAGGCGAAGATAATCACGTCTTCGTTAGGATGAGTAATCTTGACTTCCTTATTTGCACAATCAATGTGAGCATCATGCTGAGAAAGCCAATCCATCCCGAGAATAAGATCAATGTCGGAATTGCCGAGAACAACCGGAGAAGCCAGAAAGCGGTAATCACCCATGCGAATAGATACATCCAGAGCATATATATTAGAAGTCATACGTCTCCCCGGAGAAATAACTTGCAACTCCCTAGGCAAATTTTTGGTGACAACATCATGCTTGGATGCAAATGGATATGACATGAAGGAACATGATGCACCCGAATCAAACAACACTTTTGCAGGAATAGAGTTAACTGAGAGGTTACCAAGTATCACATCTGAAGAATTCTCTGCTTGAGCTGCATTCATCAGATTCACTCTTGCTTGCTTGGGATTGTGCTTGACAATAGCAGTGCTGACAGGTGGAGGAGGCGGAAGGCGCCTTGGGTTGGGGCACTTGTTAGCATAGTGACCCTTCTGAGTGCACTTGTTGCAAACCACTTCTGAGAGAGGACGGTAATGAGGAGCACTTGACTTGGAAGCTTGAAACTGATTCTTTGACTGGTTGCTTGGGTTGGGTGGGTGGGAGAAACCACGGCCACCAGAGTTCTTGTTGTTGTTGTAGAGAGCTCGGATCACTGGAGGAGGTGGAAGCCAAAACTTCTGTTGCTTCGCGACAACTTGAGAAGATGAGGAGGAGTGAACAGTGTCTCTGATCCTCTTTTTGGAAGCTTCCATCTTGAGCTGGGTTGCCTCTTGCTTAAGTGCCATATTATAGAATTGATCAAACTCATCAGGCTCGAACAAGGTGAGAGCAAGTTGGAGTTCATCCTTCAGACCACCACGGAACTGATAGATCTTGCTCTTGGCATCTGGGATGTCTTGCTTGGCATAGTGGGCAAGGTTCTGGAACTTGACATTATATTGGTAGACAGTCATTGAGCCTTGCTTCAGGTTGCGGAATTGCTCACGCATACCCTCGATGACACTTGTTGGAATGTGGTGAGAGCGAAAGTCCTTGCAGAAATCATCCCAGGAGATTACACGCCCTGCTCTGCAGTCTTTGTACTGCTGCCACCAATCAGCTGCTTGGTCCTTGAGTTGGAAGGCTGCAAACTTCACATAGTCCTCGGGCCTGACGTTACTGCACTCAAAATGCTTCTTGATATCTGTTATCCAGTCTTCAGCATCTAGAGGTTCCACGCAGTAACTGAATGCCTTTGGTTGATTTGCCAGGAACTGGTTGAGCGTAGCAAAGTGGGGTTGGTTGAACAAATTGCCTTGGTTCCCGTGAGCACCCTGATTTGCTTGATTTGCTTGAATTTGCTGCATCATCTGCATAAGCATCTGGGTGTTCTGATTCGTAGTTTGCATAATTGCTCTCCAGGCCTCAGACGGAGGAGGAGGGGAAGGAGGACGATCAGGAACCTCTTCACCCTCTGGGTTAGCGTTGGGAACCCTTTTAGGAGCCATCCTGAAAGAGATGACCACCATTAGCCATTTGATTGAAAAAGATATAAGCTGAAACAACGGCTAGAAATTGCAACATAGCCTTCACAAGAATCATTCGAACAAGAGGAACGAATGAAATTCACAGTTTAATGATAACAACAATCTTCACGAGAAGCCACTTGGGAGACAGAAGGTAAATAAGAAAAACAACAAGGTGCAGATGGAACAAATACAAGATAGAAGCTTCGCTCGACATATTCGTGCTGAAAGCTTATGGAACGTGTTACGAAAGGGTTTTGCAATCCCCGGATCAGCATAGCCAAGGACCCTTTAAGATGCAACTCCCGATCGGAACAACGGCCATAAAACCACTTCACTCAATGTAGAACCCCGAACTCCATATCCTGCATTCGTTGGAAGAATGCCTACGAGCTACTAGATGAACCCACATATTAATTTCCGAAAGTTTCCAGTTATGCAATCAGGTGTTGGGGATACAGGGGAAGCATCGCACACTCAACTCTAATCCTACATCCAGCTGTATCCATCCTTCAACACATAACCAGTTATTTCCGGAAACCGTCTACCTCGGACCTTCGAAACGCATCCACTATACAAGCTATGGCAATACTCCCGAACTACCTCCCCAGTACTGGGTGATGTCGGGGTTATCTTGCCAGTAACCGCATAGGAGAGTTTTCGATGTCGGCCGTCTTAAGTATTCTAGAACTGCCGCGATATGTTTGTGACGACAACACCTCGGAGCTCAACTCCCCGGGACACTGCCACAACCCCTAATGACAGGAGGCATCAAGAACAATATTCTCGTCACAAAGACATCGGAACAATCCAAACAATACTCGCGAGATTCCTAAAAAAAATTTGTGCAATTTTTGAGAGTAGTAGAGGCAAGAGTAATCATCAGGAGTCCTCACCAGAGTGAAAAGAGACGAGGAGCAAAAGAAATCCTACTCTCCGATATATATATAGGACTCAAAACATTTTAAGTGTGTGCCTAGACTCAACCGTCAACGATTCAATCAACCAGTGGGGGCTTCTAGGTCGGAGAAGGCTCTGAATACCAACTTGTAATGCCCAGGATGGGACTATACCTCCTACGTGTCGAGGCACGACTTAAAGGTATAAGCCCATTCTGGAATGATCTCAAGTTCAGTATCTTTGCACATCTCATGTAAAAATAGGGATGAAAGCGAAAAAGATAGTTGGCTTACACTCACCACGTCACACAATTCATTACATAGCAAAACATCATTCAAATAACATCACAACCCGTCTACGGGTGAAGAACCAAATGAAAGATACCAAACATACATAAAGCCACAGGTCCGAATCGCTCCTAGTAGAAACCACTACTGATCGTCGGGATAGTGCACATAGTAACGGCTATGTTCCTCGTCGTACTCCCAGTATAGCTTGGAGCCGTCACCTGAATAGATCACCTGAGTACCTGCATCTGGTGTGGTGTAGAATCTGTGAGCCACAGAGGACTCAGCAATCCCGTTCCTGGGTAACAGAACTATGTAAGCCTTGGGTGTGGAACAAGGCTGAAGAAAGAATAAAAGGCTGCAGCTGCACTAGCACTAGCTTACGTAAAATAAGAGCGAGAAGAGAAGTGCCTCGGACGATGAAGTGATCACGAAGTGATCCTAACTAAAACACGGCAATCATAACCCCACCGTGTTCACTTCCCGAACCCCTTTCGAAAAATGACCGTCACGGTACTCACGCTGGTAGTGTGTTCTGAACATGGTGTCAAGTTTTCTACAACCGGATATTAACAAATTCCCATCTGCCACATAACCGCGGGCACGGCTTTCGAAAGTTCAAATCCCTGCAGGGGTGTTCCAACTTGGCCCATGACAAGCCCACGATCCGCGGAGTCGCAACTCCAAGGTGGGAAGGCCCGAGTATCCTCGGAATCCCGTGCTCAAGATACTCCGACTAAGGTAAGGCTAATCCAGCAAATCCTCCCGGCGTGCCGACACCCTGACAGTAGCCGCGCGTATCTAGTCTCAGGCCACGACCGGATGGGCGAAGCTACGGGTTTTTACCAGACCTCGGGTTCCCCCAAGGTGGCCCCGCAGGCTCCCCGTTTCGGACCAACACTCATGTGGAGCACTGGCCCGGGGTTGTTGATTAATAAGAGGGTTAATTACTCCCTATGCAAGTTTTTAGTTGTTTAGGCAAATAGTACCAATGTTGGGACTTGCTGGAAAAGACTTAGCGCTAAGCGGTTTATCGAGGGGGTCCCATAACCCCAACCGTGTGAGGAACGCAAAATCAAGGAACATAACATCGGTTTATACGGTTCCTAGGGCGGCATGAGTGGAACAAATCACCAAGCAAGAGGCTTAGCCTTCCACCCATTACCAATATATAGATGATTTCATTAAAGAGTTTATATAGTGTGATATCCCTACAAGCTTCAACATGAAGCAAGAATCTTCAAATCTTCTCCTGCAACTAGCAATGCTATAAGAGGGGCTGAGCGAAGCTTACTTAGCCAATCAAAGGTTTGCATAGGTAGGGTGGTTAAACAGATTCATGGTTACAATAGGAGGCTGACAGGAAAACATGGGCATCGAGGCAATAAGCTAAAGAGCGAGACTTCTAGCAATAGGCAAAGATAGTAATGATATCTGGGTCAGGTCATCTTGCCTGTCGAGTCGTCGATGGGATCGTAAGAGGGCTCCTCGTTCTCAACCTCGGTAGTAACCTCGTTCTCGTACTCGGTTTCGGCTTCCGGCTCTACTCAACACAAAACACACGAGGCACGAAATCAAACAAGATGCAATGCGCAAACTACAGGATGCATGGCTGATGCACTAAAGAAGCACTGCAGATACACTTAGGATGCACAGCAAGACAACATAGGAAACACAGAGATACAACACAAGGAACATGACAATATGCATCAAGCAAGATACTTCAAACCATGTTAACAAGATGATATTATGAATCTACATGCAAAACCACACAAGTTTCATATAGGACTTGCTCAAAATGGAGCAACGGGCTAAAAGATACACCCGAAACAAGAAACAAAGCAAAGCTGAAATTAACAGCCACATATCAACTTCGGAGAAAGAAATATATATTCTACAACACTCAAACATGGTGACAACAAGCATGGACATGAATTATACATATCCTACAGCAATAAACTCCATTGGAGCATCTCCATGGGAGGCATGGATCAATAGCAACAAGCTACCACATTTTGAACATGACAACAAAGACCTGATAGCAGTATTTTATAGCAACTTGGGAGCAAGAATTAAATATGCTACAACCACCCAAATGAGCATGTGAGAGCATGAATGGATATCCAACAACATATACAACAAGGAATCATCAATAGTCACCCCAAAACTAACATGGATTTGCCTAGAACAACAAGCAAACATAGCATCTGGATATTACAGATTCCAGACTTAGTGAAATTTCACTAAGTGTTAAAACAACAGTATTATCATGGCATGTTTGTGAGCAAGTTTAAGTCACCTCAAAGCATAACATGGCAAGTGGTTTGCACCACAGCAAAGTACACATGATGGGGAGTCCAAAACATATACGCATGCAACATGGGGACAACCACATCAATAGCAACGAGCTCCTCAACTAGGCATCTCGTAACAAGTCTAACAACCTAACAGCCACAAGCACTTTTGCAAAGGAGATAAACATGGCAATATGAATTCCATCATGCAAGCTAAAGCAACCAACATGTAGAGCATCTCATGATGAACATGTGGACGTATCATTTGCTTCATTTGGACACACATGCATCAAGTTATCACATATCAAACATGGCATGAAAACAACTAATAGCAGCAGTTTATAACAAGTAGCACTCTTCTCATGAAGATTAAGACATCTAGATGGACTCAAACATGCATGGCACAGTGGAACAAAACATAGTACATGTCACCACGATCATTTTGACATATTATATGCACAAATCATATAATCACATTAAAAGTTATCCTCATCAAAAAATGCATCAGACAACGAAAAACACTAAGGACTTAGAAGAAAAACAGAGGGGTCAACCTCCGCGGGTCGGGTCGCAGAGGTCAACGGGTCCGCGGGTCGGACTGATCGGGCACCGGGTGCGGGTCGGAGCGGCGGATCGGACCCGCTAGGGTTTCCCCAGGTCCGGCGCCTGGCTCGATCGGATCGGCGGCGGGGCCTTCGAACGGAGCAACGAGGGCAGCGGCCGGCGGCTGGCACGGGCGCCCGGCGGCGAGGGTCGCCGGAGGAGGTGGCCGACAGGTGGAGCTCCCGGCGCGGCGGCGGCCTTCGCAAGGAGCTCGGGCGGCGCGGCTGTTGAAGGGCGGCGAACCTCCGGACGGCGGCGGCACGGCGGGGCTCTTGCCGACGGGGCTCGACGGGGACGAAGGAAAAGGGGCGGCGCGGATCTGGCCCAGATCGAAGCAGCGCTGCGGGCCGGCGCTGGGCCTGCGGGCCCGCGCGGTGGGAGCGGCGGCGGTGGAAGCACTGTGCGGCGGCGGTGGAAGCACTAGGGTTTTGGACGCAAAATTGGAGGGGGTGGACGTTTATCTGGGCACAAGGAGCTAGGAGAGTCCAAAAGAGGAGCGGTTTTCGGCCACGAGATCACAATTGAACGGCCGAGATGATGGGAAGGGTTTGAGCTGGGTTGGTGGGCTGCTGGAGGGGGGTTCTGGGCCTCAAAGAGGAGGTACTTTTAGCCCACGAGGATACCCGTTGGAGTACCAAACGAACTCCAAATGTGACAAAACTTGACAGGCGGGTTACACATATCAAAACAACATCGCACGACAAGTCTCACGCCATTCCGGAAATGTTTCACGGCCAAACACGAAAGGAGGACTCGGGGAAGACACGGCCACGTGTGAGAGTGTCGGAACTCGAAACGGACAACGGGAAGGAACGAGTGGGGCCGGATGCAAACGACAACACAAATGCAATGCAATGCACATGACAACATGACATGGATGAATGCACACACGCACACGACAAAACGACAAAAACCCGAAAGACGAAGAACCCGGAATGGAACTGATGAAGCCAAAGTTATATATTGCCAAAAAGGGAAAGTATTACATCCGGGGCATTACATCGCCCCTCCCCTCCCGGCCTTCTACCGTGGCAGCGGCCTCGGAGCGCCGCCGCCCCTCCCCTCCCGGCCTTCTTCCACGGCGGCGGCCTGGGAGCGATGCCGCCCATTTCCTCCCCGCTTTCTACCGCGGCGGCGGCCTGGGAGCGCCACGGCCCCTCCCGTACCGGCCTTCTTCCGCGGCGGTGGCCGGCAGCGACGCCGCCCCTCCGCTACCGGCGTACTTCCGCAGCAGCGGCCAAGCAGCGACGTCGCCCGTCGCCTCTCGGCCTTCTTCCGCGGCAGCAACCGAGCAACACCTCCCCCACCAGCATATCAGCCTTCTTCCACGACAGCCCTCAGTAGCGCCACCACCGAACTCCTCCGGGCCTGTAATTAGCTGTACTTCATCAGATGTGGATTGGTGCTGCCTCGACATCAAACCAATTCGAGCAAGGATGAGTGTGCGCAAGGTTCCTTCATCCACGACAGCTTCTTGGAATAAGTCAGCAACAACCTTCAGAGCAAATCCTCCATCTCCGTTCACCTTGAGCAACGTCCAGACCGCTCATGAACTTTTGAAGGGCAAGTGGACTGCACGGGCGAACGCGAAAGCTGTGCAGATGGACGAGAAGGGAACTTCCTCCTGCAAACGCAAGAAATCACTGCAACACGAGGTAAGCAGTACACTTCCTCAACCATCTCAGTTTAGTTATTCCAGACAAAGCAGTACAAGCAGTCCAGTACGCCTACAAAAACTATGCAGTGCGGTTGCTTTGGTTCGTTGTGGGGGAAAATGCAGTACGCTTGTATAGGTTCATTACGGATAACGATGAAGTGCGGTTTCTTCAGTTCACCTTGCAGGGTGATGTAGTCAGCGTACACTACTTCGGCAGTACCATTTCAAACACATTGCAGTTCGCATGATTCAGTTCATTTAACCTGACAATGCAGCTCGGTCATTTTGTGTGCAGGAAATGACGTTCAGCAGATACAAAATGCCACGCACAATTGACAACACTGAGAACAACAACTTTCAGAAGAGTGAAGCTTCTTCTGAAACAGATACTGGCTGGGTTACCCTTGAGATTCCTCGAGGATTCTTCACGACAACAAACATGGTGCAGTACTCTCTGGAAGAGGATTTTTCCAGGAAGAAGAGGTAGTCGAAGATCATGATAATGTCACATTCGTCTGGGAGGGCACTCACCAACGAGATGATGAAGATGAGCCAATAACAGTTCTCAACCCAGAGTATAAGCACGAGTTCACTATGTTTGGACAGCATGTCCGAACAGACAATGATGATGCAGTTGAACACGATGTTGTAGTAGATGATGGTTATGACTATGATGATGTGCCACCGCTCTAGAATTTTCGAACCAACCCACTGAGACATCATCACAACACTGAATTACCACCACGTCCACCTGCTGCACCCCAAAAAAGAGCTCAGCGTCCACCTGCTGCACCGAAAAACAGAGCTCCAAGCAGACCTACTACATCAACTTCGACACTGCGACCACCAACGGTGCCTCGGTCAAAAGTCAACAGCAGGTACAAATCCTCCTCACTATTGCCGCCGCGAGATCCTCAACTACACATATCTGCTATAACCCCACCATATCCAATACAACCCGGTGAGCTCCAAACACCATCGGGTGAACGACTCTACACACATGTAGGTTTATGTTCTGAAAAATAATAATAATAGTTGTTGTCCATTCAGATAACATTGCAGTGCACACTGATATTTGCTGTGAAGTTTGACCTAGCATCTAATACATTGGATTCTTTTGAAAACTTAGGAACGTTGCAATGCTTTATTAAACTCGTATGCACTTCTCTATTTAAAAAAACATAACAGAACAAATTATCTCATAGAGCATTACGCTTAATGCAGGTTAAAAATATGCTGCTGAACCTCATACCTGCCGCTGGAATGAAGTTCACCACGTACAACAAGGCATGAGACTTTTACAACAATTATGCAAGATGTGCAGGGTTTGGCATACGCAAGAGGGCAAAACACATGACAAATGCTTACATTGTTTGCTCAAGAGAAGGGACGCACAAGCAGACTGTGTCAGATTATCACCGGAAACGTTAGAAGACATCAAAAAGGATTGATTGCAAGGCAAAGATTAGAGTCAAAAAGAGGAAGGATGGCAAATTTGGGATAGAAATGGTTGAACTCAACCACAATCACAAGATGCTGGAAAGCCCCGGGATGCTTTTTCACAGGCGATCGCACAAAAAAGACGATCCTTTGATAGACCAGTTAGTAAAAGACATGCAACTGGACAACCACACACATGCTCAGATGATGTCGATGCTATCGCGTATGTCCGGTGGTCTGTAGTACATGGGACATACTAGCCACGACTGGGTAAACAAGTAAGCACGTCATAGAGCATAACACTTGAGCATTCTGTCGGTAATTATTCCCTATTTGATGAGATGAGTTTGCATTGTGTTTGAAAATGCAGGAAACAGAAGTTTGCCAGAGAAGAGTCCGAAGATGATGTCAAGAAACTTCTGGATTTCTTCGAGAAGTGCAGAAGATAAACCCAGAGTTCTTCTATGATTATCATGTTGATGCAGCTAACCATGTAAGAAACGTCTTTTGGGCCAACGCAAGTTGCAAAGGATCGTATGAAGATTTTGGAGACTGTGTTACATTTGAAACGATGTATAAAACTAACAAATTCCACATGCCGCTGGGAGTCTTCGTGGGAGTGAACCATCATATATAGAGCACCATATTTGCTGTTGCCCTCGTGTGAGATGAAACAATACCATCATTCGAGTGGGGTTTCAAAACATTTGTGAGGTGTATGAACAACAAGCCGCCAATCTGCATGCTCACAGGTACAAAAAACAACAACACCTGCATACTTAGTTTGTTTGGTGCACTTATATTTCTTCCATCTATCTTACACACACACAAACAACTTAATAAAAAAAATACTATTTGTGCCTTCTCAGACCAGTGTTCTTCGATGAAGGCAGCATTAAAAACTATCCTCCCACATAATCTGCATAAGTTGTGTCGGTGGCATATCGTGAAGAAGTACAAAGACCACCTCGCCTTGCTGTATAAGGCGCACGAGAAATTGAAGGATGAACTTAATGCGGTGCTCAACCACCCACTAATGCCGTCAGAATTTGAACGGGCATGGAAGGACCTCATTCAGAAATACAAGTTGCAAAAGGACGTACTGATGAATTCACTTTGGGATGACAGGCACGAGTGGATCTCAACTTACTACAAGGAAATTTTCTATGCTCGGATGACTTCCACACAGAGAAGCGAGAACATGAACCGCATACTAAAGAAAAACTTTGTCAAAAAGAAGCATGATCTCCATCTATTTGCTCAGCAGGTGGACAAGTGTGTTCAGACCAGGAAGGCTATCGAGCACGCAGAGACAGTAGCAAATGAGGTAAACGAAATGTCAATCAAAAACTGCTAAAATATAACTACAAAAACAAACAATTTTTTCATTTCTCTGGTTCGTAACAGTGCATCTCTGATCATGCAGTCAGAGGTAAAGACAACAACCCAGTTTGGGTTCGAGGTTCAGCTATCAAAAGTGTATACAAGGGCAGTGTTTGCAGATTTCAAAGAAATACTCTACCATAGCACTGCATTCAGAGCAGAACGATGCCCTGAGAACCCGACAAAGTATCTCATACACCACTACAACAGATCGGATGCATTTGACCGGGCAAGGCATAATTTCCAAGTGGTCGCCGATGAAAAGAAAGGTGTCTACGAATGTGAGTGCAAACTCTGGACACACACAGGTGAGACTCCTAGCAAAAAAAATTCTAGCTTCTAATAGTCATGCACGAAAGCTCACTTACCGAACTTTAAAAGTCCACATGCATGAGTAATTCACAAAACCAAATGAAGTTCACTTCTTAAATAAATGAACAAATAACAAAAATATATATTTGTTTATTAATTTCATGCAGTTCACTTACAAAACAAAGAAATCATGTGTTTGTCTGCAGGGCTCTTTTGCATCCATGTGTTATGCATGCTTTCTCATTTGAGAGTGCTCAAGATTCCTGAGGTGTACATCATGAAAAGATACACCCGTAACGCAAGATTAAATGCAACATTTGATAGAAGAGACTACGCACAAACATCACTAGATAGAGCCTCACTTTTTTGCCGTAGAAAATTGCTGAGAGAAACAACAATGGACCTTGCAAACAGAGCGACAAGGTCTGACGCTGGGTGCCACAGAGCGTTGTTTGGTATGAGGGCACTGATCGAGGACGTTGATGTGCTCAACGAAGAAGAAGAAGAAGCAGCAAAACTAAAGAAAGCAAAGAAATCCCAGCATGACAATAATGCCGAGCAAGTAGAAAATACTGAACACAATGGAACTGGTGCTATCAAAAAAGAAACAATTCTTCCACCTCCTGTTTCAAACACAAGCGGAAGGAAGAAAGGGGGTGATGTGATAACCCTCAACCGTAAGGGATCGAGATAGTCTTCGCGGGTAAGAATAACCCAATTTATTGATTCGACACACAGGGAGCCAAAGAGTATTTATAAGCTTTGACAGTTGAGTTCTCAATTCAACCGCACCTGAAATATACTTACTTGCAACAAAAGATAAGTGGTAACAGTGATATGATAGTGATAATAGTGATAGTAAAAGTAAACAGCAAAAGTAAATAGTGAAGGTAAATGGCAAAAGTAGCAACTAGTGACAAGCAGGGTTTAAAACACTGTAGGCTAGGGAGATGGATGGTTGGGCGCTGCATGGATGAGATAGATTCTAACTTGGGGCACGGCACACGGAAAAGTAATGATTATCTAGGCAAATATCAAACATTAGGCATGTATCCCGTAGGTAGTTGTACGTGCTTGCAATAAGAACTTGCACAACATCTTCTGTCCTACCATCCCGCTACGAACGGGGCCAAAAGGAACTTATGGAGATTAAGGTGCTCCTGTCAAAGAGCACCGGAACAAAGCAATGAACTCAATGGATACATGTAATCCTCAAACTACGGACCATCCCCTTTGGTGTCCCAAGCTGTCACTTTTGGGATCGCCGGTTCCGAACCGTAATAGGTGCAAACAACTCATAGATAGGATCACGAACACAAATATATTCATGCAAACACATATGGTTCAGATCTGAGATCATGGCACTCGGGCCCTAAGTGTCAAGCCTTAAGAATAACAAGTTGAAGCAAAGATGATAAACACCATAGTAGATGATAGGCAACATGCCCCCAACGATTTGACAAACTATTACATGATCTAACTCATCCAATGCCTACCATCCCCTTCGCCTACAGCAGGGGACTTACTCACACATGGAGGGAGAAGTCATGGAGGGATGATGGAGTGGTGATGATGATGACGATGGCGACGATCTCCCCTCTCCGGAGGCCAATTCAGCCTCCAGATTAGCCCTCCCGAGGAAGAACAGAGGGTGGCGGCGGCTCCGCGACGGAAAACTACGAAAAGAACTTCTCATCTGGGGCTTCCGCGTCGTGAGTAAAAATACGAGGCAAAGTAGGGCACCAGGGGGTGTGGGCCCCACCCAGGCGACCCCCCGGGCCGCGGGGGGGGGGTGGGGGGGGCGCCCACAGGGCGCCTGGGCACCCCCTGGCCCCCCTCTGGCCCCTCTTCTGGCCCCTGGTTCCTTCGTGTGCGTGGATTTTCTGTGATTTTTCGTGGATTTTTCTGAGATACCTAAAAATCCGTTTTCCTGCACACAATAAAACCATACAGGCAGCTCTGCTGAAAACAACGTCAGTCCGGGTTAGTTTAGTTCAAATCATGCAAGAATGAGGTCAAAACAATATCAAAAGTGTTTGGAAAAGTAGATACGTTTGAGACGTATCAACTCCCCCAAGCTTAGCATATTGCTTGTCCTCAAGCAATTCAGTTCAACGAACTGGATGCGACAAAGAAAACTTTGACAAACTCTTTTGCTTCACTAGATGTATATAAGCATGTACTACGAAAAGAGTCTAGCAAGTATTAAAACAGTACTATGATGACAATGCAAGGAGCAATCCTTCTTTCAAGTGACTAGTCACAAATACTTAAAAGTAAATAATATACTACTGAAAATCAAGACAAGATTACATTGCACATAGCTTGAGCATACTAGGGTGGTATCTCGCTAGTCTCCATGAGTGAAACAAAACATAAATGCAGAAACTCCTCCAGAGTTTTAAAGGAGACTAGAACTAAGAATTTCATAATAAATCATATCACAAGTATGCAGAAGACAATGTAATACTTTGGGACAATGCACATTACACTCAGAATGACAATTATGCTCTCCTAGTTAGTGCTTTGAAGAAAGAAGGTGAAGACTCTCGAACCGTGGCTTTTGTTGGCAAAGTTGAAAACCCGTGATCGGAAACAAAAACTAAACATGTACCAGAGCTCTTGGTTTTTAGAAACAGAGGTAAAAACGTTTTTGAGAGGTGCATATTTCGTCAACGAATGCTAGTAGATAACTCAATCACTTTTTGAGTGGACAAGTCTCGAGGAACAGCTCCCGCATGAGGACGATCACATCCTCTTAATCTCCTTTGTTTATCACTGCCAAAGTTTTCTGATTTCTCATGAACAAAGCGTGAAGGAGGGTTTGTTTGTTATATTATCTTTTTGAGCCGGGCGCACTCGATGCCAGTTCCTTCTCGTATTAAGGGTTTGCACATTAGACACGCAATCCAGGGGTGAAACTTGTCCAACTTAAAAAGATCATGAATTAACTACTACTTCCTCATGAGCTAAAACATAGGCACAAAAAGAGAAATGCTTTTGATTAATTTCGAGATGGTACACGAAAGTCTTCGTTAGGAATGGCAGGTAAATACCATGTATAGGAAGGTATAGTGGACTCATATGGCATAACTGGTTTTAAGGATTTTGGATGCACAAGCAGTCGGTCCGCTTAGTACAGGTGGAAGTTTAGCAAAAGACTGGGAAGCGACCAACTAGAGAGCAATAACGGTCATAATCATGCAGAGCGACAAAGCAACATTGAATCGGGCATGAATGTGATATAACTATTCTGAAACATAAAGATCATCAAGGCAGAGTAGACTTTTTAGTCTTAACATGTGTAAGCATGTGCCAAGTCAATCCAAAAATTCTCTAAAGGGAAATACCACCTTAGTATACCAGACTATGAACAGTGCAATGCATGTAGATCATTTCAATAACACATTATATACTCTAGTTATTCGAGACTAGCCACAAGGAAAGCATGAACCACTGAAAGAGCATTGTAAACATAGCACTATGTCGCTACAAGCTGGTCTCTAGATCATCAGTACAGGCATATGTACAAAAGTAGAAACAAAAAGAGTTCATACCGGTCTTCCTTGTTGCTTCCCTTCAGTCGATCTTCGTCATTACTACTTGTCACTTGCACGATCGAACGTAGGAAATATAATTAAATGCCATCACGGACTCGAGCTGAACTCTGAAAACAAAGCAAACTAAAGAGAGAAAGGAAATCTTTTTGGATTTTTCAAAGGTTGGATAAAAGCAAGAGAAAATCTTTTTGTTGTTTTTGCAAAGAGAGAAATAAAGAAGAACGGGCAAAAACTTCGAAAAGATCAAAGTGAATAAAATGGATAATACAATGGAAAAGTAAGAGGGGCACGTACTCCCCCAAGCTTAGGCTTTTGGCCTAAGTTGGTAGCAGCTACTGCCCCCAGGAGCATCCTGCTCCGAGGGTATGGTGGTGAGTCCAAGGGTCGTAGAAGGATGCTAGCGCGTACACCGAACTCCTCGGAGTCTCCCACGAGGAAGGTTCCGAGCGCCAAACAGAGGAAGAACCTTCACCAAACTCGGTGGCGGTTTCTTCCTCAAAATGTGGTAACTCACTGTGCTTCTCCTCGTCGGGCACAACCCCCTCCATGGGGTTATGAAACTGATGTTGGACCATGAACTCATCGAACTGGACAACATCAAAGGACCATCCGTTCTTGCGAGAAAAATCAAACAAAAGAGGTGCAGGTAGACGGATCTCGTGTTCCGCGGTAGTTCCGAAACGCAAGATATAAACAAGATTATCAAGCTCAGAACCCATGGTGACAAACTTATGCCTTTTCATAGCAGCAAGATCAAAGCTTAAATAAGTAAAAGGATTATCATCAGGGTGTGGGGTGCCTCCAAGATGTTCTAAGATAAGTGTGGCATAAACGCCACCATATAAGTCCCCCTTGTTACCGTTCATAGCAAGGCGTCGAGCAATTAAGGCACCCATATTATAATCAGACCTCCCTGAGAGGGCTGCTGCCGGGATAGCAATATCCGGAGCAGAAATGCTGCTCGTGTTGTCACGAGCTAACACCCCTCTGGCAATATAATATGCAAAATACCTGAGGTGAGGAAATAAGATGCTGGAGATCTTCGACCGATGAATATCCCTCGTACCCATGCTGCAGAGAGAGTTGATGACGGTTTTCAGCTCGGAGGGCTGAGTGGCCATCCTAGCCGTCCTCCCAACGTTCGGCACACCTATTATTTCACAAAAATTTCCCAAAGTCATGGTGATAAGATCATTGTAAATTTTAAACTCAATAGCACCTGAATCAGGATTATATCTAAAACTTTTAATGAAACTGGAGGTGAGTTTTTGATACTGGGTAACACGGCTCGTGACGAGTCGTGTCAAAACTGCATTAGCACAAAGATTATAAAACTCATCCTTGATTCCCGCAGCTTCGAGGAATTCATCACATGGAAATGTCATCGCACGTGCTGGACTTGTGTCTTCCAACAACTCCAGGGGCACATGATCTTCATTATAGCTCACCCTAGCAGTCGATGGTGAAGCTGTGGCTCTAGTAACTCGATCGGAGTGTGCGGGCCTCCTCTTCTCAAGCCACCCTTTTGCCCTTCCTAACAAACTCATTTCTGATTATTTTTTTGCAATTTACAAAAATGAGGATTAAAACAAGATGAGTTAAGGCAGACTACTCAACTCACTTGCCCAAGGCATAAACTTGCATCAAAACTTGGAAAATAACTTTCTACACATGCATGCAAGCTCATCTCTACATCACCAAGAACTACTAAATACTCACAAATGAGGCCACCAATCAAAAATCCAATTGGAGGGGTGGAGGAGTCACATACCAGGGAGTGTTTGCTCAAAATTTCAGCTCAAATGAGGGGCTGTAGAGAGAGATCGAAGAATCGCCTCCAAGAACAGCAAGAACACAAGAACAAGTGCAAAACTCGCGTTTTTGGAGAAAGAGAGAGAGAGAGAGAGGAAAAAGACATACCTGGAGGGGGGGTCCTGTGGGCCCCAGGCGCCCTGTGGGCGCGGCCAAGGGATGGGCCGCGCCAGCTGGCCGCCTGGGCCACTGGTGGGTCCCCCTGGCTGGCCCCAGGACTTTCTGGGTCTCTCCCGACATGGAAATTTTTATTATAATTTTTCTGGAATTTTTCTGAAAACTTCACTGTTGAAATTTTTTCGAAGTTCAAAAAGCTGCGAAACTCTCTGAAAACTTGAAGCAGTTAGTAGTATTGTGAAGCTTCAAAACATAAATACTTGGTACAACAAGTAGGACAAAAACTAAAAACAAATGAAAACATAACAATCCCAACTTTTTATCTATATAAAACATGTTTACTAGTAAGGTTGATCAAGTCTTACCAACAAACAGGCGATATATAGAGCAAAAAGTCTCACCTCCTACGAAGTAGTTACTAAACCTTTAATTTGATGGACATTGTCCCCACCATGATAGTTTTATATTTGTGAGGCACATGTAGTGGACAGTTCCATTCTCCAATTTTCACGATCTCGATATTCTCTATAGAGTTGAGGGCATGCCTCCGGTCGATCTTCTTCGGAAAATATACCGTGTGTTCTTTATCATTCACATGGAAGGTAACCTTCCCTTTATTGCAATCAATAATAGCACCTGCGGTGTTAAGGAAAGGTCTACCAAGAATAATGGACATGCTCCCATCCTCGGGCATGTCAAGCACAACAAAATCAGTAAGAATTAAACAATTAGCAACCTCTACGGGAACATCCTCACAAATACCTATCGGAACATCGGTTGACTTGTCAGCCATCTGAAGGGAGATATCTATAGGAATTAGTTTCTCTAAACAAAGCCTCTCGTAAAGAGAGAGAGGCATAACACTCACTCCTGCTCCAAGATCACATAAAGCAGTTTTGACATAATTATTCATTATGGAGCAAGGAATGGTGGGTATACCAGGATCACCGAGCTTCTCAGGAATCTTGCCACTGAAAGAGTAGTTAGCAAGCATAGTAGATATTGCTTCATTAGGAACTTTTCTTTTATTAGTGACAATATCTTTCATATATTTTGAATAAGGAGGTAACTTAATAGCTTCGGTCAAAGGAATTTGAAGAAAAAGAGGTTTTATCCACTCACAAAACTTATTGTAATGCTCTTCTTCTTTGGATTTGATGGACTTACCTGGAAAGGGCATGGGCTTCTGCACCCATGGTTCTCCTTTCTTCCCATGTTTTCTTGCGATGAAGTCTTCTTTAGTGTACCTCTTACGTTTGTCAGGTGCTTCTTCCTCTCGAACTTCAGGCGGATCATTCTTCTCACTATCCTTACCATCAGGTTCAGCACCGTCTTCAGTCTCAACATCGGATATAGATACACTGTTGGGATCAACAGCTGGCTCTTCATCTGCAATAGGATCATTAGAATTGTCAGTCTCCTTATGTTTCTTCTTTTTCTTTGGAGAGCCAACAATTTCTTCTTCCTGCATTTGAGAATCCTGCTCGATTCTCTTCGGATGTCCCTCTGGATAGAGAGGATCTTGAGTGCTAGTTCCTCCTCGGGTCTTAATCCCGAAAGCCTGCAAATTATCTTGTTTGGCATTGTTAGCAAGCAGATCTCTTTGCACATTAGAAATTTGGTCAAGATGAGTTTGAACCATATGAAAATGCTTCACAAGACATTGAACATCATTAGCTGTTCTATCTAAAACATCAAGCAGTTTTTTGATAGCAAGAGAATTATCATGCAATTGACTTTGTATCCTCTCATTAAAATGGTTTTGTTTCATAATAAAATTATCAAACTCATCTAAACATTGATCAGGAGGCTTACCATGAGGGATGTCACTTGCGTTGAAATCTAAAAGAGAGTGTACCTCTACCATAGGAGGGTGAGTAGTAGGCTCACACAGCTTCTCAATAGGGGGTAGATTCTTCACGTCTTCAGCTTTAATACCTTTCTCTTTAATAGACTTCTTTGCTTCTCGCATATCTTCGGGGCTTAGAACAAATATGCCCCTCTTCTTTGGTGGTGGAGGTGGTTCAGGGACGGACCAATCTTCATGGTTTTTGGCAATCCTGCCCATCAAATCCTCCGCATCGTCCGGTGTTCTTTTCCTGAAAACACAACCAGCACAACTGTCCAAATAGGACCTGGATTCATCAGTTAGACCAGCATAGAATATATCGATTAATTCATTCTTAGGAATTTCATGTCCTGGTCTAGCCCGAATCAGACCGCAGTACCTCCCCCAAGCTTTAGGGAGGGACTCATCCTGCAACTGTTTAAAGTTATAAATTCTTTGTAAAGCAGCATGTTGCATGTGAGCAGGAAAGTACTTATCAACAAAAGAGTGAGCTAAGTCTTGAGGACTCTTAATGGAACCGCATGGGAGTGAATCATACCATGCTTTAGCACCTTCCTTCAAGGAGAAAGGAACAAGCTTGGTGATATAAAAGTATCGTATCTTCTCAAATGTGGTAAACAGACCACCTAACTCACCGAGTTTAGTCAGTTGTGCAATAGCATCATCATTTTCTCTGCCATAAAAGGGGTCAGCTTCAACCATAGGTATAAGTGAAAGATCAACAGAGAAATCATAATCAGGATCATCAATGCATATAGGAGATGTAGCAAATTCGGGATCAGGAACGGTTTTGTTCTTCAAAGAGTGTTTTTCAAATAGTTTCTTAATAACTTCAGGGTCAGAGCCAGAAAACTCTGTCAGTTCCCTGCATAAATCTTCATCAAGCATATAGTAATCATCATCAAGGAGCCTCTCTTTGAGTTTACTCAAATCAGGATAATCATAAGTTTCACCAATAGGGTAGCGAGTAACAGGAAGTTCAATTCCAGACTTTTTAGCAGCAGCAGCAATTTGTTTCTCAAGAGCATAACCAAGCGAACTAATATCATCAAAAGTAGTAGAGGCAACATCAAGAGTATACATAGTAACAGATTCAGTAGGAGCATCATGTGGTGGTGGTGAGGCAAGCTTACTGTAATGCCCAGGATGGGACTATACCTCCTACGTGTCGAGGCACGACTTAAAGGTATAAGCCCATCCTAGAATGATCTCAAGTTTGGTATCTTTGCACAACTCATGTAAAAGAGGGATTAAATTGCAAAAGGAGATAGTTGGCTTACACTCGCCACTTCACACAATACAATACATAAACAATCATCATACAAAACATCACAACCCGACTACGGGTGAAGAACCAAAAGAAAGATACCAAAACAACATAAAGCCACAGGTCAGGATCGAATCCTAGTAGAAACCACTACTGAACATCGAAACGTCACAAACAAAAGGCCACACTCTTCATCGAGCTCCCGATGAAGAACTTGAACCAGCTCCTGCATCAAACTCGGCTGAACCTGCATCTGGTGTGGTGAAGTAACTGTGAGCCACAGAGGACTCAGCAATCCCGTTCCCGGGTAACAAGACTATTTAAGCCTTGGGTGAGGACAAGGCTGAAGAAAGAATATGAGGTGAAGGAAACAAAACAAGAGTCTGCAGCAGCAACTAGCACTAACTTACGTAAAAGAGAGCGAGAAGAGAAGAGCATCGGTCGAAAGATGATCACGAAGTGATCCTAGCTAAAGCCGGTCAAACATAACCCCACCGTGTTCAACTCCCGAATCCCTATTCGGAAATTGACAGTCACGGTACACACGCTGGTAGTGTATTGAAACATTGTGTCAAGTTATCTACAACCGGAATTAACAAGCTCCCATCTGCCACATAACCGCGGGCACGGCTTTCGAAAATTCAAACCCTGCAGGGGTGTTCCAACTTGACCCATTACAAGCCCACGATCCGCGGAGTCGCAACTCCATAGTTGGGAAGACCCGAGTATTCTCGGAATCCCGTGCTCAAGTTAAACCGAACTAAGGTAAGGCTAATCCAGCAAATCCTCCCGGCGTGTCGACACCCTGATAGGTAGCCGCGCGTATCTAGTCTCAGGACACGACCGGATGGGCGAAGCTACGGGTTTTTACCAAACCTCGAGTTGCCTCGTGGTGGCCCCGCAGGCTCCCCGTTTCGGACCAACACTCATGTGGAGCACTGGCCCGGGGTTGTTGAATTAAAATAAAAGGGATAGCTAGTCCACATGCAAGTTTTTATTAGTTTGTTATTAGGCAAATAGTACCAAAGGTTGGGATTTGCTGGAAAAGACTTAGCACTTAGCGGTTTATCAAGGGGGTCCCATACACCCCAACCGTGTTAGGAACGCATAATCAAGGAACATAACACCGGTTTATACGGTTCCTAACGGCATGAGTGGAACAAAACACCAAGCAAAAGGCTTAGCCTTCCACCCTTGCCAGTATATAGATGATTTCATTTTTAAGCATTTATATAGTGTGATATAACCCAACCAAACTTCAACATGAAGCAAGCATCTTCGGTCTTCACCTGCAACTAACAATGCTATAAGAAGGGCTGAGCGAAGCGTACTTAGCCAAGCAACGGTTTGCGTAGGTAGGGTGGTTAAACATGGCAATTGGTTACAAGTAGGAGGCTGACAAGAAGACATGGGCATCGAGGCAAAACTATAGAGCGGAACTACTAGCAAAAGGCAAAGATAGTAATGGTATCCGGGTTCGGTCATCTTGCCTGGGATTCCACAAGGGAGAAGAACGGATCCAAGAAGAAGACGGAGCAACAGTCGAGCGGATCCTCACAACTCCGGAACAAAACCGAAGCTAACAAAAGAAGCAACCGGAAAGAAAGAAACAACACGGTAAACACACAAACATAAACATGTCATACGATGCACAAGCAAGCATGATACATGTCCGGTTTAATTATGCATGGCATGGCAAGTGCACAAACAAATACTACAAGTTAAGTGGAGATCAATATGCAACGAGTTGCATATTGACGAAACACCACATTATTTATTTAGTTGACTCTCATTAATTACAAGACAAGATTAATTGTTTTTTTAACATGCAAGAGGTGAAGCATAATAAAACTACACTATTAAGACATTTTAAATGAGGCCGGAAATAACAACAACATATCCGGAAAATCCCCATGAGCATGTTTATTAATTATAAGCAACAACAAACACACATATTAATGTTGTTAACATGATGCGGATGACATGATCAAGTTTATGCAAGTTTTATTTAAAAGGGGTGACATTAAGAGATGAAGTTTATGTCACCGTGGTGGAAGCAAAGGGTGCCACGGCAACGATCCGAAATGATGCAAAGGCAACAACTCGGTTCCGGTAACTCGTTGAGAGTCCGATGCAAAAGGTAAGATGGCAGAGGTGAGTCAAACGAGATGATGGGGTGATCCCGTTACCGGGTTCCCACGAGTCGGTGACGAGGCAACCGAGGAGCTCAACAAAAGGTCGGAACGGGCACGAGCACACACAAGGGAAGCATTTCATACAACCACAACAAGCATGCATCACACGGGTCACGTCTCGGGGTTATACCTTCGAAGCGTTCTCTCTCGAAGCGGTTCGAGAGCGTCGAGGAAGTAGCCGTAGTAGAGGAAGTAGTCGTTCACGGGTCTTCGGCGACGGTAGTGGAACACGTTGGCGTTCGTCGTGTAGGTGTACTCGGCCGTAGATGTACTTGCGGCGTCGTGGTACTCGTTCACGTAGTCGTACACGGATGTAGTTGTTCACTTCTCCGAAGGGTACTTGTCGCGTCGTCTTGTGTCGGCGTTCGTAGGGGTACTTGGTCGGGTCGTCGTGGTACTTGTACATGTAGTGGTACTTGTCGGGTCGGTAGTCGTACACGGGCGTTTTGTAGATGTACTCATATCCGTAGATGTACTTGCATCGGAGGGGTACTTGTCGTATCATCGTGTAGGTGTACCAAAAGTTCCCTGTCAAACTCAACAGCACAAACAACATACAAAACAACAACGGCAGCACGGCGAGGCAGCAGAGGAGGCAGCAGCAGGTAAACGCGCAGACGCGCGCGAGACAGAGGGCGCTCGGGGCCGGGCTCGAGGCGCGCAGGAAGAGGCAGGGGAACCCCGCGGCGAAGGAGGGCGCGGTCGCCTGGCCGCGGCGCTGGACGGCGGCACTCCTGGCCGGCCGGAGGGCAGTCGACGGGAGGACGGCCGATGCGGGGGGGCACGGCATGGAGGCGAGGATGAGGCCGCGGCGACGCCTTGGCGACGGAGAGGACGAGCGCGCCAGCCTCCTGGCGCTGGCCGGCGGGGCGTCGCGAGTGCCAGCCTCGCTGGCTCCTGGCCTTCCTGGAGGCGACCACGCGAGGGGCTCGGGCTGCCTGCCCGAGGGATCGAGGGGGAGGCCTCGGGCCTGGCCGGCGCTCGCTGGAGGACCCGATGGCGAGAGGCCTCACGGTCGGGAGGAGAGATGAGGAGAGGGATACGGGACTGAGGGAGGCGATGGAGGCGGCGCTGGGGCGTCGCTGGGCGCTTGGAGAAGGAGGGGGGGTGCTCGCGAGGGAGGCGTCGGGGCACTGGGCATCGAGGCGAGCGGAGGGAGCGGAGCCTGTCGCGCTCGGGGCGATGAGGGAGAGAGAACGAGGGGTGAGGAGAGGGAGTCGAGAGGAAACCGGATCGGGGAAACGAGGGTTTTCGGTCGCTGGGGGAAAAAA
>LR738712.1:451669156-451744609 GCA_902687465.1 Secale cereale
AAAAAAAAGGAGAGCGAGGGGGAGACGGGTCTCCTGGCGGCGGAGGGAGGAACGGAGGGAGAGTCGCGGGACTGGCTGGAGAGATCGCTAGGCTAGGGTTCGGGGTAGGATTGGGCCAGATGGGCCAAGAGGACTGGAAGAGGCCCAAGAGGGAAGGAGAGAGGCCTGGAAAGAATTGGGCCAGAGGCCTGGGCTGCACTCTTTAAAACTGCTGCTGAACTAATTAATTCTCTTTTAAAACAAAAGAGAAAAGGAGAAAGAAAAGAAAGAGAAGGTAGGGGAGGAATTTGTGCAAGAGGTCAAATTCCCCGGGCTCACAAAAATGTCAGGAATTAAACAAAATTGAAGGAGGGTTTTTTGGAAGAACCTCGAAACAACGGAAAAGAATTATTTGACAAGGTTTGAAGGTGAAACTCGAAGTGAAAGACAATGGGGAAAATTATGCAAGTGTGTTACGGTGATTCCGAGGAATGGAATAATTAATAAATATAGCTCCCTAAAATATTGAGAGGCTTTTATATGTTATAAAGAGAAGTCACCTTCCCTCGATTTAAATGGACCGAAGGTCCACACAATTTATTAGGTTGAGATGCAAAAATAAAATGTGACAAGATGGAATGATGACATGATGCAATGCAAAAATAAATAACACAAGCTCAAAAGAAACCCACGGGCAACCCGGAACATCTGGAATCTTCTGGAACCTTCTGGAATCTTCTGGGACGTCGGTCTCGGGCGTCACAACTCTCCCACACTAACAGAGGATCTCGACCCGAGATCCTAGAGATATCACCGGGTAAAAACGGAAGAGGAAGGGGTAAAACAAAGTTGCTTCTTTGACGAACGAGTGAAACCAAAGAACCTTGAGAGTTAAACCAAGTTGAAAGAAGAATACAACGGAGATGAACGAAGTTAAGAGCACTCTGGTAAGCAGGAGGAACAAGGAGCATACGGGAACCTTGAAGGTTGAAAGACATGAAAACAAGAGCTCATGAACCAAAAGAATATGAAACTGCGATGGTATGGCCAAAGAATAAAAATGACAGAATTTGGACAGCACTCCGTCTGAAAATGGAAGGAATTAACAAGAACTTGCCAAGTTGAGATGATACTTGATGAAAACAACAACATATTGCCTCCGAACAATTGAAAGAATTGCACAAGGGGTTAGAAAGATTCAGACAGCACTCCGGTTGAAAAGAGAGGCAAACTTGATAAGATGAGAGAACTAGAATGAAGAATACAACACTCCGGTTAAAAGATAAGAAAGGGAAAGAACATAATCTCGATAAAACGATATGATGGGACGAAGAGAGCAATATCACAAAGCCTCCGGAATGAAAGAGTAGAATATAGATCCATGAAAGAAATGAATGGAGAAGAAAAATGACAACTTCTCTCAAAATTGAATTTGAAAGAGCATCTTACAAAGAAGGGTTGAACTGAGTTGTTGGAAAATCAACAACGAAAGAATAAGCTCGTTGTGGGCTTATGGAAAAAACATCTCAGAATTAAGAGGTGACAACCAGCCACTAATGGAAAACAATTTGATTGGATTGATATCAACAAGGAGACGATAAACTTAATTCACCGGAATGAAAAAAATGAAGAACTTGGGTCATTTATAAGCACCATAATTAGCAACAATCCCTAGGGAAAGCTTTAGGTGAAATATAACCCAAGATAACTCCAATGAATAAATTGAAGGGTTGGAAAGATCTCCTGAACAAAGAAAATGATGGGTTTAAATATCCCATTCTTGATAACTCGTGAGTCATGAAACATGAAGGAATTGTCAAGAATGACATAACACCATCTGAAAAGATAAGGTAGGACGGATTGCAATTGGAAAGCATGAAGAAGAATGCTTGAGCTCCAACAAGAATCTTGATGAAGACTTCGAGGACGAATTAAATGATGATGAACCACCAAGAGAACTCCGGTAATGAAAGCATGAGAAGTGAAACATGAAAGAATAAGATTCAAGGCCTGCGATGAATTAGATGGAGCTTTGAAATGATATGATTGAAATAACTTGAAACTCCGGAAAACAAGATGAAGAATTTAGAACCAAGGATATGATATGATGAACAAGCTCCAGACAAAAGAATTAAACACTTGGAAGGAACAAGAATAAGAATTATGTCATGCATCTCCTTCACCAATTTAAATTGATGACAACCAAAGGATTTGGCATACTACTTATTCTCGTTGGGAAGGAATTAAAGAGAGATCTAGCACAACCTTGGATAAATCTTCAACGAAGCACCGGTAGGATTATGAAAAGAACCAATGAATTAAAACGACAACAACGGAAAAGTAAAGTAGAAAGAACCACCGTAAGAATATGGAGACGAACGAAGAGGCATCAATGAAGAATATGTGGAGGTTGAAGTTGAAAACTGAGAACGAAGAAATATTCTGAAATGATGGCCTTCGGAGGATCACAAAGAAAAAATTATGAAAAGCT
Source organism: Secale cereale (assembly GCA_902687465.1). NCBI lineage: Eukaryota > Viridiplantae > Streptophyta > Magnoliopsida > Poales > Poaceae > Secale > Secale cereale. Next base: position 451,671,627 of record LR738712.1, read on the forward strand.
TCGGATGGTATAAAAGAATTCCTCACAATCAAACGATAATGAGGATGGCAAGAAGCTAGAATCACGAATCTTGAAGAGAACGGGCCAAGATTTAAGAGAAACACTTCTCCGGTCTTCAAATGTTGAAAATGAAGACGAGAAATGCCATTAAGAATTGTTGAGCACTCCGGAATGAAGAATTAAAAAGGTTGAACCAACGATGAAAAGAATTTGAAAGCGATCTTGGGGAAGGCATGTGACTGATGGAAATCATTCTTACGTCACAAATTGAAAAGAATTTGAGTATAACTCCGGAAAAGAAGAGTCAGGTAAGATCCTGGGAAAAGACCTGTGGGTTAGGGCCCACTCAAAGAAATCACCGTTGGAAAAGATTGCTTAAGAGATATTGCACCGGTTGAATTAAAAAGGCTTGAGTAAGATGGCAATCCTCAAAAATTGCTTGAACGGATTAAGAATGGAATTATGAATCTTCAGCACTCCGGATAAGAATAGCAAGAGGAGAATGATTAATTGGTGCACCGGAATAAGAAAGCATTGTGAAATGAGGAAAATGATAAGATCAACACCGAAATCTTGAATTACATCCACCGGAAGAATTATTGGAATTAAGAATGATGAACTTGGAGTTCTTGAGCATCTTCACGATAAAATCACCGGATAAGAACATTGAAGGAAAAGAATGAAGAAACCTCACATGAATAAAATGGATATTTCATCTGAGAATTTCTGGCTCCAAGAAGAAGAAGGGTGGGAGGGTGGGGAAAACAAAGACAACTTGGGATGAATGAAATGGACACCGGTTGAAAAAGAATTAACATGAATATCTCGATGATTAAGAAGGACTAGCACTCCCATAGAAATATGAGAACACCGATTAGGAAAGGTATGGAATCAACATTTGACATTGAAGCAACTCGAATACCAGAATCAAAACAAAAACAAAGGATAGATATGTAACATGATCTTCACAATATCATTCGAACAGAGGATCGAACGAATGAATTCTGTAGGTACATCACTTGACGAGAAGCCACTTGGAGAGCAAAAGTAAATAAAAATGAACAAGGATCAGATAGAACAAATACAAGATAGAAGTTTCGTTCGACATCTTTGTGCTGAAAGCTCATGGAACATGTTACAAAAGGGTTTTGCAATCCCCGGATCAGCATAGCCAAGGACCCTTTAAGATGCAACTCCCGATCAGAACAAGTCCATAAAACCACTTCACTCAATGTAGAACCCCAAACTTCATATCGAGCATCCGTTGGAAGAATGCCTAGAACTACTAGATGAACCCACCTATAGATTTCCGAAAGTTTCCAGTTATGCAATCAGGTGTTGGGGATACACGGGAAGCACCGCGCAATCAACTCTAAACCTACATCCAGGTGTATCCATCCTTCAACACATAACCAGTCTTTCTCGGAAACTGTTTACCTCGGACCTTCGAAAATGCATCCACTATAACAAGCTATGGCAATACTCTCGAACTACCTCCCCAGTACTGGGTGATGTCGGGGTTATCTTGCCACTGGCCGTATAGGAGAGATTTTCGATGTCGGCCGTCTTAAGTATTTAGTACTGCCGCGATATGCTTGTGTCAATGATACCCCGAAGCTCAACTCCTCGGTAACAGGAGGCATCGAGAACAATATCCTTGTCACAAGAACATCGAAACAATCCCAGAATACTCGCGGGATCCTAAAAAAAAATTTGGTGCAATTTTTGAAAGTAGAAGAGAAAAGAGTAATCGTCAGGAGTCCTCACCAGAGAGAAAGGGGATGAGAAGCAAAGAAATCCTACTCTCCGATATAAATATAGGACTCAAAAAGTTTTCAGTGTGTGCCTAGACTCAACCGTCAACGATTCGATCAATCAGTGGGGGCTTCTAGGTCGGAGAAGGCTCTGAATACCAACTTGTAATGCCCAGGATGGGACTATACCTCCTACGTGTCGAGGCACGACTTAAAGGTATAAGCCCATCCTAGAATGATCTCAAGTTTGGTATCTTTGCACAACTCATGTAAAAGAGGGATTAAATTGCAAAAGGAGATAGTTGGCTTACACTCGCCACTTCACACAATACAATACATAAACAATCATCATACAAAACATCACAACCCGACTACGGGTGAAGAACCAAAAGAAAGATACCAAAACAACATAAAGCCACAGGTCAGGATCGAATCCTAGTAGAAACCACTACTGAACATCGAAACGTCACAAACAAAAGGCCACACTCTTCATCGAGCTCCCGATGAAGAACTTGAACCAGCTCCTGCATCAAACTCGGCTGAACCTGCATCTGGTGTGGTGAAGTAACTGTGAGCCACAGAGGACTCAGCAATCCCGTTCCCGGGTAACAAGACTATTTAAGCCTTGGGTGAGGACAAGGCTGAAGAAAGAATATGAGGTGAAGGAAACAAAACAAGAGTCTGCAGCAGCAACTAGCACTAACTTACGTAAAAGAGAGCGAGAAGAGAAGAGCATCGGTCGAAAGATGATCACGAAGTGATCCTAGCTAAAGCCGGTCAAACATAACCCCACCGTGTTCAACTCCCGAATCCCTATTCGGAAATTGACAGTCACGGTACACACGCTGGTAGTGTATTGAAACATTGTGTCAAGTTATCTACAACCGGAATTAACAAGCTCCCATCTGCCACATAACCGCGGGCACGGCTTTCGAAAATTCAAACCCTGCAGGGGTGTTCCAACTTGACCCATTACAAGCCCACGATCCGCGGAGTCGCAACTCCATAGTTGGGAAGACCCGAGTATTCTCGGAATCCCGTGCTCAAGTTAAACCGAACTAAGGTAAGGCTAATCCAGCAAATCCTCCCGGCGTGTCGACACCCTGATAGGTAGCCGCGCGTATCTAGTCTCAGGACACGACCGGATGGGCGAAGCTACGGGTTTTTACCAAACCTCGAGTTGCCTCGTGGTGGCCCCGCAGGCTCCCCGTTTCGGACCAACACTCATGTGGAGCACTGGCCCGGGGTTGTTGAATTAAAATAAAAGGGATAGCTAGTCCACATGCAAGTTTTTATTAGTTTGTTATTAGGCAAATAGTACCAAAGGTTGGGATTTGCTGGAAAAGACTTAGCACTTAGCGGTTTATCAAGGGGGTCCCATACACCCCAACCGTGTTAGGAACGCATAATCAAGGAACATAACACCGGTTTATACGGTTCCTAACGGCATGAGTGGAACAAAACACCAAGCAAAATGCTTAGCCTTCCACCCTTGCCAGTATATAGATGATTTCATTTTTAAGCATTTATATAGTGTGATATAACCCAACCAAACTTCAACATGAAGCAAGCATCTTCGGTCTTCACCTGCAACTAACAATGCTATAAGAAGGGCTGAGCGAAGCGTACTTAGCCAAGCAACGGTTTGCGTAGGTAGGGTGGTTAAACATGGCAATTGGTTACAAGTAGGAGGCTGACAAGAAGACATGGGCATCGAGGCAAAACTATAGAGCAGAACTACTAGCAAAAGGCAAAGATAGTAATGGTATCCGGGTTCGGTCATCTTGCCTGGGATTCCACAAGGGAGAAGAACGGATCCAAGAAGAAGACGGAGCAACAGTCGAGCGGATCCTCACAACTCCGGAACAAAACCGAAGCTAACAAAAGAAGCAACCGGAAAGAAAGAAACAACACGGTAAACACACAAACATAAACATGTCATACGATGCACAAGCAAGCATGATACATGTCCGGTTTAATTATGCATGGCATGGCAAGTGCACAAACAAATACTACAAGTTAAGTGGAGATCAATATGCAACGAGTTGCATATTGACGAAACACCACATTATTTATTTAGTTGACTCTCATTAATTACAAGACAAGATTAATTGTTTTTTTAACATGCAAGAGGTGAAGCATAATAAAACTACACTATTAAGACATTTTAAATGAGGCCGGAAATAACAACAACATATCCGGAAAATCCCCATGAGCATGTTTATTAATTATAAGCAACAACAAACACACATATTAATGTTGTTAACATGATGCGGATGACATGATCAAGTTTATGCAAGTTTTATTTAAAAGGGGTGACATTAAGAGATGAAGTTTATGTCACCGTGGTGGAAGCAAAGGGTGCCACGGCAACGATCCGAAATGATGCAAAGGCAACAACTCGGTTCCGGTAACTCGTTGAGAGTCCGATGCAAAAGGTAAGATGGCAGAGGTGAGTCAAACGAGATGATGGGGTGATCCCGTTACCGGGTTCCCACGAGTCGGTGACGAGGCAACCGAGGAGCTCAACAAAAGGTCGGAACGGGCACGAGCACACACAAGGGAAGCATTTCATACAACCACAACAAGCATGCATCACACGGGTCACGTCTCGGGGTTATACCTTCGAAGCGTTCTCTCTCGAAGCGGTTCGAGAGCGTCGAGGAAGTAGCCGTAGTAGAGGAAGTAGTCGTTCACGGGTCTTCGGCGACGGTAGTGGAACACGTTGGCGTTCGTCGTGTAGGTGTACTCGGCCGTAGATGTACTTGCGGCGTCGTGGTACTCGTTCACGTAGTCGTACACGGATGTAGTTGTTCACTTCTCCGAAGGGTACTTGTCGCGTCGTCTTGTGTCGGCGTTCGTAGGGGTACTTGGTCGGGTCGTCGTGGTACTTGTACATGTAGTGGTACTTGTCGGGTCGGTAGTCGTACACGGGCGTTTTGTAGATGTACTCATATCCGTAGATGTACTTGCATCGGAGGGGTACTTGTCGTATCATCGTGTAGGTGTACCAAAAGTTCCCTGTCAAACTCAACAGCACAAACAACATACAAAACAACAACGGCAGCACAGCGAGGCAGCAGAGGAGGCAGCAGCAGGTAAACGCGCAGACGCGCGCGAGACAGAGGGCGCTCGGGGCCGGGCTCGAGGCGCGCAGGAAGAGGCAGGGGAACCCCGCGGCGAAGGAGGGCGCGGTCGCCTGGCCGCGGCGCTGGACGGCGGCACTCCTGGCCGGCCGGAGGGCAGTCGACGGGAGGACGGCCGATGCGGGGGGGGCACGGCATGGAGGCGAGGATGAGGCCGCGGCGACGCCTTGGCGACGGAGAGGACGAGCGTGCCAGCCTCCTGGCGCTGGCCGGCGGGGCGTCGCGAGTGCCAGCCTCGCTGGCTCCTGGCCTTCCTGGAGGCGACCACGCGAGGGGCTCGGGCTGCCTGCCCGAGGGATCGAGGGGGAGGCCTCGGGCCTGGCCGGCGCTCGCTGGAGGACCCGATGGCGAGAGGCCTCACGGTCGGGAGGAGAGATGAGGAGAGGGATACGGGACTGAGGGAGGCGATGGAGGCGGCGCTGGGGCGTCGCTGGGCGCTTGGAGAAGGAGGGGGGTGCTCGCGAGGGAGGCGTCGGGGCACTGGGCATCGAGGCGAGCGGAGGGAGCGGAGCCTGTCGCGCTCGGGGCGATGAGGGAGAGAGAACGAGGGGTGAGGAGAGGGAGTCGAGAGGAAACCGGATCGGGGAAACGAGGGTTTTCGGTCGCTGGGGGAAAAAAAAGGAGAGCGAGGGGGAGACGGGTCTCCTGGCGGCGGAGGGAGGAACGGAGGGAGAGTCGCGGGACTGGCTGGAGAGATCGCTAGGCTAGGGTTCGGGGTAGGATTGGGCCAGATGGGCCAAGAGGACTGGAAGAGGCCCAAGAGGGAAGGAGAGAGGCCTGGAAAGAATTGGGCCAGAGGCCTGGGCTGCACTCTTTAAAACTGCTGCTGAACTAATTAATTCTCTTTTAAAACAAAAGAGAAAAGGAGAAAGAAAAGAAAGAGAAGGTAGGGGAGGAATTTGTGCAAGAGGTCAAATTCCCCGGGCTCACAAAAATGTCAGGAATTAAACAAAATTGAAGGAGGGTTTTTTGGAAGAACCTCGAAACAACGGAAAAGAATTATTTGACAAGGTTTGAAGGTGAAACTCGAAGTGAAAGACAATGGGGAAAATTATGCAAGTGTGTTACGGTGATTCCGAGGAATGGAATAATTAATAAATATAGCTCCCTAAAATATTGAGAGGCTTTTATATGTTATAAAGAGAAGTCACCTTCCCTCGATTTAAATGGACCGAAGGTCCACACAATTTATTAGGTTGAGATGCAAAAATAAAATGTGACAAGATGGAATGATGACATGATGCAATGCAAAAATAAATAACACAAGCTCAAAAGAAACCCACGGGCAACCCGGAACATCTGGAATCTTCTGGAACCTTCTGGAATCTTCTGGGACGTCGGTCTCGGGCGTCACACTTACTCATAACAGAAGGTGAATCAAGTGTAGCACTAGTGCTCGAGCAGTACCTCTTCTTGTAGTGGATAGTAAGATCGGAACCTTGGGGTCTCCTTTCTTACCCATAGTGGATGAAGTGCAGCAGGTAGGATACCTGTAGGATCGAAAGTATGTCTAGAGGGGGGGTGATTAGACTACTTGTAAGTATAAAAATTCTGCCTTTTGACAAAGAACAGTTTTTGGCAGATTCACAGTTTTGATCAAGTCAAGCATCACCCTACACATGCAATTCTAGAGTATAGGCAGCGGAAAGTAAATTGCACATGTAGTAAAGAGAGGTGGAGAAGAGCAAACGCAATTTTGGAGATGCGGTGATTTTTCCGTGGTTCCGATAGGTGGCGCTATCATACATCCACGTTGATGGAGACTTCAACCCACGGAGGGTAACGGCTGCGAGAGTCCACGGAGGGCTCCACCCACGAAGGGTCCACGAAGAAGCAACCTTGTCTATTCCATGATGGCCTACGCCCACGGAGGGCTAGCCTTACTCGGGGTAGATCTTCACGAAGTAGGCGATCTCCTTGCCCTTACAAACTTCTTGGTTCAACTCCACATCTCGACGACGGAGGCTCCCAAGCGACACCTAACTAATCTAGGAGGCACCACCCTCCAAAAGGTAATAGATGTTGTAGATGATGATGAACTCCTTGCTCTTGTGCTTCAAATGATAATCTCCCCAACACTCAACTCTCCTCACTGATTTGGCTGTGGTGGAAGAAAGGATTGAGTGGAAAGCAACTTGGGAAGGTTAGAGATCAAGCTTCATATGGTGGGAGTGGAGCAACTTGATCTCAACACAAGGGTAGGTAGTTCTCTTCTCAGAAATGTAAGGTAGGAGTGGTAGTTCTTTCTGATGGCTCTCTCCATGAATGAAGAGGGGGTGGAGGGGTATAAATAGCCTCCACACAAAATCCAACCGGTACACATATTTGAGCAATCTCGGTGGGACCAAAGTGGGCAACTCGGTGAGACCGATAGTTCAAATAATGTGAACGTTGGGGTTTTCGGTGGGACCGAATATACAATCTCGGTTAGTCCGATTCGTGCAATGACAAGAGCATGCCAGTTTCGGTGGGTCCGACTTCATCATCTCGGTGACACCGATTTGATGACAGAAGGTTACAGAACCTTGGCAACTCATGTTTCGGTGAGACCGAGTTCAGAATCGGAAAATCCGAGTTTACTAGGGTTTGGCTTATGGCTGAGGTGGTTCATCTCGGTGTGACTGAGTTTGGAATATCGGTGGGACCGAGATTACTTATGAGTGTATATGGCAGTGCAAGTTGCTGATAGTTTAGGAGATGTATCACTAAGCACTTGAGCAACCAGATCATCATCATAACCTCATCCCCTTTTAATAGTATTGGCTTTTCCTATGGACTCAATGTGATCTTGTATCACTAAACCAAAAATGGAGTATTGAGCTTTTGCCAATGCTTGCCTTAGCATTTTGAGGGGTCCACTTCTTCAGTCCTTGCCATACCCATATCACTGAACTTCTCTGAAATGATTCTCGAGTAACTATTAGTTCAATGATATATATGTTGTTATTAATTACCAAAACCACCCGGGGATTAGTTGCACTGTCAATCTCCCCCTTTTTGGTAATTGATGACAACATATAGATCAAAGCTTCGACAAAGGATATAATCAATGAATAATATCGTCGCTTTGAGAAGTATGTGATAAGCAAGAGCTCCCCCTAAATTTGTGCATTATTTAAGATTTGCGTTTGAATGCAAATGCACAATCGATTAGGATCATGGGTCACTCTTCCATGTCACATACATCTTGGTGGAGCGCTCAAAATGATAAGAATGAACCGCATGCACCCAATCACCAAGACATGAGTAAATAGTCATACGAGATAGGAATGGCATATGATAAGCATTAAGCACACATTAAAGCATAGTACGACCAAGCACTCATTAAGGTAGCATCAAACGGAGTATCAAGCACACTGAATGTCTCGAAAACCAAAAGTATCTCAAAGAAACCGTAAAAGAACGAAAGAGCAAAAGCGCAAAGACAACAGCACTCTCTCTCTCGAAGCCCTATGATCTATACAATTTCTCCCCCTTTGGCAACAAGTTACCAAAAAGTTCGAAAAAGCATAGAGCTAAACGTCACTGTGGACTCTGCTGGCGGCTCCCATCTGGGTTGATGTCGGAGTGGATACGACAGCATCGGCGAAGACTTCAGCTGATGTCTGTGCTGGAGGAGTGGACACTGGAGCTGGAGCTGGAGAAACTGCTGGAACTGTGGGAGGTGCTGAAGCTGTAGTCCTGGTGTCAGTCACTGGAATAGCAGCTGATCGGGATCCTTTGGGAACCGGAGCAGTCTGTCGATGAGAATCCTGGACTAAGTCATCCTGCAACTCACGCATAAGCTCTGCCTTGTCCTGCTTTGCTTCCTCTATGTCTGCCTCGAGCTTGTTGACGGTCACTTGTACTTCAGTCAGCTTCACGTCCAGAGCGTGGATCTTCTCGTCAACAATCCTCTCTAAGCTCTCCTGAGACTGTTCAATGCTGGCCAGGCGTTGTTCAATCCTTTGAGTAGCTTCAAGAATTTGCTCTCCGAAACTCTTTGGTTTAGCTGCTGCTGCTGCTGCTTTGTCAGCTTTGGCTTTCTTAGCAGCTGCGATCTTGGCTTGACCTTCAACAGATGTCGGATCCTCCTCATCCATCACAACAACATTGTCTTCATGCTCTGGCTGCAGCGGTAAATGTTTTCTATCCAACAAGAATGTGCCCGTGCCAAACTTGGCATTGATAAGCATCTGAATCTGCGGAGCAAATCCACATGACCTTTTCTGGTCAGCTGCAGTCCTCTTAATGGTCTCTACCATTAAGTCCATCACCTTGAAAGGTGCTTTCTCATCAAGTATATGCAGCATGTTGATAGAGTATCCTCTGATCATGCGATGATCTCCAGATTTGGGCATCAAGGTATGCCTCAAAATGGTATTAGTGGTAGGTAAGCCTGCCTGGAGATGGTAGACTGAGCCGAGCTTCCAAGTTTCCAAATCCTCTGCTGGAACCTCTTTGTACATGTTTTTCATGGATTCATGATTCTTCTTTGGAATCCCATATACATCAATATCATCTTCTCGTTGCACTGGAGCATTCAGAATTTCTGCCCATTCTTCAATAGAAGAAGAAAACCTTTGACCTTCAGTCATCCACGTAATCTTTCCATCAGGGTAGAAGTGAGCTGTGGCATAAAATTGCATTATCATCTCATCGTTCCAACTGGTCAATTTCTAACCTACAAAATCTGCAACTCCACATGCAGTGAAACTTTCATGCACATGTGGAAAGAAATCTCTGTGCTCTTCGCTGTCAATGTACTCCCAGTCAACATATCTGGTGTCTGCGACTATGGGCTTCTTGTCCATCAGCACGGTCTCATAGAAGTCCTGCTGCTCTCTGGTATGAAATCTGGGATCTACAGCAGTTCTTCTCCTCACGGCATATGGGTCAGTTTGTCTCCATAGCCTGAGACCTCTATCTTTCCTTGCTTTCATATCCTCAGCTTGAGGATGAGCATCATTATGGAGTGGCAGTTTTGGATGAAGTTTCAGCAAAACTTGTCCTTCATCGTCAGACTCAGCTGGTGGCACATCATCCTTGTTCTTTTCAGACGCTGGAATGTTTCTGATGGTCCTCTTGGGCTTGGCAGCAAGCTTTGCTGGAGCTACCTTAGCTGGAGCAGATTTCTTGGGCTTTGATGTGGCTCCAGCCTTAATGGCATCACCCATGAGCTTCGGCTTCTGAGGAGGAGGCTGGGGTGCTTCCTCATCCTCATCCTCTACTGCTGCATCTGCATGAGAATCAATATACATATCTGCTCTAGCTTCTGACACATGCACTACCCTCTTTCTCTTGGTGGTTTTCTTCACTTTGCTTGCAGCTGCCTCTCCCAAATTCAGCTTCTTAGCAACAGTTGACTGCTTAACTTTGCTGGTGCCCTTCTTAGATTGTTGACCTTGTTGCTCTTTGGCAACAACCTTCCTTTTAGGCTTTGAGGTCACCTCTTCCTCAACAACAAAATCTGAATCCTCATCATCTGAATTCTTCTCCTTTCTAGCTCTGGTGGCTGCAGGAGGCATGCCACTTGGTGTACTCCTCTCACCATCATCAGATGAGCTACTAGGATCAGGACTAGTGTCTGCCTCTGGAATGTCTGCAATGGGTGTCTCTGACCTGTTCTCACTATCACTGGTATCTGACATGGATGACAACCTGTGAATAGATAAGGTATAGGCAGAGAAGAAGAGTCATCACAAACTGCAGAAGTTTTTTTAAAAAAATGAGTTCAAATTCTAGTATTAAGTTTTCACAGAAGACATTTCGGTCAGACCGAGTTTAAGTTTCGGTGAATCCGAAGTGTTAAACAGGAGCTTGGCACACCACTTTCGGTTTGACCTAAGTGGGTTTCGGTCCTGCCGAAAACACTAGGGTTTCACAAAAACTTCATTTCGGTCACACCGATTTTGCACAACTCAGTTGGACCGAAGGGTGCAGTGCAATGGCCATAGGCCAAATCGGTCATACCGAAAATATAAAATCGGTCTCACCGAGATGTGTTCCGTGGAAACCTAACCCTAAAATTTTTTACTCGAATCTAGTTCAAATGAACCAATCTGGTGTACAGGAGGATTTCAATCATGGAAAGATACTAGGCAATCCAAACGTGCATTGAATCGGAGATGGGAGCACGAGTGGGATCAAAACTCACCCTAACTTGGTGGAGTTTTTCTACGGCGGCAACGGCGCGGAGGAGATGGCCGTTGACGGCGACGGAGACCTGCGGCGTGGGCGCACAGGCGACGACGGCGACGATCCGGAGACCAAGGCGACGGCAGCAAGGGATGTGGGGGCGAAACGTTTGAAGGAGGAATCAACGCGCGCGGCCCTTGGAATATATACCCCTTTGCTGTCGGTGGGACCGAGTTGTAAAACTCGGTGTCACCGAGATGGATAACTGCTAGGCAGTTATGCACTTCGGTCACGCCGAAAATCACAACTTGGTTTCACCGAGATGAAAACCTAGATCAGTCTAAATGCTTTCGGTTCGACCGAGTTTGAGTGAGTTGGTCTGACCGAAATCAATTAGAAGGTTTTGGAGATTAGCCCTTGACGGATCGGTGGCTCCGAGTGCTCCTCACCCGGAGGGTCCGAAAATGACTTGTTCAAAGTTTGTGATGTAAGCATGAATAGAATTTGAGACAAGAAAGCATAGATAGCTAGGGGAGGTACTTAGGCATTCTTGTCCATCCATTTGGTCAGAAAAATCAAAACGACCAAAACAACAAATGGATGTCCTCGAATGGATAAAATCATGCATCCAACATGCTCACACAATAAGATAGCAAATGAAATATGTGTCAAACATGCACAACCAAAACTCTAGCAACTAACACACAATTTGTCGATGACTAGGTCATCTTTATATGAGTATATTGACTTAGGAGCCAAATGAGAACATTTGATCATAGGTCATACTCATCGTTTAAGCACAAGTGGGGTTACCACTTTTACATAAAGCATTGATGTGTTCACATCATTTGAAGATGCTTTAGCTCAATTTTTTAGAGCAAAGATCCCCCTAGATGTGAGAACCCCTTTTTTAAAGGGTCAAACTAACCTTGGGTTGTCGTAGAAGACTTCATGTAGATGTTGAAGATGTGGATGCTCAATGTTGATGGAGATCATCAAGAGTTGGGAGCTATCCTTTGGATTCAGGCACTTTCAATACCTACATGGGTTAGTCCTACAAGGAACAAACACGGATATCCATGGACATTGATTGACGTTCACAATAGAGGATGTCCATGAAAGCAATGATTACCTTGTCCCTTGACTTACCAACAAGAAGGTTTGTGACTCCATGAACTAGTGCACGATATGGAAGTTGATTGCACAAGTTCTTTGCCAAAATGAATGTGAGTGAAGTATGTTGGCGGAGTCACCCTCAAGAACTTTCTAGTTCTTCTTCTTCGGGATCCACATCATCTTGATGGGAATCCTTTGGGTTGTAGTTGAGCTTGACGAAGTAGAACTTGATGTTTCCTTGGGAACCCACTTGACCATGGCTTGAGGTGCTTCAACGAATGCATCAATCTCCTCTTGAAGCTTGTCCTTGGCTTTTAGCTTGTGGTCTTGTGGTGGAAGGTCATCTTGAGCTTTTTCCACATTGGAAGAAGTAGGATCATACTTCTCCTTTTGAGAAACAAACTGTGGAGTAGGATATTGACCTTCTTCCCACTCAACACCTTCGGCGTTGAACTTTTGCTCAAAACCAATTCCTTGATTCTTCCGGTGCCTTCCTTGCTTGCGAACAATTTCCTCAAAGTTCTTGCTTCCGGCAAGGCTCTTATAGACACCTTTCTCTATGATCCCTTTCAATAAACTATTCTCTTGCTCAAGTGTAACTTGGCTTGAAACATTGTTAGTGGAATCAAGAGAACTACTAGAAGCAACAACATTGGATTTAGCATGGTTATTGTTACTGCTAGAGGAAGAATTTTTCTTATGCTTGTCATGCTTAGTCTTAATGGGTGGCAATAAATTAGACAAGAGAAGTCGTTTGGCAAGATATGAAGAACTCTTCTTTCGAAGATCGTCATTGATTGCTTTTAGAAACTCATGTTCTTGCTCTAGAGTGAGCTTCTCGAAGCGTAGCTTCTCATGAGATCTTAGGAGCTCTCTATGATCTTCTTGAGTTGTTTCATGAGCTAACTTAAGAGTGTTTAGTTCTTTAGTTAGACGCTCAATCTCCTTCATAGCATTGTCATTCGACTCTTCTCGACTATAAAGACTACTAGCATGTTCATCGTTACTAGGCTCACTGGATTTATCATGCAAGAGCTCAGCTTCACCAAGCAAGTCATCCTCATCACTATTGAAGTCAATGAATTCAGGGTGTGATACCTTGGGGCCTTTAGCCATGAAGCATCTTGCAATTCCCTCATTTGGTGAATCAAATAAGTCGTAGGAGTTGGAGTTGGAGGATACGAGAGCAAGACCGGCAACACCTTCATCTTGACTGTAGTCGGAGTCGGAGTGATAGCTTCCATCGGATTGATTGTCGGAGTCGGAGCCGGAGACCCATTCACCTACATGAGCTTGATGTTTTCTTCTTGTGTAGCTCCTTGATGACTTGTCTTTCCTCTCCGAATCCTTGCTTCTCCGAGAGGGTCTTCGTTCATAACGATCATCTCTACTCCTTCTCCCTTTCCGAGGTGACTCATCTCTTGAACTTCTTCTTCTTGGAGATTCTTCTCTTCTCTTGTGGGGAGCCGTACACTCATTTGAGTAGTGTTCGGGTCTTCCACAATTGTAGCAGTTTCGATCATGACTAGAAGATCTCTTTTCATCATATGATCTAGACTTTGAGCTTCTCTCTTTGCCTCTATTCTTGTAGAATTTGTTGAAGTTCTTAACCATTAGGCTTATCTCTTCATTGGAAACTAACTTGTCACTTGAGGTTGTGGGAGCATCACTTGTAGCTTTGTAAGCACCACTCGACTTGTTGTGAAGCTCTTCCTTATCCTTAAGTGTCATCTCATGAGCAACAATTCTTCCAATGACTTCGGTTGGCTTGAGAGTCTTGTAGTTTGGCATCATTTGGATCAAAGTGCACACGGTGTCATACTTTCCATCCAAAGCTCTGAGAATCTTCTTGATGATGAATCGGTCGGTCATTTCTTCGCTTCCTAAGCCGGCAATCTCATTTGTGATGAGAGCAAGCCTAGAGTACATTTCAGCGACTCCTTCACCATCCTTCATCTTGAACTTGTCAAGTTGACCTTGAAGAATATCTAGCTTTGATTCCTTCACAGACTCGGTACCTTCGTGCATTTCAACCAAAGTATCCCAAATCTCTTTTGCATTTTCAAGACGGCTGATTTTGTTGAACTCCTCGGGACACAAGGCATTGAAGAGAATGTCACAAGCTTGAGCATTGTTTTGCAACATCCGCAATTCTTCCGGTGTAGCTTCGCGATCCGGAACTTTTCCTTCCTCGAAGAATTCACCTTGCATACCAACACAAATGATGCCCCATGCGGCTGGGTTATGACCAAGAATATGCATTTTCATTTTATGCTTCCAACTAGCAAAATTTGTACCATCAAAGTAAGGACCTCTACGAAAATTACCCTCACTAGACGCCATACTCTCCTAGGTTGTGAAACCAAGCTTATGGAGTCCAATGCAATGGAAACCAATACAATGGAGACCAAAGCTCTGATACCACTTGTAGGATCGAAAGTATGTCTAGAGGGGGGGGTGATTAGACTACTTGTAAGTATAAAAATTCTGCCTTTTGACAAAGAACAGTTTTTGGCAGATTCACAGTTTTGATCAAGTCAAGCATCACCCTACACATGCAATTCTAGAGTATAGGCAGCGGAAAGTAAATTGCACATGTAGTAAAGAGAGGTGGAGAAGAGCAAACGCAATTTTGGAGACGCGGTGATTTTTCCGTGGTTCTGATAGGTGGCGCTATCGTACATCCACGTTGACGGAGACTTCAACCCACGGAGGGTAACGGCTGTGAGAGTCCACGGAGGGCTCCACCCACGAAGGGTCCACGAAGAAGCAACCTTGTCTATTCCATCATGGCCTACGCCCACGGAGGGCTAGCCTTACTCGGGGTAGATCTTCACGAAGTAGGCGATCTCCTTGCCCTTACAAACTTCTTGGTTCAACTCCACATCTCGACGACGGAGGCTCCCAAGCGACACCTAACCAATCTAGGAGGAACCACCCTCCAAAAGGTAATAGATGTTGTAGATGATGTGAACTCCTTGCTCTTGTGCTTCAAATGATAATCTCCCCAAAACTCAACTCTCCTCACTGATTTGGCTGTGGTGGAAGAAAGGATTGAGTGGAAAGCTACTTGGGAAGGTTATAGATCAAGCTTCATATGGTGGGAGTGGAGCAACTTGATCTCAACACAAGGGTAGGTAGTTCTCTTCTCAGAAATGTAAGGTAGGAGTGGTAGTTCTTTCTGATGGCTCTCTCCACGAATGAAGAGGGGGTGGAGGGGTATAAATAGCCTCCACACAAAATCCAACCGTTACACACATTTGAGCAATCTCGGTGGGACCAAAGTGGACAACTCGGTGAGACCGATAGTTCAAATAATGTGAACGTTGGGGTTTTTGGTGGGACTGAATATACAATCTCGGTTAGTCCGATTCGTGCAATGACAAGAGCATGCCAGTTTCGGTGGGACCGACTTCATCATCTCGGTGACACCGATTTGATGACAGAAGGTTACAGAACCTTGGCAACTCATGTTTCGGTGAGACCGAGTTCAGAATCGGAAAATCCGAGTTTACTAGGGTTTGGCTTATGGCTGAGGTGGTTCATCCCGGTGTGACTGAGTTTGGAATATCGGTGGGACCGAGATTACTTATGAGTGTATATGGCAGTGAAAGTTGCTGATAGTTTAGGAGATGTATCACTAAGCACTTGAGCAACCAGATCATCATCATAACCTCATCCCCTTTTAATAGTATTGGCTTTTCCTATGGACTCAATGTGATCTTGGATCACTAAACCAAAAATGGAGTCTTGAGCTTTTGCCAATGCTTGCCTTAGCATTTTGACGGGTCCACTTCTTCAGTCCTTGCCATACCCATATCACTGAACTTCTCTGAAATGATTCTCGAGTAACTATTAGTTCAATGATATATATGTTGTTATTAATTACCAAAACCACCCGAGGATTAGTTGCACTTTCAATACCTCAAGTAGACTTGTAAATATTGCTATGCTCCCCGGCAACGGCGCCAGAAAACGGTACTTGATAACCCTCAACCGTAAGGGATCGAGATAGTCTTCGCGGGTAAGAATAACCCAATTTATTGATTCGACACACGGGGAGCCAAAGAGTATTTATAAGCTTTGACAGTTGAGTTGTCAATTCAACCGCACCTGAAATATACTTACTTGCAACAAAAGATAAGTGGTAACAGTGATATGATAGTGATAGTAAAAGTAAACAGCAAAAGTAAATAGTGAAGGTAAATGGCAAAAGTAGCAACTAGTGACAAGCAGGGTTTAAAACACTGTAGGCTAGGGAGATGGATGGTTGGGCGTTGCATGGATGAGATAGATTCTAACTTGGGGCACGGCACACGGAAAAGTAATGATCATCTAGGCAAATATCAAACATTAGGCATGTATCCCGTAGGTAGTTGTACGTGCTTGCAATAAGAACTTGCACAACATCTTTTGTCCTACCATCCCGCTACGAACGAGGCCAAAAGGAACTTATGGAGATTAAGGTGCTCCTGTCAAAGAGCACCGGAACAAAGCAATGAACTCAATGGATACATGTAATCCTCAAACTACGGACCATCCCCTTTGGTGTCCCAAGCTGTCACTTTTGGGATCGCCGGTTCCGAACCGTAATAGGTGCAAACAACTCATAGATAGGATCACGAACACAAATATATTCATGCAAACACATATGGTTCAGATCTGAGATCATGGCACCCGGGCCCTAAGTGTCAAGCATTAAGAATAACAAGTTGAAGCAAAGATGATAAACACCATAGTAGATGATAGGCAACATGGCCCCAATGATCTGACAAACTATTACATGATCTAACTCATCCAATCCCTACCATCCCCTTCGCCTACAGCAGGGGAATTACTCACACATGGAGGGAGAAGTCATGGAGGGATGATGGAGTGGTGATGATGATGACGATGGCGACGATCTCCCCTCTCCGGAGGCCAATTCAGCCTCCAGATTAGCCCTCCCGAGGAAGAACAGAGGGTGGCGGCGGCTCCGCGACAGAAAACTGCGAAAAGAACTTCTCATCTGGGGTTTCCGCGTCGTGAGTAAAAATACGAGGCAAAGTAGGGCACCAGGGGGTGTGGGCCCCACCCAGGCGACCCCCCGGCGCGGCCCAGGGGGGGGGCGCCCACAGGGCGCCTGGGCACCCCCTGGCCCCACTCTGGCCCCTGGTTCCTTCGGGTGCGTGGATTTTCTGTGATTTTTCGTGGATTTTTCTGAGATACCTAAAAATCCGTTCTCCTGCACACAATAAAACCATACAGGCAGCTCTGCTGAAAACAGTCCGGGTTAGTTTAGTTCAAATCATGCAAGAATGAGGTCAAAACAATATCAAAAGTGTTTGGAAAAGTAGATACGTTTGAGACGTATCATGATGCAACCCATAAAAAGGTTGCATGCAAGGAGAAAAATGATGAGAAAAATAGTAAGCTACAACCTGAGCTGGACAGTGATGATCTGTGACGCCCGAAGACTGACGCTCCAGAAGATTCCAGATGTTCTGGGTTTTCCTGTGTGTTTCATTTTTGCTTGCTCTATTTTATTTGTGCTTGCATCATGTCATCATATCTTTAATCTTTCCAACTTAACTAAATAAATCGTATGGATCTTCGATCCATTTAAATCGAGGGATATTCACATGGCGATTTCTCTTTATAACCTATACAAAGTCTCCTAATATTATTAGGGAGCTATATTAAATTATTCCATTTTTTGGAATCACCAAACACACTTGCAATTAGTTCTCATGCCTTTGTTTTCTTAATTCCCGGCCGCAAACTTTGTCCTCAAATTTCAGCCATTTGGGTTTCATCCAAGGGACTTATAAATTCAAACAATTTGACTTTATTCAAACTTGTTTGAATCTTCATCTCTCAAAAGTCTTCCGTCGATTTTATTTAAATTCCTTACATTTTTGTGAGTCCAGGGAATTTTACCCCATGCCCAAATTCCACCTCTACCTTCTCTTTCTTTTCCCTTCTCTTTTCTGTTTTGTTTTCATTATTTTGAGAGGGTATGAGAGCAACCCAGCTGGGCCTCCCTGCAGCCACAAGCCCAGCAGCTGCAGGCCACTAATGCCACACCTGACCGAGCTAAGGCCCAAGGCCCAGTCGGTCCTCCTAAACCTAGCATCCCGCAGCCCATCGCTCCCTTCTTCCCTCGCACTCCTCTTCTCCCGCACCCCGCCGCCAGAACCACTCTCGATCTCCCCCTCGTCCACACCCCGATCCCATCTCCCCTGCCTCTCCTTCCCCCGAGCATCGCGCCTGTGCCCGTCGCCAGATCACCTCCTGCCCGAGCTCCTCGCTCGATCTCCTTCGCTCTCCCCTCGTGCACCCGAGCAGTGGGATGCGCCGCGCCCCTCGTCTCCTCCGGCCTTGCTACCGCCAAGTTGCCGCCGCTGCTGCGTTCCTCGCCGGCCAAGCCATCGGAGTTGAAGCCCTCTGTCAAGTCTCGCGCCCTCCGTCCTTCGCCGGCTCGCCATAACCGCCACTCGCCGGAGCCCTGGCGCCAGCCTCAAGTCCTGCAGCTACCGCTGACCACCGCGACAGTGCCGTCGCCATGTCCTCGACCCAGCTTCAGGTCATCGCCAGCCACCATGGCCTCATCTCCTCTGCAGCCGTCCTCATGGCCGCCTCGAGCCGGCCCTCCTCGTGGAGCCGCCGCCGGAGTTCTCCATCACATTCGTCGGCGACCAGCGCCGCTCTGCCCCGCGTTCGGCCCTGCCATTCGCTGGCCATCTCCAGCCGCCCTCTGCAGCAGCTTCCTCGCCCCGCCTCTGTTTATTTTCGCCGTTCGCATTGCTGCTCGCGCATCGCGCCCTTTTGTCTCGCTTCGTTTGGATCAGCAAGAACAAGATGCCAAGACCCGTACCGGACCGTCAAGCATCGACTCTGTGATTTTCGCCAAGCGCCACCACGACACGCCAAGTATGACTACGACCCACAGAGTGGATGGAATGTGTACCACTACTAATGCCAAGTACCCGGATGACGACGACCCGTCAAGTTCATCTAAGTGCAAGTACCACTACCGTCGCCCTGGAGACTTTGGAGTCGCAAGTACCTCTTCGAAACGAACGTGCACCGCTACTACCCTCGACGATCCTTGAACGACTACTTCCACTACCGCCGAAATGTGAACGACTACTTCCCTCGACGACTCGTTCCACCCCGAATCCGCACGCTACAAAGGTATACCACCGAAACAACCCCGTGGATGAATGCATGTGAATGTGTGATGTATGAGATGAAGTACTTGTTTGCGCCGTGTCTGTTGCGCCCCTCGTTGCCTTGTCACCGAACCGTGGGAACCCGGAAGCCGGGAGCACCCCATCATCTTGTTTGACTCACTCATGCCACCTTGCTTTTGCACCGGCTTCTCGATGAGTTGTCGGATCATCGGAACATTGCCGTGGCACCGTTTCCGTTCTCGTCACTAGGACACTCCTTTCCTTCTGTCGTGGCGACCAAATGCTTCATATCTTGTTAATTGTTTGCATAATACTTGAAAATGTCATCCGCATCATGACAACAACATTAAGATGTTTAAATTGTTGTTTGCTTTAAAATTGCTAAATCACATGAGGAGTTTCCAGAATTGTTGTTGTTATTTCCGGCCTCATTTAAATTGACTAGATAGTGTAGTTTTGCTCTTGCTTCACCTCTTGGCATGTTTAATAAAAATATATTTAATCTTGTCTTGTAAATAAACGAGAATCAACTAAATAAATAAAATGTGGTGTTTTGTCAATATGCAACTCGTTGCATATTGAGCTCCACTTAACTTGTAGTATTGTTTGTGCACTTTGCCATGCCATGCACATTTAAACCGTACATGCATCATATTTTTTTGCGCATCATGCCATGTTTGAGCTTGTTTGTTTACCATGTTATTTGCTTCTTTCCGGTATGCTTCTCTCATTAGCTTCGGTTTCGTTCCGGAGTTGTGAGGAGTTGTTCGACTACTTCATGTTGGACTCGTTCTTATTCCTTGCGGGATCTCAGGCAAGATGACCATTCCCAGATATCACTACTATCTTTGCCTATGCTAGATGTTTCGCTCTTTAGATATTGCCTCGATGCCTATGTCTGTTCGTCAGCCTCCTATTGTTGCCATGAAACCTCTAACCTTTGACACCTTCCCAGCAAACCGTTGTTTGGCTATGTTACCCGCTTGCTCAGCCCCTCTTATATCGTTGTTAGTTGCAGGTGAAGATGAAGATTGCTCCATGTTGGAACTTGTTGTTGGAATATCACAATATCTCTTAAATATATTAACACACCTATATACTAGGCAATGGGTGGAAGGCTTGGCCTTTTGCTCGGTGTTTTGTTCCACTCATGCCACCTTAGGACCCGATAAATCGGTGTTATGTTCCCGGATTTTGCGTTCCTAACACGGTTGGGATTTATGGGACCCCTTCGATAACCCGCTTAGCGCTAAAGCTTTTCCAGCGAGGCTCGACATTGGTTTTACATTTTCCTAACAACTAAAACTTGCCGATGGAGTAATTAACCCGAGGATTTATTAATCAACCCCCATGGGCCAACGCTCGTTTTGAGTGTTTGTCCAAACTAGAATCGTGTGCGGTACCCCCCCTTGGCCACTTGGGTTTTGGTCACCGTACGTTGTGCTCATCTGATCATGGCCTGAGACTATATACGCGCGGCTACTATCAGGGTGTCGGCACGCCGGGAGGTCTTACTGGATTAGTTTTACCTTAGTCGGAATATCTTGAGCACGGGATTCCAAGAATACTCGGGTCTTCCCACCTTGGAGTTGCGACTCCGCAGATCGTGAGCTTGTGATGGGCTAAGTTGGGACACCCCTGCAGGGTTTGATCTTTCGAAAGCCGTGCCCGCGGTTATGTGGCATATGGGAATTTGTTAATATCTGGTTGTAGAAAACTTCACACCATATTCAGAATACACTACTAGCGTGAGTAACCGTGACGGTCGCTTTCCGAAGGGGTTCGGGAAGTGAACACGGTGGGGTTATGTTTGACGTGCTTAGATAGGATCACTTCATGATCACTTTGGCGCTCGTGGCACTTCTCTTCTCGCTCTAAACACGTAAGCTAGTGCTAGTGCAGCTGCAACCTTGTTCTTCAGCCTTGTTCCACACCCAAGGCTTAGATAGTTTTGCTACCCGGGAACGGGATTGCTGAGTCCTCCGTAGCTCACAGATTCTACACAACACCAGATGCAGGTACCATGGTGAACTACACAGGTGACGGCACAGAGTTGTACTGGGAGTTCAATGAAGAACGTGGGCGATACTACGTGTCTTACCCAGAGGATCAGTAGTGGCTTCTACTAGGGGCGATTCGGACCTTGTGGCTTTATTTATGGTATCTTTCATTTGGTTCTTCGTCCGTAGTCGGACTGTGATGTTATTTGGATGATGATTGCTTATGTAATGTATTGTCTGACGTGGCGAGTGTAAGCCAACTACTCTTTTGCAATTTCATCCCTCTTTTACATGAGTCGTGCAAAGATACCATACTTGAGATCATTCTAGTATGAGCTTATACCTTTAAGTCGTGCCTCGACACGTAGGAGGTATAATCTCATACTGGGCATTATAAGTTGGTATCAGAGTCTTCTCCGATCTAGGAGCCCCCACTGATTGATCGAATCATTGACGGTTGAGTCTAGGCACACACTTGAAAATGTTTTGAGTCCTATATATATATATCGAAGAGTAGGATTTCTTTTTACTCCTCATCCCTTTTCACTCAGGTGAGGACTCTTGATGATATTCTATCTCTTCTACTCTCAAAATTCATTAATTTTTTTAGGATCACGCGAGTATTGTTTGGATTGTTCCGATGTCTTTGGGACGAGAACATTGTTCTCGATGCCTCCTGTCATTTAGGGGTTGTGGCAGTGTCCCGAGGAGTTGAGCTCTGAGGTGTTGTCGTCACAAATCTATCGCAGCAGTTCTGGAATACTTAAGACGGCCGACTTCAAAAACTCTTCTATGCGGTTGGTGGCAAGATAAGCCCGACATCACCCAGTACTGGGAGGTAGTTCGGGAGTATTGCCATAGCTTGTATAGCAGATGCGTTTCGAAGGTCCGAGGTAAACGGTTTCCGGAAATAACTGGTTGTGTGTTGAAGGATGGATACAGCTGGATGTAGGATTAGAGTTGAGTGCGCGGTGCTTCCCATGTATCCCCAACATCTGATTGCATAACTGGAAACTTTCGGAAATTAATAGGTGGGTTCATCTAGTAGCTCGTAGGCATTCTTCAAGCGAATGCATGATATGGAGTTCGGGGTTCTACATTGAGTGAAGTGGTTTTATGGGCGTTGTTTCGATCGGGAGTTGCATCTTAAAGGGTCATTGGCTATGCTGATCCGGGGATTGCAAAACCCTTTTGTAACATGTTCCATGAGCTTTCAGCACGAATATGTGGGACGAAGCTTCTATCTTGTATTTGTTCTATCTGCTCCTTGTTGTTTTTATTTTACCTTTTGTGCTCCCAACTGGCTTCTCGACAAGTGTTATACCATTAAGCTATGGAATTCATTCATTCAACTCTCTGTTCAGATGATATTGTGAAGATTATGTTGCAACATATCTATCCGTTGTTTTGATTTGATTCTGGTATTCGAGTTGCTTCGATGTGAAGTGTTGATTCCATACCTTTCCTAATATGTGTTCTCATAATTATATGGGAGTACAAATTCTTCTTGACCATCGAGATTTTCATGGTAATCCTTTTCAACAGGTGTGCCTTCTCTTCAAGTTATTCCATACGGACGCCGTTGAGAAATCTGACGATTTGTCTGTTTCATTCGTCCCAAGTTGTCTTTGTTTTCCCCACCCTCCCACCCTTCTTCTTCTCGGAGCCAAAAATATCGAATCAAGTATCCATTTTATTCATGTGATGTTTCTTCATTCATTTCCTTAAATGTTCTTATCCGGTGATTTCTTAGGAAGATGCTAAGGAAGCTTCAAGTTTTTCATTCTCCATTGTCGTTTCTTCTCTGGTGGATTAATTCAAGCTTCGGTGTTGATCATATCTCTTCCTTTTTGTTTCACATGTTGAGTTTTCTTATCCGAAGTCTCTCTTTCTTATTCAACTATCTAATTCTTCTCCGGAGTGCTGAAGATAGCTCGGAAGATTCGTGTTTCAATTCCTAATCCGTTCAACTATTTTGAGGATTCTCATCTTACTCAAGCCATTTAATTCAACCGGTGCAATATCTCTTAAGCAATCTTTTTCAGCGGTGATTTCTTCAGTGGGCCCTAACCCATAGGTCTTTTTCCAGGATCTTTCCCGACTCTTCTATTTTTCCGGAGTTATTCTAAAATTCTTTTCAAGTTTGACATAAGAATGGATTTCTCATCGGTCAAATGTATCCTCCAAGATCGCTTTCAAATTCTTTTCACCTTTGGTTCAACCTTTTAATTCTTCGTTTCGGAGTGCCTCAACAATTCATGATGGTGTTTCTCGTCGTTCTTCTCAACATTTGAAGACCGTAGAAGAGTTTCTCTCAAATCCTACCCGTTCTCCACATGCGGTACCAGTAGCTTGGTATACTAACAGTAAACAGTCAACACCATATATATGCATGCAGATTGATCGATGGGTTCAGAGAAGTTCCCTGCCCCGGTGGCCGACCTGTGCGACGCGAACGCCTCACTCATCCTCACCGGCGAGCTGCGCATCCTGGAGCCCGTCTTCCAGACGTACGGCCAGTGCAGGTCCTTCTTGGGCCGGGTGGTCACCATGCGCGTCCTCGAGCACAACGCGGGCCTGCGAGCGCTCCTGGAGACTCTCGGCGAGGGCCGCGTGTTGGTGCTTGACGGTGGCGGCAGCAAGCGGTGCGCGCTCATCGGCGGCACGCTGGCGGAGGTGGCGCGCCGCAGCGGCTGGACGGGCGCCGTCGTGAACGGCTGCGTCCGCGACGTGGACGACGTGAACGGCTGCGCCATCGGCGTGCACGCGCTCGCCAGCAACCCGCGCAAGCACGGGAAGAGCGGGGCCACGGAGATGCATGTGGACGTGGACGTCGCTGGGGCCGTCGTCCGCTACGGCGAGTGGCTGTACGCGGACAGCGACGGCCATGCTTCATGCCATCCGAAGAACGGGGCCGGAGAAGAGTTTCTCTCAAATCCTACCCGTTCTTCTAAAGATTCATGGTTCTAGCTTCATGCCATCCTCTTTATTGTTCCGATTGTGTGGAATTCTTTTGATACCCATCTGAAGCATTTCATGAATTCTTCCCATTGTGATCCTCCGAAGGCCATCATTTTAGAAGATTCTTCGTTCTCAGTTTTCAACTTCGTCCTCCCACTATTCTTAATTGATGCCTCTTCGTTTGTCTCCATATTTTTACGGTGGTTCATTCAAGATTACTCTTTCGTTGTTATCATATCAATTCATTTGTTCTTTTCATAATCCTATATGTGATTCGTTGAATACTTTACCCAAGTTTATGCGAGATCTCTCTTGCATTCTTTGTAACAAGAATAAGTAGTATGCCAAATCCATTGTTTGTCACCAATTTAAATTGGTGAAGGATACACACAACATAATTCTTATTCTTATTTCATCCAGGTGACTTAATTCCTTCGTTCGGAGTTCGTTCGTGATATCATATTCTCGGTTCGAAGTGCTTCAACTTTCTTTTTCCGGAGTTCCAAACTAGATCAATTATCTTGTCACGAATCTTCATCTAATCATTGCAAGGCTTCAATCTTATTCTTCTTATCCTCCACTTCTCATTATTTTGTTACCGGAGTTCTCATGGTGGTTCTTCATGATTTAATTCATCCTCGAAGTGTTCTTCAAGATTCTTGTTGGAGCTCAAGCAGTCTTCATCATGCATTCCAAAGTGCAATTCTTGCTCCCTTATCTTTTGAGGTCGTGTTATGTCATTCTTGACAATTTTCCCTTCATGTTTCATGATTCACAAGTTGTCAGGAATGAGATATTTAAACCCATCATTTTCTTCATTCAGGAGATCCTTCTAACCCTTCAATTTATTCGTTGGAGTTTTCTTGGGTTATAATTCACCTAAAGCTTTCCCTAAGAATTGTTGCTATTATGGTGCTTATAAATGACCCAAGTTCTTCATTTATCATTCCGGTGAAATAAGTTTTTCGTCTCCTTGTTGATCTCAATCCAATGAAATGTTTTCGTAAGTGGCTGGTTGTCACCTCATAATTTTGAGATGTTTTCCATAAGCCAACAACAAGCTTATTCTGTGCTTGTTGATTCTTCCAACAACTCTGTTCAATCCATCTTTGTAAGGATTCTCTTTCAAATTCAATTTTGGGAGAAGTTGTCATATTTTTCTCCTTTCATTTCTTTCATTGATCTATATTCTATTCTTTCATTCCGGAGGCATTGTGATATTGCTCTCTTTGACCATCATCTCGTTTCTATCAAGATCATATTCTTCCCTTGCTTGTCTATTTAACCGGAGTGTTGTGTCCTCCATTCAAGTTCTGTCATCTTATCTAGTTTTTCCTTTGTTTTCAACCAGAGTGCTGTCTGAATCCTTCTTACCCCTTGTGCCATTCTTTCAATTGTTTCAGAGGCAGTGTGTTGTTGATTTCATCAACTATCATTCCATCTCCTCAAGTTCATGTTAATTCCTTCCATTTTCAGACAGAGTGCTATCCAAATTATGTCATTCTTATTCCTTGGCTATACCGTTGCAATTTCATATTCTTTTGGTTTGTAAGCTCTTGTTTCATGTCTTTCAACCTACAAGGTTCTCATAATGCTCCTTGTTCCTCTTTTCTGACGGAGTGTTTTCATATTCGTTCGTCTCCGTTGTATTCTTCTTTCAACTTGTTCAACCTCTCAAGGTTCTTTGGTTTCACTCATTTGTCAAGAAGCAACTTTGTTTTACCTCTTCTTTTCCATTTCTATCCGGTGCCTTCTCCAGGATCTCGGGTCGAGATCCTCTGTTAGTGTGGGAGAGTTGTGACGCCCGAAGACCGATGCTCCAGAAGATTCCAGATGTTCCGGGTTTTCCTGTGTGTTTCATTTTTGCTTGCTCCATTTTATTTGTGCTTGCATCATGTCATCATGCCATCATGTCTTTAATCTTTCCAAATTAACTAAATAAATCGTATGGATCTCGATCCATTTATTTCGAGGGATATTCACATGGTGATTTCTCTTTATAACCTATACAAAGTCTCCTAATATTATTAGGGAGCTATATTAAATTATTCCATTTTTTGGAATCACCAAACACACTTGCAATTAATTATCATGCCTTTGTTATCTTAATTCCCGGCCGCAAACTTTGTCCTCAAATTTCAGCCATTTGGGTTTCATCTAAGGGACTTATAAATTGTAAAAATTTGACTTTATTCAAACTTGTTTCAATCTTCATATCTCAAAAGTCTTCTGTCGATTTTATTTAAATTCCTTACATTTTTGTGAGTCCAGGGAATTTTACCCCATGCCCAAATTCCACCTCTACCATCTCTTTCTTTTCCCTTCTCTTTTCTGTTTTGTTTTTATTATTTTGAGAGGGTATCAGAGCAACCCAGCTGGGCCTCCCAGCAGCCACAAGCCCAGCAGCTGTAGGCCACTCATGCCACGCCTGACCCAGCTAAGGCCCAAGGCCCAGTCAGTCCTCCTAAACCTAGCATCCCGCAGCCCGTCGCTCCCTCCTTCCCTCGTACTCCTCTTCTCCCGCACCCCGCCGCCAGAACCACTCTCGATCTCCCCCTCGTCCACACCCCGATCCCATCTCCCCTGCCTCTCCTTCCCCCGAGCATCATGCCTGTGCCCGTCACCAGGTCACCTCCTGCCCGAGCTCCTCGCTCGTTCTCCTTCGCTCTCCCCTCGCGCACCCGAGCAGTGGGACGCCCCGCCCCTCGTCTCCTCCGGCCTCCTGCGTTCCTCGCCGGCCAAGCCATCAGAGTTGAAGCCCTCTGTCAAGTCTCGCGCCCTCCGTCCTTCGCCGGCTCGGCGTAACCGCCACTCGTCGGAGCCAGCCTCAAGTCCCGCAGCCACCACCGGCCACCGCGATAGCGCCGTCGCCACGTCCTCGACCCAGCTTCACGTCATCGCCGGCCACCATGGCCTCATCTCCTCTGCAGCTATCCTCAGCGCCGCCTCGAGCCGGCCCTCATGGTGGAGCCGCTGCCGGACCTCTCCGTCACATTCGTCGGCGACCAGCGCCGCTCTGCCCCGCGTTCGGCCTTGCCATTCGCTGGCCATCTCCAGCCGCCCTCTGCAGCAGCTTCCTCGCCCCGCCTCTGTTTATTTTCGCCGTTCACATTGCTGCTCACGCACCGCGCCCTTTTGTCTCGCTTCGTTTGGATCAGCCAGAACGAGACGCCAAGACCCGTACCGGACCGTCAATCATCGACTCAGTGATTTTCGCCAAGCGCCACCACGACACGCGAAGTACGACTACGACCCACAGAGTGGATGGAACGTGTACCACTACTAACGCCAACTACCCGGATGACGACGACCCGTCAAGTTCATCTAAGTGCAGGTACCACAACCGTCGCCCCGGAGACTTTGGAGTCGCAAGTACCTCTTCGAAACGAACGTGCACCGCTACTACCCTCGACGATCCTTGAACGACTACTTCCACTACCGCCGAAACATGAACGACTACTTCCCTCGATGACTCGTTCCACCCCGAATCCGCACGCTACAAAGATATACCACCGAAATGACCCCGTGGATGAATGCATGTGAATGTGTGATGTATGAGATGAAGTACTTGTTTGCGCCGTGTCCGTTGCGCCCCTCTTTGCCTTGTTGCCGAACCGTGGGAACCCGGAAGACGGGAGCACCCCATCATCTTGTTCGACTCACTCACCCCACCTTGCTTTTGCATCGGCTTCTCAACGAGTTGTCGGATCATCGGAACGTTGCTGTGGCTCCGTTTCCGTTCTCGTCGCCAGGACACTCCTTTCCTTCCGTCGTGGCGACCAAATGCTTCATATCTTGTTAATTGTCAACCTTTAACTAAAATTTGCATAATACTTGAAAATGTCATCCGCATCATGACAACAACATTAAGATGTTTAAATTGTTGTTTGCTTTAAAATTGCTAAATGACATGAGGAGTTTCCGGAATTGTTGTTGTTATTTCCGGCCTCATTTAAATTGACTAGATAGTGTAGTTTTGCTCTTGCTTCACCTCTTGGCATGTTTAATAAAAATATATTTAATCTTGTCTTGTAAATAAACGAGAGTCAACTAAATAAATAAAATGTGGTGTTTTGTCAATATGCAACTCATTGCATATTGAGCTCCACTTAACTTGTAGTATTGTTTGTGCACTTTGCCATGCCATGCACATTTAAACCGGACATGCATCATATTTGTTTGCGCATCATGCCATGTTTGAGATTGTTTGTTTACCGTGTTATTTTCATCTTTCCGGTATGCTTCTCTCGTTAGCTTCGGTTTCGTTCCGGAGTTGTGAGGAGTTGTTCGACTACTTCATGTTGGACTCGTTCTTCTTCCTTGCGGGATCTCAGGCAAGATGACCATTCCCAGATATCACTACTATCTTTGCCTATGCTAGATGTTTCGCTCTTTAGATATTGCCTCGATGCCTATGTCTGTTTGTCAGCCTCCTATTGTTTCCATGAAACCTCTAACCTTTGACACCTTCCCAGCAAACCATTGTTTGGCTATGTTACCCGCTTGCTCAGCCCCTCTTATAGCGTTGTTAGTTGCAGCTGAAGATGAAGATTGCTCCATGTTGGAACTTGTTGTTGGAATATCACAATATCTCTTAAATATATTAACACAGCTATATAGTTGGCAAAGGGTGGAAGGCTTGGCCTTTTGCTCGGTGTTTTGTTCCACTCATGCCACCTTAGGACCCGATAAACCGGTGTTATGTTCCCGGATTTTGCGTTCCTAACACGGTTGGGGTTTATGGGACCCCCTCGATAACCCGCTTAGCGCTAAAGCTTTTCCAGCGAGGCCCGACAATGGTTTTACATTTGCCTAACAACTAAAACTTGCCGAGGGAGTAATTAACCCGAGGATTTATTAATCAACCCCCAGGGCCAGCGCTCGTTTTGAGTGTTGGTCCAAACTAGAGTCGTGTGCGGTACCCCCTTGGGCAACTTGGGTTTTGGTCACTATACACTGTGCTCATCCGGTCGTGGCCTGAGACTAGATACGCGCGGCTACTGTCAGGGTGTCGGCATGCCGGGAGGTCTTGCTGGATTAGTTTTACCTTAGTCGGAATATCTTGAGCACGAGATTCCGAGAATACTCGGGTCTTCCCACCTTGGAGTTGCGACTCCGCAGATCGTGTGCTTGTGATGGGCTAAGTTGGGACACCGCTGCAGGGTTTGATCTTTCGAAAGCCGTGCCCGTGGTTATGTGGCAGATGGGAATTTGTTAATATTCGGTTGTAGAAAACTTGACACCATGTTCAGAATACAATACCAACGTGAGTAACCGTGACGGTCGCTTTCCGAAGGTGTTCGGGAAGTGAACACGGTGGGGTTATGTTTGACGTGCTTAGATAGGATCCCTTCGTGATCACTTTGGCGCTCGTGGTACTTCTCTTCTCGCTCTAAACATGTAAGCTAGTGCTAGTGCAGTTGCGACCTTGTTCTTCAGCCTTGTTCCACACCCAAGGCTTAGATAGTTTTGCTACCCGGGAGCGGGATTGCTGAGTCCTCAGTGGCTCACAGATTCTACACAATACCAGATGCAGGTACCATGGTGAACTACATAGGTGATGGCACAGAGTTGTACTGGGAGCTCGATGAAGAACGTGGGCGATACTACGTGTCTTACCCAGAGGATCAGTAGTGGCTTCTACTAGGGGCGATTCGGACCTTGTGGCTTTATTTATGGTATCTTTCATTTGGTTCTTCGTCCGTAGTCGGACTGTGATGTTATTTGGATGATGATTGCTTATGTAATGTATTGTGTGATGTGGCGAGTGTAAGCCAACTACTCTTTTGCAATTTCATCCTTCTTTTACATGAGTCGTGCAAAGATACCATACTTGAGATCATTCTAGTATGAGCTTATACCTTTAAGTCATGCCTCGACACGTAGGAGGTATAATCTCATACTGGGCATTATATGATCACTCACTTGGAATTAACAGGTCCAAGACATGCAATGAAATCAGCGGCCACAGTTCCAGGACATGTACAAAAAGACATGAACAAGAAAACCAAGGACATGGTGATGCACAACCAAACAGAAATTCCACTCACAACACTAAGAAATGGACGAAACCGAGACTTTGCAGCATCTGCAATAAGAGGAAGAGGCACAATGCAAGAACCTGCCTCAGAAGAATAAGATCAAAAAATGAGGAAGACGAAGAAGATGAAATCGCTGAAGTAGATGAAGAAGAAGAGGAGGAAGAAGAAGAGAGTGAAGAGGACGAAGAACATGAAGAAACTGAAGAAGCAGTGTCTTATGAAGAAACAAATGATGAAGATGAGGAAGAGGAAGAAGAGAGTGAAGAGAGTGAAGAGGACAAAGAACATGAAGAAACAATGCCAACAAGACCACCACAAGGGTATGCTGCTGTACAGAAAAAACAGAGAACGACACCACTTTCAAAAAACAAGGTAGGAGCATGAAAGGATGCAGTTCAAAGCGCTGGAAAATGAAAGCCACCATCAACCAGCACGTGGGGAGCAAAGAAAGATGCAGTTCACAACACTGAAGAACAAAAGCCGTAATCATCCAGCACACGGGGAGCAAAGAAGGATGCAGTTCACAGCACTGGAAAACGAAATCAGCCATCAACCAGCACGCGGGGAGCAAAGAAATATGCAGTTCACAACACTGAAAAACAAAAGCCGTAATCAGCCAGCACGCGGGGAGCAAAGAAGGATGCAGTTCACAGCACTGGAAAACGTAATCAGCCATCAACCAACACGCGGGGAGCAAAGAAAGATGCAGTTCACAGCGCTGAAAAACAAAATCAGCCATCAACCAACACGCGAGGGGCTACAAACACAACGGTGCAAAGACAAGAACCACCAACACCGACACAAAAAACAAAAGAAAGCGCGACATTAGACACGCTCCAATCACCGTGGAGAAGCAGCAGGTTAACAACCAAATAGATGAACTTTGATAAATTAATCATATGCATAGCAATTTGCTTAGCTGTATGACTTATGTATCAGTTTAAATTTTGTGCAAACACAAATTTCCCGCCGACTATGAGTTATTCAACTAAACCATGTAAATAGATATGGTGTTAGAGTATACCATATATATAGCAGTCTAGAGTAAAACATTGACACATTTTGATCCAAAAACCATGTAAAAAATGCAGTTAGCTCACTGGCAGCATGGAGTTCAGAATAATAATTGAAGCGGTTCAGATCACAAAAGTGCTTATTACAAAACACATCAAAAAGATGAAGCGTTTGTCACGCAAAAGTACTTATTACAAATCAACCTCGTAACCTTAACCAATCACGTCAAACACGATTCTAACCGTACGATTCTCGAGTTCAAAGAAGTTGAGGACAACAACTTGCTCAGACTTCAGACCACTATCGATGACAAATTCCTTCCACCCTTTCTGCAGACACAACCGCACGTCAATGCCTACATGGTACTTGGCTGGTTTAAGGTGTCCATTACCAAGAACAACTTGGAGAATTCCCTTCTTCTTGAGCCGGAGATACCTAACAGCTCGTTGGGGACTTTTCTGCAAAAAAATTAAAACTGTTTTGGCGACAATACTAGTAGTACAATTCTCATACTTTGCACAAACCAGTAAAAACCTAAACACAGTACAGACATGAGCTAGATGAAGTTTACAATAGTCCAAAAAGCAGTACAGATTAAACGCACTCTAATGTGCAGTACGGAACTTGCAAACAAGCAGTACGCTTATAACTATTATGAAGTTCTCGAGACTACCTGCATGTCGTACACACCGTACAAGCGATGAAAATTGTAGAAACTATTACTGCTCATCTAGTATCTAAGCAGTTGACATATTGTAACCATGCAAAATAAAACACGAGCTCCGTGCACACAAGCAAAAAAATAAAAACAAGATATAAGTACAAAGTGCAGGACACTTCAATAAAAACAAAATAAGTGCGTTCCTAAAAAACTAGAAGTTCAGACTAGTATGGAATTATACAAAAATAGAAAATACAAAGAAAAAAATTAGATCAAGAGAAAAATACCATCTTGTAGTGAGTCTCCACATCTGTTGGCGTAAGCTGATGGACAAAAGGACGAGTGCGGCCAAGGCCACGACGAAGCATGGCGCAATAGAATGCATAAACGTTGATGTGGCTGATATCCAATCCTTCCGTGAATACTGTGCCATATGCAAGCTACTCCGCTCGCCCAGCTCAGCACAATACCTTCCCCCCACGACGAGCACGACGGGCCTGCGAGCAAGCTGAGCAATCGCAGTGCGTCGACACACCACAACCATGGCCGCAACAGGAGAGATTCGCGCAGGGGCCTGGTGCCATCGCAACAAAAACCTAGAAAAGGAAAAAAATAAAGAGAGGAACGAGAAAGGAGAGAAGTTCCAGCTACAGGAGAAATGAACTGCAAAGGAAGGGTAGAAGTTTGCCTACATTTATATAAGAGGAATGCAAAAAGGTCAAAACTGATAATTAAAGGGGAGCTAATGAAAATTATTTGACCAAGAATGAAGGACAATCAATAAAGGCTTATGTTACCAAAAGAAATAGGAACCAAAAAAGAAGGTGTACTTTGAGTGCAACAATTCCCACGAACTAACCACATATCATTAAATAGTAATTCTCTAAAAAATTATCATCCACAGGCCACTTTATGTGTGCAGTTCTCCAAAGTCTCACCAGGAAGTTCACTATATGTGTGCATGAAGTGCAGTACATGCGAAAAATGAAGCATAAGAGAAGCACTTTCGCGCAGTGCACAAAGCAGAATTAGTGCACCTGATGTAGTCCTTAAATGTAAGTCATGAAGTCCGCAGCATTGGCAGAACCAGTCACAACTTTGGCACAAAGAAGGATGCACACGCTACAAAATATGTACACTTGCAGCACAGGACTATGACGAATGCAGTGCACATAGAGGCACCAAAGCAGTGCACACCCGTACACTAGAAAAAAGGATACGTAAGAGGAAAAACAATAAAGAAAAATGCTACCCATGCAGTGCACAAAAATGTAGCGTAAAGATGTGTAGTACAGAATGCGTGCACATGCAGTACAGAACCCTGAGCAATGCAGCGCACGCCCCGACATTGAAAAAAAATAGATGACAGAAAAATATTTAAAAACTAACCACCCAGGTGCAACCGGCCCTAGCCTGTCTCGTAGTAGACCTACGCCCACAGCAGGCAAGTCGTTCCGAGCCACGATGCATGGGGCCGGGCACACATGGGCCCACAGGTCAGAGAACATAGAGCAGCGAGCGCTGTGTATAAGCGCCCAGATAAGTAATCAGAGGACTTCGACATGGCTGCCTCGCCAACGCTTATAAACAGGTCGGGCGCGCCTTCCGCGGGCGAGGTGGGACTAAACATTAGGTCGCACACAATGCACTGGGACGTATTGGGTCGACTTGGGCCCAATGCGTCTTCACTACACGAACACAGGCCCAACAAGGCCCATTAAGAAAAAACAATGAGTTCAAAATAAAACATTAAAGAAAAATGAGAAACATTTTTTAAATGAATAACAACAACAAAAAAAATGTGCGTGTGCACTGCCAGAAACTACAGTTTGCTATTAATAAATAAAACGTAGGAAGCCCGAAGTCAACGTACAAATGCAGTCCATGACGTACAATAATGCAGTTCTCCACGTGGAAGCACGAAGTATTCTTTTTTTCTAAAATGCAGTTCTCTTTACATTGCAATGCAGTATGGCTAAAATGAAGAATGCAGCCTTGTTACTTAAGGAAAGCACTACAACACCCCTACCCACACTACCCTCCATCCACACAAAAGCTGCATTACCATCAAAAAAGAGGAAAAAGAAAGAACTCCATCAAAAAACTAAATGTGCGTACATCTGTGTGAATCCTAATCCGATATAATTCAGTGTACGAAGAAATAAATTTCACTTATATAACGCAGTTCACAAAGTGTATACATGAAGTGCTATACATGCATAAATGCAGAACGAGAGGGGCTGCAACAACTTTCGTGCTGTGCACAACACACGGACTTGGTACACGCAGTGCAGTACTGAAATGTTGGTGCAAGCAGTACAAATGACACCATTGTAAGCAAACATTAATACAGTTCACATAACAAATATAAGGCAGTTCACAAAGTGTACGCATGAAGTGTTGTACATGCATAAATGCAGAACGAGAGGGGCTGCAGCAACTTTCGTTCCAGGCTCAGCCCTGCTCAGCCTTGCGCTAACAAATGTAGTGCGCTTGGTTGACAGGTGCGGTGCGGACATTCGGTTTTTTCAACAATAAAACACACGCAACCCTAGAGCCACACCCCTAAGATAGACAGGGAAGCGACGGGGTGTGACGGACTCGCTTACGCATGCGGCGCCGAGGCACGCCGCGTCGCCGCCTGCTATGGCTCGGCCTCGCCTAGGGGGTGGGGGGTCACGACCCCCCTCCCCACCCCCTACTCGGCTCGCGCTAACGCACGCAATGCATTAAGTACACGGAACACAGGAGCAATAAAAATCTACACACAACTAAAAAAATGGGGCCCGCCAACCCCTACCTTACCGTACAAAGAATAAAAAACCCA
Organism: Secale cereale; assembly: GCA_902687465.1. Lineage (NCBI taxonomy): Eukaryota > Viridiplantae > Streptophyta > Magnoliopsida > Poales > Poaceae > Secale > Secale cereale. The sequence goes on from LR738712.1 coordinate 451,706,439, forward strand.
ACTATAGGACGCATCTTTAGGCAAAGCAGTGCATTTGGTTAGGCAAAAGCAGTGCAGTACCATAAATCAATGCAGTTTCGGGATACATGCATGAATATAGGGTCTGCGGCAAGTGCTGCCAAAAAATACAGGTGCGGCAAAAACTTGTAGACCAAGGCAGTGCTTTTTGTTGGACGAAGAAGTTCGGCATCACATGCGATGCAGTTTATGGTACACATACGATACATATAATCGTGAAAAATGCCAGTTCACACAGAACGTGGTCGTCAACAAAGTAAAAATATACACATATATATACTGTATGAGTTATTTATATAAAATACACATACACACACAAATTTGTCCATATACACACTGCTGCAAAAAGCACATGAAAAACACAACAAACAGAAAAAAGTCTTTTTCATACATTATCTACCTTAGACAGCACACAATACACAACATGAATGCTAGTTCTTGTCCATACATAGGGTTTTACTCAGTAGAAAACAATGCCAAAGTGACTGTTACTGTGTCTGCGACTGCGTCTGCGGTTGCGACAAGGAAGTAATCCTGAGGTCCGCAATCAGATCTCGTAACTCAAGCAGCATGTCTTCATAACACAACATGTTCGAAGGATTGAACAACAGCTGGAACATGTAGTCCGCCTTCCAATCTTCATCAGCAGGCTGAAAAAGAAAAAGAAAATACAGACCAGTGATTAAAAAAAGGTTATCATAAAGACAAAAAGTGAAAAGTAAAATAATAAAAAAAGTAACAAGAAAAAGAAGAAAACAGAGAAGGTGTTACATCAGATTTGATAATTCTCTCAACTAGACGTTGGCCGTCATACAACTTCATCAACCTCACAACATAGATTCTGCACTCGTTTGCTCCCTGCGCTGGCACGACCGGGTAAGAGGGCTTCTCTGCCAATTTAACCCAGTCAGGGTGGTTCTTTGATTTATACATTTTTTCACCATAAATCGCCTTCAGCAGCTGAGTCATCATCCTCATCTGGCAAAAAAAGGAAGCACAAGGTAAAAATAACACACATCACAGATCAAGGTACTATTCAGACGATCCAAAAAATACAAAAGTTGTTCTCAACGTCTAGACAATCCCTCTTTTAAATGCACGCGAGGTCATTTCCTTTTTTCTCCTTTTTTACACAGATTATGGGGGGTGTGAGAAAATGCAGTTCTGCCATGCATATGTTGCAGTCACTACATAAACAAGTGTGGTTCTATGTGTGCTAACATTGCATGTGTAGTTTATAAAAAAATGCAGTAGGAGAAAAACAAAAAAGCTTTGCACTTGGCAAGAAAAAAATGACATACCACTTCAGTGCAGTCTGAGTGGTAGTCAGTCCTGCGCCACTTTGTCGTGACATCAGGATGGCTAGTGTACTTCCTAGTGTCATGATATCAAACGTCTAGTGATGCTGGTTCATCGTGTATAAGGAATAGTGACCATCCTTGGAGCGCGGCATCATAATCTGTTCACATAAAAAAATGAAAATGAAAAGTTCTTTCGAAAGGTAGCACCAGGACCACTGTTCCAAAAATAACTATAAAAAGAAATGCAACAAACAAGAAAAAATTAATGACGGAAAACAATGAACTTACCAGTTTTGCATCCAACAGGTTTACATCGTCGCTCACAAGAACCTTGAACTGCTTAACTGCATCTTCTAAAACAAACGGGCTATGCACAACTGGCAACACGGGGTTTAAATCATCATCTCTCGTCACAAAGGTTTCCATTTGAAGAACGTACTGCACAGAAAAAAGAACAAACAAAGGTCATGAAAAAAAGAATAAACAATGCATGCAGGCATGAACATGAAAAACCAGTACAATAGGAAAAAAATGACAGCACACGTTTACCGTGATAAATAATGGTGAAAGTAGCACACGTTCACCGGAATGATAAACTAAACCCAATTCAGGGTCTTGCTTCCAGTACTTGATGACAAAATCCACGAGATACGAATCCATTAAAGCTCCTTTGCCAAATTTATTATAGATATAGTCAACATTGTAAGTATCAACATCACCAAAAGGACTATTCACCATAAAGAACACGTTCCTGCAGTAAACATACACGAGATGGGATCAATAAAATTAAAATTAAAAAAAACATACAAAAAAGATTAAGGGCACACACATAAAACTTACTCATGGTATTTGGTTAGAAAATCTTTGCTGAGAACAAGATCCTTTATTTGCCTCGCCTCATCCAAATATTTGAACCTCGGAGGCTTCAATTTTTCTATAGAGCATCTCAACTTAAAAGCCCTCTCACCCGCCCTCTTGTTCGAAATTACTTCAACCTCATCCACAGGAGGACGATTAATTGTTGCACTCCTAGTCCTAGTGACGCGTGGACACGGCGTAACTAAATCATCATCATCAACATCAAATACATCGCGGGGAGAGCTAGGTCGAGAAACACTTCCACCATCAGGTCCAGACGCCACAACTGTGTTCAAACCATCTCCAGCCAAAGAACCAGAATTATCTGGAGTGATTTCAATGGCACAATCCTCCATAACCACCTCAGAACCCTGGGACTCGAACAATGACGTACAACCTTCATGAAGCCCCATCAAAACCTAAAACCGTGTAGAAAAAACATGGAAACACTCAGCACAAAATACAAACCTAAAAAACATGTAATACATCTCATTAATATAAAAAATGTAGTTCACTAAAGACTAGAATGCAGCCCAATTGTCTACATAAATGCAGTCCACTTGTCTACAACAATGCAGAACAAATGTGTACAACAATACAACCCACTTGTATACAACAATGCAGCCCACTTATAAAGAACAATGCAGCTCACTTGCCCAAAAAATAAAATGCATCTCACTAACACAACAAATAAATATCCACATCCATTCTAAATCACGAACTTAACTAAGCAAACTAGTAAAAAAACCGTAAGAAGCGGAAGCAAGCAGTTGACAAAAAATAAATAAAGGGATGATAAAGAAGTAAACTAAAACAACCTTTATCTGCAAAAATTAAAAGTGATTTTAAATCTAGGAACCACTTTCTCGATGTGAGCCAACTATAGATCATGGCCTTTCTGATGTAGCCAATGTGCTCCACCCCAAACTTAGCAACTCGAACACCATCCCAAGTCTGCAAGAATTAAAACATATAGAATCCACAGTCATGCCTGCAATAAAAGAATAAAAACATAAGTTTCACAAAATGAAAAAAAAACTTGAGCAGTATGGTGGAGAGGGGCTGTACATAACACACCCATTTGGCTGCAATGGGACAATGACATGTTTCAACACAAATCCATCAAGTGTAGGAGGATTTAGCGGCTCATCCGAACTTGAGCTTCCTTCTTTCCATGCACGCTTGATATTTTTAACCATCCTCTTAAAAACCCTGACCGCATCAGAGCTGCCAAGTTTATTGAGCGAGTCAAGAAATTCAAACCGCCTTTCTTTCACATTTAATGCAACTACACAATAATGACCAACGCCATCCCTCATCTCTAGCGGATCAAAAGTTGCAAAAAGGACCTGTTCGAAGCACGAATGAATAAATAAAATTATTATAAGAAGAAGAAACAGAACACTATAATAACAAACACACAAAAAATATAGTTTTTGACACATAAAAACGTTACTCACCATATCCTTTTTATCAACACGCTCCTCGGCTTTTGAAGAGAACATCATTTTAACACTCCTGCCTACAGTACCACCATTCCAAATATTTGTATGCCAAAACAAAACCGAAAATCAAAATAGTGCTCAAGCAAACAGGTCGTCGCACGAAATCAGAAAAGAAAATCAAAAAATAAAACAAAAATTTCTGCATTCTCACACAAATATGGTACGGGGCAATGTAATGCCCAGGATGGGACTATATCTCCTACGTGTCGAGGCACGACTTAAAGATATAAGCCCATTCTGGAATGATCGCAAGTTTGGTATCTTTGCACGACTCATGTAAAAGAGGGATTAAATTGCAAAAGGAGATAGTTGGCTTACACTTGCCACGTCACACAAATTCATTACATAACCAATCATCATACAAATGAACATCACAGCCCATCTAAGGGTAAAATCCAAATGTCAAGATACCAAACATAACATAAACCATAGGTCTAGATCGAATCCTAGTAGAAGAACCACTACTGCTCATCGGGATAACGGACATAGTAACGGCTACGCTCCTCGTCGTACTCCCAGTCTAGCTCAGTGCCATCGCCTGGATAGCTCACCATCGTACCTGCATCTGGTGTGGTGAAGTAACTGTGAGCCACAGAGGACTCAACAATCCCGTTCCCGGGTAACACGACTATTTAAGCCTTGGGTGTGGAACAAGGCTGAAGAAAGAATAAGAAAGTGGTTGCAGCAGCACTAGCCTAGCTTACGTAAAAGAGAGCGAGAAGAGAAGGTGCCTCGATCACGAGATGATCACTAAGTGATCCTAAACTAATCAAGTCAAAAATAACCCCGTGTTCATCTCCCGAATCCCTTTCGGAAAATGACAGTCACGGTAATCACGCTGGTAGTGTATTGAAACATGGTGTCAAGTTTTCTACAACCGGATACTAACAAGCTCCCATCTGCCACATAACCGCGGGCACGGCTTTCGAAAGTTCAAAACCCTGCAGGGGTGTTCCAACTTGGCCCATGACAAGCCCACGATCCGCGGAGTCGCAACTCCAAAGTGGGAAGGCCCGAGTATTCTCGGAATCCCGTGCTCAAGATACTCCGAACTAAGGTAAGGCTAATCCAGCAAATCCTCCCGGCGTTCCGACACCCTGACAATAGCCGCGCGTATCTAGTCTCAGGCCATGACCGGATGGGCGATTCTACATGTTTTTACCAAACCTCGAGTTTCCTCGTGGTGGCCCCGCAGACTCCCCGTTTCGGACCAACACTCATGTGGAGCACTGGCCCGGGGTTGTTGATTAAAATAAAAGGGATAGCTAGTCCCTATGCAAGTTTTATTAGTTATTAGGCAAATAGTAACAATGTTGGGACTTGCTGGAAAAGACTTAGCACTTAGCGGTTTATCGAGGGGGCCCCATAACCCCAACCGTGTGAGGAACGCATAATCAAGGAACATAACACCGGTTTATATGGTTCCTAGCGGCATTAGTGGAACAAATCACCAAGCAAAAGGCTTAGCCTTCCACCCATTACCAATATATAGATGATTTCATTTAAGCATTTATATAGTGTGATATAACCCAACAAACTTCAACATGAAGCAAGCATCTTCAACTTCACCTGCAACTAGCAACGCTATAAGAGGGGCTGACCGAAGCCTACGTATAAGCAATCAATGGTTTGCATAGGTAGGGTGGTTAGACAGGTTCATGGTTACAATAGGAGGCTGACAGGAAAACATGGGCATCGAGGCAATATACTAAAGAGCGATACTCTAGCAATAGGCAAAGATAGTAATGGTATCCGGGTTCGGTCATCTTGCCTGGAATTCCGCTAGGGAGAAGAACAAGTCCGTGAAGTAGACGGAGCAACATAGACGAGCGAATCCTCACAACTTCGGAACGAAACTGAAGCTATCAAGAGAAGCAACCGGAAAGAAGCAAACAACACGGTAAACATACAAGCATAAAGATGGCATACGAAGCACATCCAAGTATGATGCATGTCCGGTTTAAATATGCATGGCATGGCAAAGTGCACAAACAAAACTACAAGTTAAGTGGAGCTCAATATGCAACGAGTTGCATATTGACGAAACACCACATGTTAATTATTTAGTTGACTCTCGTTATTTACAAGACAAGATTAAGTGTTTTTAACATAGCAAGAGGTGAAGCATAATAAAACTACACTATTTAGGCATTTTAAATGAGGCCGGAAGAACAACAACAATTCCGGAAAATCCCCATGAGCATGTTTAGCAATTATAAGCAAACAACAATTCACACATTTTAATGTTGTTAACATGTTGCGGATGACATGATCAAGTTTTATGCAATTTTATTAAAGAGTTAACATAAGGGATATGAAGTATTGTCACCATGGTGGAAGGAAAGGGTGCCACGGCAACGATCCGAAAATGCTGCAACGGCAACATCTCGGTTCCGGTAACTCATTGGGAGACCGGAGCAAAAGCAAAGGTGGAGTGAGCGAGCGGAACAAGATGAAAGGTGGGGTGATCCCGTCACCGGGTTCCCACGAGTCGGCGACGAGGCAACCGAGGAGCATGACAAAAGGACGAAACGGGCACGGTGCACACAAGGGAAACATTTCATACAACACAAACATTCCACGGGTCATCGTCTCGGGGTTATACCTTCGGAACAAAATGTTCACGAGGCGGTTCGAGGTCGTCGAGGGACGTAGTGGAAGTAGTGCTACACAGGTCGTAGAGGGAAGTAGTCGTTCCGTAGAGGTACACGTTAAGTAGCCGTTCACGTCAATCGTAGAGGAAGTAGTTGTTCACGGGGCGTAGTCGTTCACGTTTCCGAAGAGGTACTTGTCGCGGCATCGGACATCTTCGGGGCGACGGTAGTGGTACACGGTTCGTCAGCGACGGTAGTGGAAGTAGTCAAACTTCGTTTCGTAGATGTACTTGACGTCGAGGGTCTCCGAGGTCGACGGTAGTGGTACTTGATGCGTCGTCTTGTGTAGTCGTTCTCGTTTCTTCACCGAAGGTAGTCGTACACGGGGCGACGGTAGTGGTACTCGTGGTCGTCGTGGTACTTGGCGTCCGTAGTGGTACTTGGCGGTCTCGGTCTCGCGTCGATCTTGCCGGTCTTGGTCACACCGGAAGGGACACTTGGCGAAAACATAGGCAACTTGGTGGAGGAAAAACTTGGCAGCAACTTCGTGGAGGAAATTTGGCAGGGGCAGCAAGACTGGGCGGCGCCGGAGCAAAGGCCATGGCGGGGACGTCGACGAGGCAGAGCCTGGGGCATCGCAGGGAGCTGCTCATCTCCCGCGCAGCTCGGCGTGAGAGAGGTCGAGGAGGCAGGCATCCTGATACTTGGCGAGGGCGAGGAGGAGGTTCAGAGGCGCAGAACTCCATGGTACGGAGGAGGGAGGCCGCGGCGGCTGGCGCGAGGCGGCTCTCGGCGCTGGTGAGGAGGCAGAGGCGCTGCTGCCTTGCTCGCGGGGCGCCTGGCGCGTGGGACTGGCGCGGGAAGGGAGGAGGTGTCGGCCTTGGCTCGCTGGAGCTGAGGCAAGTGCGTAGGAGGAAGGAGGCCGCGCGGCGCGGGCGACCTTGGACGGGGAGGACGAGGCTCCTGGCCGGCGCTGGAGTCGGGGAACGAGGAGATGGTGCGGGGTTCGAGCGGCGCTAGTGAGGGAGAGGACGAGGGGAGATGGACGAGGCTAGGGTTATAGGGTTAAGTGGGCCTCGGGCTAGCTAGGTCAGGCCGGTCCAGCTGGGCCTAGGGAGGTCTGGGCCGCGGCTAGGATGAAAAAAGGGCCTAGGAGGGATGGAGGCCTAAGAGGCCGGCTGGGCTGGCTGCTCTTCTTCTTCTAATATTCCCTTTTAGCAGAAAACAACTAAGAGAAAAAAAAGAATGAGGAGGGGGGTTAGGGCAAAAACACCAGAGGTTATTTTTCTCGGGCATCATAAAATGAGCACGGTCCGAGAAAAATAGAAAAGGCATGAACGAGATATAATTCAAACTTATTTGAATTTAATCAAATGGGTTTGAACTAAGACTTGATTTATGAAGTGTCCAAAAAGATGTTGAGGATTTTTGGTGGAGTCTCGATAAAAGGAAAAAGAATTATAGACAAGGTAGGAGGGAAACTTGAAGAAGAAAATGCATGGGGAATATATGCAAGTGTGTTCGGGTTAATTCCAAACAATGGAATATTTATTATAATAGCTCCCTAATTATTGGGAGGATATGTTATAAAGGGAAGTCACACTTCCCTCGATTTAAATGGACCGAAGGTCCACACGATTTATTTGGTTGAGATGCAAAAGAAATATGACATGATGGCATGATGACATGATGCAAAACAAAATAAATAAATCAAGCACAAAAGAAACACACGGGAAACCCAGAACATCTGGAATCTTCTGGAATCTTCTGGGACGTCGGTCTTCGGGCGTCACAACTCTCCCACACTAATAGAGGATCTCGACCCGAGATCCTAGAGATAGCACCGGGTAAAAACGGAAGAGGAAGAGGTAAAACAAAGTTGCTTCTTCGACAAACGAGTGGAAACCAAAGAACCTTGAGAGGTTGAACAATCTTGAAAGAAAGAATACAACGGAGATGAACGAAGTTGAGAGAACTTCGGTAAAATGAGGAACAAGGAACATTACAAGAACCTTGTAGGTTGAAAGACATGAAACAAGAGCTCACGGATGGCGAAAGAATTTCAAAACCACTCCGGTTAACCAAAGTTGAGAAGGAATAAGAACGAAATAATTTGGACAGCACTCCGACTGAAAATGGAAGGAATTAACATGAACTTGCCAAGTTGGGATGATACTTGATGAAATCAACAACACACAGCCTCCAAAACAATTAAAAGAATGGCACAAGGGGTAAGAAAGATTCCGACAGCACTCCGGTTGAAAAGAGAGGCAAAACTAGATGAGATGAGAGAAATAGAGTGGAGAATACAACACTCCGGATAAATGATAAGCAAGGGAAAGAACATGATCTTGATGTGACAAGATGATGGGACGAAGAGAGCTACAACACAATGCCTCCGGAATGAAAGAATAGAATAAAGATCCATGAAAGAAATGAACGGTGAAAATATGATAACTTCTCTTAAAATTGAATTTGAAAGAGCATCCTTACGAAGAAGGGTTGAACGGAGTTGTTGGAAAAAATCAACAACGAAAACGAATAAGCTTGTTGTGGGCTTATGGAAACCATCTCAAAATTATGAGGTGACAACCAGCCACTGACGAAAACATTTGATTGGATTGAGATCAACAAGGAGACGATAAACTTATTTCACTGGAAGGATAAATGAAGAACTTGGGTCATTTATAAGCACCATAATTAGCAACAATCCTTAGGGAAGGCTTTAGGTGAAATATAACCCAAATTGCTCCAACATAGAGATTGAATGGCTGAAAAGATCTCCTGAACAAGGAAAATGATGGTTTAAATATCTCATTCTTGATAACTCGTGAATCATAATTCAAGAAGGAATTGTCAAGAATGACATAACACCATCTCAAACAATAAGGTAGAAAGAATTGCACTTGTAAAGCATGATGAAGAATGCTTGAGCTCCAACAAGAATCTTGATGAAGACTGAGGATGAATTAAGTCTTGATGAACCACCATGAAAATTCCGGTAATGAAAGCATGAGAAGTGAAAGATGAAAAGAATAAGATTCAAGGCCTGTGATGAATTAGTTGGAGCTTTGAAATGATATAATTGAAATAGCTTGAAGCTCCGGAAAACAAGATGAACAACTTGAAACCTAGAATTTATTCCTCATGAATAAACTCTAACAAAGGGATTAATCCACTTGGATGAAATAAGAATAAGAATTATGTCATGCTTATCCTTCACCAATTTAAATTGATGACAACCAAAGGATTTGGCATACTACTTATTCTCGTTGGAAAGAATTAAAGAGAGATCTAGCACAAGCTTGGATAATTATTCAACGAAGCACCGGTAGGATTGTGAAAAGAACAAATGAATTAAAACGATAACAACGGAAGGGTACTCTTGAAATAACCACCGTAAAAATATGGAGACGACCGAAGAGACATCAATGAAGAATATTTGGAGGACGAAGTTGAAAACCGAGAACGAAGAAATATTCTAAAATGATGGCCTTCAGAGGAACACAAAGAAAGAATTCATGAAATGCTCCGGACGGGTATGAAAATAATTCCTCACAATCGAAACAATAATGAGGATGGCATGAAGCTAGAAACACGAATCTTCAAGAGAACGAGCCAAGGTTTAAGAGAAACACTTCTCCGGTCTCCAAATGTTGAGAATGAAGACGAGAAATGCCATAAGAATTTGAGATACTCCGGAAGAATGACAAGAGGAAGGTGGAGCTAAAGATGGAAATAATTGAAAACAAGCTTGGAGAAGGCATGTGACTGATGGAGATCATTCTTACGTCACACTTTGAAAAGAATTTGAGTATAACTCCGGAAAAATTAGAAGAGTCAGGAAAGATCCTGGAAAAAGACCTGTGGGTTAAGGCCCACTAAAGAAAATCACCGTTGAAAAAGATTTCTCAAGAGATATTGCACCGGTTGAATTAAATGGCTTGAGTAAGATGACAATGCTCAAAAATAATTTGAACGGATTAAGAATGGAATTATGAATCTTCAGCACTCCGGATATGAATAGCAAGAGGAGAATGATTACTTGGTGCACCGTAATAAGAAAGCATTGTGAAAAGAGGAAAAAGGATAAGATCAACACCGAAATCTTGAATTACATCCACCGGCATAATTTGAGAACAAAAGAATGATGAACTTGAAGATCTTGGGCATCTTCACGATAAATCACCGGATAAGAACATAGAAGGAAAAGAATGAAGAAATATCACATGAATAAAATGGATATTTCATTTGAGAATTTCTGACTCCAAGAAGAAGAAGGGTGGGAGGGTGGAGAAAACAAATACAACTTGGGATGAATGAAACAGACAAATCGTCAGATTTCTCCACGACGTCCGTATGGAATAACTTGAAGAGAAGGCACACCGGTTGAAAAGAATTAACATGAAAATCTCGATGGTCAAGAAGAATTAGCACTCCCATAGAAATATGAGAACATCGATTAGGAAAGGTATGGAATCAACACTTGACATCGAAGCAACTCGAATACCAGAATCAAAACGAAACAAAGGATAGATATGTTGCAGCATGATCTTCACAATATCATTCGAACGGAGAATTGAACAAATGAATTCCGCAGGTACATCAACTTGACGAGAAGCCAGTTGGGAGAACAAAAGGTAAATAAAAAGGAAAAAGGAGCAGATAGAACAAATACAAGATAGAAGCTTCGTTCGACAAATTCGTGCTGAAAGCTCATGGAACATGTTACAAAAGGGTTTTGCAATCCCCGGATCAGCATAGCCAAGGACCCTTTAAGATGCAACTCCCAATCGGAACAAGCCCATAAAACCACTTCACTCAATGTAGAACCCCGAACTTCATATCACGCACTCGTTGGAAGAATGCCTAGAACTACTGGATGAACCCTCCTATTAATTTCTGAAAGTTCCCAGTTATGCAATCAGGTGTTGGGGATACAGGGGAAGCACCGGGCACTCAACTCTAATCCTACATCCAGCTGTATCCATCCTTCAACACATAACCAGTTGTTTCTGGAAACCGTTTACCTCGGACCTTCGAAACGCATCTACTATACATGCTATGGCAATACTCCCGAACTACCTCCCCAGTACTGGGTGATGTCGGGGTTATCTTGCCACTAACCGTATAGGAGAGATTTTCGATGTCGGCCGTCTTAAGTATTCTAGTACTGCTGCGATATATTTGTGACGACAACACCTCGGAGCTCAACTCCCCGGGACACTGCCACAACCCCTAATGATAGGAGGCATCGAGAACAATGTTCTCGTCACAAAGACATCGGAACAATCCAAACAATACTCGCGAGATCCTAAAAGAAAATTTGGTGCAATTTTTGAAAGTAGAAGAGGCAAGAGTAGTCGTCGGGAGTCCTCACAAGAATGAAAGGGGATGAGGAGCAAAATAAATCCTACTCTCCGATATATATATGACTCAAAACATTTTCAAGTGTGTGCCTAGACTCAACCGTCAACGATTCGATCAATCAGTGGGGCTTCTAGGTCGGAGAAGGCTCTGAATACCAACTTGTAATGCCCAGGGTTGGACTATATCTCCTACGTGTCGAGGCACGACTTAAAGATATAAGCCCATTCTGGAATGATCGCAAGTTTGGTATCTTTGCACGACTCATGTAAAAGAGGGATTAAATTGCAAAAGGAGATAGTTGGCTTACACTCACCACGTCACACAAATTCATTACATAACCAATCATCATACAAATGAACATCATAGCCCATCTAAGGGTAAAATCTAAATGTCAAGATACCAAACATAACATAAACCACAGGTCTAGATCGAATCCTAGTAGAAGAACCACTACTGCTCATCGGGATAACGGACATAGTAACGGCTACGCTCCTCGTCGTACTCCCAGTCTAGCTCAGTGCCATCGCCTGGATAGCTCACCATCGTACCTGCATCTGGTGTGGTGAAGTAACTGTGAGCCACAGAGGACTCAGCAATCCTGTTCCCGGGTAACACGACTATTTAAGCCTTGGGTGTGGAACAAGGCTGAAGAAAGAATAAGAAAGTGGTTGCAGCAGCAGTAGCCTAGCTTGCGTAAAAGAGAGCGAGAAGAGAAGGTGCCTCGGTCGCGAGATGATCACTAAGTGATCCTAAACTAATCAATTCAAACATAACCCCACCGTGTTCATCTCCCGAATCCCTTTCGGAAAATGACAGTCACGGTACTCACGCTGGTAGTGTATTGAAAAATGGTGTCAAGTTTTCTACAACCGGATATTAACAAGCTCTCATCTGCCACATAACTGCGGGCACGGCTTTCGAAAGTTCAAAACCCTGCAGGGGTGTTCCAACTTGGCCCATGACATGCCCACGATCCGCGGAGTCGCAACTCCAAAACGGGAAGGCCCGAGTATTCTCGGAATCCCGTGCTCAAGATACTCCGAACTAAGGTAAGGCTAATCCAGCAAATCCTCCCGGCGTGCCGACACCCTAACAATAGCCGCGCGTATCTAGTCTTAGGCCACGACCGGATGGGCGATTCTACAGGTTTTTACCAAACCTCGAGTTTCCTCGTGGTGGCCCCGCAGACTCCCCGTTTCGGACCAACACTCATGTGGAGCACTGGCCCGGGGTTGTTGATTAAAATAAAAGGGATAGCTAGTCCCTATGCAAGTTTTATTAGTTATTAGGCGAATAGTACCAATGTTGGGACTTGCTGGAAAAGACTTAGCACTTAGCGGTTTATCGAGGGGGCCCCATAACCCCAACCGTGTGAGGAACGCATAATCAAGGAACATAACGCCGGTTTATACGGTTCCTAGCGGCATGAGTGGAACAAATCACCAAGCAAAAGGCTTAGCCTTCCACCCATTACCAATATATAGATGATTTCATTTAAGCATTTATATAGTGTGATATAACCCAACAAACTTCAACATGAAGTAAGCATCTTCAACTTCACATAGACGAGCGAATCCTCACAACTCCGGAACGAAACCGAAGCTATCATGAGAAGCAACCGGAAAGAAGCAAACAACACGGTAAACATACAAGCATAAACATGGCATACGAAGCACATCCAAGTATGATGCATGTCCGGTTTAAATATGCATGGCATGGCAAAGTGCACAAACAAAACTACAAGTAAAGTGGAGCTCAATATGCAACGAGTTGCATATTAACGAAACACCACATGTTAATTATTTAGTTGACTCTCGTTATTTACAAGACAAGATTAAGTGTTTTTAACATAGCAAGAGGTGAAGCATAATAAAACTACACTATTTAGGCATTTTAAATGAGGCCGGAAGAACAACAACAATTCCGGAAAATCCCCATGAGCATGTTTAGCAATTATAAGCAAACAACAATTCACACATTTTAATGTTGTTAACATGATGCGGATGACATGATCAAGTTTTATGCAATTTTATTAAAGAGTTAACATAAGGGATATGAAGTATTGTCACCGTGGTGGAAGGAAAGGGTGCCACGGCAACGATCCGAAAATGCTGCAACGACAACATCTCGGTTCCGGTAACTCGTTGGGAGACCGGAGCAAAAGCAAAGGTGGAGTTAGCGAGAGGAACAAGATGAAAGGTGGGGTGATCCCATCATCGGGTTCCCACGAGTCGGCGACGAGGCAACCGAGGAGCATGACAAAAGGACGAAACGGGCACGATGCACACAGGGGAAACATTTCATACAACACAAGCATTCCACGGGTCATCGTCTCGGGGTTATACCTTCGGAACAAAACGTTCACGAGGCGGTTCGAGGTCGTCGAGGGACGTAGTGGAAGTAGTGGTACACGGGTCGTAGAGGGAAGTAGTCGCTCCGTAGAGGTACACGTTAAGTAGCCGTTCACGTCAATCATAGAGGAAGTAGTTGTTCACGGGGCGTAGTCGTTCACGTTTCTGAAGAGGTACTTGTCGTGGCATCGGACATCTTCGGGGCGACGGTAGTGGTACACGGTTCGTCGGCGACGGTAGTGGAAGTAGTCGAACTTCGTTTCGTAGATGTACTTGACGTCGAGGGTCTCCGAGGTCGACGGTAGTGGTACTTGATGCGTCGTCTTGTGTAGTCGTTCTCGTTTCTTCACCGAAGGTAGTCGTACACGGGGCGACGGTAGTGGTACTCGCGGTCGTCGTGGTACTTGGCATCCGTAGTGGTACTTGGCGGTCTCGGTCTCGCGTCGATCTTGCCGGTCTTGGTCACACCGGAAGGGACACTTGGCGAAAACATAGGAAACTTGGTGGAGGGAAAACTTGGTAGCAACTTCGTGGAGGAAATTTGGTAGGGGCAGCAAGACTGGGCGGCGCCTGAGCAGAGGTCATGGCGGGGACGTTGATGAGGCAGAGCCTGGGGCGTCGCAAGGAGCTGCTCGTCTCCCGCGCATCTCGGCGTGAGAGAGGTCGAGGAGGCAGGCATCCCGATACTTGGCGAGGGCGAGGAGGAGGTTCAGAGGCGCGGAACTCCATGGCGCGGAGGAGGGAGGCCGCGGCGGCTGGCGCGAGGCGGCTCTCGGCGCTGGTGAGGAGGCAGAGGCGCGGCGGCCTGGGCGCTGCTGCCTTGCTCGCGGGGCGCCTGGCGCGCGGGACTAGCGCGGGAAGGGAGGAGGCGTCGGCCTTGGCTCGCTGGAGCTGAGGCAAGTGCGTAGGAGGAAGGAGGCCGCGCGGCGCGGGCGACCTTGGATGGGGAGGACGGGGCTCCTGGCCGGCGCTGGAGTCGGGGAACGAGGAGATGGTGCGGGGTTCGAGCGGCGCTAGTGAGGGAGAGGACGAGGGGAGATGGACGAGGCTAGGGTTATAGGGTTAAGTGGGCCTCGGGCCAGCTAGGTCAGGCCGGTCCAGCTGGGCCTAGGGAGGCCTGGGCCGCGGCTGGGATGAAAAAAAGGGCCTAGGAGGGATGGAGGCCTAAGAGGCCGGCTGGGCTGGCTGCTCTTCTTCCTCTAATATTCCCTTTTAGCAGAAAACAACTAAGAGAAAAAAAAGAATGAGAAGGGGGGTTAGGGCAAAAACACAAGAGGTTATTTTTCTCGGGCATTATAAAATGAGCACGGTCTGAGAAAAATAGAAAAGGCATGAACGAGATATAATTCAAACTTATTTGAATTTAATCAAATGGGTTTGAACTAAGACTTGATTTATGAAGTGTCCAAAAAAATGTTGAGGATTTTTGGTGGAGTCTCGATAAAAGGAAAAAGAATTATAGACAAGGTAGGAGGGAAACTTGAAGAAGAAAAGGCATGGGGAATATATGCAAGTGTGTTCGGGTTAATTCCAAACAATGGAATATTTATTATAATAGCTCCCTAATTATTGGGAGGATATGTTATAAAGAGAAGTCACACTTCCCTCAATTTAAATGGACCGAAGGTCCACACGATTTATTTGGTTGAGATGCAAAAAAATATGACATTATGGCATGATGACATGATGCAAAACAAAGTCGGCCGGGTCTTTCCCTCTTGTTCTGTTTCCGCCACGATAAAGACGCACGGAAGAACTATGGTATGCCCAGCGCGTGGAGGATCCGTTGAGAGTGTCCCTTGTCTCGGTAGGGAACAATACCTATTGTCTTGAAAAAAAAAAGGTCAGTGCAGCTGACCCTGTTAGTCCGTTGTTTTAAGATAAAGGAGCATAAGCCTTTAAATAAATCAAGCACAAAAGAAACACACGGGAAACCCGGAACATCTGGAATCTTCTGGAATCTTCTGGGACGTCGGTCTTCGGGCGTCACAGGCAACCATTGTCGGAGATCCCTTAAACTTATCTACCAGCAAAGAAACCCCAAGATCTACAAGGCTTGTAGTGAGCATCCCTTTATCCCAAAAGGATTGACCAACTTCACCAATGGTAATATCAGCCATCACAGTTTTAAAAGCAATCATGTCCCTGAATTTTTTGTGAAAAACTGAAACATAAGATACTAAAAAAAATAACAACAAAGAAAAAGGGGTAAATACCAAAATCAGAAAATACATATGAACAAAACAATTTCTAAAAAACCATACTTCTTCTTCCTGTCCTTCCGAACCCTCGTAACAGCAGCGTACAACTCATTGCATCTTTTCAGAAGAGCTGGATCAATGCTCGACGGTGTCACAACAGGAAGTTCGTCATCTGTAATAAAAAGATGAAGTTCACTTATCTAAATAATGAAGTTCAAATATTAAGATAAGGAAATTCTGCTAGCTATTTTGAAATTCATAAACAAAAGATCAAGTTTCACTTATCATTAAACATCTAATACATATACCATAGTAATTAAACAAAATGAATGAGAGAAACTTCAACTACGCTGTTCGAAACAAAACTCTTGCCTTCGGTGTCAGAGTCTTCATGCTGTTGTTCTTCAGAACTGACCAAAACATTTTCTTGGCTAGGTTGCGAAGAAACCACCACAACCTCACTGAACTGCCCTTCTGCAGCAACATCAACATTCTCTGGATTTGCAATAGTCTGGTCAACCGCAACGTCCTTAGATACTTCAGCAACATGAGGCTCCACTCTAGATACTTTAGGAACATCGTTGGCCGCCAGACAAACAAGGGAAGCAACAACACTAACAGCAGGGACGCCATTCTCCAGCGGATTTTCAATGCCAAAGTCGAAATCTTCATGCCTACTAGGGGAAACAACATCATGGGATTCTTGAGCTACAAAAGGGTCTGCACAGTCGATGGCAACCGATGCAGAAGCATCAACACTGCCACCACCATCAACATCACAACCGCCCTGATTCATATCAACGTGAACTTCCACGTTTTCTTCTCCAGGTTGTCGAAAGTTTAAAAAACACACAATAACACAAAATGAGCGTGGGGATAATTAACACAAGAACACACAGGACACTTATGTCAAAGACTCCTGACAACATACACAGAACAACTGCAGTCCGCACAAGCAAAACATATGCAACCCGCGTGTGTTAAAACAACTACAACTGCAACCCACATATACGTAAAAAAGAACTACGGTTCACTCTGTCAAATGCTACAGTTCAGTTACGTTAAATACTGAAGCTTACGTATGTAAAATACTATGGACCGCGCATGCAAAAAGAACTGCAGTTCACTTCTGTCAAAGACTGAAGCTCACACATGTAAAACTATTGCAGCTAACATATGTAAAGGAAAATGCATATGAGTGAACATAACAGCGTACATCAAGTTTATAACAACAACAAAAATATTAGATTACAACCCACTAACAGAACAAGTAATACAACTATACCTTATCCGCTACAACATCCGGAGGGGACGATGCCTCAGCCAAGACCTCATCCTTTCCAGAGCCATCGTAGGACTCTTTGTGCACATCACAAGCAGCACCACCAGTCTACGGGCATCGAACAAACCAAAAACGAAAAATAAGATGGTAACGCCCAAAAAAGAAAAAAAACTTCAACTATGCACAAGCAGTACACACTTTACAACCGTGAAGTACACAAAAATACAATAAAATGGAAAGCAACAAATGCAAGTTCAAGAAAGAAGGACACATGGCAGAAGTACTTGTACCTGACCAGTTCCATCGTCCCTAGTTCCATCGACACTAGAAGATTCCACTTTAGCCTATCACAAAAAACAAAAATAGTGAGGAGCAGTCCACATAATACACAAAATAGGTTCAAAGCCACAAAAAACCTAGAACATACTTTATCAGCGCCAACGCCAACGTCCTGACGGTTCATTTCATCCAAAATATGCCCAACAACCTTCTCATACCGACCACATTTTTCCTCCTGTGAATGTCTCAATTGAGCATACGAAGACCGAACATTCGTCACTGCAATCTTCAGGCTTTCAATCACGCCATGATCAAAATTGTGAGCAGTAACAATATCTTCATCTAGTGGGCCATGACCAACAGGGAAAAAACCAGCATCTGTCCTCAACCTGTCACCGGAGGTTGGGAAATATTCAGTCAACTTCAAAACCTTTAGAAGAAGCTCTTCAATCTCCTCGTGTTTTTTGCCGCCAATAAATGTCTGTTCAGAAGAGCTTCTATTATCAAACATCTGTCGAGCCATGAAACCACGAGTACGCGGCACCTCATCATCACAGGCAGGGAGCTGGCTACAGATAGGCTCATAAAACCTAGCATGAGAGCTAGGCCCCGCATCAGAGTTGCCGCATACAACTGCGACAAGACGGTTGTACACAATATCACTTGACGCCTTCCACTGCGACAAAATACAAGAGGCAAAGAGAAGTACACATGTGAGTACTAGAAAAGTTTAGATTTATAATGGCTGCACCTTTAAAAAAATCTGATATTAAAACCTCAGATGCACTAACCGACAACTTCCCAAATTTGTAAGTTTCCAAGTAAATCTTTCCCTTCACAAGCACATCCTGATTGTATAACTTGATCATGTCCTTGGTCGTCAGGTATGACGCACATGGCTTCAACGTGTGCATGACTGAAAATTTGCGAAGCTTCAAGGAGTCAAGATACATAATCACGGGGACAATGGAACAACTCTCTGCACAATTCTGCTTGCTGCCTTCTGTTTTCCACCTCACCACAGCTGCCTGCAACTCATCAACAACAAGCTCGCAAAAATCCATCTGAGCCATAGCCGCATAATCCATTTTCTCTACCATTGCAGCAAATCTACCCAAATGAACTACAGGACCGGGGCACAACAAATTCTGGTAACGTATCAAGAAGAACACCTTCACAGAAAGGTCAACAGTCACATGATAATCTTCCTCCACCAACACCTTCAACTTCTCAAGCAAGTCCTTGACACCTAACTTTTTGGACGTTCAAACCCAAGATCATCCTTGAGAGCAGTCAACGAGTCATCATGGCCGCTGGCAGTAGGCATGGGTGTAGTGTGACATCCTATAGGGAGATCAAAAATGTGATGAACTGCATCAAAATGTGATGAACTGCAACACGATTGATTCGAATAACCCTGCCATTCCGAAAGTCCATTATCAGGGTGGCAGGGTCAATCACTAACATCAGATAGCACATAAGAATGCGCGACACATTTTTCTTTACTGTTAGTTCAAAGACAACACCGAATCCAGCATCCCGAACACGACTATAATGTGCCTCTTTCAACAAAGAAGCAGCCTTGCAAACAGTGGGAAGCGACAAACGTACGGTCTTGTTAAATCGAGAATCATCTCCCTCAGCATCATCTTCAGTTGCATTGCTCTTACTAGACTTCTTCCTCTGTGCAAAGGGAAATCCAATCCACATTAGAGGACTAGCCATAAAAAACAGACAGAGAAAACATAGATAGAATAACAATGAACGAAACAAATGTAGTCCACTTCAACAAACCTTTGGAACAACATCCACCTCCGCGCCAGAGTCACCACCAATATATTCATCGACATCATCACGGGCACGCTTGGGTAGACTCTTAGATGAACCACAGTCTTTGCGTCTGCCAGTATGAACATCCCTCACAAAATCAGCAAGCGCAAAGTCATCATCATCAGAGTTGGGAACTTCATTGACATGTAGTCGCTTGCACGGAGGATCATCCTTTCCACCAGCTTCAGCAGTTCTCTTGCCAAGATTCTTCTTCATGCTAGCAACACATGGACTCCGCCGAGGTGTACCACCTTCCTCAGCAACAGTACTCAGCCTCTTCTTATGCAAAGAAAGCGGCTTCACCTTGGCAAATTTGACACCCTTGGCACCATCTGCAGCTCTCCTCTACTTCTCCTTCTCCGCAAACTCTTTTGAGTTACTTTCAAACCTCAATTTCTTCTTGCTTTGCTTCAACTCATATTCACGAAGGTGTTTCGAGACCATCCAATCCCGTGTAACTTCCTCTGTACCATCAACAGACTGCGATTGTGTTTTAGACAAGATGTGACATCTCTAGTCAAAGCTCACACCAACATTACCCTCCGGAAACTAATGGTCAATAAATTGAGTAACCTCCTCTAACCCAAACACCCCAGCATGGAAAACAGACACTGCGTCAGAATAAAGTTCGACTATGGTCGTTAGAAAGTGCACAAAAAGAACAAATGCAGTACACTTAGACATAAAAATGCAGTGCTCCAACCATAAGCTAAAAATAAAAAATAATGCATTGTACAAAAAACTTGAATAAAACAACAATGCAGTTCACACATACATATAGTGGAGTTCACATATACAAATAAATGCAGTGCTGCATACACTAACTTCACGTTTGTTCCCAACAAAATTTCAGACTAGATACAACAAGGCAACAAAAATTTGTACAACATCAAGTAACCATCATACACAAAAATAAACAAATAAATCACATACCATAAGGAGGGGCCACATGTCAGGCCCAAGATGCGATTCTATCCCGATCATGTGACACACTCGTGATTGGGGCACAACCGCATTTTGGGCGCTTAGCAAGATGGATATCATTATATCGTACCATTACATAAATACATGGGGATACAACAATTCATACAAGACACATGAATACAACAACACCAATACAAGACATCCGACTTCGGATGCAAACATGAATAGCACAACGACATCCATCTGCTATCCCAGGCTGCCGACCAGGAACCTAACCCAAGACCGACGAAGCAAAAGAAGAAAGAATCCCAACACAAGGAACATCGCTCTCGCATCAAGGCATCGGAAACCTGCACTTGCAACTGTTGTTGTAGTACCTGTGAGCCACGAGGACTCAGAAATCCCATAACCATGGGTATCAAGACTAGCAAAGCTTAATGGGCAAGGAGAGGTTAAGTGGTGAGGTTGCAGCAGTGGCTAAGCGTATGTATGGTGGCTAACTTACAAGTACAAGAATAAGATGAGCATCTACGCAAACAGTCGCAAACTAGTAATGATCGCTAAAGATCTTGAACTACCTACGAGTCAAACATAACCCCATCGTGTTCTCTTATCAAGGTGAAAAGAGACGGTCACGGTTACTCACGCGATTGTGTGTATTTCATTTCGGATCCTCTGTCAAGTTTTCTACAACCGGACATTAACAAATTCCAATCTGCCACATAACTGCGGGCACGGCTTTCAAAAGATCATAACCCTACAGGGATGTCCCAACTTAGCCCATCACAAGCTCTCATGATTAGCAGAGGTAAAATAATAATAATAATACCCCTTATCTTAGGGACAATCCGATCAGACTCGGAATCCCGGTGCACAAGACGTTTCGACAATGGTAGAACAAGTCCAGCAAGACCTCCCGGCGTGCCGACACCCTGATAGTAGCCGCGCGTATCTCGTCTCCGGCCACGTTCGAATAGGTCAGCCTACGGGATCCAGATACCTCGAGTTTCCCCGTGGCGGCCCCGCAGTCAGCCCGTTTGGGGCTAACACCATGAGCACTGCCCCCCTGTATGTAGAAGAATCCTCGGGTAGCGCTAATCCCTATGCAATTTAATTATTTAAGTTTTTATTATGTTGCAAATAAAACCAAAGTTGGGCCTTGCTGGAGGAGTTTTATTCAAAGACAAACTGTCAAGGGATCCCCATATACCCTACTGCGTTAGGAACGCAAAATCAAGGAACATAACACCGGGTTATCGGCTCCTAAGGTGGCATGAGTGTAACAAAACACCGAGCAAAAGGCCAAGCCTTCCACTCATTGCCAAGTATATAGGTGTGTTAATATATTTAAGAGATATTGTGATATGCCAACAACAAGTTCCAACATGGAGCAATCTTCATCTTCACCTGCAACTAACAACGCTATAAGAGGGGCTGAGCGAGCGGGTAACATAGCCAAACAATGGTTTGCTGGGAAGGTGTCAAAGGTCAGCGGTTTCATGGCAACAAGGAAAGAGGCTGGCAATAAATGATGGGTAGCGCGACATATAACGATAGCATCGAGACAACTAACATAGCAATGATGGTATATGTATCCAAGGTGACGGTCATCTTGCCTGACATCCCGCAAGGAAGAAGAACGAGTCCATGAAGAAGACGAAGAAGAAGCCACGAAGACGAGCCAAGTGTAGTCAAACGAATCCTCATGATCGCAACGAAATAAGCACTAACGAGAAAAAGCAAGCGACACGGTAAACACACCACACAAGAACATGACATAATGCTCAACCAAGTATGATGCAAGACAAGTCTATATGATGCAAAACATGACAAGGGATGATGCATACAAGAACAACACAACCCAACAAGTTTAAATGAGGCGGAAACAATATATAACAATTCCGGTAAGCCCTCATATGCAAATTTCGAAATTGGTCCAGATCTGAACAAACCTTATGTTAAAGTTGTTAAACAGCAAGTTAACATGCACCATGATGATCTACTCTAAATTCTAGTCAAGTTACATATAAAGTTTGTTTAATTCGGAGCTACGGCCTAGAAGATATGAGCAAAACAAGATAAGCATGGCAAATATGCAAGATGCATCCAAACAACAAGCAAACACACTCCAAGCATGTAAACAACGGGTTATTATGCATCTACATGCAAAAACACATAAGTTTTATATAGGACACGCTCAAAACGGAGCAATGGTTCAACACATACACATGAAACAATATATGACAACAAGCTGTCCAAAAACAGCATCATGGCACTTAGTTGACATCAAAACAACATGATACAATAACACTTCATGGCAACAAAGGGCATGACAAGCATGTACATGTCCAGAACTACAAGCATGACCAAAGAGCTACTACCAAACACCACAATAACATGCTCAAAACTTCATGACAAGATTGCAAAAGATAACAGTTTCACAGACTTAGTGAAAATAAACTAGACATGGCAGCAACAACGACAAGTAGGCATGTTTGCAAGCTTGTTCAACTCATCTCAAAGCATATCATGGCATGTGAAGATAACCAACAACAAGAAGACATGTTGATGAAGCTACTCATGGCAAGAACATGGTCATAGGATGCATAGATCACTAGCTATTCACATGGAAAAACTGAACTTGCTGATAATAGGCTGACAAAAACATTTTATAGCAACTTGAGAGCATGAAAATAACAAGCTACAGCAGGCTACAATGGGAAACAAGGACATGGATGGCTAGAGCATAACATTGACAACAAGACATGATCATTGGCCATCCCTAAACATTCATGGATTTGAGTGGGGCATCAAGCAAACATGGCATCAGGTTAATATAGTTTCAGACTTTGCAGTTTTTAACAAGTCTCAAAAAATAACAACAGCGAGTAGGCCACTTTGCAAGCTTGTTGCAAACACCACAATGCATATCAGGAAAAGTGGCTTGCACCACATCAAAGATGACATGATTGTGCTTCTAAAACATATTGACATGTTGCTCAAACAAAAATCACACATAAAGATAAGAAAAAGACAAATCAGCATCTCATAACAAGTTTGAGCACTTAACAGCCACATGCTCTTTTGCAACAGAGGTTAACATGGTAATATGGCACCTAACATGAATGATACAACAACCATCATGTAGAGCACTTCACAATGAACATTTTGACATATCATACACTCCATTTGGACCAACATATCATACACTCCATCACAAACATGCTAACATAATAACAGTTATCAACAATTTATAACATATAACACTTTTGCAATGATGATTAGGGCATCAATATGAACTCAAACAAGCATGCCTATGTAAACAACATGAAGAGCATCACGAGACGAACATTTTGACATATCATTCATTAACATTGGTCAAACGAGCACCAAGATATCATCATGAAAACATGCATACAAATTAGGGTTTTCTGGGAACTTGGAAGAAAAAAAAACAACCTTGGAGGGCGGACGTGTCCAGGTCCAGATCGGACATGTCCATCGGTGCATGCCCTTGGGTCCACCTGGCAGTGACACGGGCGAGGGGACAGTGGACATGTCCGGCGGCTACCGGCGACGAGGACGGCGGCGGACGTCAATCACGATGCGAGGCAGGGCCGGTGACGGCGGGTCGGGGCGACGCCGGCGATGAGGGAGGGAGCTCCGGCGAGCTGGGCGGCATTGGGGGGGGGGACGGGTAGATCCGGGGCCTAGGCAACCGGATCCGGCCGAAGCAGGGTTGAGCAGCGTGCTTCGGCGAGCTCTCACGTGGCGGCGGTAGATCCTGTGGGCAACAGGGAGCGGTAGAGGGATGAGGGAGGCGAGGCAGAGGGAGGAGGAGGACGGGGTCGACGAGGGAGGACCTCAGGTCACCAGCGGGTGGCGAGACTGCCGGCGAGCGGGTCGGCCTGAGGGGGCGCGGGGTTGCGGGAGGCGCTGGCGACGAGGGCTCGAACGAGCAGGGCAGAGGAGCGGTTCGGGCCTGGGACGGGCCTGGGCGAGCCGGCGGCGCTGGAAGCATGAGGGAGGCAGGGCGCGGTGACGTGTCAGCTTGGGTTTGGTGGAGGCGGCGGCTGGGTGGTGGCGCGTCCTGTCTGGAGGCGCCAAGTGGCGGGGCTGGGCCAGCCGGAGCGGAAAACGAGGAGAGAGGAGGTGGGAGTTGGTTGGAGGTAGGTGGAGGGGCTAGGAATGCCCAAAAATGGCATGGGGAGGTGATTAAATAGGGTAGGGGTCTAGTTTTAGGGATTTTGGGAGCGTTTTGGAGCCTCGGATCTCGATCCGACGGTTCCAGAGTGGAGGGGGCTAGGAGAGGCCTAGTGGGCTGTGGGGAGAGGCATTGGGCTGAGACTAGAAGGAAGAAGAGAGGCCCAGCGGAAGTTTCGGAGACCTAAACGTCTGACGTTTAAACCGGCTATAGTGCCGCTATATGTTTAACGGTTGGGCTATCAAACGGACCCCGAATGCGACGAAATTTGGCAGGCCGACTGTCGACACTTTCATAAGACCACACGCCAAGTTTCACCCCATTCCGAGAACGTTTTTCGGCCACTCATGAAATAAATATTCGGAGGTGCCGCGGGCGTGTGCAAGTGTGTCTGGGCTCAGAACGGACAACGTAAAGGATGAGGGAAACCCGAACGAATGTAAGTTTTGAAAACATGATGATGCAATGCCTACGATGACATGGCAAAATGCAACACGCAAGTAGATGACAAGGCAATGGCGATGAATAATTAGCTGACACCTGGCGCACCGGTCTCGGGGTGTCACACCACACTTAATGGAGATGATTCAATCGGCGAATTCACTTGATGTCCTCCCTCGACACCATGATCATTACCACCAGGACGACGAGAGCCAATTGGTGTATCATTATGAGCACTGCAATCACCTACTGGATTCAAAAAGAACCAAAAACATAAATTACAAAATAAACAAAGCATAAACCAATATGTAGGATGAATTAGGAAACTAGATAAACATCAAACAAAATAAACAAAGCCTAAAATAAGCACTCCACATACCATGAACTCCTCCTCCAACTCTGCTCGGCGAAGACATGGCGTTTGCCTGCATCACAAGGACGAAGTGACAGATATAAGCAACAAAATCGACGAAAATCTCACAAAACCCTAGATCCACCTTGCTACACACGAGTATCGACTTCAAATCGAGATAAAATTGACTGCCTACGGAAAAATTACACAGGCAAAAACAACAACAACAACTACGAGAATCACAAAACAAGACGAGGGGACGATCAAGACCGAGGCCAAGCGGAACGTACCACAAAAATGGGTGCGACGACGACGACGGGGAGGGGGGAGAGGGGGCGGCGACTGGAACATACAGGAAAGAGCTGCGGGAGCCCAGCGGCAAGGGCTCGCGGAGCGGACAGCGAAGCGGAATGCAGGAATAAGGACCTCTTGAGGGTGGCGGTTCCTCGGATGACGGCGGTTGCTGCGGGCGACAGCGATTTTGCTCGAGGGAGAGATGCCTCGGGAGAAACTGTAAGAGAGGAGAGGGGATTATTCTCGGTCTCTCTCCCTCTCAGCGGAGCGGTGGGATCGCCTGGAAGGGAAACGTAGGAGGCCCGCGTGTGGGAAAGGGTCACATAAAACGGGCCAGCCCAAAAACGGCCCAGCTAAAATAAGACAGACTACATGAAAACGCACATGATGCAGTTCTCTGTGAAGAACAATGAAGTTCAAACGGTAAAGCAAAATAAAATACATATAGTTCGTAAAAAAAGTTAAAATAAAAAACACCACACGTGTTAAGAAAGCGCATCCAAAAAAAAGTCTACCTTCAAATAAGTGCCACACCAAAAAAGGGGGGGCAACCCCCTACCCCTCCCGTACCGGGGACTGCAGTAAGTACGGGCTAAAAACAGATGCGGTACGCAGCATTAGAAAAATGCAATGCATTTCGTTACACAAAGCAGTACAGTATAGCAATCCAGTTTCGGACTACCTACATGAATAAATACACGGTATATAACACAGCGAAAAACTCGTAATATTGCGGAATACAATGTA
The DNA here is from genome assembly GCA_902687465.1 of Secale cereale. Taxonomy (NCBI): domain Eukaryota; kingdom Viridiplantae; phylum Streptophyta; class Magnoliopsida; order Poales; family Poaceae; genus Secale; species Secale cereale. The sequence continues at coordinate 451,732,990 of LR738712.1, forward strand.
CTTTTTTTAGGGGCTGCAGCAAGGACACACAAAAAATGGTGAAGTACGCACCTATAGACAAAATGCAGTTCTTTATTGTAGACGATGCAGTGCAGAACTATAACCAATGCAGTTTCATTATCACGTAGGATACATATAAAACATAACAAATGCCCGTTCGCACGGAAAGTGGTGGTTAAAAAAATTACTAATCGAAAAAAATAAAACCACGTTAAAAAAACCACGTTCGCATACAACCACCCAATCGGAGCGGTTCCATCGCCATAAGCCCACGATCACAGACGCAACACCAACCCACGACAACCGCATTGTCAGCGAGATCGTGCAGTTCATCCGATGCGGCCATCCCACCCTGCACCCTCCCCTTAAATTCAGACCCCTGCCAAAGGCCTTCTCATCCACAACAACACTGGTATCCATTGCACTGGCACCAAATCGCTCCATCACATCCATATCCATACAAAAACGCCAAGCCCTACTACCGGCGATTGCATTCGCCGATGAGTATACGGACATTGAGGCCCACAGCAACACCAAGTTGCACGCCATCCACACAAATGACAAGAAGAGGATGGCGACCTCCCTCGCGCAGTACGAGCGCCACCTCAGCCTCCAGCACCACAAGATCGTCGGCATTGATCTCGAGTACAACAACGAGCCTGAAGCGACGCAGAAACCCACCCTCTGTCAACTCTCCATCGGCAAGAATCACCCAGTGTTGCTCTTCCAACTGAGCGCCGCAGAAAGGTGCACCATCTTCGACAAATTCCTTGCCGACCCTAGGTACACATTTGCAGGCTTCTCCATCGACGACGACAAAACCAGGCTAGAGCGCGTCAATCTGGAGGTCGCCAACTTCGTCGACATCCAGAAGGAGTGGAGGGTGCCCGAGTCAACCAAGGAGTTGGACTCCCTTGGAGACGTCTCCGGCATGCTCATCGACGACTACTACAACAACACGAAGAAGAAGATCACCGGCGATGAACACAGGCGCTGGGCCATCCTGCCTATGTCCAAGAGGCACAACGAGTACAAGGCAAAGGATGCCTACGCAGCGTACGAGAATGGAGCCGCATCACCCTCACCGAGGACGGGCTTCGCCGTGCAAAGCTGAAGAAGGAGGAGCCCCCCACGAAGCGCGCCAGGAGCAGCTGGGGATGGGGAGACGCTAACTGGTGAAGAAGAAGATGGTGCTGGCCTAGAGCCAACAATCCCAGCGTCGTTTTAGAATTATCATCAAATTTGCTTTATATTGTTTGCTTATGTATCGTTAGTTTGCTTGTGATCATTTGCTTTTGCTGAACTTAGTTTGCTTGCCATGCAGAATCGCTTGTAATGATGAACTTCGACTATGTTAGATTGCTTTCTGTTCAACTTAGTTTGCTGATGATGAACTTGTCGTACATAATGCTTGTGATAATTTGTTTTCTGTTGTTTGCTTATGTATCATTAGATTCGAGCAGTGCACAAAACGAAATAAGATGCAGTATGCAAATAGGACGCATGCAGTGCAAATTGTGTATGAATGCAGTATAGACTCTGCCGACTGAACTTTACACATACCCAACAAAGTAGTGCACGCCCCTAAATTTGAAAAAAGAATACATAAGAGCAAAAACAAAAAAACAAAAATGTGACCTGTATATGTAGTGCGGAAATATAAGAATGTGCAGTACAGAAACATAATCAATGCAGTACACGTATGATTTACTAAGCAGTGCACTCCCCTACATTGGAAAAAAAAGATTACGTAAGATCAATGTTGAGGATATCGCTTATCGTTATCGTCTCGATTAGCTGGGGATTAGAGATTAATCGGAAATCGGCCGATTAATCGATTTTATTGGTCGACTATAAATCGGCCATTTTTTTTTCAAATCCCAGGTTCCCAACACTAAAATATGCTATATTCAACACCCAAACAATATTGGACAGAAGTGTTACCTTGAATCCTAGCCTTTGAATTGTGATATAATGACAAATAAAATAGAAAAATATTACATATTACGTAACAAGGCCCACAAAACACAAGTAAACATAGTTCTTGCAAACATAGCGCTACGAATAGGCCCGATTTATGGGTAGATTCCCGATAAATCGCTTGTCATAGCGATAAGTCGGCCCAAACGATAAATGATGAAGATAAGGCATAATCTTATCGGTCACCCCAAGAGTAGCGATAAATCGAACGATAAACCGCTGAATCAGATGATTTCTTGAAAAGTGCATAAGATCAAAAAACACAAAAAGCAACAAGGAGAACTGTACATGTAGTACGGAATGCGTGCACATGCAGTGCAGAACGCTGATCAATGCACTGCACGCCCCGACAATGAAAAAAAATACATGACATAAAATATTGAAAATAATTGACCACCCCCTGTATATGACAGAATACATAAGAGCAAAAACACAAAAAGAAGAATGCGACCTGTATGTGTACTGCGGAAATATATGAACGTGCAGTACAGAAACATAATCAATGTAGTACATGTATGATTTACTAAGCAATGCACTCCCCTACATTGGAAAAAAACATTACATAAGATCAAAAACTCGAAAACAAAATTGGGAACTGTACATGTAGTACGGAATGCATGCACATGCAGTACAGAACCCTGATCAATGTAGTGCACTTCCTGACATTGCAAAAAAATACATGACAGAAAAATATTAAAAAAAATCGACCACCCAGGTGCAACCGGCCCGAGCCAGTCTCGTAGTAGACTTACACCCACAGCACGCGAGTCGTTCTGAGCCACGATGCATGGGGTCGGGCACACATGGGCCCACAGGTCAGAGGGCATAGAGCAGCGAGCGCCGTGTATAAGCGCCCAAATAAGTAACCAGAGGAGTTCGACACGGCTGCCTCGTCAACGCTTATAAATAGGTCGGGCGTGCCTTCCGCGGGCGAGGTGGGACTAAACATTAGGCTGCACACAACGCATCGGGAACCAGCCGTGCTCACAGGCTGACTTGGGCCCAATGCGTCTTCACTCCCCGAAAATAGGGCCAACACACAAAAGAGAGGCCACTGAAAATTAAAAAAATCCCACATACCATACACAAACACAGGCCCCAACCAGGCGTTCCGCAGTTCGTCGTGAGATGACAATGCAGTTTGCTATTTTCAAGTAAGCAGTCCTGTTACTTCTCAAATGCATTCGTGAACACCGAATCAGAACCAGTCCACCACCTAACACCAACCACAAACATTTATTACTTCCATTGCTCAATTAGTTGCATAAAAACGTATCCATTCGTGCTCCAGACTAACACAACTCCTCCCCCCGTTCCTCATTTTCTTCAAATCGTAGATCTAGGGTTCATCCCATCCCCAGCTCTTCTCTGGAATTCAACTGAACCCGCCATGGACTATAAGTGCGGGTGTTTGGCAAGGATGGCGCCGGTAGCGGACACATGCATGTACGCAGAAGGTCTAGAGCTCACCAACACCGAGTGGCGTAGCATGCTCGGGTGCCTGATGATACCCAACAGGGGGTTTCGGGCGCCATTTCTTCATTTCCTCACAACCGCAGATCTGCAGGAAAGTAATTACAATATACCCGCAATACAATGAATTCAAACCTATAGCAACAGTAACTACAATATTCAAACACGAATGGACGCGCAAACGCCAAAAAATCAACAAGAATAGACGAGCGGACGAAGCTCACCCGCCCGCACAGTCAAATTAACATGAATTGAAAACTAAATCCTAAAAAATAACAAATTATAGAGTGAACAGACAGATTAAAACAAACTCAATCAAAGAATTCCTACAAAAAACAACATCCGAGCACAAAAAAATCGCATCTGACGCGAACATGAACGAACAGAGAAAGCTCGTCCGCCAAATCCCTCGATTTGCAAGCACTCTAGTAGATTTTCCTATAAATTAGAAAGAATAAAGGTAAAATAAGATGCAGCGACAAACTAAACCATCCCACAACACCCGATTCCACACAGAAAACGCGGACGGAACACCAGAAAATGAAGTAGTTCTCCCGTGAAGCATTGCAGTGCCCAACGTAAAGACGATGCAGTTCGCTTCTGTTGAGCGTGCAGTGCGGAAGTGTTATCAGAATTATTATTCTGCTAATATTTGCAGAATAGACCGGCTGTGTATATATATATAGACATGATAAACCAGTACAATAGGAAAAAAATGACAGCACATGTTTACCGTGATAAATAAAGGTGAAAGTAGAACACATTCATCGGAATGATAAACTAAACCCAATTCAGGGTCTTGCTTCAGTACTTTATGACAAAATCCATGAGATACGAATCCATTAAAGCTCCTTTGCCAAATGTATTATAGATATAGTCAACATTGTAAGTATCAACATCACCAAAAGGACTATTCACCATAAAGAACACATTCTTGCAGTAAACATACACGAGATGGGATCAATAAAATTAAAATTAAAAACAAAACATACAAAAAAGATTAAGGGAACACACATAAAACTTACTCGTGTGTATTTGGTTAGAAAATCTTTGCTAAGAACAAGATCCTTTATTTTCCTCGCCTCATCCAAATATTTGAACCTCGGAGGCTTCAATTTTTCTATAGAGCATCTCAACTTAAAAGCCCTCTCACCTGCCCTCTTGTTCGAAAATACTTCAACGTCATCCACAGGAGGACGATTAATTGTTGCACTCCTAGTCCTAGTGACGCGGGGACACGGCGTAACAAAATCATCATCATCAACATCAAATACATCGCGGGGAGAGCTAGGTCGAGATACACTTCCACCATCAGGTCCAGACGCCACAACTGTGTTCAAACCATCAACAGCCAAAGAACCAAAATTATCTGGAGAGATTTCAATGGCACAATCCTCCATAACCACCTCAGAACCCTGGGACTCGAACAATGACGTACAACCTTCATGAAGCCCCCATCAAAACCTAAAACCATGTAGAAAAAACATGGAAACACTCAGCACAAAATACAAACCTAAAAAACATGTAATACATCTCATTAATATAAAAAATGTAGTTCACTAAAGAATATAATGCAGCCCAATTGTCTACATCAATGCAGTCCACTTGTCTACAACAATGCAGAACAAATGTGTACAACAATGCAGCCCACTTGTATACAACAATGTAGCCCACTTATAAAGAACAATGCAGCTCACTTGCCCAAAAAATAAAATGCAGCTCACTAATACAACAATTAAATATTCACATCCATTCTAAATCACGAACTTAACTAAGCAAACTAGTAAAAAAACTGTAAGAAGCAGAAGCAAGCAGTAGAAAATAAATAAATAAAGGGAGGATAAAGAAGTTCACTAAAACAACCTTTATCTGCAAAAATTAAAAGTGATGTTAAATCTCCGCAGCACTTTCTCGATGTGAGCCAACTATAGATCATGGACTTTCTGATGTAGCCAATGTGCTCCACCCCAAACTTAGCAACTCGAACACCATCCCAAGTCTGCAAGAATTAAAACATATAGAATCCACAGTCATGCCTGCAATAAAAGAATAAAAAACATAAGTTTCACAAAATGAAAAATAAACTTGAGCAGTATGGTAGAGAGGGGCTGTATATAACACACCCATTTGGTTGCAATGGGACAATGACATGTTTCAACACAAACCCATCAAGTGTAGGAGGATTTAGCGGCTCATCCGAACTTGAGCTTCCTTCTTTCCATGCACGCTTGATATTTTTAACCATCCTCTTAAAAACCCTGATCGCATCAAGGCTGCCAGGTTTATTGAGCGAGTCAAGAAATTCAAACCGCCTTTCTTTCACATTTAATGCAACTACACAATAATGACCAACGCCATCCCTCATCTCTGGCAGATTAAAAGTTGCAAAAAGGACCTGTTCGAAGCACCAATGAATAAATAAAATTATTATAAGAAGAAGAAACAGAACACTATATTAACAAACACACAAAAATATAGTTTTTGACACATAAAAACGTTACTCACCATATCCTTTTTATCAACACACTCCTCGGCTTTTGAAGAGAACATCATTTTAACACTCCTGCCTACAGTACCACCATTCCAAATATTTGTCTGCCAAAACAAAACCGAAAATCAAAATAGTGATCAAGCAAACAGGTCGTCGCACGAAATCAGAAAAGAAAATAAAAAAAAAACAAAAATTTCTGCATTCTCACACAAATATGGTACGGGGCAACCATTGTCGGAGATCCCTTAAACTTATCTACCACCAAATAAACCCCAAGATCTACAAGGATTGTAGTGAGCATCCCTGTATCCCAAAAGGATTGACCAACTTCGCCAGTGGTAATATCAGCCATCAAAGTTTTAAAAGCAATCATGTCCCTGAATTTTTCATGAAAAACTAAAACATAAGATACTAAAAAAAATAACAACAAAGAAAAAGGGGTAAATACCAAAATTAGAAAATACATATGAACAAAACAATTTCTAAAAAACCATACTTCTTCTTCCTGTCCTTCCGAACCCTCGTAACAGCAACGTACAACTCATTGCATCTTTTCAGAAGAGCTGGATCAATGCTCGACTGTGTCACAACAGGAAGTTCGTCATCTGTAATAAAAAGAAGAAGTTCACTTATCTAAATAATGAAGTTCAAATATTAAGATAAGGAAATTCTGCTAGCTATTTTGAATCTCATAAATAAAATATCAAGTTTCACTTATCATTAAACATCTAATACATATACAATAGTAATTAAACAAAATGAATGAGAAAAAGTTCAACTACACTGTTCGAAACAAAACTCTTGCCTTCAGTGTCAGAGTCTTCATGCTGTTGTTCTTGAGAACTGACCAAAACATTTTCTTGGCTAGGTTGCGAAAAAACCACCACAACCTTACTGAACTGCCCTTCTGCAGCAACATCAACATTCTCTGGATTTGCAATAGCCTGGTCAACCGCAACGTCCTTAGAGACTTCAGCTACATGAGGCTCCACTCTAGATAGTTCAGGAACATCATTGACCGCCAGACAAACAAGGGAAGCAACAACACTAACAGCAGGGACGCCATTCTCCAGTGGCTTTTCAATGCCAAAATTGAAATCTTCATGCCGACTAGGGGAAACAACATCATGGGATTCTTGAGCTACAGAAGGGTCTGCACAGTTGATGGCAACCGATGCAAAAGCATCAACACCGCCACCACCATCAACATCACAACCGCCCTGATTTAGATCAACGTGAACTTCCACGTTTTCTTCTCTAGGCTGTCAAAAGTTTAAAAAACACACAATAACACAAAATGAGTGTGGGGATAATTAACACAACAACACACCGAAAACTTATGTCAAAGACTGCTAACAACATACACAGAACAACTGCAGTCCGCACATGCAAAACAACTGCAACCCGCGTGTGTCAAAAAAACTACAACTGCAACCCACATATACGTAAAAAAGAACTATAGTTCACTCTATCAAATGCTGCAGTTCAGTTACGTTAAATACTGAAGCTTACGTATGTACAATACTATGGACCGCGCATGCGAAAAGAACTACAGTTCACTTCTGTCAAAGACTGAAGCTCACACATGTAAAACTATTGCATCTAACATATGTAAATGAAAATGCATATGAGTGAACATAACAGCGTACATCAAGTTTATAACAACAACAAAAATATTAGAGTACAACCCACTAACAGAACAAGTAATACAGATATACCTTATCCACTACAACATCCGGAGGGGACGATGCCTCAGCCAAGACCTCATCCTTTCCAGAGCCATCGTAGGACTCTTTCTGCACATCACAAGCAGCACCACCAGTCTACGGGCATCGAACAAACCAAAAACGAAAAATAAGATGGTAATGCCAAAAAAAATAAAAAAAAACTTCAACTATGCACAAGCAGTACACACTTTACAACCGTGAAGTACACAAAAATACAATAAAATGGAAAGCAACAAATGCAAGTTCAAGAAAGAAGGACACATGGCAGAACAGACGTGGCAGAAGTACTTGTACCTGACCTGTTCCATCGTCCCTAGTTCCATGGACACCAGAAGATTCCCCTTCAGCCTATCAGAAAAAACAAAAATAGTGAGGAGCAGTCCACATAATACACAAAAGAGGTTCAAAGCCACAAAAAACCTAGAACATACTTTATCAGCGCCAACGCCAACATCCTGACGGTTCATTTCATCCAAAATATGCCCAACATCCTTCTCATACCGACCACATTTTTCCTCCTGTGAATGTCTCAATTGAGCATACAAAGACCGAATATTCGTCACTGCAATCTTCAGGCTTTCAATCACGCCATGATCAAAATTGTGAGCAGCAACAATATCTTCATCTAGTGGGCCATGGCCAACAGGAAAAAAACCAGCATCTGTCCTCAACCTGTCACCGGAGGTTGGCAAATCTTCAGTCAACTTCAAAACCTTCAGAAGAAGCTCTTCAATCTCCTTGTGTTTTTTGCCGCCAACAAATGTCTGTTCAGAAGAGCTTCTATTATCAAACATCTGTCGAGCCATGAAACCACGAGTACGCGGCACCTCATCATCACAGGCAGGGAGCTGGCTACAAATAGGCTCATAAAACCTAGCATGAGAGCTAGGCCCCGCATCAGAGCTGCCGCATACAACTGCAACATGACGGTTGTACACAATATCACCTGACGCCTTCCACTGCAAAAAAATACAAGAGGCAAATAGAAGTACACATGTGAGTACTAGAAAAGTTTAGATTTATAATGGCTGCACCTTTTAAAAAATCTGATGTTAAAATCTCAGATGCACTAACCGACAACTTCCCAAATTTGTAAGTTTCCAAGTAAATCTTTCCCTTCACAAGCACATCCTGATTGTATAACTTGATCAGGTCCTTGGTCGTCAGGTATGACGCACATGGCTTCAACGTGTGCATGACTGTAAATTTGCGAAGCTTCAAGCAGTCAAGATACATAATCAGGGGGACAATGGCACAACCCTCTGCACAATTCTGCTTGCTTCCTTCTGTTTTCGACCTCACCACAACTGCCTGCAACTCATCAACAACAAGCTGGCAAAAATCCATCTGCGCCATAGCCGCATAATCCATGTTCTCTACCATTGCAGCAACTCTACCCAAATGAACTGCAGGATCGGGGCACATCAAATTCTGGTAAAGTATCACGAAGAACACCTTCACAGAAAGGTCAACAGTCACCTGATCATCTTCCTCCACCAACACCTTCAACTTCTGAAGCAAGTCCTTGAAACCTATACTTTTTGAACGGTCAAACCCAAGCTCATCCTTGAGAGCAGTCAACGAGTCATCATGGCTGCTGGCAGTAGGCATGCGTGCAGTGTGACATCCCATAGGTAAATCAAAAATGTGATGAACTGCATCACGATTGATTCGAATAACCCTGCCATTCCCAAAGTCCATTATCATGGTGGCGGGTCAATCACTCCCGTCAGATAGCACATAAGAATGCGCGACACATTTTTCTTTACTGTTAGTTCAAAGACAACACCGAATCCAGCATCCCGAATACGACTACAATGTGCCTCTTCAACAAAGAAACAGCCTTGCAAACAGTGGGAAGCGACAAACGTACAGTCTTGTTAAATCGAGAATCATCTCCCTCAACATCATCTTCAGTTGCATTGCTCTTACTAGACTTCTTCCTTTGTGAAAGGGAAATGCAATCCACATTAGAGGACTAGCCATAAAAAAGAGATAGAGAAAACATAGATAGAATAACAATGAACGAAACAAATGTAGTCCACTTCAACAAACCTTTGGAACAACATCCACCTCCTCACCAGAGTCACCACCAACATCTTCATCGACATCATCACAGGCACGCTTGGGTAGACTCTTAGATGAACCACAGTCTTTGCGTCTACCAGTATGAACATCCCTCACAAAATCAGCAAGCGCAAAGTCATCATCATTAGAGTTGGGAACTTTAGTGACATGTAGTCCCTTGCACGGAGGATCCTCCTTTCCACCAGCTTCAGCAGTTCTCTTACCAAGATTCTTCTTCATGGTAGCAACACATGGACTCCGCCGAGGTGTACCACCTTCCTCAGCAACAGTACTCAGCCTCTTCTTATGCAAAGAAAGCGGCCTCACCTTGGCAAATTTGACACCCTTGGCACCATCTGCAGCTCTCCTCTACTTCTCCTTCTCCGCAAACTCTTTTCAGTTACTTTCAAACCTCAACTTCTTCTTGCTTTGCTTCAACTCATATTCATGAAGCTGTTTCGAGACCATCCAATCCCGTTTAACTTCCTCTGTACCATCAACAGACTGCGATTGTGTTTTAGACAAGATGTGACATCTCTGGTCAAAGCTCACACCAACATTACCCTCTGCAAAATAATGGTCAATCAATTGAGTAATCTCCTCAAACCCAGACACCCCTGCATGGAAAACAAACACTACGTCAGAATAAAGTTCGACTATGGTCGTTAGAAAGTGCACAAAAAGAACAAATGCAGTACACTTAGACATAAAAATGCAGTGCTCCAACCATAAGCTAAAAATAAAAATAATGCATTGTACAAAAAACTTGAATAAAACAACAATGCAGTTCACACATACATATACTGGAGTTCACATATACAAATAAATGCAGTGCTGCATACACTAACTTCACGTTTGTTCCCAACAAAATGTCGGACTAGATACAGCAAGGCAATGCCAATTTGTACAACATCAAGTAACCATCATACACAAAAATAAACAAATCAATCACATACTAGAAGGAGGGGCCACATGTCAAGCCCAAGATGCGATTCTATCCCGATCATGTGACACACTCGTGATTGGGGCACAACCGCATTTCGGGCGCTTAGCAAGATGGATATCATTATATCGTACCATTATATAAATACATGGGGATACAACAATTCATACAAGACACGTGAATACAACAACACCAATACAAGACATCCGACTACGGATGCACACATGAATAGCACAACGACATCCATCTGCTATCCCAGGCTGCCGACGAGGAACCTAACCCAAGACTGACGAAGCAAAAGAAGAAAGAAACCCAACACAAGGAACATCGCTATCGCGTCAAGGCATCGCAAACCTGCACCTGCAACTATTGTTGTAGTAACTGTGAGCCACGAGGACTCAGCAATCCCATAACCATGGGTATCAAGACTAGCAAAGCTTAATGGGCAAGGAGAGGTGTAACATCCCAAATTTTTAATTTGGAATGTTATACATAGATCATACTGGATTGCATAATTCTTTGCGTTTTTGTGCGTGGCGATCCTCGAAATTCTAAGCAACTCAAGGACCTACAGAGAGAGTTGGGAATTCCACCGTTTTCGTATTTGAGTTTACTCGAATATCGGTGCGAGGATAGTGTTGGTTTTAATTATTTTTCTCTCCTAAAAATATTTCTAAACAAAATATATGAGCGGAGATAATATGACTTCTCCAAAATAACAGAAATATTGGAGGAAAAATATTAAAATCACTTTTGGTATTTTTCTGGATTTACTTGCGACTTTATTTGCATAGGAAAAATACGCGTTTTTCAAAATGGCATTTAGGTCCGGAAAAAATGTTCACTTTGTCCTAAATATTATTAGAGGACGGTGAAAATTTATTTCAGAATTTTTGGACTCCATTTAGTATTTTTTTTCGCCCGTTTTACTACGTCGGG
>LR738712.1:451746544-451803823 GCA_902687465.1 Secale cereale
CCAAACCGCCTTTGGGCCGTGTTCGGCCAGGACTCCCCTGGCCAGGGCCTTTATAAGCCGAGGCCCGCCAGCCGCCAACCCGCTCGCCCGCCCCCGCGAAACCCTAGCCGCCGCCACCGCCTGCCGCCGCGCAGCCTAGCCGCCGCTGCCGCCTGCCGCCGCCGCCGACCGTCGCCGCTGCCGGACCTACCGTCGTCGCCGGAGTCGTCGAGGTAGCCACCCGCCGCCCAGTTTTCTAGAAAAGCCGATAGTTTTTTTAAGAAACCCTAGATTCATTTTTTTAGGTTAGATCATTTTTTTCCGGTTTAGTTATTTAGCGAACGTTGTTCCGTACGTTTATTTTTACGAAAGTTGTTCGTTCGTTAGCCGCAGACAGCGAACGTTTGTTCGTTAGCCTGTTCGTCAGTTTTCTTTTTCGGGGTATTTATCCGCGATTATTCCGATCACGATTTCTGCCATGATCTTGTTTTTTGTTTTTCTTTTCGCTCGAGAGTCGGAATTAGGTGATTCAAAATCCCAGATCTTCGTCTCAACGCCCTCTTTATGTTTAAACAACTTGTACAAAGTTTTGGCTAATTTAAAATTGACCCTAGATCAAATTAGTAATCGGAGCTCGTTTCTTTCGCAGTTTGAGTTTCGTTGCATCTTTCGATTTGATTCTTTTTGCAAACAGGAGTTCTTAAGTTGAACTTTCTGGTTAGATCTTAGCTTTTGGAGTTTTGTTTGTGCGTCATTGCATGATTGCTTATGTATGCTATTGTTTGCTTGTGATAGAATATCCGGATTGTGGAGCATGCTACTACGAGTCTCTAGGTTCTGCGATTCGTCAGCAAGGCAAGTAACACTTTCATCATACCTTTTATTACATAGTTTTTATGCATTAGATCAAACCCTCACACATTTATATCAGTAGGATATCTTAACTTGTGGGACTGGGAAGTAGATTGAGGTAGAACCTATTGCCTGCATTATTTTCAAACCCTTGGGAGTTACTTCTACGTTATGCTTAGGTTGCCATGCTATGCTCGTAGACGTGGTTTGGGTTTGAGTGAAATCCAGGACAAATGTGAGTTGTTAATTAAGGATTCAACTTAAGGTGGCTACTTGAATACACATCTGGGTGGATTGGTTGCAGGGCACCTGGAGAATCCAGTGTTGTCCTACGAAATCCCGGGGTTCCGTGTGATTTTTCCTATGGAATGCCACCCAGGCTCAAAGGGATCATAAAACTATTCATGCTAGAAACTTCCGTGTGCAGCCACAATGCCAATATGGGCTCTGGCATAGTATGAGTAGGTTGTGTGAGCTCTTTCAGTGGTGGACTAGCAGATGTAGGGGAAAGTAAGTGTACGAGTTCACCCGGGGTAAAGAGTAAATGCTTCTGAAAGACCGTGTCTTAGTCATCCGTTTCTCAAACACCATGCAGTGCGAGAAATCCAACGGAGGAGATCGAGTCTTGTGGGAAAAGTGCACAAACCTCTGCGGAGTATACAAACTAATCATGATTAGCCGTGTCCCCGGTTATGGACATCTTGAGTATCTGTTATTTGAATTATTGGTTGATCTTATCACTCTATAATTTAATTTCTTGGGTTAATGACTACTTTAATTGGGATTGAGATGGAGGTACCTTCTCAATGATGTTTCAACTACCATGATAGTTAAATAAAAATTATTCCTTTGTTGTAGGGAAAAATTGGCTTTACGCAAAAACTTTAACCTTAGAGCCTCCACCCGCCAAATATGCATATAGTATATCCTATATTCCGTTACTTGCATCTTCTGTGTTATCTTGCCAGCATGTTCCTTGTGCTGACCCGTTTCGGGCTGCAACATATTACGTTGCAGACTTTTCAGACGAGGAGTAAGACGTTCTAGGTCGTATGCCATGCACTCAGCTATGCCGTTGGAGTTGATGGACTAACTTGTCTTCCAAGCCTTCCGCTGTTATTTTGTTAGATGGCCTTATGCCATAGACTTTTGTAATAAGTTCTCTTCGGAGACACTCGATGTAATAAGTGTGTGATTGCCACTCTGTTATAAATCCTTCAAGTATTGTGTGTGTCAGCATTACCGATCCAGGGATGACACTGAAACACAGAGACTTCGGTCCATTCGGATCGTGGTCGCTACAAGATGGTATCAGAGCACACACTGAATGTAGGACACGACCACTAAGATAAACCCTAGGTCACTCTTCTCTACTCATTTCTGACTCCTCTCCATTTTCTACTTCTTTAGGATGGTGGACCCAAGGAACAAGTTCTCGCAACCGGATGAAGACACACCTTTTGGACGACACTTGAAGGAAGTCACTAGGTACCTGAACATAGGAATACCAAGCTTTACCGAGACCTACACTGCCACTTTACCAGAAGAGGAGCGATGGAGCATTCAAGTTCAAATTCCCGGGAGAACCTTCGCACCATCCACTGAGCCAATAGAGTTTTCTTTTGATGCACCAACCTGGAACCTAGGCAAGAGTATGGCAGCCCACATCACTATGGGAAGAATCAGAGAAGTCTACAAGCAGGAGCTGAAGGACACTATCTACCAGATTTGTGGACGCTGAGATGAGAATTGGGACATGATCAGCACCCGGAAGGATAGGTCCATTGCAGCGTTCATCTAGGAGTTAAACCAGCACATTCGTTGACAGGAGCACCAGATGTGCGCTGGGATGATAGATTTGAAGATGGCACTAAACATGAATTTGGAGCTAGAAGAAGAACTTAAGTCTACTCGTGACGGATACGAGGAGGAGATGTTGATACTAGTGGAGAAGAATGATGATTTGACAAGGAAGCTAGGAGCATTCATGGGAGATCCAGCACGAGGAGGAGAAGAAGAGGAAGAAGAACCCAAGAAGATTCATTCCGAAGATTATATCATCATCGACGACACAGATTCAGACCCCGATGTTAGTGAAGACGAAGTCTATGAAGATGAAGCTGGAGCAGACGTCATGGAATCTTCCGCTGGTCAAAATTTTTAGATGACCACCCTATGACTAGTAGTTTTCTCCCACAAAGTAGTATTTAGAGCACTTTGTAACGTTAGTTAGATCTTGTAAGACCTTTTCTGAAATTGATTGGTGTGATATGATTGTGTTTGTGTCATGTGCATATGGGTAGTGATTTTCCCTTAGACCTCAATTCTATTCTAATCTCTTCCCTGTACACCCATCAGATGCCTCCAAGACGTGAGTCCGGATTTGAGTTTCCCCCTGAGCTCACTCAGTTGATCCAGAAGCAGAACACCTTGATGCAACTTCTTGTCCAGAACACTCAGAACAACCAGAACAACAACAACAACCCTCCACCACCACCACCCGGGGACAACCTGACATGTTTCTTAAGGTTGCAACCACCGGTGTTTGCTAGCAGCATTGAACCAATAGTGGCCGATGACTGACTGCGCAAGATTGGATGGGATTTAACCACCGCCAATTGCTCGGATACTGAGAAGGTGCGATTTGCCGCACACCAGTTGTCTAGACCAGCCCCAACATGGTGGGAGAATTACACAGCCACCTTCCCTATAGCCAATGTCACCTGGGAGCAGTTTCAGCAAGCTTTCCGTACTGCCCATGTCTCGACTGGAGCTATGAGCATGAAGAAGCGGGAGTTTCGCAACTTGCGCCAAGGAAATCGTACTGTGGCTCAGTACGTAGATGAGTTTAGTACCCTATCTCGTTATGCCCCAGATGATGTGGCCACAGATGCCGCTAAGCAGGAGTGATTTATGGAAGGGCTGAATGACGAGATGAGCGTACAGTTGATGGTGGCAACTTTCAACAACTACCAGGAGTTGGTAGATAAAGCTCTTATGATTGAAGGGAAGCATCAGCAGATTGAGAGCCGCTAGAGGAAGTATGGACAAGGAAGGAATAATTCTAGAGCCCAGCAGAAGCCCCGATTCACTCCGAATTCGGGAGGATACACCCATAACCATGGAAGCCACAACCACACTGGAGGAAGTTCCCACAACCACAATGGCCCTAAGAATGGAAATGGGAATGGAGCAAGCAATAACCAGAACCGCTCTACTCCATCCACACCCGCCAAGAGAGATTTGAGCCACGTCACCTGTTTCAAGTGCGGGAAGAATGGACACTATGCCACGCAGTGCCCTGAAGCTAAGAATGGGAACGGCAATGGAAGCGCCGGGAAGAAGCCCAACCCGTTCAACAGAGGACAAGTGAACCACGTGACTGTGGAGGAGGTTGAAGAGCAACCAGATGCTGTTGTTGGCAAGTTTTTGGTAAAGACATTTACCGCAATAGTTCTTTTCGATACTAGTGCATCACATTCATACATTTCAAGGGGATTCGTGAATAGACATAGGATGGCCACCCAAGTTCTTAACACCCCCATGTTAGTAAGTTCACCAGGAGCAGAGTATATGGCACACCAAGGGTGTTTTGAGACGCCATTGATCATAGGACGCCATGTTTTCCCCTCAGACCTAATAGTTCTGGAGTCACAAGGATTGGATGTGATATTAGGTATGGATTGGCTAACGATGTATGGAGGGAACATCGATTGTGCCAGCAAGTCTATTTTGCTTACCACCCTAGAGGGAAAAATGATTAAGTATGTATCTAGGCATTCGCCTATACGGACACAAGTACATTCTCTCACGGGAGTTGTTCAGGAGGAAGTGCCGGTAGTAAAGGATTATCCGAATGTGTTTCCAGAGGAGTTACCAGGCATGCCACCGGATAGAGATATTGAGTTTTTCATTGAGCTGTTGCCTGGCACCGGACCAATTTCTAAGAGACCGTATCGGATGCCAGCTAATGATCTGGAGGAGATCAAGAAGAATATTAAGGAGTTATTGGAGAAAGGGTTTATTCGTCGAAGTTCATCACCTTGGGGAGCCCCAGTGCTTTTGGTCGAGAGGAAGGATGGATCTTTAAGAATGGTCGTTGATTATCGTGCACTGAATGAAGTGACTATTAAGAATAAGTACCCATTGCCGATGATCAATGATTTGTTCGACCAACTCCAGGGAGCGAAAGTATTCTCCAAGCTTGATCTACGATCTGGATACCACCAGTTGAAGATCCGAGAGAAGGACATACCTAAGACAACCTTCACCACAAGGTACGGGCTATATGAGTATACGGTTATGTCATTTGGATTGACCAACGCCCCTGCCTATTTCATGAGTATGATGAACAAGGTGTTCATGGAGTTCTTGGATAAGTTTGTCGTGGTATTCATTGATGATATTTTTGGTGTACTCGAAGAATGAAGAGGAACATGTAGAGCATTTGCGTTTGGTATTGGAGAAACTCAGAGAACATCAGTTGTATGCCAAGTTTAGCAAATGCGAGTTTTGGTTAAAGGAAGTTGGATTCCTAGGGCATGTTATATCGGGAGAAGGTATAGCAGTGGACCCCGCCAAAGTGCAGGCAGTCACTGAATGGTTGGCACCCACTTCAGTTGGAGAGATCCACAGTTTTCTTGGACTCGCGGGATACTATCGGAGATTCATAGAAAATTTCTCCAAGATTGCTAAGCCAATGACGACGCTGTTGAAGAAGGAGACAAAGTTCGATTGGACTGAAGAGTGTGAAGAAAGTTTCCAGGAGTTGAAGAAATGGTTGACGACAGCCCCAGTGCTGATATTGCCAAATATACGTATAGATTTCCAAGTGTACTGCGATGCTTCACGCTTAGGACTTGGAGGAGTACTCATGCAGGATGGAAGAGTTGTTTCCTATGCATCCCGGCAACTGCGACCGCACGAGTTAAATTATGCAACGCATGATGTGGAGTTAGCAGCTGTAGTGCACGCACTCAAAACCTGGAGTCATTTTCTTATTGGAAATCGTTGTGATGTGTACACGGATCACAAGAGTTTGAAGTACATTTTCACTCAGAAGGAACTGAACCTCAGACAGAGGAGATGGTTGGAGCTTATAAAGGATTATGATATGAAGCTGCACTATCACCCCGGAAAGGCCAGTGTTGTTGCAGACGCTCTAAGACGGAAGAGTTATGCGAACACCCTAGTAAAAGGGGGATTGCCATAGGAGTTAGCAAAAGATCTCAGGGAGCTTCGTTTGGAGATAGTTCCTAGAGGTTTTGTCGCAACGTTGGAGGTTCAGTCGACATTGCTGGGAAAGATACGTGAAGCCCATAAGGAGGACAGAGAGATTGGCGAGATAAAGAAAAGGATGAGTGAAGGAAAAGCCAAATGATTTTGTGAAGATGAACACGACACCTTGTGGTTTGAGGATCGAATCTATGTGCCCAACGACCCGGAGATCAGGAAGTTGATACTGCCGGAAGCACATGATTCGCCATACTCGATACACCCCGGAAATACCAAGATGTATTTGGATTTGAAGGAACGTTTCTGGTGGATGGGAATGAAGAAGGATATTGTCGAGTATGTAGCCGTATGTGATGTATGCCAGAGAGTAAAGGCAGAGCATCAGAAGCCAGCAGGATTGCTACAGCCTATGCCGATACCCGAATGGAAGTGGGAGAAGCTTGGCATGGACTTTATCACCGGATTGCCCAGGACCAAATCGGGATATGATTCTATCTGGGTAGTAGTGGATCGTTTGACCAAAGTAGCCCACTTTATCCCCGTGAAAACCACGTATACCAGTGCGAAGTTGGCCAAGATATACATGACCAGGATCGTATGTCTGCACGGAGTTCCGAGGACCATTGTATCAGATAGAGGAACACAGTTCACCTCAATGTTTTGGCATCAGCTACACCAAACTTTGGGAACAAGGATGGAATTCAGCACAACGTTTCACCCACAGACAGATGGCAGACCGAGAGAGTTAACCAGATTCTGGAGGACATGTTGAGAGCGTGTGCGCTAGATTATGGATCTAGTTGGGATGATAATTTGCCCTACGCGGAGTTCTCGTACAACAACAGTTACCAAGCCAGTTTGAAGATGGCACCGTTCGAAGCATTGTACGGAAGGAGATGCCGAACGCCACTAATGTGGGATGAAGTTGGAGACCGACAGTTGTTTGGACCGGACTTGATCAAAGAGTCTGAAGAGATGGTTAAGCTGATTCGGGATAGACTGAAGGTAGCTCAGTCCAGATAGAAGAGTTACGCAGACACGAAGCGCAAGGAGATAGCTTACGAAATCGAAGACAGAGCGTACCTGAGAGTATCACCTCTGCGAGGAGTTAAACGTTTCGGAGTTAAGGGAAAGCTAGCCCCGAGATTTGTGGGACCTTACCATGTTTTGGAATGCATGGGAGAGGTTGCCTACAAGTTGGAGTTTCCCAAAGGATTGTCAGGAGTGCACGACGTGTTTCACGTTTCGCAGCTTAAGAAGTGCCATGCGGAGATGGACGATATTCCGCTTAGAGACACAGTACCCCTGGAAGAAATTCAGTTAGATAGTGATCTGACCCATGAGGAGAAGCTTGTTAAGATTCTCGAATTTTCGAGCAGAGTCACCCGCAGTAAGGTTATCAAGTTTTGCAAAGTTCAGTGGAGCCACCACACCGAGGAAAAAGCCACCTGGGAACGAGAAGACGATCTACGCAAGGACCACCCACACCTGTTCTCTAGCCAAGTCGAATCTCGAGGGCGAGATTCATTCTTAGGGAGTTAGGTTTGTAACATCCCAAATTTTTAATTTGGAATGTTATACATAGATCATACTGCATTGCATAATTCTTTGCGTTTTTGTGCATGGCGATCCTCGAAATTCTAAGCAACTCAAGGACCTACGGAGAGAGTTGGGAATTCCAGCGTTTTCGTATTTGAGTTTACTCGAATACCGGTGCGAGGATAGTGTTGGTTTTAATTATTTTTCTCTCCTAAAAATATTCCTAAACAAAATATATGAGCGGAGATCATATGACTTCTCCAAAATAACAGAAATATTGGAGGAAAAATATTAAAATCACTTTTGGTATTTTTCTGGATTTATTTGCGATTTTATTTGCATAGGAAAAATATGCGTTTTTAAAATTGCATTTAGGTCCGGGAAAAATGTTCACTTTGTCCTAAATATTATTAGAGGACGGTGAAAACTTATTTCGTAATTTTTGGACTCCGTTTAGTATTTTTTTCGCCCGTTTTACTACCTCGGGACTCTTAAAAAAAACGAAACCGCCTTTGGGCCGTGTTCGGCCAGGACTCCCCTGGCCAGGGCCTTTATAAGCCGAGGCCCGCCAGCCGCTAGCCCGCTCGCCCGCCCCCGCGAAACCCTAGCCGCCGCGCCGCCAAGCTGCCGCCGCCGCCTGCCGCACCGCCGCCGCGCCGTCGCCCGAAGCTGCCGCACCGCCGCCGACCGTCGCCGCCGCCGGACCCACCGCCGTCGCCGGAGTTGTCGAGGTAGCCACCCGCCGCCCGGTTTTCTAGAAAAGCCGATCGTTTTTTTAAGAAACCCTAGATTCATTTTTTTAGGTTAGATCATTTTTTTCCGTTTTAGTTATTTAGCGGACGTTCGTCCGTACGTTCGTTTTAACGAACGTTGTTCGTCTGTTAGCCGCAGACAGCGAACGTTCGTTCGTTAGCCTATTCATCAGTTTTCTTTTTCGGGGTATTTATCCGCGGTTATTCCGATCGAGATTTCTGCCCTGATCTTGTTTTTCGTTTTTCTTTTCGCTCGAGAGTCGGAATCAGGTGATTCAAAATCCCAGATCTTCATCTCGACGCCCTCTTTCAGTTTAACCAAGTTGAACAAAGTTTTGGCCAAAGTAAAATTGACCCTAGATCAAATTAGTAATCGGAGCTTGTTTCTTTCGCAGTTTGAGTTTCGTTGCATCTTTCGATTTGATTCTTTTTGCAAACCGGAGTTCTTAAGTTGAACTTTCTGGTTAGATCTTAGCTTTTGGAGTTTTGTTTGTGCGTCATTGCTTGATTGCTTATGTATGCTATTGTTTGCTTGTGATAGAATACCCGGACTGTGAAGCGTGCTACTACGAGTCTCTAGGTTTTGCGAATCGCCAGCAAGGCAAGTAACACTTTGATCATACATTTTATTACCCAGTTTTTATGCATTAGATCAAACCCTCACACATTGCATGAGTAGGATCTCTTAACTTGTGGGACTGGGAAGTACATTGAGGTAGAACCTATTGCCTGCATTATTTTCAAACCCTTGGGAGTTACTTCTACGTTATGCTTAGGTTTCCATGCTATGCTCGTAGACGTGGTTTGGGTTTTAGTGAAATCCATGACAGATGTGAGTTGTTAATTAAGGATTCAACTTAAGGTGGCTACTTGAATACACATCTGGGTGGATTGGTTGCAGGGCACCTGGAGAATCCAGTGTTGTCTTAGGAAATCCCGGGGTTCCGTGTGATTTTTCCTATGGAATGCCACCCAGGCTCAAAGGGATCATAAAACTATTCATGCTAGAAACTTCCGTGTGCAGCCACAATGCCAATATGGGCTCTGGCATAGTATGAGTAGGTTCTGTGAGCTCTTTCAGTGGTGGACTAGCAGATGTAGGGGAAAGTAGGTGTACGAGTTCACCCGGGGGTAAAGAGTAAATGCTTCTGAAAGACTCTGTCTCGGTCATCCGTTTCTCAAACACCATGCAGTGCGAGAAATCCAACGGAGGAGATCGAGTCTTGTGGGAAAAGTGCACAAACCTCTACAGAGTGTACAAACTGATCATGATTAGCCGTGTCCCCGGTTATGGACATCTTGGGTATCTAGTATTTGAATTATTGGTTGATCTCATCACTATATAATTTAATTTGTTGGGTTAATGACTACTTTAATTGGGATTTAGTTGGAGGTACCTTCTCAATGATGTTTCAACTACCATGATAGTTAAAATAAAGTTTATTCCTTTGTTGTAGGGAAAAATTGGCTTTACGCAAAAACTTTAACCTTTGAGCCTCCACCCGCCAAATATGCATATAGTATAGCCTATATTCTGTTACTTGCATCTTCTGTGTTATCTTGCCAGCATATTCCATGTGCTGACCCGTTTTGGGCTGCAACATATTATGTTGCAGACTTTTCAGACGAGGAGTAAGACGTTCTAGGTCGTTTGTCATGCACTCAGCTATGTCGTTGGAGTTGATGGACTCACTTATCTTCCAAGCCTTCCGCTGTTATTTTGTTAGATGGCCTTATGCCATAGACTTTTGTAATAGGTTCTCTTTGGAGACACTCGATGTAATAAGTGTGTGATTGCCACTCTGTTATAAATCCTTCAAGTACTATGTGTGTCAGCATTACCGATCCAGGGATGACACTGAAACACAGAGACTTCGGTCCATTCGGATCATGGTCGCTACAAGAGGTTAAGTGGTGAGGTTGCAGTAGTGGCTAAGCGTATGTATGGTGCCTAACTTACGAGTAGAAGAATAAGATGAGCATCTACGTTAACGGTCGCAAACTAGTAATGATCTCTAAAGATCTTGAACTACCTACGAGTCAAACATAACCCCGCCGTGTTCTCTTCTCAAGGTGAAAAGAGACGGTCACGGTTACTTACGCGGTTGTGTGTATTTCATTTCGGATCCTCTGTCTAGTTTTCAACAACCGGACATTAACAAATTCCAATCTGCCACATAACCGTGGGCACGACTTTCAAAAGATCATAACCCTGCAGGGATGTCCCAACTTAGGCCATCACAAGCTCTCACGATCAGGAGAGGTAAAATAATAATAATACCCCTTATCTTAGGGACAATCCGATCAGACTCGGAATCCCGGTGCACAAGACATTTCGACAATGGTAAAACAAGTCTAGCAAGACCTCCCGGCGTGCCGACACCCTGATAGTAACTGCGCCTATCTCGTCTCCAGCCACGTTCGGATAGGTCAGCCTACGGGAGCCAGATACCTTGAGTTTCCCCGTGGCGGCCCCGCAGTCAGTCCGTTTGGGACCAAGACCATCAGCACTGCCCCCCTGTATGTAGAAGAATCCTCGGGTAGCGCTAACTCCCTATGCAATTTAATTAATTAAGTTTTTATTATGTTGCAAATAAAACCAAAGTTGGGCCTTGCTGGAGGAGTTTTATTCAAAGACAAACTGTCAAGGGGTCCCCATATACCCAACCGCGTTAGGAACGCAAAATCAAGGAACATAACGCCGTCTTATCGGCTCCTAAGGTGGCATGATTGGAACAAAACACCGAGAAAAAGGCCAAGCCTTCCACCCATTGCCAAGTATATAGGTGTGTTAATATAGTTAAGAGATATTGTGATATGCCAACAACAAGTTCCAACATGGAGCAATCTTCATCTTCACCTGCAACTAAGAACGCTATAAGAGGGGCTGAGCGAGCGGGTAACATAGCCAAACAATGGTTTGCTGGGAAGGTGTCAAAGGTCAGCGGTTTCATGGCAACAAGGAGAGAGGCTGACAATAAATGATGGGTAGCGCGACATATAACGATAGCATTGAGACAACTAGCATAGCATTGATAGTATAGGTATCCAAGGTGACGGTCATCTTGCCTGAGATCCCGCAAGGAAGAAGAATGAGTCCATGAAGAAGATGAAGAAGAAGCCACGAAGACGAGCCAAGTGTATACAAATGAATCCTCACGATCGCAACGAAATAAGCACTAACGAGAAAAAGCAAGCAACACGGTAAACACACCACACAAGAACATGACATAATGCTCAACCAAGTATGATGCAAGACAAGTCTATATGATGCAAAACATGACAAGGGATGATGCATACAAGAACAACACAACCCAACAAGTTTAAATGAGGCCGGAAACAACATATAACAATTCCGGTAAGTCCTCATATGCAAATTTTGAAATTGGTCCGGATCTGAACAAACCTTATGTTAAAGTTGTTAAACAGCAAGTTAACATGCACCATGATGATCTACTCTAAATTCTAGTCAAGTTACATATAAAGTTTGTTAAATTCGGAGCTACGGCCTAGAAGATATGAGCAAAACAAGATAAGCATGGCAAATATGCAAGATGCATCCAAACAACAAGCAAACACACTCCAAGCATCTAAACAACAGGTTATTATGCATTTACATGCAAAAACACATAAGTTTCATATAGGACACGCTCAAAACGGAGCAACGGTTCAACACATACACATGAAACAGGGTATGACAACAAGTTGTCCAAAAACAGCAACATGGCACTTAGTTGACATCAAAACAACATGATACAATAACACTTCATGGCAACAAAGGGCATGGCAAGCATGTACATGTCTAGAAATACAAGCATGACCAAAGAGCTACTACCAAACACCACAAGAACATGCTCAAAACATCATGACAAGATTGCGAAAGATAACAGTTTCACAGACTTCGTGAAAATAAACTAGACATGGCAGCAAAAATGATAAATAGGCATGTTTGCAAGCTTGTGCAACTCATCTCAAAGCATATCATGGCATGTGAAGATAACCAACAGCAAGAAGACATGTTTATGAAGCTACTCATGGCAAGAACATGGTCATAGGATGCATAGATCACTAGCTATTCACATGGAAAAACTGAACTTGCTGATAACAGGCTGACAGAAACATTTTATAGCAACTTGAGAGCATGAAAATAACAAGCTACAGCAGGCTACAATGGGAAACAAGGACATGGACGGATAGAGCATAATATTGACAACAAGTCTCAAAAAATAACAACAGCGAGTAGGCCACTTTGCAAGCTTGTTTCAAACACCACAATGCATATCATTAAAAGTGGCTTGCACCACAGCAAAGATGACATGATTGTGCTTCTAAAAGATATTGACATGTTGGTCAAACAAAAATCACGCATAAAGATAAGAAAAAGACAAATCAACATCTCGTACAAGTTTGAGGACTTAACAGCCACATGCTCTTTTGCAACAGATATAAACATGACAATATGGCACCTAACATGAATGCTACAACATCCATCATGTAGAGCACTTCACAATGAACATTTTGACATATCATACACTCCATTTGGACCAACATGCACAAAGTTACCACATCACAAACATGCTAACATAATAACAATTATCAACAGTTTATAACATATAACACTTTTGCAATGATGATAAGGGCATCAAGATGAACTCAAACATGCATGCCAGAGTACAACAATATGAAGAGCATCACGAGACAAACATTTTGACATATCATTCATTAACATTGGTCAAACGAGCACCAAGATATCATCATGAAAACATGCATACAAATTAGAGTTTTCTGGGGACTTTGAAGAAAAAAAACAACCTTGAAGGGAGGACGTGTCCAGGTCCAGAGCGGACATGTCCATCGGTGCAGGCCCTTGGGTCCACCTGGCAGTGACACGGGCGAGGGGACGGTGGACATGTCCGGGTCCCAACCGGACATGTCCGGCGGCTGCCGGCGACGAGGACGGCGGCGGACGTCGATGACGGCGCGAGGCAGGGCCGGGGACGGTGGGTCGGAGCGACGCTGGCGATGAGGGAGGGAGCTCCGGCGAGCTGGGCGGCATGGGGGGGGATGGGTAGATCCGGGGCCTAGGCGACCGGATCCGGCCGAAGCAGGGTTGAGCAGCGCGCTCCGGCAAGCTCTCACGTGGCGGCGGCAGATCCTGCGGGCAACAGGGAGCAGTAGAGGGATGAGGGAGGCGAGGCAGAGGGAGGAGAAGGACGGGGTTGATGAGGGAGGACCTCAGGTCACCGGCAGGTGGCGGCCGCGGCAGTTCGGCGAGACTGCCGGCGAGCGGGTCGGCCAGAGGAGGCACGGGGGTTGCGGGAGGCGCTGGCGACGAGGGCTCGAACAAGCAGGGCGGAGGAGCGGTTCGGGCCCGGGCCTGGGCGGGCCGGCGGCGCTAGAAGCATGAGGGAGGCAGGGTGCGGCGACGTGTCCGCTTGGGGTTGGTGGAGGCAGCGCTGGGTGGCGGCGCGGCCTGTCTGGAGGCGCCAAGTGGCAGGGCTGGGCCAGCCGAAGCGGAAAACGAGGAGAGAGGAGGTGGGAGTTGGCTGGAGGTAGGTGTAGGGGCTAGGAATGCCCAAAAATGGCATGGGGAGGTGATTAAATAGGGTAGGGGTCTAGGTTTAGGGATTTTGGGAGCGTTTTGGAGCCTCGGATCTCGATCCGATGGTTCCAGAGTGGAGGGGGCTAGGAGAGGCCTAGTGGGCTGTGGGGAGAGACATCGGGCTGAGACTAGAAGGAAGAAGAGAGGCCCAGCGGAAGTTCCGGAGACCGAAATGTCTGACGTTTAAACCGGCTATAGTGCCGCTATATGTTTAACGGTTGGACTATCAAACGGACCCTGAATGCGACGAAATTTGGCAGGCGGACTATCGAAACTTTAATAAGACCACACGCCAAGTTTCACCGCATTCCGAGAACGTTTTTCGGCCAATCATGAAATAAATATTCGGAGGTGCCACGGGCACGTGCAAGTGTGTCTGGGCTCAGAACGGACAACAAAAAGGACGAGGGAAACCCGAACGAATGCAAGTTTCGAAAACATGATGATGCAATGCCTACGATGACATGGCAAAATGCAACACGCAAGCAGATGACATGGCAACGGCGATGAATAATTAGCTGACACATGGAGCACCGGTCTCGGGGTGTCACACCACACTTAATGGAGAAGATTCAATCGGCGAATTCACTTGATGTCCTCCCTCGACACCATGATCATTACCACCAGGACAACGAGAGCTAATTGGTGTATCATTATGAGCACTGCAATCACCTACTGGATTCAAAAAGAACCAGAAATAGAAACCAATATGTAGGATGAATTAGGAAACTAGATAAACATAAAAAAAATAAACAAAGCCTAAAATAAGCACTCCACATACCATGAACTCCTCCTCCAACTCTGCTCGGCGAAGACATGGCGTTTGCCTGCAGCACAAGGACGAAGTGACAGATATCAGCAACAAAATCGGCGAAAATCTCACAAAACCCTAGATCCACCTTGCTACACACGAGTATCGACTTCAAATCGAGATAAAATCGACTGCCTACGGAAAAATTACACAAGCAAAAACAACAACAACAACTACGAGAATCACAAAACAAGACGAGGGGGCGATCAAGACCGAGGCCAAGCGGAACGTACCACAAAAAAGGGTGCGGCGACGGCGGTGGGGAGGGGGGAGAGGGGGCGGCGACGGGAACAGACATGAAAGGGCTGCGGGAGCCCAGCGGCAAGGGCTCGCGGAGCGGACGGCGATGCAGAATGCAGGAATAAGGACCTCTTGAGGGTGGCGGTTCCTCGGATGACGGCGGTTGCTGCGGGCGACAGCGGTTTTGCTCGAGGGAGAGATGCCTCGGAAGAAACTGCAAGAGAGGAGAGGGGATTATTCTCGGTCTCTCTCCCTGTCAGCGGAGCGGTGGGATCGCCTGGAAGGGAAACGTAGGAGGTCCGCGTGTGGCAAAGGGTCACATAAAACGGGCCGGCCCAAAAACGGCCCGGCTAAAATAAGACAGACTACATCAAAACGCACATGATGTAGTTCTCTGTGAAGAACAATGAAGTTCAAACGGTAAAACAAAATAAAATACATATAGTTCGTAAAAAAAGTTAAAATGAAAAACAACACGCGTGTTAAGAAAACACATCCGAAAAAAGTCTACCTTCAAATAAGTGCCACACCAAAAAAAGGGGGTGGCAACCCCCTACCCCTCCCGTACCTGGGACTACAGTAAGTACGGGCAAAAAACAGATGCGATACGCAGCACTAGAAAAACGCAGTGCATTTCGTGACACAAATCAGTACAGCATAGCAATCCAGTTTTGGATTACCTACATGAATAAATACAATGTATAGAACATAGCGAAAAACTCGTAAAATTGCGGAATACAATGTACTTTTTTCAGGGGCTGCAGCAAGGACACACAAAAAATGGTGAAGTACGCACCTGTAGACAAAATGCAGTTCTTTATTGTAGACGATGCAGTGCAGAACTATAACCAATGCAGTTTCATTATCACATAGGATACATATAAAACGTAACAAATGCCCATTCACACGGAAAGTGGTGGTTAAAAAAATTACTGATCGAATAAAAATAAAACCACGTTAAAAAAACCACGTTCGCATACAGCCACCCAATCGGAGCGGTTCCATCACCATAAGCCCACGATCACAGACACAACACCAACCCACGACAACCGCATTGTCAGCGAGATCGTGCAGTTCATCCGATGCAGCCATCCCACCCCGCACCCTTCCCTTAAATTCAGACCCCTGCCAATGGCCTTCTCATCCACAACAACACAGGTATCCATTGCGCTGGCACCAAATCGCTCCATCACATCCATATCCACACAAAAACGCCAAGCCCTACTACCGGCGATGGCATTCGCCGACGAGTACACGTTCGTTGAGGCCCACAGCAACACCAAGTTGCACGTCATCCACACCAATGAAAAGAAGAAGATGGCGACCTCCCTCGCGCCGTACGAGCGCCACAAGATCATCGGCATTGATCTCGAGTACAACAACGAGCCTGAAGCGATGCAGAAACCCGCCCTCTGCCAACTTTCCATCAGCAAGAATCACCCGGTGCTGCTCTTCCAACTGAGCGCCGCTGAAAGGTGCACCTTCTTCGACAACTTCCTCGTCGACCCTAGGTACACATTTGCAGGCTTCTCCATCGACGGCGACAAAACCAGGCTAGAGCGCGTCAATCTGGAGGTCGCCAACTTCGTCGACATCCAGAAGGAGTGGAGGGTGCCCGAGGCAACCAAGGAGTTGGACTCCCTTGGAGACGTCTCCGGCATGCTCATCGACGACTACTACAACAACATGAAGAAGAAGATCACCGGCGATGAACACAGGCGCTGGGCCACCCTGCCTATGTCCAAGAGGCACAACGAGTACACGGCAAAGGATGCCTACGCAGCATACGAGAATGGAACCACATCACCCTCACCGAGGACGGGCTTCGCCGTGCAAAGCTGAAGAAGGAGGAGCCCCCAAAGAAGCGTGCCAGGAGCAGCTGGGGATGGGGAGACACTAACTGGTGAAGAAGAAGATGGTGCTGGCCTAGAGTCAACAATCCTAGTGTCGTTTTAGAATTATCATCAAATTTGCTTTATGTTGTTTGCTTATGTATCGTTAGTTTGCTTGTGATCATTTGCTTTTGCTGAACTTAGTTTGCTTGCCATGCAGAATCGCTTGTAATGATGAACTTTGACTATGTTAGATTGCTTTCTGTTCAACTTAGTTTGCTGATGATGAACTTGTCGTACAGAATGCTTGTGATAATTTGTTTTCTGTTGTTTGCTTATGTATCATTAGATTCGAGTAGTGCAACAAAACAAAATAAGATGCAGTATGCAAATAGGACGCATGCAGTGCAAATTGTGTATGAATGCAGTACAGACTCTGTCGACTGAACTTTACACATACCCAACAAAGCAGTGCACGCCCCTAAATTTGAAAAAAAAAGAATACTTAAGAGCAATAACAAAAAAACAAAAATGCGACATGTATATGTAGTGCGGAAATATATGAACATGCAGTACAGAAACATAATCAATGCAGTACACGTATGACTTACTAAGCAGTGCACTCCCCTACATTGGAAAAAAAGATTACATATGATCAATGTTGAGGATATCGCTTATCGTTATCGTCTTGGTTAGTTGGGGATTAGAGATTAATCGGAAATCGGCCGATTAATCGATTTTATCGGTCGACTATAAATCGGCCAATTTTTTTTTCAAATCCCAAGTTCCCAACACTAAAATATGCTATATTCAACACCCAAACAATATTGGACATAAGTGTTACCTTGAATCCTAGCGTTTGAATCGTGATATAATGACAAATAAAATAGAAAAACATTACATATTGCGTAACAAGGCCCACAAAACACAAGTAAACATAGTTCTTGCAAACATAGCGCTACGAATAGGCCCGATTTATCGGTAGATTCCCGATAAATCGCTTGTCATAGTGATAAATCGGCCCAAACTATACATGATGAAGATAAGGCATAATCTTATCGGTCACCCTAAGAGTAGCGATAAATCGGACGATAAACCGCTGAATCGGAAGATTTCTTGAATAGTGCATAAGATCAAAAAACACAAAAAGCAAAAACGAGAATTGTACATGTAGTACGGAATGCGTGCACATGCAGTGCAGAACGCTGATCAATGCACTACATGCCCTGACAATGAAAAAAAATACATGACAGAAAATATTAAAAAAATTGACCACCCCTTGTATATGACAGAATACATAAGAGCAAAAACACAAAAAGAAGAATGCGACCTGTATGTGTAGTGCCGAAATATATGAACGTGCAGTACAGAAACATAATCAATGCAGTACATGTATGATTTACTAAGCAGTGCACTCCCCTACATTGGAAAAAAACATTACATAAGATCAAAAACACGAAAACAAAAATGAGAACTGTACATGTAGTACGGAATGCGTGCACATGCAGTACAGAACCCTGATCAATGTAGTGCACTTCCTAACATTGAAAAAATACATGACAGAAAAATATTAAAAAAATCGACCACCCAGGTGCAACCGGCCCCAGCCAGTCTCGTAGTAGACTTACGCTCATAGCACGCGAGTCGTTCTAAGCCACGATGCATGGGGTTGGGCACACATGGTCCCATAGGTCAGAGGGCATAGAGCAGCGAGCGCCGTGTATAAGCGCCCAAATAAGTAACCAGAGGAGTTCCACACGGCTGCCTTGTCAACGCTTATAAATAGGTCGGGCATGCCTTCCACGGGCGAGGTGGGACTAAACATTAGGCTGCACACAGCGCACCGGGAACCAGCCGTGCTCACAGGCCGACTTGGGCCCAATGCGTCTTCACTCCCCGAACATAGGGCCAACACATAAAAGAGAAGCCACTGAAAATTAAAAAAAATCCCACATACCATACACAAACACAGGCCCCAACTAGACGTTCCGCAGTTCGTCGTGAGATGACAATGCAGTTTGCTATTTTCAAGTAAGCAGTCATGTTACTTCTCAAATGCATTCGTGAACACTGAATCAGAACCAGTCCACCACCTAACACCAACCACAAACATTTATTACTTCCATTGCTCAATTAGTTGCATAAAAACGTATCCATTCTTGCTCCAGACTAACACAACTCCTCCCCCCGTTCCTCAGTTTCTTCAAATCGTAGATCCAGGGTTCATCCCATCCCCAGCTCTTCTCTGGAATTCAACTGAACCCGCCATGGACTGTAAGTGCGGGTGTTTGGCAAGGTTGGCGCCGGTAGCGGACACATGCGTGTACGCAGAAGGTCTAGAGCTCACCAACACCGAGTGGTGTAGCATGCTCGGGTGCCTGATGATACCCAACAGGGGGTTTCGGGCGCCATTTCTTCATTGCCTCACAACCGCAGATCAGCAGGAAAGTTGGGTAAGTTTTTCCCCTCACAATTTTGGACATAATCTAGCCTGCAAACCCACATCTGAATATATAGTTCAATCAATTTTTTTGGTAGTGTCAACAAAATACAAAACATAATTTGTATTATTGTTCAGATTTGTTAGCTATTAAGACTAGATGCTTCCACCTATTTTTCTTCAGTACCACACCAGCTATTGACACTAGTTAGATCAGAACCACAACACATGAACAAAAAAAGGGTCAGTAGATCAGCGTTGTAGTTTTCTTAACATGCTGGCGAAGTACACTGTTACTGACATTGTAGTACAAGCATGTTGCAGTATAATATATATCCTAGTAAAACTAGAGGTCAATTCTGTACATAAGTTTATTCATACATTGCAACTACTTTAGAAAATAGCAGTCATATATATGTAAGTATTTAAGTCAACATAAACAGATCATCCTAATTATAAAGAAAAAACATTTGTTGTTTACTCATAAAATTATTTTTCTACCCATTCCAATATGCAGAAACTGCCATCCACAATAAAATTTCCTGCTCCGAGTTCAGGGAAGGTTACTTTGGAGACACAACACAAGAATGCGTATGCAGACATGCAAGCTGACTACGACAGCGACTCTGAAGACTGCATCAACATAACTACTGGTTGGAAAGATTTTGTCTCCCAGAATGGCTTTGAGGTCGGAGAATTGGCCATGGTGTTTTTGTACAAAGAAGAAGACTCCCTCAAGTTTACAATATTTGCACTCTAGGCTGTCTAATATGAAGCAACAAATATTTCTAATGCTTTGCTTATGCTGTATGCTTTTAAAATTATGTCATTAAGACACTTTGAACGATGCCTATTTAAAGTATGCAACCTCAACTACATCATTTTATCATTCCTTTTTAAACAGAGTTGCTGTTGGCAGCAATGCAGTTCTCTCAAACACATAGTGTGGTACTAATAATAAAAAAGCAGTCCTCTGAACAGTAACAAGGAAATGCGAATGGTCGAAACTTTTCAGCTAACACAAGCATATAATGGACCATCCATTCTAATAGCAGAATAGAACATTAACCACACTGCTAATGCGGTAAGAAGGTGCATATTATGCACTCCACTAGAACACGGAATGCAGTTTAAGAAAAGAGAAATCTCATAAGCTGTCATAACCACTGTAATGCAGCTACAACGAATTACACTACTAACAAAAATGCAGTGCACTACAACGTATGCCACAACTACAACAAATAAAATTAAAGCAGTAGAACTCCAGACATGTGGTAGACTAACAGAGGTGTCAATTTCACTAGCACTTCCATAACTTACATAAAATTGTACAACCACTAAACTATGGAAAAATACCCCCGCAAAAAATTACATGGAAGACACGACAACTGGACGAACATCATCAGCTTTCATTTAAAAAATGCAATTCAAAAAATGACAATTATACCCGCAATACAATGAATTCAAACCTATAGCAACAGTAATTACAATATTCAAACATGAATGGACGCGCAAACGTGAAAAAATCAACAAGAATAGACGAGCGGACGAAGCTCACTTGCCCGCACAATCAAATTAACATGAATTGTAAACTAAATCCTAAAAAATAACAAATTATAGAGTGAACAGACAGATTAAAACAAACTCTATCAAAGAATTCCTACTAAAAATCAACATCCGAGCACAAAAAAATCGCATCTGACGCAAACATGAACGAACAGAGAAAGCTCGTCCGCCAAATCCCTCGATTTGCAAGCACTCTAGTAGATTTTCCTATAAATTAGAAACAATAAAGGTAAAATAAGATGCAGCGACAAACTAAACCATCCTGCAACACCCGATTCCACACAGAAAACGCGGATGGAACACCAGAAAATGAAGTAGTTCTCCCGTGAAGCATTGCAGTGCCCAACGTAAAGACGATGCAGATCGCTTCTGTTGAGCGTGTAGTGCGGAAGTGTTATTAGAATAGTTATTCTGCTAATATTAGCAGAATAGACCGGCTGTATATATATATATATATACATATAACGGTTTAAAAGTAAATAAAAAATATGAAACAAATAGGGGAGCCTCACTCTAATATAATAAGATGATCCAACAGTGTGATTGTGAAAATATGCATTTATGTGTCCTCAGCATAAAAAACAAGCATTTCAGCTCACTTCAGGATCAATATATATTGAAACATTTGTTCTTTTTGTCCAGGACACATGCAATCATATTTTTTCAATCCCTCTGTTGGATCATGTTGTATTATAGGCATGTTGGTTCAGTACTTTTTTCAGGATTTTTGAGAACTTTGACACCGTCGAAAACCTTAACTAGTTATGTGGCAAACTATATATCATATGTGTTGTTATTGGTCTTCGCACACATTTCTGATTACGGACCTGTTTGCCGCGTATCACACACATCTTGTTCAGTTGAACCATTTCTATTGTGTTCCCTAATCACACACAGTTCATCCTAGTGAACTGTATGTCGTATATCGCACACACCCTCATCTGGCTGCCCGTTTTTGTTGTTCTGCATCATCGCAAACAGTTCTTCTGGAT
Source organism: Secale cereale (assembly GCA_902687465.1). Classification (NCBI taxonomy): domain Eukaryota; kingdom Viridiplantae; phylum Streptophyta; class Magnoliopsida; order Poales; family Poaceae; genus Secale; species Secale cereale. The sequence goes on from LR738712.1 coordinate 451,768,385, forward strand.
TAACCGTTTGCCACACATCACACACGCAACTCCAATATGAACCGTATTTGATGTCACCGCCATCGCAAACCTTTTGCATCTTTTTTACAGTTTTATTACACCATCGTTTGTGATTAATGCATCGCATACAGTTTCGTCGAAGGGTCTCTGATTCGACTGTCGTATTTGGACCACCCTGTAGTAGTGATGCAAGTGAAAAATCTAAATCTAAGAAGAACGATGCAAAATATTATACTTTTGAGACCGCAACACCTCTGAGTTCATATGGAGTAGATTCTGTTAATCTCATGGTCAACAAAGTGTCTCATGATGATTCTCCTGTTGTTGAGAAGGGCCAGCAACAAAATGTGTTCCAATCCATTTGCAAGATCAAGGACAGAAACTACAAGGTAAGCATTGATGGTGGTAGCGACAATAACATCATCAGTAGTGTTCCCGCGCATGCTCTTGGGATATCAACATTGTTAGGGCATATTTCTCCCTTTGTAGTTTTGGTGATTCATGAAAATACTCTCGCGAACTAATCGTGTGCATTGAGCATTTCAAATATTCCATCATATGGCACAAGACAATTACTGCCACTTGAAGTTTAACTACAAGATGATTTATTCTCCTTTGTTTCATTCTTGGTGGACTTGAGTCATGGGAAATACCGTACAATCAAGAGGGGGTCCACATCGGAAAGGTTTGGGTGGAATTAACACGTACACATCTCTATTTGCACGCTCCATATCTTTCGCTTCTTTGGAGTATCCATTCAGTTGCATTGGAGTGTCTTGGAATGCTCCACGTGGTAGTACCGCTTATAGGCGGTAGTACCGCTTGTACTACCTCCTTGAATCGGGTATCGATTTTTCATGTCTTGTTTAGCGAGAGTCCAGCGGTGGTCCCACTGCCATCATACTGCTCACCCGATTTTGACCCAGTTGGACAAGCAACAGTAGCTCCGGCTGTAGGGGCGGTAGTACCGCGACTACCACTTCCACTAGCGGCTCTGCCCTTCGTGTCCTCCCTTGTTTCCTCAGTGATAGTAGAGTGGTAGTGGTGGGCGGCAGTACCACTGGCTCCAGCGGTAGTATAGTGGACTCATTTGACACAACTTGGGTTTTAAGATTTGGATGCACAAGAAGTATTCCCACTTAGTACAAGTGAAGGCTAGCAAATAGATTGAGAAGCGACCAACCATGAAACGAAAACCATCATAAAAGAACATTAAACATAACTAACACCGAATAATGCACCACAAGTAGGATATAACTTCACTACATAATTATTGACTTAACATGCATGCATAGGGAATCACAAACCTTAACACCAATATTCTTACTACAGCATAATTACTCACCAACATAACCCACATATCACTATATTCATATCGCAAAACTATTGCAAGGAATCAAGTTTAATATCCAGTGATCTTCATGCATGTTTTTATTATATCCCCCTTGAATATCTATCGCTTTGCGACCAAATTCTTTTAAAGCATATTTCCATTGCTAATAACAAGCTCTCAAACAAATTTAAGTGAAGTGAGAGAAAGCATATTTCTTTAAAATAACAACTCTCAAAATAATCTAAGTGAAGCATGAGAGGATTTATTAAAAAATTCTACTAACTCTCAAAATTATCTAAGTGAAGCATGAGAGCATATTTCTTCAAAATTGCAGCACTAGTGTGCTTAAGAAGATATAAGTGAAGTAATAGAGCAATTCCATCGCTCAAAAAGTGAATCACATAGAGCAATTCTAACAAATCATATCATAATCATGTCTCTCTCAAATATTTGTGTCAAGAAAGGATGATTGTCACAAACCAAAAAAGCAAAACAAGCAATGACTCATATAATCAAGACGCTCCAAACAAAACTCATGATATGTGACGAATAAAATATAGCTCCAAGTAAAATTACTGATGTTCGTTAGAAGAAAGAGGGGACGCCTTTTGACGTTGTACTAAAGTAGGGGTCCTTTTGCATCCCTTTACTTGTGCACGGGCAGTTGTAGCCGTGCCTACGACCATGCTTGGCGGAGCAGAAGAAGGAGGGGCATGAGGCTGCCAAGGCAACTCTCAAGCTACAGACATGAAGGACAGAGGGGCAAGGTGGACTCCTCCCCCAGCATAGCCCTTGCCGGGGTAGCCTACGTGACCCCGGCAAGAGCCTTGCTAGGGCAGCTTGCCCAAACACCAGCAAGGCCACCACCCTCGGGTCTGAGAGCTCTGACACTATCGACAACGTCAAGACCAAGATTCAAGGGATGCCAGCGCAGTGGCATGCAGATCCTTGTAGGGCCAAGGGGCCATGCTACCTAAGACAAGGGACCAGCAGACGAAGACCCTCGGCAAGAGCCCCGCCGGGGACGACCGAAGACCCCTGGCAAGATCCTTACCGGGGACAGCCACAAGACTCATTGATGGGGAGGTATGCGGGGCCACAGCCAGGCCCGTGCCCGCCAAGGTTTCGCCGCCCCGCGGCCACTCCTACGCGACGATCGACTCGCCAACTGGACAAGCACCTGCGTGGCAGCATGCGGCTCCTAAGACAACTACAAGCACCTACGTGGTGGCATGCAGATCTTCCTGAAGACCTTGCCACCACGGCAACCAGCAGCCAGCGTGGCGCCGCATGCCTCGTTAGCCTGGACGCGTGTTAGAGCGAGGTGAGGCGACAATAGGCGGGACAAGCTTCCTTGCCGTCCCCGATAAAGCTAGGGGACACATAGGCGGCACATTAAATGCATTTATCCTAAGATGTCAGGAGATAACCTTGTACACTGTAGTAACTTTACACCTCCTGTTTGTCATTGTGGCAACCCCTTTGACATATAAAAGGAGGTCCGAGGCAGACTGAGAGAGGATTCACACTTTTTGGACAGGCACACATAGAGGCCAGTTCAGGAGCTCAAGAACACCAAATGTACACAAACAAGCAGGATTAGGGTTTTACGCATCATCTTGCGGCCCGAACCTGGGTAAAAATTCCCACGCGTTGATCGTCTAGACCTGCTCTTTGCATAGCTCTATGCCTCGCAAACCGCAGTAGGGGCCCCCGGTATCCCATAGGTGTCGTTTTCCCGACATCTTCGGCGCGCTAGGTAGGGGGCGCTAGGTTGTGAAAATCTGGTCTGGGAGTGAACGTGCACCTCCTCCATCGCGATGGCCGCAAATAAGAAGGCGACAGGGGAGGTCAGCATCATCCCCATTGTTTTGGTGCCGTCGACCAGGCGGGCGGTATCGTCTGCAGCCACAACCACCATCTACATGGCGATGAAAAAGCTAAGTCACGCAGAAACTTGAGCATTTTTCCTTTTATAGGGTTATTTTCCTCGAAAGAGCCCGCTCGTTGTATGGAGAACCTGCACGCAAAGGAGCCTTGTCGCTATTGGAAATGCCCTTGTTCTGTTTCGAGTCCGCTCAACAGTTCAAACGGCTGCACCGAGAATGGCAAGGTGGCTTGCCTGACAGCAAGCGCCCCGAGCAGGCTGCTAAGGATCCATCCTCAAAGCGCCGCGGCATGGGTTTACGCGCCGCCAAGCCTACCCAACTAAGCATAGGTTGTGTACATACAAGGGAAGATCAAATGGGGAGATAACATGTCCTGTTTCAAAATACTAGGGAGTTATATTACTTCATTGATTGCCACGGTTCTAACTTAAGATAAATTTGTCTTGGGCATGAACTCACAGTGGCAATAAGAAGCAGGGGTGGCTAGTCCCGGTGCTGGCCTTCCACCCTCTTGACTCCATTGACGCATCTGATGATGGGCTTGATACGCTCCTCGAGCGCCGTGAGGTCCGCATCCTCCGGCAAGCTCTCAAGCACGTTGGCGAAGTTGACGTCGGGGTTCCAGAATGCTACCTTGGTAAGCACGTTGGTCAGGGCGCCCCGACAGAGCCTTCGAGCCTCGTTGGCTAGATAAGTTGCTCGATTGGAGCGGAGGTGCTCCATGGCCTCGAGGACGCGCCCGAGGAACAAGGTCAGCCTGGCGCTAGGGGTCACGCTCGCTTCCTGAGAGTACTTGAAGTTCGGCATACCCATGACAGATAGCTGCCTGCTGATCCCCTCCGTGATGTCGACAAGGCCGTCGGTCTAGAGATGTACCCTACCCACATAGCCATCGTGGGTGGTGGCGTCATCCTGCTGCAGCCGCTTCTCGCTCTTAAGGGCCTTGGTCAGGGTCTCCTCGCGGGCCCTGACCTCCGAGAGCGTCTCTTCGGAGGCATCTAACTTCAGCTTTAGATCGTTGATGGAGACGTTGGCATCGGAGAGCAATTTGGTCTTGTCGGAGATGGTGACCTGCAGATCCGCTGGTGCGCGATTGCTTGTGTCCCTCTCCTCCGCCAGCTTCAAGATCTCCTCCTTCGGCCCCTCCCGGTCCGGCTCCAGCTCCTCCACCTTGCCGACCGAGGCCAGGGCCAGAGCCTCAAGAACATCTTTGTGCTTCTGCTCCAGCACTTGAGTCCGCTACACGACGAGCTTCTCGATTTCCTCATCCTTGTCGCGCAGCGAGGCGGCAAGCGCCCTGATACGTCTCCAACGTATATACTTTTCCAAACACTTTTGCCCTTGTTTTGGACTCTAACTTGCATGATTTGAATGGAACTAACCCGGACCGACGCTGTTTTAAGCAGAATTGCCATGGTGTTGTTTTTGTGCAGATTTTTTTTTCTCGGAATGACCTGAAAATCCACAGAGAATTATTTTGGAATATATAAAAAATACCTGCGGAAAGATCTACGTCAGGGGGCCCACAACCTGTCCACGAGGGTGGGGGGCGCGCCCCCTGCCTCGTGGGCCCCCTGATGCTCTACCGACGTACCCCTGGACTCCATATATTCACTTTTGGGAAGAAAAAAAATCAGAGAGGGAGAATTATCGCGTTTTACGATACGGAGCCGCCGCCAAGCCCTAATCTCTCTCGGGAGGGCTGATCTGGAGTTCGTTCGGGGCTCCGGAGAGTGGAGATCGTCGCCATCGTCATTATCAACCTTCTTCCATCACCAATTTCATGATGCTCACCACCGTGCGTGAGTAATTCCATCGTATACTTGCTGGACGGTGATGGGTTGGATGAGATTTACCATGTTATCGAGTTAGTTTTGTTAGGGTTTGATCCCTAGTATCCACTATGTTCTGAGACTGATGTTGCTATGACTTTGCTATGCTTAATGCTTGTCACTAGAGCCCGAGTGCCATGATTTCAGATCTGAACCTATTATGTTTTCATAAATATATGTGTGTTCTTGATCCTATCTTGCAAGTCTATAGTCACCTACTATGTGTTATGATCCGGCAACCCTGAAGTGACAATAATCGGGACCACTCATGGTGATGACCGTAGTTTGAGGAGTTCATGTATTCACTAAGTGTTAATGCTTTGGTCAGGTACTCTATTGAAAGAAGGCCTTAATATCCCTTAGTTTCCACTAGGACCTCGCTGCCACGGGAGGGTAGAACAAAAGATGTCATGCAAGTTCTTTTCCATAAGCACGTATGACTATATTCGGAATACATGCCTACATTACATTGTTGAACTGGAGCTAGTTCTGTGTCACCCTAAGTTATAACTTTTACATGATGAATTGCATCCGACATAATTTCCCATGACCGATCCAATGCCTACGAGCTTTTCACATATTGCTTGTTGCTTACTTACTTTTCCGCTGCTATTGTTACAAAAACTACAAAAACAGTACCGTTACTTTTATTGTTGTTACCGCTATCTCCATACTACTTTGCTACAAAACTACCTTGCTGCAGATACTAAGTTTCCAGGTGTGGTTGAATTGACAACTCAGCTGCTAATACTTAAGAGTATTCTTTGGCAACCATTGTGTCGAATGAATAAATTTGGGTTGAATACTTTACCCTCGAAAACTGTTGCGATCCCCTACACTTGTGGGTTATCAAGAGTATTTTCTGTCGCTGTTGTCGGGGAGCATAGCTCTATTCTTTAAGTCGCATGGGATTTATATTTGTTGATCATATGAAGAACTTGAAGGACTCAAAAACCAAGATGTATCCCTCAACTACGAGGGGAGGTAAGGAACTACCATCTAGCTCTGCACTTGATTCACCATGTGTTATGGGTAAATTTGCGACACCTACTCATGCTATTGAATCTGATATGTCGCTGTTGGTGTAGTTGGATCGACACCTATGGGATCACAAGAATCCTTACTACGGTTGCGGGGCGCGGGGTTGAGAGAAGAGCGGATCCAACAGTCAGCACACGGTTCCTTTCTCCAGGTTCGGGCCGCAAAGATGCGTAAAACCCTACTCCTGCTTTGGTGGATTATATGTTTGTGTTCATCAGCTAGCTATGGGGCATGAGGAGCTCCAAAAGGCCGAATCGTGAAGAGTTCTAAAAAGCCAAATCCTTCTCCTGGTCGCCTCGGGCCTCCTTTTATAGGGAAAAGGGGTTGCCACAGTGGCACACAGGAGGTGGAAAGGGTACAGTGATGCGAGGTTATCCCTCGCATTACATGAAAAGGCGCATTTAACGCATCTTGCTTAGGTGTCCTTGCTTTATCGGGGACGGGGGATACATCCGTCTTGTCTGTCACCGCTTCTTCTTGTGTCGACACGCGCCCTGACCAGCGATGCCTGAGATGCCATGTAGGCGGGCAGGTAGCTGAGGTGGCGCAAGGGTGGGTCTCCACGAAGATCTGCATGTTGCCACGCAGGTGCCTGCCCAGCTGGTTGGGTCGGCAGCTGCATGGGGCGATGGAAGCTTAGCTAGCGTGGGCCTGATGGTGGCCCTGCGGGTGTCTTCGGCAAGGGCCTTGCCGGGGTCCCGGCAAGGGTCTTGCCGGGGTCCCGGCAAGGGTCTTGCCGCGGCGCTTGCTGTCATCCCCAGCAAGGTGCTTGCCGGGGGTCTTGTGGTCCTCCTTGTCTGGGATCCCGCCAAGGGTCGTCGTCTTCTCAGTGTGTATCTGATCTTGAATGTCTTCACAAAGATCTGCATGCCACTACGGGGATATCTCCCGAATCCTTGCCCTATGGGGGCAGTGGACTCAAGGGTGATCCGCTCCGTAGGCGTGGGGCGAGCTGCCGCGGCAAGGGTCTTGCCGGGGCTGCTAAAGCTGGCCCTGGCAAGGACCTTGCTGAGGCCGCTGAAACTGGCTCCCGGCAAGGATCTCACCGGGGCAAGCCGCTTCGTCCCTTTGCTCTTTGTGGTCTTGTTCTTGGTGTTGCTCCAGTTCCATCGAGCTTCGGTCTTACCCTGGCTCACCTCCCTTGCCAGGTTTAGTGTGGTAGTGCCCGTGGCTCAGACTGCCCGTGCACAGTCATAGGGGTAACAAAAGTGTACCCCTCTTTTTGTACACCGACAGGAGCCCCCGGGCCTGGGCCACACATAAGCGCGATGCGTTGTTGGGCTAGGCCCAGAACGGTGCGTGGGCAGGCGGGACGGTTTTCACCATGGTAAGATTTTCCGCGCGCTGCGCCTCCCACGACCCGCGCACATGGCGCGGGGTGGAGGGGCGTGCGTGACGTGGGCAACATGCACGGGGCGGTTTCCGCACGCATGCATCACGTCGCAGTAAAGAGGCGGCTTCGCGCCTTCCCCATAACCGGGGGGAGGCGTGGAGACGCGGCCCATTTACTGAATGGGGCCGAGGCGCGGTCCTCAAGGCGTCCACTCCCCACGATCACGGGGTGGGGAGGGGTCGCCTCACCCGTCCCCTCGGTTCTGCACGTCTGCCACATGCCTCCCATGCGCTTGGGGTGGCAAACGGTGGAGGCAGGAAACCGGGCCATCGCTAGTTGGGGCGGCGGGTCAGTCCCGGCTCCCTGCGCGTTCCGTGTCTTGATTGGCCGAGCGGGGCGGTCGAGCCCTAGCCCCCGCCCCTTTATAAAGAGAGGGAGGGGAGGGACGGCGCCCCGCACTCTTCCATCTTCTTTCTCCTTCAGCTTATGTGCTTCTCTTCCGTTTGCCATGGAGAGAGGAAATCTCGGCCCTTCAACGGTGGCGGCGAGGGTCGCCGCTCGACAACGCGTCCCTCCTTCTCCTGCACCCGCGGTGGCAGAGCCGGCCACGAGGGGAAGGGGGAGGGGGCGAGGCCGTGGGCGTGGCCGGGGCGCTCGGGGAAGAGGAGGACGGGGCGGCCCGCCGGCCTCGCCCTCGCCAGCAGCTCCTCCTCTAGTGGAGGGCCATGTTGGGGATTACCCTTGCGAGTTCTTCGTCAGGTTGCGGCGGCCGCCGCGCCATCGCCTTTGTCTCCTGACCCCATTTGCGCGGGAGATGGAGCTGGATCCACCGGAGTCGCTGCGGCTGCACATGAGGGGCTGTGGGATTAGTGGCACGCGGGTCCGCGTCGACTTCCCTGCTCCTCACGTGATGTATCTTCGTCAAGGATGGAAGACGTTCGCTCGTATCCACAGCTTGACGGATGGGCTCACTCTCCATTTCAAGTTGATGGAGGATGGCCATCTCTCCGTCAAGGTCTTCAGGCACTTTGGGACTCGTGCAAGGTGCTGCGTGGAGAGCTTCTATGATGACCAAGACTCCTCCTCGAACGAGGAGGACAACGGCAGCGACGACGAGGGCGGTAGGCGGCAGGATGACGGGTCCGACTAGGTGTCGGGTGCCGCTCCTGGTGGCACCGGCGACTCCATCATCCTCTTCGCCGGCTCCTTGAACTTCTCGGGGCCGTCCCATTGGCAGCTGGTGTAGGGAGGCTGCGGAAGAGGAAGAAGGCGGGCGGCAAGGTCGTCATGTCAGAGTACGCGGGCACCGACGCCTTCGACGCGTACTGACGTCCTGCCGCCTCGTCTTCGAGCTCTGCTTCCAGCGCCACCATCACCATCTAGCCTGTGGGCGGCCACCGAGGTGTCCTCTTGGTGTCTTCTGCCACCAGTCGCTCGCCTAGGCGCTCCTTTTGCCCTTCTCGCCTCCTTGACCTACCTCCTGAGGAGAGGGACAAGAAAGGCATTATGGGCATCTTATCTCTTTATAGTTTGTAAGCCTTCGGGCATCTGTTAAATTTAAAACTTGTAATCCCCTTGTTCATGTTTTTCATTCCCTACGGACTGTACCTGAATGGAATGTTTTTAATGAAAAAGGGATGTTTGCCGGGTCATTTGTTTTTGGGTGAAACCCACGACAAGGAATAAATCCTTGATATCTTTTAAGACAAACATTTTATTGCCCGGCAACAGGCCTTGCTGTCTCCCTACTTCGCTCGACCTTTCTCACGCCTTTGGCGGAGGCAGGGATGAAGTGGGCTTAGGCTCCTCATTTCATCCTTTCGCTGCCGCGACTACGACCAAACTTAGTCCCAGGAACGAGCCCTAGGGCCTAGATTTATGGGAGCACGGTAGCTTAAGGAAAAGAACGAGGTTTCACATACCTCAGTCCATAATGGAATGCATGATAAGGGATGAAGAACTTATCTGAAGCTGCAGCCCCCGGCAACTCTGGTTCGCCGTGGGTGAATCTTCGCTCTTGTAGCTCCCGGCAACACTGGCTTGCCGGGGCCTTGACGTTGATATGTTCCTTTTCTTTCTCCCCGAGTGGTTTCGGCAGGGATACCTGTGCGTCCTGTGAACCAAAGGAGATAAAAGAAAGACAAAGGGATGCAAACTCGACCTCTAAGCTAGAGGTTAGCCGCCGCTAAGCACTATCAACCCTAACCAAGGACGAGACTCAACTCAGCATGCATGCTATAACTTAGGGCGCCAGCGCTTCATTTATTTATGCTCAGGGTCTGCGCCTCGCTTTGTACAAAGGGTTACATGCCTTGACGGCAAGGCTTGTACAAAAGGGTGGCTTGCCGGGGGGCCCGGCAAGCCGCGCCTTATGGGTAGAACTTGCGAAGATGATCAATATTCCAAGAATTGCTCACCGGAATGGCATTTTCGGTCTCCAGGCGGACTGCGCTAGGCCTGGTGACTCGTACTACCTGATAAGGGCCTTCCCACTTCGGTGTCAACTTGTTGGTATTCTTGGCTGATTGATCGCGCCGAAGAAAAAGGTCGCCTTCCTCAAAGCTTCGGGCCTGGACCTTGCGGCTATGGTAGCGGTGCAAGGCTTGCTGGTAGCGTGCTGCTCTAACAGCCGCCCGAAGACGATCTTCCTCAAGGAGCATTGCGTCATCTTGCCGCAGTTGCTCTTTCTCAAGCTTATCATAAGCAGGCACTCGAGGTGACCCGTATATTAGTTCAGTGGGGAGAACTGCTTCTGCCCCGTATATCAGGGCAAAGGGTGTCTGGCTGGTGGCTCGATTTGGCGTCGTTCTGATCGACCAAAGAACCGCCGGCAATTCATCAATCCAGCGCGTTCCACTCTTGCGCAGCCTGTTAAAGGTCTTTGTCCTTAATCCTCGCAGCACTTTAGCGTTTGCCCTCTCAGCTTGACCATTGCTTCGGGGGTGAGCAACGGAAGCGAAACTGACTTTGCTGCCGAGGTCTTGGGTGTATTGCATGATGGTGCGGCTTGTGAACTGCGTGCCGTTGTCGGTGATGACCCTGTTGGGTACACCAAAACGGCACACTAGTCCCTTGAAGAACTTGATGGCTGACAGAGCTGTGACCTTCCTCACTGCCTCCACCTCCGGCCACTTTGTGAACTTGTCGATTGCAACGTACAAGTACTCAAAGCCCCCGACAGCGTGGGGGAAAGGGCCCAGTATGTCGAGCCCCCAGACCGAGAAGGGCCAGGAGAGAGGAATGGTTTGAAGGGCTTGAGCTGGTTGATGAAGTTTCTTTGAATGGAACTCACATGCTTCACACCTGGTGACCAGTGTCGTCGCATCCTGGAGGGCAGTGGGCCAGAAGAAGCCTTGCCGAAATGCCTTGCCGGCAAGGGCTCTTGACCCTATGTGGGATCCACACATGCCTCCATGTATCTCTGCCAACAGCCCCAGTCCTTCCTCTCGAGGGATACACTTCAATTTCACGCCGTTCGGTCTCTTTCTGTACAGGACATCATCGACGAACTGGTACATAGCAGACCGACGGGCTACTTTTTTCGCTTCTTCTTGCTCCTCAGGAAGTTCCCCAGTCTAGAGGAATCGGACGGTATGTTGTGCCCATGCTGGAGCTTGAGGCTCGACGGCGAGGACTAAAGGCATTTCCTCCGCCATGGGAGCGGCTGTCTCGACGGCAAGAGCTTGACGCTTCGCCGGAGCTAGCCGCCCCGGGGCGGGCTCAGTGTCCCCGGCAACATCCTTGCCGGCGGCTCCGGGGAGCTCGGCGGGAAAGTACTTGTCGGGCCCTAATTTCCTCCTCTTGTTCTGCTCTGTTGATAGATCAACGGATGGCTGAGAAAGCTGAAGCACAAAGGTACCTGGTTCCACAGGTAGCTTGAGGGCAGCGCGCTTTGACAGGTAATCGGCGATGTCGTTCTCCGCTCGGGGGACGTGCACCGCCTGTATACCATCAAAGCACTCTTCCAGCTTCCTCACTTCATCGACGTAGGCCTTCATCTACGGGCCCTGGTAATCTTTGTTGACTTGTTCGACGACAAGCTGCGAGTCGCCCCTGACAATGAGTTTCTTGATTCCGAGGTCTGCCGCGATCCTGAGACCGGCAAGCAGCCCCTCTTACTCAGCAGTATTGTTCGTTGATACCTCCCTGGGGAAGTGCATCTGGACCACATACTTGAGGTGCTCTCTAGTGGGCGCGACCAGCAGTACGCCAGCCCCGGCACCCTGCAAGGAGAAAGCTCCATCAAAGTACATGATCCAGTCGCACCTCGCCTCTTTGCCGGGCAGAGCAGTTTCCTGGACCTCTTCATCAGGCGTTGCGTCCATTCTGCAACGAACTCTGCCAAGACTCGGCTTTGAATTGTCGAGGTACTTTCAAACTTGAGGCCAAAGCTGGACAGCTCCAGTGCCCACTCTACAATTCTTCCCATTGCATCCGGATTGTGCAATATTCATTGCAGAGGGAGGCGAGTGACGATGGTGATCTCGTGCGCCTGGAAGTAGTGGCGTAGCTTCCTCGAGGCCATAAGGAGGCCGAAGAGCAATTTATGCACACCGGAGTACCTTGATCTAGCCCCCTGCAAGAGGGAGCTAACAAAGTAGACCGGGTGCTGCATCATTTTCTTCTTTGGCTGCACTCCAACTGGCCGTGTCGTCTCTGCACCAGTGGCATCAGGCTCTGTCACTGCTATCACCTCATCATCAATTTCTCTCTGCGCCACTAGTGCGGCGCTGACCACCTGGTTTGTAGTCGCCAAGTATAGCAGCAACGGTTCTTGTGGCCTAGGCGCAACTAGTATTGCTGTGGAGGAAAGATACCTCTTCAAATCTTGTAACGCCACTTCAGCTTCTGGCGTCCACTCCATCGGGCCTGCCTTTTTCAAAATCTTGAAAAAGGGAAGGGCATGCTCAGCAGACTTGGAAATGAATCTGCTCATGGCGGCAACATAGCCAGCAAGCCGACGCACATCCTTGACCCGTTTGGGTGCTTCAATCTGCTCTATAGCTTTGATCTTGTCCGGATTGGCCTCTATCCCACGCTACGACACAAACAAACCGAGAAGCTTGCCGGACGGGACGCCGAAGACGCACTACTCAGGGTTCAGCTTGAGGTTGATCTTGCGTAGGTTTACAAATGTTTCTTGTAAATCCGGTATAAGGGTTGCCCTGTTCTTGGTTTTCACCACTATATCATCCATATAAGCCTCCATATTTCTATGGAGCTGGGGTTCAAAACCAATCTAGACTGCCCTTGCAAACGTCGAGCTAGCACTCTTCAATCCAAAAGGCATTCGTACGAAACAGTACGTACCACATGGGGTGATGAATGATGTCTTCTCTTCGTCTTCTCTTGCCATGAAGATCTGATGGTAGCCGGAGTAGGCATCGAGGAATGGCAACAGGTCACAGCCAGCCGTGGAGTCAACAATTTGGTCGATGCGCGGCAACGGGAAGGGGTCCTTGGGACAAGTTTTATTGATATATGTGTAATCAATACACAGCCTCCACTTCCCATTTGCCTTGCGCACTACCACTAGATTGGACAACCACGTTGGATGGAGCACTCCTCTTACCAAACCCGCTGCTTCCATTTTCCGGATCTCCTCCGTGATGAACTCTTGTTGTTCCAAAGCTTGCTTCCTGACCTTCTGCTTGACGGGCCGCGCGTGAGGACAGACAGAAAGGTGGTGCTCAATCACCTCCCTGGGAACGCCGGGGATGTCGGATGCTTGACATGCAAACACGACGACATTCGCCCGCAGGAAGGTGACGAGCGCGTCTTCCTATTTGTCGTCAATGGTGGAGCTTATGGTGAAAGCCCCTCCCGTGCCGTCCTCCTTAACGGAAACCTTCTTGGTTCCCGATAGTGTGGCCCTGGACCTCTTGTTTCTGCCGGTGGAGCTCTCTGGCACGTCCTCGACGGGAGTGCGACACTCCAAAGAGGTGCGCTTGCCGGAGTAGGTGTCCGAGGTCTCACCGGTCTTCTTCTTTCTGGTGGAGCTCTCTAGCACGTCCTCGACGGGAGCACAGCAATCCGAGGAGGTGCGCTTGCCGGAGTGCGTGTCTGAGGCCTCACCGGTCTTCTTCTTCTTCCCTCCTGGTGCTCCAGTGGTAGGAGCAAGTGCCCTCGTAGCGGCAGCTGCTGCAACTGCTTGCTGGTATAGTTGGTCAGCGCAAATCAACGCATCTTTCTTATCGGAGGGGATGGTGATGATCGTCACAGGTCCTGGCATCTTCAGGGTGTTGTTGGCGTAGAGTGACGCTGCCATGAACTTGGCCAGCGCTGGGCGGCCAAGGATCCCATTGTAGGGCAAGGGGATCTTGGCAACATCGAACATGATCTTTTCCGTCCTGTAGTTCAGATCACTCCCAAAAGTCACGGGCAGCGTGACCTTCCCCTTCGGTTGACTTCTCCCTGGGTTGACCCCCTGGAACGTGCCCGTCTCTTCGAGGTCTCCGTCAGGAATCTGCAGCTTCTCGACCACGGTAGGCGAGATTAAGTTCAGACCGGCCCCGCCATCGACTAGCATCTTTGTCACCTTGAGGTTGCGTATCATTGGTGAAACCAACAATGGCAAGCACCCGACCGCAGTAGTGCGATCAGGGTGATCCTCAGCGTCAAAAATGATAGGTGTGCTGGACCATTTCAGCGGCTTTTGGGCACCAGGTGACGGCTCCGCCGCTGTAATCTCACGCGCCCACTGTTTAAGTTGGCAGTGAGAAGTATGCAGCGAGGCGCCGCCATCAACACACATGGCCTCCGTTGCTCTCTAAAACTCTTGGTGGCCGGACTCGTCGTCCTCTTCGTGATCGTCGTCTTCTGGCCTTCTGTCGCGGCCCCGGGTGGGCCTCTCCTGCTGTTTATCCTTGCCGCGACGGCCTGCTTGGTCGTCACGCTTCTTGCCGGACCCCTCAGCACCGTCCTAGCCCTTCTCCTTGTCCCGCCTCTCGTATTCAGCTCTCTGCTTCCCAACAAGGAGCTCAACCTGTCGGCAGTCCTGGAGATCATGGCCCTTGGTGCGATGGATCTTGTAGTATCGCTTGCTGGAGTTTCCTGGCTTCTCGGCAGCTGCCAAGGCCCGGCAAGCGACACACCCGACAATTTCCTTGTCGGGGTCACTCGCTTGGTTTTCTTGACGGAGTCGGTGTCATCAGATCCCTCGACGGCAAGCACGGCTTTCCCTTGAGCTTCTTGTTGCGGTTCCGGCCTTTCTTTGCCGAGGCGGCAGTATCATCATCTGAAGAGTCGGTTTCTGTGCCAGCATCTTCGCCGGGGGTACTTCCTTCCCTCTTCAGCACGGGCACGTCTGTCAGCAAGAACATAGAGTTCTGCCACATCTTTCACCTTGGTCATCGCCAGTTCTTCACGCATCTTGCGGTTACGCACGTTCTGATGGAACGCGCTGATGATGGCGGCAGGGTAAACATCGGGGATATTGTACTGTACCCGGATGAACCTCTGTATGTACTTGCGCAGACACTCGCCTTCCTTATAGGGTATGACGTGCAGGTCACTTGCTTGGCCATGGGCTTGCTGACCTCCAGTAAAGGCGCCAAAAAACTCATGGCACAAATCCAACCAGGAGGAAATAGAGTCTACCGGCAAGTGCATCAACCATGACATGGCGTTGGGTTTAAGAGCCAACGGAAATTAATTCGCAAGAACCTTATCGTCGCGAGCTCCGGCAGCTTGCATCGCGATTGTGTAGATGCTGAGGAACTCCAACGGTGGGTCTTGCCGTTGTACTTCTCGCCAACGTCAGGCTTGAAGGTGTGGTGAGAGGGCCACTGGAACGGCCGCAGCTCACGGGTAAAAGCCGGTCAGCCTACCTCGTAAGGTAGACCTCCAGGGCTCTCCAGTGCTGGGCGGTCCACAGCAGGCCCCGCTCGCCTATCCGACTGGTGGTGCGCTCCGTGCCGGCGCTCGATGGTGGTTCGAGCGTCTTCATGAGCTCGCTCCTGAAGAACTTGACGCTGGTCGCCGTGGGTCCGTGGGTCGGACGACGCTATGGAGATGGCGTCGCCCGCGATGTCCCGACGAGTCGATACACCCGGTACATGGCGAGGAGGAGGCGAATGCATCGTAGCCACGGCGCTGCCGGTCCTCCCGCCACCGATGCGTGGGACTCCATCGGAGCGTCGACCTGGGAGCTCCGCTGGATTTGGTTCATCCTTGTTGGCGACTATGACAAGGCTTCGGATGTGGGGCTCTCCATTCGTCGAGTTTCCCCGTAACGGGAGGAAAGTCGAGGAGCAACTGCGCGCGCGCCAGGGCTTCGACTGGGGTTAATGGTAGCAAAATCTGCACGGACCGTGACGCGCTTCGACCCCTGACCATGTCAGGAGGAGCTCCATCACGATCCCACGGTCGCATGTCGTTTCCACCAGTGCTTCGGCGGGCGGGCAGGTCTTCTACGTCTCGGGAGTGGCGCTCGGGACTCTTCCCGTGGCGACGCCCGGGCTCTTCAGCGTGACGACGCCATCCGTCGCGCGTTACTTGAGAGGAGCGCGCTGTTGGCGCCGGCGTGGGAGTCCTGGAGGCCCTTGCGTCGCCTTCGGGTGATGCGGCAGCGATCTTGGAGGGCCCCGCGCCACTCACGGAGGGCCTGGCTCCGTCTTTGGATCCGGCGGTGTGTGGCCCGTTACCAGGCGCACAAACATCGCCACCCCCAAACTCCGGCTGCTGGGACGGCGTTTGTGTTCGCGAGCAGCGCCCTGGGTCCTTTCCGTGACCGGTCCGCTGCTCGCCCGCGTCGGGACGGGCTGTCCGGCTTCCGACTGGCCAACCACCACCGTCGTCTTCTTCTTGGGCGCCATGATGATGAAGAACCGTCGAACTGACTGCTAAAGCCGATTCTCACAACTGCACCCCCTACCTGGCACGCCAAAGATGTCGGTGTATTTGGATCGACTCCTATGGGATCACAAGAATCCCTACTATGGTTGCGGGGCGCGGGGTTGAGAGAAGAGCGGATCCAACAGTCAACACACGGTTCCTTTATCCAGGTTCGGGCCGCAAAGATGCGTAAAACCCTACTCCTGCTTTGGTGGATTATATGTTTGTGTTCTTCAGCTAGCTATGGGGCGTGAGGGGCTCCAAAAGGCCGAATCGTGAGGAGTTCTACAAAGCCGAATCCTTCTCCTGGTCGCCTCGGGCCTCCTTTTACAGGGAAAAGGGGTTGCCATAGTGGCACACATGAGGTGGAAAGGGTACAGTGATGCGAGGTTATCCCTCGATTACATGACAAGGCACATTTAATGCGTCTTGCTTAGGTGTCCTTGCTTTATCGGGGACGGGGGAGACATCCGTCTTGTCCGTCGCCGCTCCTTCTTGTGTCGACACGCGCCCTGGCCAGCGATGCCTGAGATGCCATGTAGGCAGGCAGGTAGCTGAGGTGGCGCAACGGTGGGTCTCCATGAAGATCTGCATGTCTCCACGCAGGTGCCTGCCTAGCTGCTTGGGTCGGCAGCTGCATGGGGCGGTGGAAGCTTTGCTGGCGTGGGCCTGATGGTGGCCCTACGGGTGTCTTCGGCAAGGGCCTTGCCGCGGCCCCGGCAAGGGTCTTGCCGCGGCGCTTGCTGTCATCCCCGGCAAGGTGCTTGCCGAGGGTCTTTTGGTTCTTCTTGGCTGCGATCCTGTCAAGGGTCGTCGTCTTCTCAGTGTGTATCTGATCTTGAATGTCTTCACAAAGATCTGCATGCCACTACGGGGATATCTCCCGAATACTTGCCCTATGGGGGTAGTGGACTCAAGGGTGATCCGCTCCGTAGGCATGGGGCGAGCTGCCGCGGCAAGGGTCTTTCCGGGGCTGCTAAAGCCGGCCCCGACAAGGACCTTGCCGGGGCTGCTAAAACTGGCTCCCGGCAAGGATCTCGCCGGGGGAAGCTGCTTCGTCCCTTTGCTCTTTGTGGTCTTGTTCTTGGTGTTGCTCCAGTTGCATCGATCTCCAGTCTTACCCTGGCTCACCTCCCTTGCCATGTTTAGTTTGGTGGTGCCCGTGGCTCAGACTGCCCGTGCACAGTCATAGGGGTACAAAAAGTGTACCCCTCTTTTTGTACACCGACAGTCGTATGTTCTTGATGATGCCACTTCTGCTATGTATGATGAAACTACTTCTATGCTTGATAATACTGTGCCACTAGGTGAATTTCTAGATGAACAAATTGCTAAGGTTAGGGAGAATGCAAATATTGAAACTGATAATATTTATGAAAGTGATGATGAAGCTTCTCCCCCTAGATATGAATTGCATGTTGTTCCTCAGGGTTATGTTATGGATGAAGAAACTGCTAGAGACTTTCTTGGTTGCAACGATAGATATGATCTTAAGAAAATATTAGCTAAGCTGAAAGGAAAGTCCTTGAATGCTAGAATGAAATATGACCCTGCTTTCACTACTTCACCTATCTTTGTTACTGATAAGGATTACGACTTCTCTGTTGATCCTGAGTTAATTACATTGGTTGAATATGATCATTTCCATGGCTATGAGTCTGAAACTGTTGTGGCACATCTTACTAAGTTGAACTATCTATCCACCCTATTTACCAATGATGAAAAGATTTGTTACTACTATATCCTTAAGCTATTTCCATTCGCGTTAAAGGGTGATGCTAAGACATGGTTTACTTCTCTTAATCCTGGTTGTCTGCGTAGTCCCCAGGATATGATGTATTACTTTTCTGCTAAATATTTTCCCGCTCATAAGAAACAAGCTTCCTTACGGGAAATATATAACTTTGTGCAAATTGAAGAAGAGAGTCTCCCACAAGCTCGGGGGAGGCTTCTCCAATTACTTAATGCTTTGCCTGATCATCCTCTTGAGTGGAACGATATACTTGATGTCTTTTATAATGGACTAACCGATGCTTCGAGAGACAACCTGGATAGTTGTGCTGGTTGTGTTTTCACGGATAGAACAGTTGATCATGCTGAATTACTATTGAATAATATGCTGGCCAATGAAACTAATTGGACACTTCCTGAACCAGCCCCTAAGCCAACTCCGAATAAAAGAGGTGTTCTATTTCTCAGTCCTGAAGATATGCAAGAGGCAAAGAAATCCATGAAATAAAATGGTATTAAAGTTGAAGCTGTTAAGAATTTACCACCTATTGAAGAAATACATGGTGTTGATAACCCGACACAGGTAGTAAAGGTAAATTCTTTTTATAGATTTGATGAAGGTGATATTCCTCGTTATAAGTCTGCTAGCCAATGCTTGGATGAGTTTGACCATTTTATTGTGAAGCAAGAAAACTTCAATGCTTATGTTGGTAGACAATTGAAACGTAATGCTTTTATGATTGAACGCTTGAGTGATTATGTTTCTAGAGTTAAAGGTGAATTGAAACTCATTAGTATACATGCTTCCATGGTTACCACTCAAGTAGAACAAGTACTTTAGGCTCAGAATGATTTCCTCAATGAATTATATGGTAAGAATAATGACTATGCTGTTAGACTTGCTACTAGAGGTGGTAAAGTGACTCAGGAACCTTTGTATCCTGAGGGCCACCCTAAGAGAATTGAGCAAGATTCTCAGAGAACCAATTTAGATGCACCTAGTTCTTCTAAGAAGAAGAAAAAGAAAAATGATAGGACTTTGCATGCTTCTAGTGAACCTGTAGCTGACACACCTGAGAATCCCAATGATATATCTGTTTCTGATGCTGAGACACAATATGGTAATGAACATGAACCTAGTGATAAAATTAATGATGATGTTCATGGTGATGCTCAACCTAGCAATGATAATGATGTAGAGATTGAACCTGCTGTTGATCTTGATAACCCACAATCAAAGAATCAACGTTATGATAAGAGAGACTTTGTTGCTAGGAGGCACGGTAGGGAAAGAGAACCATGGGTTCAGAAACCCATGCCTTTTCCTCCTAAACCATCCAAGAAAAAGGAGGATGAGGATTTTGAGCGCTTTGCTGAAATGATTAGACCTATCTTTTTGCGTATGCGTTTGACTGATGTGCTTAAAACAAATCCTTATGCTAAATATATGAAGGATATTATTACCAATAAAAGAAAGATACCTGAAGTAGAAATTTCCACCATGCTTGCCAATTACACTTTTAAAGGTGGAATACCTAAGAAACTAGGAGATCCAGGAGTACCTACTATACCTTGCTCCATCAAAGGGAACTATGTTAAAACTGCTTTATGTGGTCTTGGAGCCGGTGTTAGTGCTATGCCTCTCTCTTTATATCATAGACTTGACTTGAGTAAGTTGACACCTACTGAAATATCTTCGCAAATGGCCGATAAATCAACTGCTATACATGTCGGTATTTGTGAGGATGTGCCTGTTGTAGTTCCAAATGTTACTATTCTAACAGACTTTGTTATACTTGATATTCCCGAGGATGATAGTATGTCTATTATCCTGGGTAGACCCTTTTTGAACACTGCAGGGGATGTTATTGATTGCAACAAAGGCAATGTCACTTTTCATGTCAACGGTAATGAGCATACGGTACACTTTCCGAGGAAACAACCTCAGGTCCACAATATCAATTATATTGGAAAAATTTCAACTATCACTATTGGAGGTTTTGAATTTCCTCTTCCTACTGTCAAGAAGACATATGATATTCTTATTGTTGGGGACATACATATCCCCATTGAGGTAACCTAGTGTTATTTGAAAATGCTCCGGTTTCATGTTATTCGGAAAGAGCTTATTAAGAAGACTTGATCAACCTTGTTAATGGATTCCTTTTGATGAGCATGAGATAGGTGAATCTAGATAGCACAACCTTCTGTACCCTCCTTTTACTTTCTGTTAATTTGGAGAAATAAAGCAAAAATAGTATTTTCTGTCTGTTTCCAGACCTATCCGTGCAATAAAAAATACTCCGAAAATAAAAGTTCTCCAAATGCCCTGAAAATTAAATATGATTTTTTCTATAATATTTGAGAATATATTTCACAGAAAACACAGCGAGGGGAGCCAACACCTGGCCACGAGGGTCTAGGGCGCGCCCACCCTCACAGGGCGCGCCCCCTGCCTCGTGGGCCCCACGTGGCCCCCTCCACTTAATCATGCACCCATACCCTCCTTCTTCCTCCCAAAAAAATCACCAACTACCTCAAGCACGAGTTCTAGATCATCTTGCTGCCATTTTCGATCTCCTTGCTCAAAGCTGCATTCAAAAAACTGTTTGGGGAGATTGTTCCTTGGTATGTGACTCCTCAATTGGTCCAATTAGGTTTTGTTCTAGTGCTTTATTTATTACAAATTTTTGCTGCTGTGGTGACCTTGTTCTTGAGCTTGCATGTCAAATTTCCTTGGTCCCAAGTAGTTCTAATGCATGATATAGTCTCTAGGCACTTGTAGGAGTTGTTGCTACCAATCTTGTTGAGTTTGGCTCACTTTTATTTTGAGTTACTAAAAATTTCCGAAATTTTCAGAGGAGGAAAATGATAAAGAGATTGTTGAGGGGTTCCTCCAGTAAAAGTTTAGAGGAGAAGAAGAAGGAAGAAAATAAGAATCCCAAATATAATCTCCCTCGCATGGCGGAAGTTCGGCCGTGTGAATGGCCTTGTAATGAGTTAATGAGAGCCACCGGGATTTATGAAGACTTTTACTGGTTCGCAAATAATGCAAGCCTCACCGACTTCCTCCACGACCAGCTCACTAATATTTTCACGCAAAATGTTCATTTTCATGCTAAGAAAACACCACCTACAGTGGAGTTTCGTTTATATGATGAGGTTAAGGAAATATCATTCTTTGAGTTTTGTGAAGTATGCAAGATACCCTTTGAAGGTAGACTTGATGAACCATGTCATGAAGACGTTGAAGGGTTTATTGACATGATAGCTGTAGGGGAAACTAGACAAGTCTCAGGGGCAAGAATTACTAGTATACATTTCCCTGTTCTGCGCTACTTTGCATTATTTGCTAGTAGATGTTTAATTGGTCACGGGAACAGTGGGAATCTTAGTGCCCCTTATATTGTCATTTTACGCCATGCTTTGTTTCAAGACACAACTTTTAGCTTGGGTGCTGTCGTTGCTAAAGGACCGAGTTTGAACCGCTCAAAGGGCCCCGTCTTTGGAGGCATCTTTGCTTCTCGCCTTGCTGAACATTTTAGAATACCTATTAGGCATCGTGAGAAGGAAGAAAATCGCTTACCCCTGTTTATCTAGATTACAAGAGCATGATAGCACATGATTTTATTGTTAAAGACAAGGATAGGTTGCTTAATTATAAATTAAGGTTTGATGTAAAATATTGTGAGATTGTTACCTTGCCTGCACCATCTCTGTTTGATCTATCTACATGCATCTATCTTGTTACGTCAGATGCTTTTTGCAAGCACCAGAGCCAGGCACGAGCTTCAGAGCCAGAGCCGGAGCCACCACTCGATTCTTACCGTAAGTCTGTTTATCGGTGGGCTAGCTTGCCAACCAGTGGCACCCAGTGGACACATCTCAGTACACTGGAGGGAGTAGCTTCGATCCGTGACCATAGACCAACTTAGGCCAATAGCATAAGTTTGGGGGAGTACGTGTTTATCACCGACTTTACATTCATGTTCACACACTTATTGTGGTTGTCGGTGCTCACACTCTTTCATTGTACCATCCATGTTTAGTTTCAGTTCTTTTTCTTAGTCTTTTTCTTGTGTGTTAGAAAAACCTTAAGAAAAACAAAAAAAATTAGTTATAGCTTCTAGCTAGTTTACTTTCCTTGCCTGTAGTAGTAGTAAGTAAAAGAAAACCCAAAAAGATTTCTCGTTTTTCTTTTGCTTGTTTGGAGCTTTCCCGTGTAAATAGTTTATTTTCTTTTCTTTGGGGGTCAAGAGTAGAAGACCATGATTAAAATGCTTAGTGTCTCTCATATGCTTTATTGTTGATTTAACCTTGGGCCATATTGCCTTGTCTTCTCTCTTGTATTAAATGCTCGCAGATTCCGGCTTAGTCCAATGCACGTGCACTATTATCGTTATCCACACTGTTCGGTCGTGCGAGTGAAAGGCAATAAGGATGATATAGGATGAGCTAATTGAGATGAGAAAAGCTGGTATGAACTCGACCTCTCTTGTTTTCGTAAATATGCTAGTTCATTGTTTCCGATTCAGCTAGTTATGAAAGAAACATGCTTGCAATGACAATTAGAGATCATAGCTGCTTATGCCATGCTTAATTAGCCAGGAGTTTATAATGGTCTATCTTGCGTGCCAACATGATATTAAAATGGTTGTGATGTGGTATGAAAGGGTGGTATCCTCCTTTGAACGACTCAAGTGGTCTAACTTCGCACATGTTCATGCATGTAGTTGAAACAAAATCAACATAGCCTCCACGATATTTATGTTCATGGTGATTTATATCCTACTCATGCTTGCATTCATTGTTGATTAATTTTAATGCATGTTCATGACTGTTGTCGCTCTCTAGCTGGTTGCTTCCCAGTCTCTTTCTATCCTTCACATGTACTAAGAGGGAATACTGTTTGTGCATCCACTTCCATAAACCCCAAAGTTATTCCAATGAGTCCACCATACCTTCCTATATGTGGTATTTACCTGCCATTCCAAGTAAATTTGTATGTGCCAAACTCCAAACCTTCAAATGAAATTCTGTTTTGTATGCTCGAACAACTCATGTATCAACTAGGGTTGTCTATATCTTCCATGCTAGGTAGGTTATTCTCACGATGAGTGGACTCCGCTCATCATTCATGAGAAAATGGCTGGTAACTGGGATGCCCAGTCCCATGCTCAAAATCATAATAATTAAAAAAAACTCCCCCAGGGTTGTTGCTGGTTTGGACGGTACCCGTTGTTTCAGGCTAGCCATGGAGTGTGCTTCTTGGTGGTTGGGGGAGTATAAACTTTACCATTCTGTTTGGGAACCGCCTATAATGTGCGTAGCATGGAAGATATCGAGATTCTTGGTTGTTATGTTGACAAAGAAAGTATACCGCTCAAAATGTTATTCATATCTATTTAAAAACCGAGCTCTGGCACCTCTACAAAGCCCTACTTCCCTCTACGAAGGGCCTATCTATTTACTTTTATGCTGAGTCATCATCCTCTTATAAAAGAGCACTAGTAGGAGAGCACCTCTGTCATTTGCATGTATTACTATTAATTTGCATTGAGTATGATCATGACTGGATCTCATTTACCATGAATTATAATGTCTAGTCAGTCCTTGATCTTTAAAGGTGCTCTGCATTTATGTTTTGCGATCTCAGAAAGGGCTAGCGAGATACCATCTTGTTATATCTTATCATGATTGTTTTGAGAAAGCGTTGTCATCCGAGGTTTATTATTATTGCTCGCTAGTTGATTATACCATTGATGTGAGTAGACGTGAGACCTGAAAGTTATTGTGAATGTGGTTAGTTCATGATCTTTGCAGAAAACCTGAATGATGGCTTACATATTTGCAACAACAAGAGCAAACAGAGTTTGTCCAGGTTTTTCTTTATCACTTTCATATCAACTGAATTGCTTGAGGACAAGAAAATGTTTAAGCTTGGGGGAGTTGATACGTCTCCAACGTATCTACTATTCCAAACACTTTTGCCCTTGTTTTGGACTCTAACTTGCATGATTTGAATGGAACTAACCCGGACTGACGCTGTTTTCAGCAGAATTGCCACGGTGTTGTTTTTGTGCAGAAATAAAAAGTTCTCGGAATGACCTGAAAATCCACGGAGAGTTATTTTGGAATATATAAAAAATACCTGCGGAAAGATCTACGTCAGGGGGCAACACCCTGTCCACGAGGGTGGGGGGCGCGCCGCCTCCCCCTGGGCGCGAACCCCAGCCTTGTGGGCCCCCTGATGCTCCACCGACGTACCCCCGGACTCCATATATTCACTTTTGGGGAGAAAAAATCAGAGACAAAAATTATCACGTTTTACGATACAGAGCCGCCACCAAGCCCTAATCTCTCTCGGGAGGGCTGATCTGGAGTCCGTTCGGGGCTCCGGAGAGTGGAGGTCGTCGCCATCGTCATCATCAACCTTCCTCCATCACCAATTTCATGATGCTCACCGCCGTGCGTGAGTAATTCCATCGCAGGCTTGCTGGACGGTGATGGGTTGGATGAGATTTACCATGTAATCGAGTTAGTTTTGGTAGGGTTTGATCCCTAGTATCCACTATGTTCTGAGATTGATGTTGCTATGACTTTGCTATGCTTAATGCTTGTCACTAGGGCCCGAGTGCCATGATTTCAGATCTGAACCTATTATGTTTTCATGAATATATGTGTGTTCTTGATCCTATCTTGCAAGTCTATAGTCACCTACTATGTGTTATGATCTGGCAACCCCGAAGTGACAATAATCGGGACAACTCCCGGTGATGACCGTAGTTTGAGGAGTTCATGTATTCACTATGTGTTAATGCTTTGGTCCGGTACTCTATTAAAAGGAGGCCTTAATATCCCTTAGTTTCCACTAGGACCCCGCTGCCACAGGAGGGTAGGACAAAAGATGTCATGCAAGTTCTTTTCGATAAGCATGTATGACTATATTCGGAATACATGCCTACATTACATTGATGAACTGGAGCTAGTTCTGTGTCACCCTAGGTTATAACTTTTACATGATGAATTGCAGCCGACATAATTTCCCATGACCGATCCCATGCTTACGAGTTTTTCACATATTACTTGTTGCTTATTTACTTTTCCGCTGCTATTGTTACAAAAACTACAAAAACACTACCGTTACTTTTATTGCTGTTACCGCTATCTCCATACTACTTTGCTACAAAACTACCTTGCAGATACTAAGTTTTTAGGTTTGGTTGAATCGACAACTCAGCTGCTAATACTTAAGAGTATTCTTTGGCTCCCCTTGTGTCAAATCAATAAATTTGGGTTGAATACTTTACCCATGAAAACTTTTGCGATCCCCTACACTTGTGGGTTATCACGGCCGTTCACGAGCCTCGAGGTCCTCCTCTTGGGTGTCCAGAACAGCCTTTTGCTGCAACCGGGCAGCCTCGTCCTTGGTGGCCTGCTGCTTCACCAGCTCCAGTGCCTTCTCGACGTCAGCCAGTTGCAAGGCGACCTCTCTCTTGCGCTGGTCCAGCTAGTCCTGGATGGCGCTCAGTTTGTCCCGGGCCTCGTTGAACAAAACTTGCATCTGGGTGACGTGATCATCGAAATCGGCTTCCGCTTTGTCCATGACCGCCATCCTGGAGTTCACTTTGTCTTGGTGGGCATGGTAGAGCGCCTGAAGTTTTTGAAAATTGTCCATCATGGCCCGAAGGAGCTACTCCTCTCGAGAACCGCCACCACTGGCGCTCGGTTTGTCGATGACCTGAAGCCCAGCGATGGCGAGGACCTCGTCGTCAAAGATCTCCCCCTCGGCTGGCGCTCTGATGCTTACCTTCCCAAGGAGGAGGACGAACAAATCGTTGCCCACCTTCAAATATTTGCCCATGGTGGGAGTTGCGGAGGAGGAGGGTTGGTCGTTGGCCACCTCGTCCCCGGCGGGCTCCTTGGCGGCCTCCTCGGCAGCGGCCTTGCCCAGGTCCCCGACAGGACCCTTGGCGGCCTCCTCGGAAGCGGCCTTGCCGGGGTCCCCGGCAGGACCCTCGGCGGCCTCCTCGGCAGCAGCCTTGCCGGCCTCCCCGACAGGCACCTCGCCGGTCTCCCCAGCAGGCCCCTCTGCGGCCTCCTCGGTGCCGGATGCGGTGACCTCCCCAACCATGGTCTCGGTGGCCTCGGCTTCAGTGCCCTTGGCCAGCTCTTCGATGACAGCGTCGCCATCCACTTAGTCCGCCAAGGGAGAGCTTGGAAACCAGAAGAGAAGATGAGGCGAGGCCGAGACCAAGGGTTCAGAACAGAGAAAAGAAAGAGCATCACATGGCGGAGATGACAGGGGACGGGAAGCCGGCGACTTACCCATGCCGGGCCGAGGAGAGGTGGTTCCTTCCCCGCCAACATCTGTTGCCGGGGCAGAGCCACCAGCGCCCATGCTCACCCCCTCTTCCTCCGTGCACATGGGCTCGGCGGTGGATGCCCTTGCCGGTGACGCCCCTCTGGGTGGCGTAGTTGCCGGGGACGTTGTGTCAGGGGAGGCCCTCGGCGGCTCCTCTGGTTGCCGCTCTCCTCCTGAAAACCCTACGAGGTCAACATCAAGAGAACACACCCCAACGCCCACCAGCGAGGACTGGAGAATGGACTCATGCTGGAGGCTAGAGTAGGGGCTGTGCTGAGGGCTGTTCTCCGGGCTGATCACCACCAACGCCGGTGTGCACGGAGCGCTCGCTGGGGGCTCGTCGCCCGTTGAGGCTTTGGCCCTCTTCGCCGCCCTCTGGGCCAGCGTCTCCATGTCACTGCAAAAATTAACCAAGTTAAGGAAGAACAGTGCGGGCAGAAGGTTAAGAGATGGTGGAGGACAAAATGATTACTCGTCCTCCTCCTCCTCCTCCTCTGGCCTCCTCTTCCTCTTCAGGCTAAAGGACCCCAGATCGAAATTGGCCTCCGGGGCGACATTGACAAGTGGAGGAGAAGGGGATGACGTCCAGGGACGCCTGAACGAAGAAGAAGTAGCAACCGCGGCCTTCTTCGCAGCCCTCGTCTAGCGTACGGGCGGTGCTTGGGCCTACTGCCGCTGCGTGGATTTGCCGGACCGGATTGGCTCGCCAGAGCATGACCGCTGCAAGACGCGCCTCTTCCTCGGGACCGGGGGGTCATCCTCATCAGTCTTTTCCTCAGCCGACTCCTCAACCGCTTCCTCAATAGCGGGACACTACTAGGAAAAGGCCTACTAATGGCACACCTAATTTGGCCATTAATGGCGCATTAGTGGTGCGCCATTAGTGCCACGCCATTAGTATATTTTACTAATGGCGTATCTGGTATACTAATGGCTCACCTCAGATACGCCATTAGTATATACAACAGTGCGCCATTAGTATGCCTCCCGGGGGGCCATGTATACCCAGGTGCTTTGACATACTAATGGCGCACAACAACAAGATGCGCCATTAGTAACTTCGGCATAGTAATGGTGCACTGTTTAATGATGCGCCATTAGTATCCTTTGGCATACTAATGGCGCACTGTGATGTGATGCGCCATTAGTATGAATATTAGGTTATTTTTATTTTTTCTGTTTTTTGCATAGGTTACAAAATGTATAATTGGACAGAATATAGACAGCACACATCAACAACAGATTCATCGAATACAATAGAAGATTAGTCTCTGAATACAATTCATAATATTAGTCTCCGAATACAATTCATCATATTAGTCTCCGAATTGAAAAGACCGAACAAAGATAGAACATTATATTACAAGTCTTGAGACTGCGAGTAGCGAGTTTGTCTTCACATTACAAGTCGATATCGATCATCTAAACTACCATCACATAGAAGAGAGCTGCGGTCATCACGATGAGCATCATCACGATGAAACTCGTCTTCATCCGGTTCCTCCAACGCTCCCTCCCCTCTCCCGCTAGATAGCGGGCGTATCTAGATTCGGCCTCGGCCCTAGTGGTGTACCCTTTATAACTGTTACCGCTGAATCGGTGAACTTGTCTCCGACACTCCTCCCAGTCGTCGTAGACTCCGGGAACCTTACCCTTGTACACGACATACGACGGCATCGCTATGCACTAGCCAAACGAAACGTTTGTACCAATTCACAAACAATACATAAGCAATATATAAGTATGCAACGGAAGGATCGGAAGAGAAAAGCAAGACATTAATAGCATCGATTACATCTAAGTTGAACGATTCTCGAAACCAAAGAGACATACTACAAGTTCATTAAAGTTTAATTACAACATGAGCCAATCGATGTTTCAGAACTAGACACAGCATCACTGCTTTCGACTCGACTCAAGGGACCAGAGCGTGGATGAAGCCGCCGTCTATCGTGGGAGTCATGAAATCACGGGCGTTGTTAGCCTGCATTTGTAGCATTGTGTCGATGTCACTGTTAGACGGTTGATTTCTGAGGTAGAACTGCCCCGAGGTACGAAGGACATCTTGATGGATGATTTCCGCAAACTCCGACTGGATGCAAAAGAATTCTTGTCTGATGTCCGCGTCCTGGATTGCCGACACGCTCGCGGCCCAATCTTTGAGTTTACTCGGTAGCAGAAGTTGATGATGGTCCTGTATGATCGCCCGCATGTGATGGATGGCGTAGTAGGCACCCTTCTGACTGCCAGGCGGCTTCTTGACACAGCAGAACATCGTATTGTGGGAGAACACGTGCTTGCCGTACTGACGAATAGGCCTGGTGAAGGTGCCTCCAGATTTAGCGTAGCCAGGGAGAACATCATCAGGAACCTTCTTGACATTTGTGTAGTCTACGTTCGACTGACGGTCCGGGTCGAAATACATGGCCATGGAATATTTGGGGCTTAGGAGGATGAGCGTGCAATGTGTGTCACTGCAGAAAACACGGAATGTTAAAAGAAAAACGATCGAAATCTAAGAATTCATATGTTACGGGGCGGTTGAGGGGAGGACTTACTCGGGAAAGTAAGGCACGAGGAAGTTATCCTTATCTCGGTTTGCCAGAATGACGCCTTCGAGGTAAGAACTCGCGACTTGCCGGTCCCAAGCGCTACCCAAGATCTTGGCACGCATGTAGAAGGGGTCGACTATCACGATGTCCGAGGTCTTGTCGTGAATGATCCGCATCTCCATACTCAGCGAAAATAGCCGAACGAAGGTGTAGTGCAGCGGATGATGGTTCAACATAGCATGGATGTCATCAAACCGCAGGACGATCGTACCCCGGATGGAGTTATCCACAAAGCCCTTGCCCTCTGGCACCTTGGCTGCGAAAACCGGGTATGCCACATCCTTCTCTCTGAGATACCACTTCTCCAAAGAAAGAACACTGTCATGCAGACTCCGCATACCACCGGTTGCAGCATCGAGCATATTTCTCGGTAGCATCGGCCTACCCGCCACATGCACCCTCCTCATTACATCCTCAGGTGAAGGTGGCCCGTCCTGAGCACAGATCGTACTCGGTCCCGGCTGGCTCGCACCCTTGTTAGTCTTTCTTTTGCGTGCCTTCTTCTTCTCCTGTAATGGGACCGAGTTCTGCTCACAGACCGCCTTCTAGAGTGTGTTGGGGCTGATAATATTTCGCACCTCGCCTATCTGAGGCTCGGTGAAGTCGGCAGCTAGAGACGTCTCCTGAGAGCTGAACGGCAGACGACGCCTGTTGCAACTTGGCTTCTCCGTGGTACCAGCTAGACCGCGCACGTCTTTTGTTGGGTTGGGTTCTTGAGAAGGAGGCCCCATGAAGTCGCCACCGTACCCATGATCGGCAAAGTACTAATCGACGTTGGCAAATGTATTGTCGTCATCGTCGTTCTGATCCTGTGCCATATGCATGTTTGGATCCAGTGGCATAGGGATGTCCGGCACCATTTCGGCGGTCTTGCCATGGGGCCGACTTGGCGCCGGCACGACTGGCGGTGTTGTCTTTGGGGTGGTGTCCCCTGCCCCCAAACGAATCTGGCTCTTCGGCCAAAGCAGGGGCCAGCTCAGGCAGGCGCTGAGGGTCATCACGTCATCATCGTCGGCCCCGACGGGTCGAATCAGAGGTAACAACTCGTCGCAGCCTGGCAGCACCCGAACCAGTTGAACCCTAAACAAGTTGGGTGGCATCTGGGTACCGTGGAACAAGGGGTTGCCCAGTTGAACGATTTTGCCCTTGGCGACATCGACCAACTCGTTGTTCACGAAGTGCAGGAGAGTGCACGGAACGTTAGCGGCGCCCTGCGAAAACATGTAGGCGTCAGGGATGCCCAGTCAAAGGCAAGGAGATGAAGTTCTCGGCCGAGAGATGCTTAATTAGTTACCGTGATGATGGCGTCGAGCTCGGCTAATGTCGAGGCACCGCCAACGGCGGCAGTGTAGTTGACGGAGGGGCCGCTTGCTGCAGAGGTGCCGGCCGGCGTACACCCGGGTGCATTAAGCTCCCGTGCCGGTGTCGGAGATACCAATGCCGCCTCCGCCGGAGACACCAATGGCCCCGCCATCGCGTTCTGCGAGTTGCTGGCCATGAATCTAGGAATCGGGGGCGGCCCCTGTTGGTCGCCCGCAATCCACGCACTCAACCCCTTGATCAAGGTAGGCACAATGGCGGTGATCGTCGCTTCGAGCTGTTGTTGCTCTTGCTCTTGGACAATCTCCGGAATCCGCACCACCTATGCCTTGAGTTCTTGAACCTCGCGCGCCTGGCTTTCCGAGCTGGTCTTTTTCTCCTTTCGCCCACCAGCGTTATAGTATGACGACCATTTTGTCGACAAGCCTTTGCCGGCCACACGACCAGCTGACGTCGGCTTACCGAGCTTATCCTTGTTCTTCATTACATTCAACGCCCTATTTAGAGTCGTGTCCCAAGGGTTGCTCTTAGTCGACCCCGCGCTACTGCTTTCAGTCGCCTGCGGAAGGAATGTGAACCATTTAGAAATTTGGCTTCATTAATTAGAATGCAACCATATGGAGCTAATTATGCGGGGGTGTATTCCTTACCAGAACAAGCTCAAGCGCCCTGGTCTTCGGATCCGTGGTAAGCTCCTTTCTTTTCGGGTCCTTCTTGTACCGGGCCCTGACAAAGTTCCTGGTCTGCTTGTCACCGTATTTATCGAAGAGGGGCGGTAGGCCTTGCCTCGGCACGGTCTGCCTCCTCCTTGTCCCATATAGGCTCCGCCACTCTGTAACCGCCGGGACCGAGTGTGTGTTCCCCTAAGTTCAGCTCCCGCATTTCTTTCCCCCACTGGCTTGATTCGGAGTTTGCGGTGCTCGAGCAATTGATCTTGAAGTCGTTGTAGTCATCTTCGGTGATCGAAGGATTTTTCTCCTTGATCTTCTCATAACTCTCACCTTTCTCGATCATTCTCTTCACATTGCTTTTCCAAGTAGACAGGGCCTTGCTCATCTTCGTGAGGGCAGCATTGTTCACTTTATTCCCTTTGAGGCTTGTGTTTTTAAATTCAGCGGGGAACTTGTATCGTTCGTGCAGCTTCATGAAGAGGAGGTTGCGCAAATTCCCTCGGTCAGGATGCCTCAGGTTCTCGGTGTTGATCGAGACGGTGCTCCGGAGAATGCACCCGAGCTGAAGCAAGTACCCCTTGACTATTCGTTCGGGCGCCGATGGATTCCCGCCAGAGTCCACTTCAGTAACTTCCTCCTTGAGGGTGCGGAGCATGGTCGGGCGCCGGTCCTTCCGTTGCCTCTTCGGTTGGCTGCCATCTGTGCGTGCGCCGCCATCATCAGTGGTGGCATCCTCGGCGGCACCATCAGTGGTGGGATCAGTGGGGTCATCCTCGGCGGTACCATCAGTGGTCTCAGGATCGATGGGGAAGGCGGCGTCCTCATACAAGTGAGGTTGTTCCTCCATCTCCTGGGACAGCTCCCAGAATGCCTTGCCGCCCGAACCCCCGGCCTCATCGTTGTTGGCCATGTTTCTCTCTAAATAGGAACAAAGTTTGGTCAAAAAGTTGGTTATTGTCAATGAAGAAGATCATGGTCTCATCATTTAGGGTTTGTCGACACCGAGGCATCCTAAAAGCTAAGCTTTTATTATTGAGGGTTTTTCGACGCCGAGGCACCCTAAAAGCCTAAGCTTTCATCATTTCGGTTTTTATCGACACCGAGGCACCCTAAAAGCCAAGGTTTTATAATTTATGGTTTGTCGACACTGAGGCATCCTAAAAGCTAAGCTGGGAAGGAGAATTCTAAGTTGGGCCTAATCACTTGGCTCTATTGCCGCCTATGGTTTAATGCATCTAGAATAAAGGGGCACTTGATGCTACTTAATTAACTACTAAGATACCCCGGCCCATGCATTAGTCACAAGTACCCCATATGTCCTATTTTTAGCAAAGTCATGCTAAAATTCACGGAAAATTTCAGCATGACCTTTGCTAAAAATAGGACATATGGAGTACCCGAATTTGCCGGAACGGAAGTTAATCGACATTCCAGCAAACTCAAGGGCCTCTCGGGTGGACAAGGCAAAAAAGGCCTCCATCACAACATGGAAAATACATTGGCATGTGAAGAGGTGAAACAATATATGCATCTCCAAGCAGTATCATTCAACATTTTGGACAAACCACTACAAGCAATACTGGATCAGATACAAGAAGAATGTGAGAAAATGCAGACAAATACTAACAGATTGAGGTGTTGTGCTATTAACATTTCAAGTCAAAACCTTTTCTGGTTAGTAAGTGTTTCTTGAGCATATGTATGTAGTAAGTGTTTCTGCTCTCAGTGTTTCAGAACACATATTTTAGCTACCTAGTACCAGTGCTATTACCCAGCAGTTAATTAGCTTTTGCTTTTGCTTTTTAGTGCCAAATTCTAGCTAGTACCAGCAAATTAACATCTAGCAGCAATCATTTTCAAATATATATACACTGGACATTTTTATATTAACCTAATGAAAAATGAACTAGCAGTACTAGCAGTTTTTGTTCTTCTTCATTAACTGTACTAACAGTTTTTTTCTTCTTCATTAACTGTATTAGCTATTTACAAGCAGTACTAGCACTTGGATCATATGCTAATGCTACATTGATACATCATCATGCTGGGTAATATTAAACCCAAGCAACTTTATAATCAACCCAAGATACATCAACTACTGCACTGTCCTGCCTAATAAAAACAGTCATGCCAGCATATAGTATATAAATCTGAATTTGTGTTTACAAGAAGAGTGCCCATTGCAATGTAAACCTGAGAACACAACTCACCTCATGTGCAGGATATCTAAGACACCTACTTCTTCAGTCAAGTGCAGTAAAAGACCGTTTGCAGAACCTGTTTAGTCAGAGTTGAACATTAGAATCCATACTATGCTCTACTATGCTTGTAAAGGAACACTATGACCTCCCTACCATTTGAGTAAGCTGAAGCTTGGCTTCAACTACTGACATCACCAATTAAAATTCAGATAAAGAGTAAGGTCCTAGAACTCACAAATTATGCATGCATATTTAAGTGGAGGAAACTCCAAGCTTGTGTCCAAGGTTATCTATCTCCACGTTTACATAAGTAAGATCATGCAAATAGCAAAACTCTGCTCTTCAAAGATGCTGGACTCCAACCTTTCAGTACATTGGTAAAGAAGTCATCATACATATGCCTTCTAAATCTTCCATGCTTCTAAATGAAGGTCAAAATAGAATAATGCACACAACATCGACACAATAATTATAATGGGAAAACTTCATGAAGGTTTTTCTGAAATGCATGGATTAGGCAGTTCAGCTGTTAGGACGTTACCATCTCCGTCTTCAACTTTAAACCCAAGCAAGTTAAACCTTGTTCTCAACTCACAAATGGATGGTAGCAAATTTTTAAGCAGATATCTTTATGTTTGCATATTCACGCATATTACTTACTAACATTAACTCCTCCGCGCGGTCGGAGGGTGAGTGGAAATTTTCTGTTAATAGCTGCAACCTCTGAGTTACATTTTGCTCTGGTCAGACTTAGTGATGTGCACCTGCATTTTCTTTCAGTAATTGGGTTTGATGATTTGTTCTTGCAGGTATAAGTGGGATAACAATGAGAAGCATCTCAAGCCCGAGACCGGGCTGCTCAACATCCGTGCCGGGCTCGGCGTGTTTGCCAATCTGCGGCCAGCCACCGTGTTACTGCAGGTATATCAACATGCCATTTTAGTTCCACATCACTGCAGTTGGTACTTTAGAAAGGTATTTGGCTTGAGTTGCATCTGAGGCCATGTATCGAAGGCATCAGAGTGTGGCCTGCATCACGGCTTAATCTGTAGTAGTAGTGCTTTAACTTCTTTGTTTCGATTAGTACCTAACAACATTGTCCTATTTTTCTAATGGTACTACTCAAAACTCTGCCTTTCGTACTTTAGGTAGCTAGTTAACTATATGACCTAGATGGCTTAAGTTGCATCCAAGTCGATGTATCGAAAGCTGAGTGTCTCATGTGTCCTCACATGATCTGTACTAGCAATACATGGTTTAAATAAGCAATAAAATACTACCAGAGGAAGTCATAGCTGCAAA
Organism: Secale cereale; assembly: GCA_902687465.1. NCBI lineage: Eukaryota > Viridiplantae > Streptophyta > Magnoliopsida > Poales > Poaceae > Secale > Secale cereale. The sequence continues at coordinate 451,802,850 of LR738712.1, forward strand.
ATTTGTATGGGCTGCAAAATTTGTATGTGCTCCTCCCTCTCTCTCTCTCTTGTAACTAACTAAATAAATCGACCACAAAATAAGTGGACTTGTTCATCTACACCATGGACATGTTCGCGTAATAGCAAGAGCAGAAATTTGTTCCAAAAGGTTGGGCTTGTGCTAATGAGAGAGAGCAGATGGGAGTGGAAGGGGATGGGGAGAAGGCCAAACCTTGAGGAGGACGGATCCTTCGTCGACGGCGACCGTGGGAGCGGAGGAGCGGAGGAGCAGAAGACCGTGGGACCGTGGAAGACGGGCGGCGGCGAGCGCTAGGGCTTGGGGGCGCGGCGCCGGGGCTCCACGGGAAGGCGGCGCGCGTCGGGGACGGGGAGGCAGCGTCGAAGCGGGCCGGGGGGCGCCTGGCCTCGGAGTTGCACGGGGAGGGCGGCGTCGGGGTTGCGCGGGGAGGGCGGTGTCGGCGCCGGAGTTGCGCGGGGAGGGCGGCGTTGGGAGAGTAGAGGGGAAGGGGATCGAGGGCGAGGGCGGGGGAGAGAGAGGGGATAGGTTTGGGCCGGGGAGGAATATGGATGGGGGCGGCACAATACTAATGGCGCACCACCCCTCGGTGCGCCATAAGTACATCCATACTAATGGCGCACCTCGCCCTGGTGCACCATTAGTATTTTTTTTATTTCTGCTCGAGCCAACAGGTTATCTTCCACCCGACCTGATCCACATCAAGCCCCCTCTACTAGCTCGACTGGTCAGCAGCCAGTTCTCACACCAGGAGGTCCTGGGTTCGATTCCCAGGCTCCACAATTTTTTTATGCATTTAAAATGCTGTTTGATACTTATTTGTGTTCAAATATGTTCAAACTTGTTTAAATCATAACAGTAATATTTTTTTATAAGATAGTAATAATTTTTTAAAAATATCATCAAACAGTAATGCTGGTGGAGCGGGGGAGGGTGCGGGGGGTGCGGGGGGTCGG
>LR738712.1:451803889-451997012 GCA_902687465.1 Secale cereale
GGCGGTTGAGTAGGGGAATCGAGAGTGCGGGGGGTCGGCGGCGGCGGCCGGTGGACCGGGGGGTGCTCGGCGGCGAGGGGGACCGGATCTGGCGAGGTGAGGATAGCGATTGAGATGGAGAGGGATCGAGATCGAGTGTCCACGAAATTTAAAAATATTCATGATAGTTCAAAAAGTGCCCATGAAATACAATCGAGAAATGAAGGCTACGATTTAAATACAATCGATCTTAGCTAGATATCTGTTCACAATCTTCTTGCCCTTCTTTTTCGCAAATGGAGTTCTTCTGTGGAACGGACGTCCTTTAGGTAGGGTGGTCCTGCTTCTTCTTGTGTTGTATGCTGCTACTTCATCATCATCGTCATGTTCGATCCTCGGGTCGCCGTACTTGTCGAAGTCTTGCTCATTGGCTACTCCATCCATTCCGATGATCTTCCTTTTGCCTCTCCTCACGACAACACGACTGGGCTTTGACGGGTCGGTAATGAAGAAGCATTGGTCAACTTGGGAAGCCAGTACCCATGGCTCATTTTTCGCGGTGACGTTTGCGCCCGCGGTCTTGGATTTGGCTTCGGGTATAACCATGGTGGTGAAATACATGTCTTCTTTTAGGACACTCTTGGCCCATCTGACACGGAACATCGGGACCTTCTCTCCAGCGTAGCTCAGCTCCCAGATCTCCTCGATCCTTCCGTAGTATCTGTCCTTGTCATTACCGGTGTAGGATTCCATCGTTACCCCGGAGTTCTGACAACCATCGCTCTTCATGTCCTTGGCCTCGGTGTAGAATGTGTAGCCATTGATATAGTACGCCTCATAGGTCATCAGGTTGTGCTCGGCGCCCTGTGACAAGGCGAATATGAGTTGTTCTTCCGCGGAAGAATCCTCATGTAAAGGGTACGACAGAAGCTTCTGCTTGAACCAACGCGTGAAACATGAGTTTTGCTCTTTGATTATATCTCCGTCCGTCCTCTGTTGGCCTCGGTCATTGTACGTCTTCTCAATAAAGGTTTTGTGCTCTACCACCCAAGGATCGACCACGTCTATGTGTTGTAGCGCGACTAGGTTTGCTCTTTCAAAGTCAGTGAGTCGACCCTCGAAGTCGACATGCATTTCGCGGCGACCCTCACGGTGACCCCATCCAGCGAGCCTGCCGAGGTGCCTGTTGACGGGCAGACCAACGGTGTTCTCGATGCCTAGATAATTCGTGTAGTAGGAGATGCACTCCTCGGTCAGAAAGCCCCTGGCTATGCTTCCCTCTGGACGTGACATGTTGCGAACGTATCCTTTGATGACACCATTCATCCTTTCGAACGGCATCATGCTGTGCAGGAACGTCGATCCGAGTTGGATGATATCATCCACGATATGGACCAGCAGATGCACCATAACGTCGAAGAATGCGGGCGGGAAGTACATCTCAAGCTCGCATAGTATCACCACGATCTCTTCCTGTAACCTTCTGAGTTGCCTCACGCCAACAGACTTCCGAGAGATGACGTCGAAAAAGTTGCATAGGCCAAATAGGGTTTCACGGACGTGCGCGTCCATGATCCCACGGATTGCAACTGGAAGTATCTGCGTCATCAGCACGTGACAGTCGTGAGACTTCATCCCGCTGAACTTCAGCTTCGCTGGGTCTAGGTATCTGCTTATCTTCCCCACGTAACCGTAAGGAAGTTTTACTCCTATGAGGCAGGTGAAAAACTGCTCGATCTCCTCCTGACTTAGAGTGAAGCACGCGGGAGGGTAGTCATTTCCGGTCTTCTTGGCCTTTTTGCCTTTGCGACGACTTTCCGTGTCCTGCTTCGCCTCATCATCATGATCATCATATATAGCGTGAAGCTCCTGCCTGATGCCCATTGATTTCAAGTCTGCCCTTGCTTTCGGCCCATCTTTGGTCCTCTCTGGCATGTTGAGCAGGGTACCAAGCAGACTCTCGCACATGTTCTTCATGATATGCATTACATCAAGGCTGTGAGGCACACGGTGGATCTTCCAGTACGGCAAGTCCTAGAAAACAGACCTCGTTTTCCATACCTTCAGCAGCGGCTCTGGCGCCTTTCGCTTCTTTCCCGGCTCTGGCGCCTTTTGCTTCTTTCCCGGCAGTGGGCAATCTTTCCAATTTTTCAACAGCTCGTCTATTTCCTCGCCGCTCCTCGTACGCGGGCGTCCTCGGGGTTCGGTTTCACCATCGAACAGATCCTTGCGTTTTCTCCACAGGTCATCGTCGCGAAGCCACCTTCGATATCCCATGAACACGGTTTTCAAAGACCCGGGATCTCTATCTAGCTGGCGATACGTTGTGTCATCCATGCACCTGACGCATCCAGAAAATCCGTGGACCACCTGCCCCGCGACATATACGTAACCGAGATAGTCGTGCACCGTCGTGAGCAGCGCGGCTCTCATAGGGAAATATTCTTTCTCTACGGCGTCCCACGTATTGGCTGGCGTTTTCCACAGCGTGTCAAGCTCCTCTTTCAGCAGCCCCAGATACAGATTGATGTCGTTCCCTGGTTGTTTCGGTCCTTCAATTAGCATACTCATGTGAATGTACTTCCTCTTCATGCACAACCAGGGGGGAAGGTTGTACATCCACAAAAACACAGGCCAAGTGCTATGTGTGCTTCTCTGGCTGCCAAACGGATTGACTCCATCGGTGCTCGCGCCCAGCACGATGTTCCTTGGATCGTTCCCAAATTCTAGGTGTTCGAAGTTCAACGCTTGCCACTGGCTCGCATCCTTAGGGTGACTCAGCATCTTGTCTTTTTATCTATCTCCGGATCATTTGCGTCATCTTCTCACTTCTTCTCCTCCCTATCCACGTGCCAACGCAAGAGCTTTGCTACCTTAGGGTCCGCGAAATACCGTTGCAGACGAGGAGTGATCGGAAAGTACCACACCACTTTTCGAGGAGCTTTCTTCCTCTTCTTGTATCGAGTGACGCCGCACACCGGACATATGGTAGACTCCGCATGCTCGTCCCGATAAATGATGCAATTGTTCATACACACATGGTATTTCACGTGTGGTAAATCCAGAGGACACACGATTTTCTTCGCCTCCTCCAAACTGGTCGGGCACTTGTTCCCCTTGGGAAGACGTTCGTGCGAGAATGACATGTTCTCGTCGAAGCATGCGTCAGTCATTTTGTGTTTTACCTTCATCTCCAGAGCCATGAGCGTTACTTTCAGGCGGGTATCCTTGGGCCTGCATCCTTCATACAATGGAGTAACCGCGTCTAACTCAAGTTGATCCATCTTGGCTTTCTCTCGGGCGGCAGCTCTTGCGTTATCGGTCTGCTTGAGAAGCAGCTCTTGAATATGAGGGTCCTGCACCCAGCCCATCGATGGTCCAGCGTCGTCTACTCTGCCGGCATCATCATCTTCATGATCATGCCTGTCGTCTGCTCCGGCATCTTCCTCATCATCATGTCCTGCATCTTCTACATGATGATTGTGTACAGCATCACCGTCGTGATCATCTCCTGGGGATTCTTCGTCTTCTCGCCCGCCCGAGCCGCGGTGGTTATCTTGCTGCCCTTCCTCATTTCTTGCCCGGCCCCCATGGACGACTTCGTAGTCATATTCATCACCTTGCACCGATAGCCATCCATGAAACCACGCAAGAGCAGGTGGTCCCGCACCTGCCCGGAATCCGGGTCCGCAATAAGGCTCTTCAGCTTGCATCTTCGACACGGACATCTTATCTCCGTCTCGTTCTTTTGAAGCATCTTGGCCTTCGCGGACCTCAAAAACCTATTCACGATGCCTTCGGTGATCGTGCGCACCATGGTCGCCTGCGGGGTAGAGCAAAACGATATTTTAGAACCAAGAAACAATTTGCCATGACTTTCCCTAAAAATAGGACCAAAAAGAATGCTTAATGCCAAAATTCTCACCGAAACGGAAATGAATCAACATTCCGGGAAAATATTGGCAACTATCGCATTTCAAATACCAGTACACCTCCAAACACAAACACATATGCAACACCACAAACATATGCAACACCACGAACATACATAGATCTAGCTAGGCCATAAAAAGTGCATGTGCACATTGTTGTAGGGAGAACAACATAAATATAGCTTCCCCCCTTAGTTACCTCTCAAAACAAGGTAATTTAACCACTTAATTTGAATGAATCTATGGTGGAAATGAGGTGAAAAAGAGGAGGGACCCGAGACAAGGAGGAGGTGGAGAGAATGAAGTGGGGAGAAAGTGAGTGTGGGTAGGAGAGACTGTCCAAAATATCTTGTTGCTGCCCACTTACTAATGGCGCACCAACTCTAAATGCGCCATTAGTAATCCAGGTTACTAATGGCGCATCTTCTGTTAGTGCGCCATTAGTAGTTTTGAAAAAAAATACTAATGGCGCACTATTCCACAGTGCCCCATTACTAGTTTAAACTAGTAATGGCGCACTGGGGAACAGTGCGCCATTAGTAGTTTTGCAAAAAAAAAGAATAAAAAATATAATAAAAAAGCAACATTAGTGGCGCACTTTCCGACAGGTGCGCCATTACTAGTTACAACTAGTAATGGCGCACTGTGTCTGGATGCGCCATTAGTATGTTTGGACAGGCGCACTAGTTCAAAAAAAAACTTTTTGATACTAATGGCGCACCCTGGGCTAGGTGCGCCATTAGTAGTTTGAACTCTAATGGCGTATCAGAAGGTGGTGCACCATTAGTATATACTAATGGCGCACTGCTTGTCTGGTGCGCCATTAGTATCAATTCCATCTATAGCCCTTTTTCTAGTAGTGGGAGCTCCAGCGCCGGCGCTACTGGCCTCCTCGGCGGGCCCTACCCACTCGGTGAACTCTCTCTCCTTTGTGGCCGCAACGTCCTCGTCCTCCACGGTGCCGAAGCTGCTAGCCTCCTCGGCGAGAGCTGCCTTCTCCACCCTGGCGGCGATGTAAAGAAGTTCCTCAGCGGTGGTGTCCTGGATAAGCCGCGACTCCTCGCAGACGTACCTCTCCGACAATTTGTCGAAGAATTCCTATAACACTTCGGCCTTTGGCTCGACCCAGGTCGGATCGAGGCCGTGCGTGTCAAAGACCGGCATCATGGCGATGATAGTGCTCTGGCGAGAGTTTTTGCTCAGCGGGGCCACCCCCACTGGCAACCCGAAGAGGTTGTCGGGCTTGGCGGCCCCGATGGCCTTGCCGGCCTTCTCGGCCTTGCCATTCCTCTCGACCCGGCCGTCTCGTCGACCCTGAGCTGGAAGAGCCTCTGGCAAAGATGGGATCCTGCAACACCGTGAAGTTGTGGTTTAAACCAGGGCGGAGCCTCATGATATCGGCCGTGTTCCTGAAATCCTAGGCCGGCCTCCCCTTGTTGTGAAGTGGGGCAATGCGGCGGCGGATAAAATCGGCCCCGATCATTTCAAGGGTGAGCCCGACCATGGCAAGGCGATGGATCCTGGTGGTGGCGATCGTGAGCATCTGGTCCTCGGCGTTGAGATCACTCCAGTCCCATGCGACGTACCGGCGGCTTCGAACAGACCCGGCAGAACTCCGGCGGATCCGTCTCCTTGATCGAGCACCACCGGCTTCGCCACTCCTCCCACCTCTCCTTCGTGGCACCCTTCGGGTACACGCCCTTGGTCTACTGCCTCGGAATCCAATCAATGCAGCCCAAGTTAGCGCCTCCCGGTTGGATGCAAGGAGCAAAGTAGTGGCGGAAGAGCGCCGTGATAGGGAGCACTCCGGCAAGGCCCTCACAGAGATGGGCGAAGTAGGCCAGGCATGCCACAACATTCAGCGTGAGGTCCAGAAGGCGGAAGCCGTAGGTGTACATGACGTTGCTGAAGAAATCTGAGAAAGGGGGCAAAGCCCACAGGAGAAGTAATCAACAAAGAAAGGGTACCGATTTGGACCTCCCTTGGAAAAGCAGGAGGCAGTGACGACGTGCGTGGCGGGATGCCCCGTCGTCTCCCTCCCCCATAGGCACCTGAACTTGTCCCTGAGGGTGAGCACGTCGACCGTCAGCTCGAAGAGTGGGAACTGCGTTCGCATCTCCACCAATGCGCTCTCCGACGACTCTTTCACCCCGGCGTCCTTCGCCGTTCCCTTGCCCTTGCCTATCTTGGGCGCCATGACGGCTGAGAAAGAGGCAGGGGATCAAGGGCAATGAAGGCGGGACGGCGGCAAGCAGGGTCAATAACTCCGGTTTACGCTTGGGGAAGAAGAGGGGAACAACATTTCCGAGATTGGAAAAGACGCGGAGGGTAAATGAGCAGCACCCATGTGGTTCCCTCTTTTATGGGGAAGGCGCGGGCTGCCTCTTTACTATTCATCATGACGTGAAGCAAGCATACCTCAACCGCCCTGCGCACGACCCCCACGTCACGCGCTAATGCGAGTCATGGGGAAGCGCAACCAGTGAAGGAATCACCACAGTCAAAAACCCTACCATGAATGCCCACGCACCATTCTGGGCCTGGCCCAACAATGCTATGCGCTTATTTGTGGCCCAGTCCCGGGGGCTCTTGTCGGTGTACAAAAGTAGGGGTCCTTTTGCACCCCTTTGCTTGTGCACGAGCAGTTGTAGCCACGCCTATGGCCATGCTTGGCTGAGCAGAGGAAGGAGGGGCACGAGGCTGCCAAGGCAACTCTCAAGCCAGAGACATGAAGGACAGAGGGGCAAGGTGGAGTCCTCCCCCGGAAACACCCTTGCCGGGGCGGTCTATGTGACCCCAGCAAGAGCCTTGCCGGGGCAGCTTGCCCAAACACCAGCAAGGCCACCACCCTCAGGTCTGAGAGCTCTGACACTATCGACAACGTCAAGACCAAGATTCAAGGGACGCCCGCGCAGTGGCATGCAGATCCTTGTAGGGCCAAGGGGCCTGCGACCCTAAGACAAGGGACCAGAAGACGAAGACCCCCTGCAAGAGCCCTGCCGGGGACGACCGAGGACCCCCGGCAAGATCCTTGCCGGGGACAGCCACAAGACCCCGGCAAGACCCCTTGCCAGGGGCGTCTACGGGCCACAGCCATGCCCGCACCTGCCAAGGTTTCGCCGCCCCGTGGCCACTCCTACGCGACAACCGACTTGCCAACTAGACAAGCACCTGCGTGGTAGCATGTGGCTCCTAAGCCAACTACAAGCACCTGCGTGGTGTCATGCAGATCTTTGTGAAGACACTGCCACCACATGAGCCAGTATCCAGCGTGGCGCCGCATGCCTCGTCAGCCTGGACGCGTGTCGGAGCGAGTTGACGCGGCAATGGGCGGGCAAAGCTTCCTTGCCGTCCCTAATAAAGCTAGGGGACACATAGTCGGCGCATTAAATGCTTTTGTCCTCAGATGTCAAGAGATAACCTTGTACACTATAGTAACTTTACACCTCTTGTGTGTCACCGTGGCAACCCCTTTGACATATAAAAGGAGGCCCAAGGTATACTGAGAGAGCATTCAGACTTTTTGGACAGACACGCATAGAGGCCAGTTCAGGAGTTCAAGAACACCAAATATACATAGACAAGTAGGACTAGGGTTTTACGCATCATCTTGCGGCCCGAACCTGGGTAAAAATTCCAATGCGTTGATCATCTAGACCTGTGATGGCCCACAAGTGTAGGTGATCTATCGTAGTCCTTTCAATAAGTAAGAGTGTCGAACCCAATGAGGTGCAGAAGGAAATGATAGGCAGTTTTCAGTAAGGTATTTTCTGCAAGGATTGAAATTATAGGTAACAGATAGTTTTGTGATAAGGTAATTGGTAGCAAGTGACAAAAGGTAAAAGTAAATAAGGTGCAGCAAGGTGGCCCAATCCTTTTTGTAGCAAAGGACAAGCCTGAACAAACTCTTATATAAATGAAAGTGCTCCCGAGGACACATGGGAATTATCGTCAAGCTAGTTTTCATCACGATCATCTGATTCGCGTTCGCTACTCTGATAATTTGGTATGTGGGTGGACCGGTGCTTGGGTGCTGTCCTTACTTGGACAGGCCTCCCACTTATGATTAACCTCTAATTCAAGCATCCGCAACTACTAAAGAAGTATTAAGGTAAACCTAACCATAGCCTGAAACATATGGATCCAAATCAGCCCCTTACGAAGCAACGCATAAACTAGGGTTTAAGCTTCTGTCACTCTAGCAACCCATCATCTACTTATTACTTCCCAATGCCTTCCTCTAGGCCGAAATAATGGTGAAGTGTCATGTAGTCGACGTTCACATGACACCACTCATATGATCGAACGAAGACAAAATTCACATGACTACTAATAGCAAGACTTCTCCTATGTCCTCAGGAACCAAAGTAACTACTCACAAGGCATAATATTGTTCATGATCAGAGGGGTATTAATATGCATAATGGATCTGAACATATGATCTTCCACCAAATAAACCAACTAGCATAAACTACGAGGAGTAATCAACACTACTAGCAACCCACAGGTACCAATCTGAGGTTTGGGTACAAAGATTGGATACAAGAGATGAACTAGGGTTTGAGAGGAGATGGTGTCGGTGTATTTGGATCGACACCTATGGGATCACAAGAATCCCTACTACGGTTGCGGGGCGCGGGGTTGAGAGAAGAGCGGGTCTAACAGTCGGGACACGGTTCCTTTACCCAGGTTCGGGCCGCAAAGATGCGTAAAACCCTACTCATGCTTTGGTGGATTATACGTTCGTGTTATTCAGCTAGTGAGGAACTCCAAAAGAGTCGTGAGGAGTTCAAAAGAGCCGAATCCTTCTCCTGGTCGCCTCGGGCCTCCTTTTATAGGAAAAGAGGTTGCCACAGTGGCACACAGGAGGTGGAAAGGGTACAGTGATGCGAGGTTATCCCTCGCATTACAGGACAAGGCACATTTAATGCGCTTAGCTTAGGTGTCCTCGCTTTATCGGGGACGAGGGGGAGACGTCCGTCTTGTGCGTCGCCGCTTCTCCTTGTGTTGACACGCGCCCTGGCCAGCGGTGCCTGAGGTGCCATGTAGGCAGGCAGGCAGCTGAGGTGGCGCAACGCCGGGTCTCCATGAAGATCTGCAGGTTGCCACGCAGAAGCCTGTCCAGCTGGTTTGGTCGGCAGCCGCGTGGGGCGGTGGAAACTCAGTTGGTGCAGGCTTGATGGTGGCCTTGCGGGTGTCCTTGGCAAGGGCCTTGCTGGGGCCCCGGCAAGGGCCTTGCCGGGGCGCCTGCTGTCATCCCCGGCAAGGTGCTTGCCGGAGGCCTTGTGGTCCTCCTTGGCTGGGATCCCGCCAAGGGTCGTCGTCTTCTTAGCTTGTATCTGATCTTGGATGTCTTCACAAAGATCTGCATGCCGCCACGGGGATATCTCCCGAATCCTCGCCCCATGGGGGCGGTGGACTCAAGGGTGATCCGCTCCGTAGGCGCGTGGCGAGCTGTCGCGGCAAGGGTCTTGACGGGGCTGCCAGAGCCGGCTCCTGAAGGGTCTTGCCAAGGCTGCTGAAACCGGCTCCCGGCAAGGACCTTGCCGGGGGAAGCCGCTTTGTCCCTTTGCTCTTTGTGGTCTTGTTCTTGGCGTTGCTCCAATTCCATCGAGCCTCGGTCTTACCTTGGCTCATCTCCCTGGCCATGCTTGGTGTGGTGGTGCCCGTGGCTCAGACTGCCCGTGCACAGTCATAGGGGTACAAAAAGTGTGCCCCTCTTTTTGTACACCGACAGGAGTCCCCGAGCCTGGGCCACACATGAGCGCGACGCGTTGTTGGGCCAGGCCTAGAACAGTGCACGGGCACGCGGGGCGGTTTTCACCGTGGTAAAATTTTCCGCGCACTTCGCCTTCCACGACTCGTGCGCATGGCGCGGGGTGGAGGGGCGTGCGTGATGTGGGCGGCATGCGTGGGGCGGTTCCCGTAGGCATGCATCACGTCGCAGTAAATGCGAAAGGAGGCGGCTCACGTCTTCCCCCATAAAAAGGAATAACTGCGAGCGCGCTGCTCACTTCCTCCATTTTCCTCGCGCCTCTTCCAATCTCAGAGCCGTTGTTCCCTCTCTTCCTTCCTTCCGAAGCCTTCGCCGTCGCCTGTCGCCGTTGCTTCGCCATCCCTCTTCCTCAGCCATCCAGCTCAGCCACCATGGCGTCCAAACCCGCCAAGGGCAAGGGGGCGGCTAAGGGTGTCGGGCCCGTGGGGCCGCCGGAGGGCGCGTTCACGGGGGACCGGACGAAGGCCGCTTTCTTCATCCCGTCGTCGGTCGACGTCCACGAGCTACGGGCTGCCTTCAAACCCCTTTGGGGGGCGAAGACGGGGGGAGAACTTGGTCCATCCGGCGACGCGCGTCATTTCGGCCGCTTGCGCCCAACCTGGCCCAAATCGGTACCCTTTCTTTGTTGATTACTTCTCTTGCGGGTTGTGTCCCCCCTTCTCCGATTTCTTCTGTGACGTCATGCACACCTTTGGCTTCCGCCTTTTGGATTTTACTCCAAATGCGGTGGCGTGCATGGCTTTCTTCGAGCACCTCTGCGAGGGCTTTGTCGGGGTGCAGCCCAACACGGCGCTCTTCCGCCACTATTTCACCCCTCAGATCCAGCCGGGAGGCGCCGTCTCTGGATGCATCACCTGGATTCCGAGATCCAAGGTAGTGTACCTGGAGGGCGCCGTGAAGGAGAGGTGGGACGAATGGCGCGGCCGGTGGTGCTGGATTGAGGAAGAGGAGCCGCCAACATTCTGCAGGGTCCGCCGGGTGCCGCCGGTCCGTGGCAGCGACTGGAGCGATGTCGACGCCGCCAACGGGAGGCTCATTGTCGCCTTCACCAGGATCAACCAGCTCGTCCAGGCCGGGCTCACCCTTGAGATGATCGGGGCGGATTTCATTCGCCGTCGGATCGCCTCGCTGCACAACAAGGGGAGCCCAGCCTGGCTCTTCAGGAACCCGGCTGACGTGATGCGGCTCTGCCCTGGCCTCGACCACAACCTCACAGTGATGGGACACGCCCATTTCTGTCAGCGGCTCTTCCAGCTGGATGTGGGTCGCGATGGCAAGGTCGAACGGACCGGCAAGGCTGCGAAGGCTGCCGCAAAGGCCGGCAAGGCCGTCAAGGGGCAGCTCTTCAAGCTTCCAGCGGGAGTGGTCCCGCTGTGCAACAATTCGCGCCAGTCCGAGATCGTTGCCATGATGCCGGAATGCAACGCGCAGGGCCACGTCCCGAATTGGCAGGAGCCGGAGGACGAGGTCGTGCAGCAGTTCTTCGACACTCTGGTCGAGGTGTGCGTCAATCCTGACGCCGAGCGGTGGCTTGTCAGGGACACCACCCCGGAGGAGCTGGACTACATCGCCGCTAGGGCGAGGGAGGCGCAACTCATCAGGGAGGCCGGCAGCGCCGGAGGAATGGAGGACCAGGATGCCGCGGCTATGGAGGAGGAGGAGCTCGCCTAGTGGGCGGCGGCTGCCGGAGAGGCTAGCAGCGCCAGCACCGGAGCTCCGCTGGTTGAAGACGCGGCCGACGGGTCATTGTCAGAGGAGGACGCGGTGGCTGGCCCGGCGCCAGCCAGGGGAACAGGGCGAGTCCTGCGGCGGGCCTGTTCCGGGGAGCCGGTTCGGCCCGGCAGGACTGCGTAGCCTCAATTGGCCCTGGAGGGGTCCGGGCGCCTCACGAGGGCCACGGCGGCGAGGAGGTTGATGAAGGCCGCCGTGAAGAAGAAAGCGGCAGCTCTCTCTTCATCGAGGCGCACACAAACTCCGCCCCCTTCTTCGCCTCCCCCGGCAGACATCGATTCGGAGGGCGACGCGGAGTTCCCCTTCGACCTCGGGCACCTCAGCCCGAAGAGGAAGAGGAAAATGGCGGAGGAGGAGGAGATGGACGATGAGTAAGTATTCCATTCCTTACCGTCATTTCCATCTTCCTAGACCATGCCACTCATCTTGATTTGTTCTTGCTTCTTCAGGGACGCAGAGACGCTGGCCGAGAGGGTAAAGAGGGCCAAGGCTTCATGGAGCAGCCAGCCACCAGCTGGGGCTTCAGGGACACCACTGGTGGTGTTGAGCAGCCCAGATGGCAGCCCCTCGCAGTGCTCCTAGCTTGAGTCCACCATCCTCTTCTCGCTCGTCATGCAGTAGGCGTTTGATGCTAAGGTGCTGACCTTGCGGGTTCTGTAGGACGGGAGCAGCAGCAGGAGGAGCAGCAGCAGGAGGAGCCGCAGGGGGCTACTCCCAACGCACCACCCCCATCGACCACGCCGCCACGAGGGGCATCCCCGGCAAGGGCACCAAGCATGGAGCCCACACGCATGGAGGAAGAGGGGAACTCGGGCGCTGGTGGCTCGGCCCCGGCGCCGGACGCCGGCGGGGAGGGGACTTCCGCTTCACAGCCCGGCAGTGGTGAGTCGCCTCTCTTCTTTCTTTGCTTTTCCCTTATCTCTTTTTTTTGCTTCATCACCCCCATCACTGCCCAGGCCCTCCTTCAACAGATGTGGAGGACGTGGATGCCGTTATCAAGGAGGTTGCTGAGGAGGCCGCGGCGGAGGCCGACAAGATCGCCGCCAAGGAGGCCGCCAAGGACGCTGCCGGGGCCGCCGCGGATAAGGCCACCGAGGACACCGCCGGGGGCGCCGCCGATGGTGCCGGCGATGGGCCCGCCGGGGAGGCCGGCAAGGCCACAGCCGAGGAAGAGGCGATTGATGATCAGCCTTCTTCCTCCACAACCTCGGGCCCCGGCAGGTACCTGAAGGTGGGCAACAACCTCTTCGTCCATCTTGCCGGGGTGTCAAGCTCCCGAGTGCCCGCCGGAGGGGAAGTCTTCGATGGCGAGGTGCTTGCCGCCACCGGGCTTGAGGTTGTCAATGAACCGAGCGCGGGCGGCGACGGCTCTCCAAAAGGGCAGCTCTTCCGGGCCATGGGGGCCAACTTCCGGAAGCTCCAGGCGCTCTACCGCGCCCGTCTGGACAAGGTCAAGTCCAGAACGGCAGTAGTGGACGAGGCGGAGGCGAACTTCCAGGCGCGTGTCGCTGAGGCGCAAACCTGGTTCCACCAATCCCGCGAGGAGCGGAGGGCCTTCCAGGAAGAGCTGGCCAAGCGTGATGCTGAGCTCATCTTGAAGATGTCCGACATCGAGAAGGCCCAGGAAGAGGCAGCGAACTTGGCTGCCATGGCGGAGGCCGCCCGGAACCAGCATCAAGCCGCCCTCGATTCCCAGGAAGAAGACCTCTCCGCGCGTGAGGCGAAGCTTGCCGCAACGCTCCACGGCAAGGATGAGGAGCTAGAGGTCCTTGTCGAGCGGCGGACTCGTGAGCTGGGGCAGAGGCACAAAGAGGCACTCGATGCCCATGCTCTGGTCTACACCGGCAAGGTACAAGAGCTGGAGGTGGAGCGAGACGAGCTGAAGGGGCAGACCCTCAAGCTGTCCGATGAGAAGAACATGCTCAACTGCGCCTTGACGGAGGCGCAGGGAGCAATCATCAGGAGGGCTGGGGAGCTCTCCGAGGCACAAAACTCCATGAGAGATCTCAAGCTGAGGCTGGAGAATCTCGAGAAGATGTTGTCGGAGAGCTCAGCTCGGGAGGAGGCCTTGACCAAGAGCCTGGAGGAGGAGAAGCAGCTGCGGGCGGACGAGGGCGCCTCCCACCAAGAATACGTGGCGGACGAGAACAGGTGGATCAGCCGGCTGGAGGACATCGCCGGCAGGGTTACCTCACAGTTGGCCCTCATGGGGATGCCAAACGTGAGGTATGCCCCTGAATGGAGCGGGTCCGCCAACGCCAAGCTGACCCTGTTCTTCGAGGGCGTCCTCGGTGCCTTGACTGATCTTCACTCCAACAGAACGGCCACGCTCGCCAGGGAGGCCCGGCGGCTCTGCCGGGGGGTCATGACCAAGGTCCTCACCAAGGTGTCGTTCTGGAACCCCGCCCTCGACTTTGAAGCCGTGATGGACAGCTTGCCGGAGGATGCTGACCTCACGGCGCTTAAGGAGCGCATCAAGCCCGTCATCAGCCGCATTGACGAAATCAAGAGGGTGGAGGGCCAGCGCCGGGATTAGGCATCCTGTTCTTCCTTGCTTCCGCGGGTTCATGACCAAGAGGAAATTTATCTTTAGTTAGAACCGTAGCGATGGCATGATGTAATATAACTTTGAAACATCTTTGAAATCATGCATGTTATTTTCCTGTTTGTTGTCCCCTTTGTGTGCCCGCCCTACGCTAGCTGGGTAGGCTCGCCGGCGCGAAGAACCCAAGGCGGCGTCTTGGGGACGGATCCCCATTGGCCTGCCGGTCGAGTGTGCTGCCGGGCAAGCCACCTTGTCGCCCTTAACGCAGCCGCTCGAACTATCGAGTTTGACTCGAGTCAGAGTCGAGAGCTTGGTCAATTGCGGAAGGCTACCCTACCGTTTCCAACGCAGCCGTTTGAAGTGTTGAGCGGACTCGAAACAGAGCAAAGGCGTTGTCGATCGGGAAGGGCCCCATTTGCGTGTAGGTTTCTTTTTGCACAAAGGACGATAGCTCCGAGGAAAAACAACTTCAAATAATTGGATAGAAATATCCAAGGTTCGATGTAACTTATCTTCTATTCATAGCCGCTCGAGCATAGATCTTCTGGCCTCCTTCCTTCCCAAAGGGCCACGAAGATGAGAGAGCGTTGGGCCAACTACTAGAGTTGATTCTCACAACTGCGCCCCCTACCTGGCGTGCCAAAGATGTAGGTGTATTTGGATCGACACCTATGGGATCACAAGAATCCCTACTACGGTTGCGGGGCGCGGGGTTGAGAGAAGAGCGGGTCTAACCGTCGGGACACGGTTCCTTTACCCAGGTTCGGGCCGCAAAGATGCGTAAAACCCTACTCCTGCTTTGGTGGATTATACGTTTGTGTTCTTCAGCTAGTGAGGAACTCCAAAAGAGTCGTGAGGAGTTCAAAAGAGCCGAATCCTTCTCCTGGTCGCCTCGGGCCTCCTTTTATAGGAAAAGGGGTTGCCACAGTGGCACACAGGAGGTGGAAAGGGTACAGTGATGGAAGGTTATCCCTTGCATTACAGGACAAGGCGCATTTAATGCGCTTAGCTTAGGTGTCCTCGCTTTATCGGGGACGAGGGGGAGACGTCCATCTTGTCCGTCTCCGCTTCTCCTCGTGTTGACACGCGCCCTGGCTAGCGATGCCTGAGGTGCCATGTAGGCAGGCAGGCAGCTGAGGTGGCGCAACGGCGGGTCTCCATGAAGATCTGTAGGTTGCCACGCAGAAGCCTGTCTAGCTGGTTGGGTTGGCAGCCGCGTGGGGCGGTGGAAACTCAGTTGGTGCGGGCCTGATGGTGGCCTTGCGGGTGTCCTCAGCAAGGGCCTTTCCGGGGCGCCGGCAAGGGCCTTGCCGGGGCGCCTGCTGTCATCCCCGGCAAGGTGCTTGTCGGAGGCCTTGTGGTCCTCCTTGGCTGGGATCCCACAAAGGGTTGTCGTCTTCTTAGCTTGTATCTGATCTTGGATGTCTTCACAAAGATCTACATGCCACCACGGGGATATCTCCTGAATCCTTGCCCCATGGGGGCGGTGGACTCAAGGGTGATCCGCTCCGTAGGCGCGGGGCGAGCTGTCGCGGCAAGGGTCTTGCCGGGGCTGCCAGAGCCGGCTCCGGCAAGGGTCTTGCCAGGGCTGCTGAAACTGGCTCCCGGCAAGGACCTTGCCAGGGGAAGCCGCTTTGTTCCTTTGCTCTTTGTGGTCTTGTTCTTGGCGTTGCTCCAATTCCATCGAGCCTCGGTCTTACCTTGGCTCATCTCCTTGGCCATGCTTGGTGTGGTGGTGCCCATGGCTCAGACTGCCCGTGCATAGTCATAGGGGTAAAAAAAGTGTGCCCCTCTTTTTGTACACCGACAGATGGTGCTGGTGAAGATGTTGATGAAGATAGCCCTCCCCAAGATGGGAGAGTTGTTGGTGATGACGGCGGTGACGATTTCCCCCTCCCGGAGGGAAGTATCCCCGGCAGAACAGCTCTGCCGGAGCCCTAGATTGGTTTCCGCCTCGGTTCCGCCTCGAGACGGCGGCGTCTGGTCCCGAAAGCCTCCTTATGATTTTTCCAGGTCAGAACACCTCATATAGGAGAAGATGGGAATCGGGGGCCTTCCGGCTGGCACACGAAGCAGGGGGGCGCGCCCTGGGAAGGGGGGCGCACCCCCCACTCTCGTGGACAGCCGGTGGCCCCCCTCGTGGACTTCTTTCGCCAGATATTATTTATATTTTCTGAAACGAAGTTCTGTTGAGTTTCATGGCTTTTGGAGTTGTGCAAAATAGGTTTCCAGAGTTTGCTCCTTTTCCAGCCCAGAATTCCAGCTGCCGGCATTCTCCCTCGTCATGTAAACCTTGCAAAATAAGAGAGAAAAGGCATAAGTATTGTGACAAAACATATAATAACAGCCCATAATGCAATAAATATCAACATATAAGCATGATGCAAAATCGACGTATCAACTCCCCCAAGCTTAGACCTCGCTTGTCCTCAAGCGAAAGCCGATATCGAAAAATATGTCCACATGTTTAGAGATAGAGGTGTCGATAAAAACAAAATACGGACATCAGGGCATCATGATCATTCTCATAACAGCAACTTAAGTAAATATAGTCATATGATTCTTATGCTAAAGTAACAAATCATCCACAATATCAAGTATGAATCATAAACTTCATTGGAAACTAACAAACTTTGATCTCGGTCATTGAAGCAATTGCAATTTATCGTAATATCGGAAAGAGTCAATACAGGAGCTTTTCAGCAAGCCTACATACTCAACCATCATATAGTCTTTCACAATTGCTCACACTCATGCAATACTTATGTTTATGGAGTTTTAATTGGACATAGAGAAAGATAAGGGCTTATGGTGTTGCCTACCAACCTTTTACCTCAAGGGTAATGTCAACAGTAATAGATCATGAAAACTTACATCCAAGTGGGTATATATGTCAGGATCTTTCCAACACAATGTGCTTGCCAAAGGATAAAATGTAAAAAAGGAAAGGTGGATTTCACTTTGACACTTATAAGACACGAATAATAGATAGGCCCTTCGCTGAGGGAAGCAGAGGTTGTCATGTGTGTTCGTGGTTGAATGCACAAAGTCTTAGCATAGAAGAACTTTGCTTTATATTGCCACTTGTGATAAGGACCTTTATTATGCAGTCTGTCGCTTTTATTACTTCCATATCACAAGATCGTATAAAGCTAATTTCTCCCACACTAATAAATCATACATATTTTAGCGAGTTTGCAACATGACAACTTACTTGGAGGGATCTTTCTCAATCCATAGGTAGGTATGGTGGACTCTCATGGCAAAACTGGGTTTAAGGATAGATGGAAGCACAAGTAGTATCTCTACTTAGTGCGAGGGGTTTTGGCTAGCATGAGGGGGAAAGGCAAGCTCAACATGTTGGATGATCCATGACAATATACTTTATTTTGGATATAAAAAGACATAACTCATTATGTTGTCTTCCTTGTCCAACATCAACTCTTTAGCATGTCATACTTTAATGAGTGCTCACAATCATAAAAGATGTCCAAGATAGTATATTTGTATGTGAAGCCTCTCTTCTTTTATTACTTCCTATTAATTGCAACGATTACCAAAACTATGTTTGTCACCTCCCAACAACTTTTATTTATCATACTCTTGTATGTGAAGTCATTACTTCCCATAAGATCGATATGATCTCTTTGATACTCTTTTTGTTTTCTTTCTTTTCATCATGAAACAAGTGAGGAAATCAAGCCCTTGACTCAACACTAATCTTTATTATATAACTCACGGACTCGATTACAAAGGGTAAAGCCCACAAAGCAAAAGCTCACAACTAGATCATGCTAACTTTATTCTACTAGATCAAGATACTACCAAAAGGATCGAACTAAGTAAAACGGTAAAGATAGGAGTGATGGTGATACGATACCGGGGTCACTCCCCCAAGCTTGGCAGTTGCCAAGGGGAGTGCCCATACCCATATGATTATGTCTCCTTCTTCAGGGGTGGTGATGATGGAGTTGTTGATGATGTAGGCTTGTTGTCCACCTTCCAAGGCATGGGTTCACCATCGTAGAAGGATGATCGAGTCTCCGGGATAGTCGAATCTGCAGCCAAACTCATCTTCTTGAATCTAT
This sequence comes from Secale cereale, assembly GCA_902687465.1. Classification (NCBI taxonomy): domain Eukaryota; kingdom Viridiplantae; phylum Streptophyta; class Magnoliopsida; order Poales; family Poaceae; genus Secale; species Secale cereale. Next base: position 451,821,941 of record LR738712.1, read on the forward strand.
ATTCATACTCATAGTTTTGGTTTTGCAGGTCATAGATCTAGGCTTGGAGGTGTTCGATCTTCTCTAGAAGATTGGAGATAGCTTCCCCAAAGATCCTTGAGTCCAGCTTGAGGTTGTTGGCCAGCTCCGAGATCATCATGTGGTTGGCGTTGAGTCCTCGTTCCACCATACCTTGGCACTTCAAAACATGCTGCTCCATTGCTCTGAGTCTTGTTTCCACGCTTCCGGTCCACCTCGGCCCCTCAACATCATGGATGTGCAGCACCCCCTCATGCAACTCCATTGTTTTGGGGTGGTGCAGCACCTCCGCAAGCTAGGGGTTGATGACCTTCTCGAAGAACTTGTCCTTGGGGGTGTTGGAGGACGCCATGATGATCTAGATCTGTCAAAAACAGCAGCTCGAAACAAAAACTGAGGATTTTTGCGTGATACAGATGTCAAAACCTTCGGGAGTATATATAATGAATTTTTACCGACCAAAAGGAGTAACCCACAAGAAAACGGAGTCCAGGGGACACACGGGGTGCCCACGAGGCAGGGGGCGCGCCCTGGGAAGGGGGTGGCGCCCTCCACCCTCGTGGACGACCCATGTCTCTTTCGGACTGCGGCTTATTTTTTCTATTTTTCTAAATATTCCAAAACGGAGAAAAATTGCATTTGAAACTGTTTTGGAGTCGGTTTACTTACCGTATCACATACCTCTTCCTTTTCGGAGGCTGAATCATCCTGGAAAGTGTCCCTTATGTATTCCTCCGGGGTTACGGTTTCAATAATATTGGTTTCAACATTTATAGGGTTACCTGAGATATAATGTTTGATTCTTTGACCGTTCACCACCTTCGGATCCGTGCCGTCGAAGTTGTTCATTTTTATGGCACCGGAACGATAGAACTCCTCGACAACGTAAGGTCCTTCCCACTTGGAGAGAAGTTTTCCTGCAAAAAAATCTTAAACGAGAGTTGTATAGCAAGCACTGTTCAAGAAATCTTCCGATTCAGCAATTTATCGTTCGATTTATCGCTACTCTTGGGGTGACCGATAAGATTATGCCTTATCTTCATCATTTATCATTTGGGTCGATTTATCGCCATGACAAGCGATTTATCGAGAATCTACCGATAAATCGGGCCTATTCATAGCACTATGTTTGCAAGAACTATTTTTATTTGTGTTTTGTGGACCTTGTTACGCAATATGTAATGTTTTTTCTATTTTGTTTGTCATTATATCAGGATTCAAAGGCTAGGATTCAAGGTAACACTTCTGTCCAATATTGTTTTGGTGTTAAATATAACATATTTTAGTGTTGGGAACCTGCGATTTGAAAAAAATGGCCGATTAATAGTCGACCAATAAAATTGATTAATCTACCGATTTCCGATTAATCTCTAATCCCCATCTAGCCGAGATGATAACGATAAGCGATATCCTCAACATTGATAGCAAGACATAATCACCTACGTTAAACTCACGCTTTTGTATCGTTTTGTCATGCCATCTTTTAACTTTTTCTTTAAACAATTTGGCATTCTCATAGGCCTGGGTTCTCCATTGATCGAGACAGCTAATATCAAATAGCCTCTTCTCACCAGCAAGTTTTAAATCATAGTTGAGCTCTTTAATAGCCCAATATGCCTTATGTTCTAGCTCAAGAGGTAAGTGACAAGCTTTTCCATATACCATCTTATATGGAGACATACCCATAGGATTTTTGTATGCAGTTCTATAGGCCCATAATGCATCATCAAGTTTCTTGGACCAATTCTTCCTAGACCTATTAATTGTCTTTTGAAAGATTAGTTTCAACTCCCTATTACTTAGTTCTACTTGACAACTAGTCTGTGGGTGATAGGGGGATGCAATTCTTTGGTTGACATCATACTTTGCAAGCATCTTACGGAAAGCACCATTAATAAAGTGTGAACCACCATCAGTCATTAGATATCTAGGGACTCCAAACCTCGGGAAAATAACTTCTTTAAGCATCTCAATAGAGGTGTTATGATCAGCACTACTAGTTGGAATAGCTTCTACCCACTTAGTAACGTAATCAACAACAACTAGAATATGTGTGTACCCATTAGAGGCAGGAAACGGTCCCATATAATGAAAGCCCCAAACATTAAATGGTTTAATAACAAGTGAATAATTCATAGGCATTTCTTGACGTCTACTAATATTACCAATCCTTTGACATTCATCACAGGATAAGACAAACTTACGGGCATCCTTGAAGAGAGTAGGCCAATAAAAACTGGATTGCAATACCTTATGTGCAGTTCTATTTCCCACATGGCGTCCTCCATAAGCTTCGGAGTGGCACTTGCGTAGGATATGTTCCTGTTCATGCTCAGGCACACAACATCTTATAATACCATCTACTCCTTTTTTATAAAGATGTGGGTCATCCCAGAAATAATGTCTCCAATCATAGAAGAACTTTTTCTTTTGCTGTTATGTGAAGCTAGGAGGTATAAACTTAGCAACAATATAATTAGCATAATCAGCATACCATGGAGCAGTACGAGAAGTATTTATGATAGCTAGTTGTTCATCAAGAAAGCTATCATCAATAGGTTGTGGGTCATCAAGTATATTCTCTAACCTAGACAAGTTATCTGCTACGGGGTTCTCAGCTCCCTTTCTATCAATAATATGCAAGTCAAATTCTTGCAGCAAGAGAACCCATCTAATAAGTCTAGGCTTAGCATCTTTTTTCCATAAGGTATTTGATAGCAGCATGATCAGTGTGAATAGTTACATTAGAATCAACGATCTAGGGTCTAAACTTATCAAAAGAAAATACAACAACTAAAAATTCTTTCTCAGTAGTGGCATAGTTTCTTTGGGCACTATCTAGAGTTTTACTAGCATACTGGATAACATTCAATTTCTTATCAACTCTTTGCCCTAGAATAGCACCTACAGCATAATCACTAGCATCGCACATAATCACTAGCATCGCACATTCAATTCCAGTCAGGAGGCTGGACAATAGGTGCAGAGATCAATGCTTTCTTAAGTATTTCAAATGCTTCTAGACAATCATCATCAAAGACAAGAGGAATATCTTTTTGTAACAGATTAGTCAGAGGCCTGGAGATTTTGGAGAAGTCCTTAATGAACCTCCTATAAAACCCGGCATGACCAAGAAAACTTCGTATACCTTTGATGTCCTTAGGGCATGGCATCTTTTCAATAGCATCAACTTTAGCTTTGTCAACTTCAATACCTCTTTCAGAAATTTTATGTCCCAAGACAATGCCTTCATTAACCATAAAGTGGCACTTCTCCCCATTCAAGACAAGGTTAGTGTCTTCACATCTCTGCAAAACTCGATCAAGGTTGCTTAAGCAATCATCAAAAGAAGTTCCCTAAACGGAGAAATCATCCATGAACACCTCAACAATCTTTTCACAAAAATCAGAGAATATAGCCATAATGCATCTTTGAAAGGTTGCAGGTGCATTACATAAACCAAAAGGCATACGTCTATAAGCAAAGGTACCGAAATGACAAGTAAAAGTGGTCTTTTTCTTGACCCCCTTTTGACACAGCTATTTGAGAGAAACCAGAATAACCATCCAGAAAGCAGAAATGAGTATGTTTGGATAACGTTTCTAGCATTTGATCAATAAATGGCAAGGGGTAATGATCTTTCTTAGTAGCTTTATTCAACTTACGGAAATCAATTACCATCCTATAGCCTGTAACTATTCTTTGCGGGATCAATTCATCTTTATCATTAGGAACGACAGTCATACCTCCCTTTTTAGGGACACAATGGACAGGACTTACCCACTGGCTATCAGCAACTGGATAGATAATATGTGGGGACCCCGACTTAAGAGTCGAGATCACCGAATGCACGTGTACAGTGATCCCGGAGATCAATGCTCACTGAACACACAGAAGCCGAATAAAAGGAGTCTTACATCCATACATACCGTCTTACACAAATTAAGACCATTATGGCCAAGTCTTACATAGATAAAGCCTCAAGGGCTGAACAACAAATAAACTCGGATAGCGGAAGTCTTCGTAGATAAGTAGAGCCCATGCCATCTGCCTTAACCCTACAGGCATTCTGACTTGGAAAGCGTCCTAGTTCGCATGTTCGTCTCCATAGAATTCTTCTTCAAATTCTTGCTCTTCCATGCCTGGCCAATTAAATAACTAGTGGCAAGACAATGAGTACTTTGAATGTACTCGCAAGCAACCCATGTTTTTGGAACAAGTATGACAGGGTATGAAATAGCACTAGATGGGATATGTTTGCAGGAAGCAAAGTTTGTGAGAGTAATGACATGAGCTATCTGAGGCATGCATCATTGGAAATATAGGTTACAGATATCAACATAGCCAAGTTATGATCTCTTCCATCTTTTCAAGTCCTATTGACTCAAATCAAATGGAGCTTTCACACTCACACACACACATAGGTTTTCGCAAACATTGGACGTAGCCCAAGAGTGGTTACCCAACTGTCCTTGACCGTGGACACGGCTATTCGAATAGTTTTACACTCTGTAGAGGTTGCACACTTTACACACTAGATCCGGGGAACTTCCGTGTCATCCACGACCCGCGGTACCTCAAGTACCCGGGGTAAGCACCCGATCACTATCTTTCCCTAGGCGACACTAATATGGAGTCCACTCGATTGGTAGCAACCCCCGTGCCCCACATTTCACATCTTAAGATCTTTGGAGCCTCGCTCCCATTTCACATACCACGGGCACGGGGTACCAACGGTGTGTTCGGTGCCCTGTGAAAACAGTCATGGCCGCCTATCCAAGCACGACCCCGTCCCGAGAGTGACCTCATGTCACTCCCGTCAATAGTAATGCGGGCACCATGCTAGTATCGGCCTAGGTAATCAATAATGCCCTTTCCCATATAAGGGTAGAGTGGTTGCACATGTAAAGTTGGAATAACGGTCGCAACTTAAACCAATCCGTTTGAAAATCATCACACACACACACTTGTCTCGGTACACCACTTCGTCATCAAGTGGTTACCCTTCTAATCATCTCCCTTGGGCATAAGTGTCACCCGATGGGGCTTTTGAAAGAGTTCCTCGAATGAACTATGCTTTCATTATTATGCATATCCCGTTCCACTAGCATAGCCACTACTATAGCAACCTATCTACTCCCATCGGCATAACCCTCATAAGAAGGTAGGGTCATGCACAAATGCAAGTATCAACGAGGAAGTATAGTGGCAAACCAACAAGAGGTTTCCACCTCTTCATGATTCCGTTGCAGCAACAATATGGTGCTATATGACATGCATAAAAGGGGTTCCATAGACATGGTAAAAGGGTTGCTTGCCTTGGTTTGCTTGGTCTTCAAAACCTTCAAGTCCTTCTCCTTCTTCTTCTCCAGCAACCTCGTCAAACACGGTATCTAATCGTTGCAATAGAAGAACGAGAAAATAAGACAATAATAAAAACAGAAAAATAGAAGTGCTCAGAAAAATGTCAACTTATTTTTATAAAATTCTAGATGGAAAACTAAGATGGAAAAAATTCTTAGTTTGGGATTTGGAGTGACAGAATGTGGTACTAGGATTTTTGAACAGAAGTTTTAGTGTTCAAATTTAGATATAAATTTGAACAGAACAGAAAAGGTTCATGGATATAGGTGAAAGTGATATCATTAAATAGGTTGGAATTTTACAAGTTTTTAGGAACAGGAATTAATTTATTTGGATAAATATTTTATCCTGTGGAATATTTATAAAACTGACAGAAAAGAAAAACGGAAAATGGCACTGTGCCACTGGGCCAGAAAAGGCCATAGTGCAGCAGGCCCATAGGGCAACAGCCCTGCGTGTTGGTGCCTGCGCGCGCGCCAAGTTTCAAACCTGACGGGCGGGGCCCAGGCATCAGCGAGAGGGGAGAGAGAAGAGGGAGAGGAGAGGCTGACAGGCGGGGCCCGCCTGTCATCCCTAATCCTCCGGAAGAGGGCCGGCGAGCTCACCGGCGGGGATTTGGGGCACGACAAGGCGAGCTAAGGGCAGGGACGGAGTCAGTGGGGAGTCGCCATTCGGGTGGTGGTGGAGGCAGTCGCCGGGGTGGCCTGGTTCGCCGGCAACAAGGAGGGACGGCGGAGAGGCGTCGGGTGGTGGTTGCTCCGGCCGTTTCCGGCAGCTGCAGAGAGGGGAAATGAGGGGGAAATGATCGGCGAGGCTTGGCGGTTTCAGATCGAAAGAGAGGAGAGGCGGGGAGGGTCTGTACCGAGCGGACGACGACGAGCTACCGCGGCGGAGCTCCAGCTCGATGTCGAGCTCGAGAGTTTCTGGGAGAGAGCTGGGAGTGTAGGGGGGCACTGGAGTGAGCTTAGAGGCGAGTGATGGAGAGGAGAGGGCTCGGGGAGGCCTTTATATAGGCTGGCGGCGGTCCACCGAGGAGGTGTGCGCCGGCAAGCTCGTTGTGGTCGCTACAGGCCACGGGGGCTCGTCGGGGCGTGTCTGGGGTGTTTGTGGGTGTGGTTCAAGACCAGAGAGGGGAAGAGAAGGAGCGGGGGAAGTCCATAGCAGCGTGCAGGCGAGGAGGCTCATTGGAGCTCTCGGGCGGCCGTCGCGCGTGCGAGCTGGGGAGAGAGGAGGGAGAAGGAGGAGGGGGACAGAGTCGTGGTGCGTTGCGAACGTCGGGGCACCTCGACTGGCGCAAGGGGGAGGCTCAAGGTGGTCGGGCGCCGCGGATTGGGGGAGGCTACAGTGTGGGAGCGCACTGTAGCATGCTCCAGAGCGCTCATATGGCCGGCATGGCCGTGTCCAACGCGCTCTGGGCGCGGCCACCGTGTCCATTGGATCTAGGGGGGAGTAAACAACGCGGGGGGAGCATTGGATGCCAGGGAAAGCTTCTAGAAGAAGAGGGGGCTGAGATAGAATGATGAATACTACTGTCCAAAATCCAAATTGGGGTTTTACCCCTACTCAATCATTGAGCTGATGCGAGGGGAGAGTTACTGGAGGTGCAAGGGAGCCTGAGGAAGCTGTGGTAAAAAGTAGGGTTCAAGGAGAATAAGGAAAGAGGTGAAAGTAGCAACTTTGGAAAATCACCAGAAGGTATTTGATGTGATTTTGAGCAATCAAATGATTTACATTTGACATGAGACTTAACGGGATCAAATGGTATATGGAAATAGGGTGTTCCACCAAGTTTAAGCTCATTTGAAGAAACTTGCCAATGTAACTTTGGTGAACCCTAGAAATCAACAGAAATGGTTTCACCAAGTTTGAGTTAAGCAAATCATCCCTCCTTGATGCACAACTTGGTGTAGTGTCATCATTTGGGGTGGTGATCATGCCCACAAAGTTTGAAGTCCCAAGTAAAAAGTTGGTAATGTAAAGTTCAAATTTGAATCTGAACAGAAGTGGTTTTGGGGTACTCTGATCAAGTTACCCTTCTCCAAAACTTGTGCCATTTGGTCCAGATGCATTATTAGACCATTTTAGCAAGTGTAACAAGTTTGAGAGCATTTGGGAAAGTTTGGCAATGTAAAGTTGCTCAAACTTCAAAGATGGACAGAATGGTTTTGAGGGGTTTTGATGATGTTTTCTTGCTTCCCAAGGCATGGGGCTTGGCAAGATCGTCACACACGTCATACATGACATGATAGAATTTCCCTAGAAATTTTAGAGAATATTTCCTTTGTAAATATTTCAAAAGGTTGAAATATCCAAAAAGGGTTTCTGAGGGATTTTTCCAACATTTTGAACATGACCAAGTGTTGAAACTCTTATATATGGACAATATATGTCCTAAGATTCTCCCTGAATTTTGGCAAATAATTTTGAAATAGTTAAATTATTTTCCCCTATTAAAGACCATTTCTGGCCTTAAGAAAAAGCTTTAAAATAAAATAGGAAAATAACTTTTAAAATTATATTTTTGTGGTTTATGGGAGTCCTATATCTACTAGGTTTCAAACATACTCTTTGAAATATTTTTCTCACCCTAAATCAAGCACTTGCAGTGCAAACCTCAATTCAGGGGGGTTTTGGAAAACTAATTTTTGAAAATTACTTTTTGGCCAAATTATTTTTGTAAGAAAATACTATACTGATAAATACACTTGGTATGATCATTGGGTAGAAGTTTGGGGTAAGGAGATGAAATATACAAGAGGGAGTAGTTGACTTTAAAGAGCACTTGAAAATCACAGAGAGAAAAACTTAATTCCAAATAAAAGCCAAATGATGCCAAAAAAATTGTTGGACCAAATTTTCATGCTTTATTAATGCAAATGAATGACATGTTACAAAATGCAGGGTGTGACAGACCTACCCCCTTACAAGAATCTCGTCCTCAAGATTCCTAAACTAGGGCTTAAAAGAGATCGGGATACATGGATCTAAGATAGTCTTCTCGTTCCCAGGTTGCTTCTGCTTCCGTGTGGTTGCTCCACTGGACCTTGAAGTACTTGATGGTGCGGCTTCGCGTCTGTTGCCCTGCTTCATCCAGAATGCGAATGGGCTTCTCACGGTAGGTCAAATCAAGTTGTAGATCAATGGCTTGGTTATCGACATCCTTGTAGAGATCAGGCTTGTCCGGAACTTGGAGACACTTCCGGAGTTGTGACACGTGGAAAACGTTGTGCACATCGGATAGCTCAGGTGCTAGCTCCAATTGTTAAGCCACTTCTGCTCGTCGGTCGGTGATCTTGAAGGGGCCAATAAATCTTGGTGCAAGTTTTCCCTTAACGTGGAAACACTTGGTTCCCTTCAGAGGAGTTACTCGCACGTACACATGGTCTCCAACACGGAAACTCATGTCTCGGCGACGAGTGTCAGCATAGCTCTTCTGCCTTGATTTGGCGGTCTTCAAACGTTCTCTGACTAGTTGGACTTGCTCTTCTGCTTCGCGGAGAATATCTGGTCCAAAGACTGACCCTTCTCCAGTCTCTGACCAGTTGAGAGGTGTGCGACACTTGCGTCCGTACAACACCTCAAATGGTGCCATCTGAAGGCTCGACTGATGACTGTTGTTATAGGGGAACTCGGAAAAAGGGAGGCAATCTTCCCACTTGGCTCCATATGCCAAGACACGGGCTCAGGGCATGTCTTCGAGAATTTGATTTACTCGCTCCGTCTAACCTCTGGTCTGCGGGTGAAAAGCGGTGCTGAAAGACAACTTGGTTCCCAAGGCTTCTTGGAATCTTTTCCAGAACCTTGAAGTAAACTGGGTGCCTCGATCTGACACAATATCCTTTGGAACACCATGGAGGCTCACGATTCGATCGATATAGAGAGTTGCCAGCTGGTTGCCATTATAGGTAGTCTTGACAGGAATGAAATGGGCTACCTTGGTCAAATGGTCGACTATGACCCAGATGGAGTCATGTCCTTTATTCGACCTTGGTAATCCAGTGTTGAAATCCATTCCGACTTTATCCCACTTCCACTCAGGAACCTTGAGTGTTTGGAGCAATCCAGCGGGTCGCTGATATTCAGCCTTGACCCTTTGGCACACATCACACTTTGCAACATAGGTTGCAATCTCTCTTTTCATCCCGTGCCACCAGAATCTTTCCTTCAAGTCTTGATACATCTTGGTTCCTCCGAGGTGGATGGAATACGGAGTGTCGTGGGCTTCTTGTAGGATCAAAGTCTTCAGCTCCATCTTGTTTGTTACGCAGATGCGGCCTTTGTACCAAACAATCCCGTGCTCGTCCTCGGAAAATCCTGGGGCCTTGCCTAGCTTCATCTTCTTCTTGATGCCTTCAATGCTTGCGTGCCCACCTTGTGCTTTCTTGACTTCGTCCATCAGGGTTGGTTTGACTTCTAGATGGTCTAGGAATCCAGGGGTGACCAATTCCGAACTGAATTGTTCCGGCTCTTCAAACATGGCTGGCTGCCTTCTTTGAATTATGGCATTCAGGGAGCAAGCCTTTCTGCTCAAGGCATCGGCTACCACGTTAGCCTTCCCGGGGTGATATTGAACAATGAGGTCATAATCCTTGATTAGTTCCAACCATCTTCGTTGCCTCATGTTCAATTCCTTCTGGGTGAAAATATACTTCAGACTTTTATGGTCTGTGTATATCTCACACCGTTTCCCTAGAAGGTAATGTCGCCATGTCTTCAAGGCATGAACCACTACTGCTAACTCAAGATCGTGAGTAGCATAGTTCTCTTCATGAGGTCGTAGCTGCCTTGAGAGGTAAGCTATGACTCATCCTTCTTGCATCAGAATGCTTCCCAATCCGGTTCGAGAGGCATCACAATATATCACGAACTCCTTGTGAATATCAGGTGTTGCCAGAACTGGGGCGGTGGTCAATCTCTTCTTGAGCTCTTGGAAGCTTTCTTCGCATTTTAGCGTCCATTCGAACTTCTTGTCCTTCTTCAGGAGCTGAGTCATTGGCCGGGCAATGCTAGAGAATCCTTCCACGAATTTGCGGTATTAGCCCGCAAGTCCGAGGAAGCTTCTGACTTCCTTGACGGTCGTTGGAGATTGCCATTGGGTCACAGCTTCGATCTTCGCAGGATCAACTGACAATCGTTCTTCGGTCAAGACATGACCTAAGAATCCAACTTTATGCAGCGAAAACTCACATTTGCTGAATTTCACATATAGCTGGTGCTCTCGAAGCTTGTCTAGGACCATCCTCAAATGTTGCTCATGCTCTTCCTCCATCTTCGAGAAGACAAGAATGTCATCAATGAAGACAACAACAAACTTGTCCAAATATTCCATGAAGACTTTATTCGTGAGATACATGAAGTAAGCTGGGGCATTGGTTAATCCAAAAGACATGACCGTGCACTCGTACATGCCATATCTTGTTACAAATGCCGTCTTTGGAATATCTTGGGGTCTGATCTTCAGCTGGTAGTACCCAGATCTGAGGTCGATCTTGGAGAACACCTTGGCTCCGCTGAGTTGATCAAACAGATCTTCAATCTTGGGAAGTGGATACTTGTCCTTGATTGTAACCTCATTGAGGGAACGGTAGTCAATGCATAGGCGGATGGTACCGTCCCTTTTTTCCACAAACAGAACAGGTGATCCCCAAGGGGAGGCACTTGGGCGGATAAATCCCTTCCTTAGTTGCTCTTCTAGTTGCTTCTTCAACTCGGCTAATTCTTCCGTCCCCATTCTATAAGGCTTCTTATAGATGGGTCCTTCCCCGGGCATGAGCTCGATGATGAACTCAATGTCACGGTCAGGGGGCATTCCCGGTAGCTCATCCGGAAAGACATCAGGATACTCGCATACTACCGGCACTTGCTCCAGTCCAACTTCAGACATACAGTTGCCTTGAGCGGTTTGAGCAGAAGAGGAGTTGGAAGCAAACTTAACTTCGACTCCTTGGTCATTGGTCACAGTGACAGTCCCGTTGGCACAGTCTAACAAGCCTTGGTGCTTGCCGAGCCAATCCATTCCTAAGATCACATCCAAGCCTTGAGATCTTAAGAGATAAGGTCTGCCAGGAAGTCTATACCGTTAATGATAATACCGACTCCTTTACAGCCTATCTTGGCTCTCATCTCTGCTCCGGGGGTTTGTATGACCATGGGGTTATTCAGGGGTGTTGGGGTCATGCCACTTTTTAATGCAAATCTTTGAGTGACAAATGAATGCGTGGCTCCAGAATCAAACAAGACAGTTGCAGGTGCTGAGTTGACAAGGAACGTACCCAACACGACGTCCGGGTCTTCCTGGGCTTCTTCAGCAATGACGTGATTCACACACCCCTTCCCATGGTTGGGCGGTTTGCGAGGAGCTTGGTTCCTTGGTGGCATCCCGCGGCCTTGTCCTGGGTTCTACGCATTGGGGCGCGGGGCATCGGGCTTCTTGTTGGGGCACTCCTTAGAAATATGTCCTGACTGGGCACAACCAAAGAAAGTGACTTGGTTTGGGTTGTTGATCTTGTTGCCACCACTTTTATTGGGGTTGAACGCTAGCCTTGGTTTGGCATATTGCTGAGGCTGATAATTGGTGCGAGGTGCAAGAGCTCTTGGCTGTTGATAGGTTGGCTTGACAGGGGCTGGCTGCCACGGGCGAGGCTTCTGGTTACTGGAACTTCCCTTGCTGATCATCTTGCGCTTGCGAGTGTCTTCTAGGGCACGCCGCTTGTCTTCAAGCATGAGTGCTTTGTTCACCAGGTCAGGGAAGGTTGGGCAGTCACACACGACAAGCGAGTACTGTAGAGTCTGATTGTGGCCTTCCATGAAGTGCTCCCTTTTTGCAGCATCAGTGCTGACATCTTCAGGGGCATACCATGACAGAACACTGAACTTCTGCATGTACTCCTTGACAGTGCCACTTCCTTGCTTCAGGGCTCGAAACTCACGCTTTTTGATAGCCATGATTCCGAAAGGAATATGGGCCTTGCGGAATTCTGCCTTGAAGTTGTCCCAAGTGATGTCTTACCCATCATGCATGACCTTGAATCCATCCAGCTAAGCTCTAGCAGTCCCCCCGAGGCAGTGGGCAGCATAAACCACCTTCTCGCGGTCTTCGGTGCAACCGACTAGCTCCAGCAAGTCCTCAATGGTGCGGACCCAATCGTCTGCATCCAGGGGTTCAGCAGTCTCGATGAAGGTTGGCGGTGCATGCTTTTTGAACTCTGCCAACGTGGAACGTCCATTGCCATTCCCCGCCGGCTGGCGGTTGTTGGTGACAGCTTGAGCAATCATCTGAAGGGTTGCGGTGTTGGCTTGGCGTTCCTCTCGGAAAGCTTGGAGAAGCTGAGCCATGTCCATGTTCGGAGGAGGTGGTGGTGGAGCTTGGTCGTGGGTTTGGTCTTGGCCGGCCTCTGATTGGGCGGATGCTCCGGCTTCGGGCTGCTGGGTAGAGGTACAAGTACGAGTTACAACAGGCATCCTGTTGGAGCGGTAAAGGTCTCATGATTTGGAATGAAGAGGGAAAGCAATAAAGATGGGTGCCTGGCCCAATACGGTTTTCTCAAAGGAAGAACCATCCAGGACTGCCTAGCTTGGGCCTTCCAATATATTCATCAATGCCAAGCCTCCAAAGAAAAAATTATCCTCCTGAAACTGGACTTCGCAAAGGTGTTCGACACAATTGGACACGACCCTATGATCAATATCATGCGCCATATGGGCTTCAACGAGAAATGGCTTAATTGGATCAAATGCATATTCTCCACTGGGAGATCCTCGGTCCTGCTTAACGGTGTGCAAGGCAGACAGTTTCATTGTAAGAGCGGTGTGCGCCAAGGTGATCCCCTTTCCCCACTTCTATTCGTCCTAGCGGCCGACCTCCTACAAGCTGCCATTAACCAAGCCTTCAGGCAGGGACGAATTAACCTACCCTTTCCTTGCCCTGGCCAAACGGACTACCCAGTTATACAATATGCGGATGACACGATCCTTGCCCTGCCTGCATGCCCCACACATGCGGCAACGATCAAAAACATCCTATCTGACTATGCAACCTCCATTGGTCTCAAGATCAATTTTAACAAGTCCACTCTCATCCCTATTAATCTTGATGACAACTCCACAGTGGAACTTGCTGCTATCTTTGGCTGTTCGATTGGCACCATGCCTTTCACGTACCTCGGGCTACCCATGGGCACGACGAAACCCACAGTACAAGACCTAATGCCCCTAGTGTGTAAAACTGAACGAAGACTCACTGCTACTATCTCCATGATGTCATACGGTGGGAGGCTCTCATGGCTGAATGCAACTGTCACCTCGGTCCTCATATATGCCATGTGCACAATCAAAATCAACTCCCAAATTCTTGAAATGCTGGATAAAATCAGGCGCAAATGTCTTTGGAACAAGATGACAGAACATGGTGAGAAATGCAACTGCTTGGCTGCATGGGACTTGGTATGCAAACCAAAGAAACACGGAGGCTTGGGAGTCCTCAATATCAAACTCCAAAACGAAGCCCTACTCATGAAGTTCCTGCATAAATTCTACAACAAGCTCGATGTACCATGGGTACACCTCATTTGGGACACTTACTATCAAGACAAAATCCCCCATGCCCTTGACCCAATGGGATCCTTTTGGTGGCGTGACATACTTAAACTTACACCTCTCTATCGTGGGATTTCTTGCGTACAAGTAGTCGATGGAACAACTGCTCTCTTGTGGAAAGATCTGTGGCTACCAAACATATTGGAAACGTCACACCCTCGAGCCTACTCCTTTGCCAAAGATGAAGACATATCCATCAAAAGTTTCTTGGAGAGCACGGCACTACATGATACATTTCACTTACCTCTCTCCCTAGAAGCACTCGCGGAGGTCCAGCACCTGCAACACCTATCCACTCACCTGAGCCCCTCCACTTCATCCACGAATGTTTGGTATTACACCTGGGGAGCAGTTGACTTTAAAGCCGCTGATTGTTACAAATTCTGCTTCAGACACACCCCAATGCATCCAACCTTCCAACTCTTATGGCGATCCAAATGCACAATGAGAATTAAAGTATTCGGATGGCTCTTGCTAATTGATCGACTTAATACAAGAAACATGCTCAAGAGAAGACACTATGACATTGGGGATGTACTTGACTGCCTACTTTGCGGACAAAACACCAAAGAAACGGTTAACCACATGATTTTCACGTGCCCATTCAGCAAGGCGTGCTGGGAAAAAGTTGATATTCATTGGCCCACGTCTGATTCCAGACTAAATTTAGTTGACCAGACCAATAGGGGAGACTCGAGACCCCTCTTTATGGAAATTTTCCTAACAGCAGCGTGGAGTCTCTGGAAAGAACGCAACAACAAACATTTCAGAAGAATCACCCCAGTACAACGTCCTGGTTAACACGTTTTAAGGAGGACTTTAACCTACTCCAACACAGAGTAAAAGACTCTCAAAAGGCCTCTGTGATCGCCTATTGTAACTCTCTACTCTAGCTCTCTACACCTCTTCTTGTCTGATCTTTGAGTAGATACTACATTCAACTTTCTTGGCGCCTCACCCCCCCCTCTCCCTCTTTTCTTGAGATGAGGGGATCATGGGATGAAGTGAACATGTAGTTGCAATGCCATATGTAACACACTTGTAACACCCCTGTATATTTATATACAAAAACAGTAGGAGCCTCTCCTACTGTCATTTCCTCAAAAAAAATAAAGATGGGTGCCTAGTAAGGGGTGGGTGTGACACTAATCATTTTCATGCAAGGGCCAAAAGGGCCAAACACATTCATTAAAATCCAAATGGGTGATGCAGTCATTTACATATTCCCGAAGGGAAGATACGACGTACATCCAAACACAGCAAAAGCAAATACTAGATGGCTTCATATGAACCATACAAGGACTCAACTTCGCATAGGGGTTACACGACCTGTCCTACCGTGGTGGTCACGAGCTGGCATATCCGAGTTGCGAATAATGCCTAAGCGGCGGAATGCTCGGTCGCGTATTCTGGCTCTTTTGGGTCTTCCTCCTTGTCTTCATCTATCTAGGGCCCCCCTATCACTTGAGGGTGTGGGGGAGTGGAGGAGTTGGATACGACGGTGCTTTGTCGGTGGTGCAGGGAAAAGCTTGCGATATTCCCTTGCCGTCATACGGCGTCACTGGGGTGGCTCTTCATCCTTGGAAGATATTTCTCCCGAGGGCCTTTCGCCTCGATACGCGATAGAGGGTCGCCCAGGTGGCGCACCTTCCTTCTTGATCCTATCCGTCTTCTCTTGTGCTCGACGAAGAAGTGCCTTGGTCTTGTGGAGTTCTTCTCGGACCTTCATCGATTCCGAGGCCTGATCTTCTGCCATGCTGTCGGCACATAGGCTGAAGTAGGTCTGGAATCGAAGTGGAAGTCCTTCCTTCAGTGGAGGGGCTTGCGCGCTGCTTTCATCTTCACCTTCCTTCCGGTAAGGCAAGAAGTGGGTTGTCATCTTGGCTGCCATCTCCGGAAGAAGTTCTCGGAGACGGGTCAGTGCCTTGAGTGCAACAGCCTCGACAGCGAGGGGTAGTGTTGCCATCTGGGGTCCCTCAAAGAACCAACTTGTGGGAGGATCGTTTGCCTTCACGATCACTTCCACATGGTACTCCTCCTAAGTGTCGTTAACCCAATGCTCATGGTAGGTGAGGATGGGTGCTCGGTGGAACTGGCACTCCTGGAGGCTATCCTCGAGAAGCAAGGGGAACCCAGTGGTCAGGTGCTCTTCAGGTACAGCGGCCATCTACAAAGGTTGAATAGGAGAGGTTAATAAGCTGGTGATATCTCAGGTTTGGTAAGGTTTAGAAAAGAATAGAGGTTCAGAAGGTTTTTGAAAAGGGTCTCAACTAACTAACGCCCATGCTAACTAAGGCTTCCTACAGTCAGGATGGCTCTGATACCAGCTCTGTGGGGACCCCGACTTAAGAGTCGAGATCACCGAATGCACGTGTACAGTGATCCCAGAGATCAATGCTCACTAAACACACAGAAGCAGAATAACAAGAGTCTTACATCCATACATACCGTCTTACACAAATTAAGACCATTATGGCCAAGTCATACATAGATAAAGCCTCGAGGGCTAAACAACAAATAAACTCGAATAGCGGAAGTCTTCGTAGATAAGTAGAGCCCATGCCATCTGCCTTAACCCTACATGCATTCTAACTGGGAAAGTGTCCTAGTTCGCATATTCGTCTCCATAGAATTCTTCTTCAAATTCCTGCTCTTCCATGCCTGGCCAATTAAATAACCAGTGCCAAGCCAATGAGTACTTTGAATGTACTCGCAAGCAACCCATGTTTTTGGAACAAGTATGACAGGGTATGAAATAGCACTAGATAGGATATGTTTGCAGGAAGCAAAGTTTGTGAGTGTAATGACATGAGCTATATGAGGCATGCATCATAGGAAATATAGGTTACAGATAACAACATAGCCAAGTTATGGTCTCTTCCATCTTTTCAAGACCTATTGACTCAAATCAAACGGAGCTTTCACACTCACACGCACACACAGGGTTGCACAAACATTGGACGTAGCCCAAGAGCGGTTACCCAACTGTCCTTGACCGTGGACACGGCTATTTGAAAGTGCAACTAATCCCCGGGTGGTTTTGGTAATTAATAACAACATATATATCATTGAACTAATATTATCTTGAGAATCATTTCAGAGAAGTTCGATGATATGGGTATGGAAATGTCTGAAGAAGTGGACCCCTCAAAATGCTAAGACAAGCATTGGCAAAAGCTCAAGACTCCATTTTTGGTTTAGTGATCAAGGATCACATTGAGTCCATAGGAAAAGCCAATACTATTAAAAGGGGATGAGGTTGTGTTAATGTTCTTGTTGCTCAAGTGCTTGGTGATCTAACTCCCTCAACTATCAGCACTATTCACTACTTAACACACACCCATAAGTAATCTCGGTCAAACCAACTCTGTCTCACCGAGATGAAGTTATCTCTACAAACCCTAACATCTCGGTCACACCGATTTATCCAACTCAGTCCCACCGAGATGAACCACTTCAGTTGTTTCTCCAAACCCTAGCTTCTCGGTCAAACCGATTCTGAGTTTCGGTCTCACCGAAAAAGGGCTGCCAACCTTCTGTGATCAGTTGACATCAATTCGGAATATCCGAGTTTATATTTTCGGTCTCACCGAAATGGCAAACCCTAACCTTTGACTCACTTCGGTCTCACCGAGATGGTATTTTCGGTCCCACCGAAAATCCCAACGTTCACTATATTTGAACTTTCGGTCTGACCGAGTTTTCACTTCGGTCTGACCGAGATTGGTCAAATGTGTGTGTAACGGTTGGATTTTGTGTGGAGGCTATATATACCCCTCCACCCCCTCCTCATTCGTGAGGAGAGCCATCAGAAAGTACTACCATTCCTACCATACACTTTCTGAGAAGTGAACCACCTACCCTTGTGTTGAGATCAAGCCATTCCATTCCTACCATATGAAACTTGATCTCTAGCCTTCCCAAGTTGCTTTCCACTCAAACCTTTCTTCAACCACAGCCATATCAGTGAGGAGAGTTGAGTGTTAGGGAGTTTATCATCTGAAGAACAAGAGCAAGGAGTTCATCACCATCAACACCGTCTATTACCTTTTGGGGGGTGGTGCCTCCTAGATTGGTTAGGTGTCGCTTGGGAGCCTCCGTCTTGATGATGTGGAGTTGAACCAAGAAGTTTGTAAGGGCAAGGAGATCGCCTACTTCGTGAAGATCTACCCCTAGTAAGGCTAGTCCTCCGTGGGCGTAGGCCGTGATGGAATAGACAAGGTTGCTTCTTCGTGGACCCTTTGTGGGTGGAGCCCTCCGTGGACTCGCGCAGCCGTTACCCTCCGTGGGTTGAAGTCTCCATCAACGTGGATGTACGATAGCACCACCTATCGGAACCACGACAAAAATCTCCGTGTCACCAAACTGCGTTTGATCTTCTCCACCTCCTTTTTACATGTGCAATTTACTTTCCGCTGCATATACTCTAGAATTGCATGTGTAGGGTGTTACTTGAATTGATCTCGTTTGTGAAACTACCAAAAACTTTGCATGATCTAAAGGCAGATTTTTTATATTGTCAAGTAGTCTAATCACCCCCCCTCTAGACCTACTTCGATCCTACAAGTGGTATCAGAGCTTTGGTCTCCATTGCCTTGGTTTCCATTGCATTGGACTCCATAAGCTTGGTTTCACAACCTAGGAGAGTATGGCGTCTAGTGAGGGTAATTATCGTAGAGGTCCTTACTTTGATGGTACAAATTTTGCTAGTTGGAAGCATAAAATGAAAATGCATATTCTTGGTCATAACCCTGCCGCATGGGGCATTATTTGTGTTGGCATGCAAGGTGATTTCTTTGAAGAAGGAAAAGTTCCGGATCGCGAAGCTACACCCGAAGAGTTGCGGATGTTGCAAAACAATGCTCAAGCTTGTGACATTCTCTTCAATGCTTTGTGTCCCGAAGAGTTCAACAAAATCAGCTGTCTTGAGAATGCTAAAGAGATTTGGGATACTTTGGTTGAAATGCACGAAGGTACTGAATCTGTGAAGGAATCAAAGCTAGATATTCTTCAAGGTCAACTTGACAAGTTCAAGATGAAGGATGGTGAAGGAGTCGCTGAAATGTACTCTAGGCTTGCTCTCATCACAAATGAGATTGCAGGCTTAGGAAGCGAAGAAATGACCGACCGATTCATCATTAAGAAGATTCTCAGAGCTTTGGATGGAAAGTATGACACCGTGTGCACTTTGATCAAAATGATGCCAAACTACAAGACTCTCAAGCCAACTGAAGTCATTGGAAGAATTGTTGCCCATGAAATGACACTTAAGGATAAGGAAGAGCTTCACAACAAGTCAAGTGGTGCTTACAAAGCTTCAAGTGATGCTCCTACTACCTCAAGTGACAAGCTAATTTCCAATGAGGAGATAAGCCTAATGGTCAGGAACTTCAACAAGTTCTACAAGAATAGAGGCAAAGAAAGAAGCTCAAAGTCTAGATCATATGATGGAAAGAGATCTTCTAGTCGTGATCGAAACTGCTACAATTGTGGAAGACCCGGACACTTCTCAAATGAGTGTACGGCTCCCCACAAGAGAAGAGAAGAATCTCCAAGAAGAAGAGCAAGAGATGAGTCACCTCGGAGAGAGAGAAGGAGTAGAGATGATCGTTATGAACGAAGACCCTCTCGGAGAAGCAAGGATTCGGAGAGGAAAGACAAGTCATCAAGGAGCTACACAAGAAGAAGACATCAAGCTCATGTTGGTGAATGGGTCTCTGGCTCCGACTCTGACAGTCAATCCGATGGAAGCTATCACTCCGACTCCGACTATAGTCAAGATGAAGGTGTTGCCGGACTTGCACTCGTATCCTCCAACTCCAACTCCTACGACTTATTTGATTCACAAAATGAGGGAATTGGAAGATGCTTCATGGCTAAAGGTCCCAAGGTAACACACCCTGAATTCATTGACTTTGATAGTGATGAGGATGACTTACTTGGTGAAGATGAGCTCTTGCATGATAAATCTAGTGAGCTTAGTAATGATGAAAATGCTAGTAGTCTTTATAGTCGAGAAGAGTCGAATGACAATGCTATGAAGGAGATTGAGCGTCTAACTAAAGAACTAAACACTCTTAAGTTAGCTCATGAAACAACTCAAGAAGATCATAGAGAGCTCCTAAGATCTCATGAGAAGCTACGCTTCGAGAAGCTCACTCTAGAGCAAGAACATGAGTTTCTAAAAGCGATCAATGACGATCTTCGAAAGAAGAGTTCTTCATATCTTGCCAAACGACTTCTCTTGTCTAATTTCTTGCCACCTATTAAGACTAAGCATGACAAGCATAAGAAAAATTCTTCCTCTAGTAGTAACAATAACAATGTTAAATCCAATATTGTTGCTTCTAGTAGTTCTCTTGATTCCACTAACAATGTTTCAAGCCAAGTTACACTTGAGCAAGAAAATAGCTTATTGAAGGAAATCATAGAGAAAGGTGTCTACAAGAGTCTTGCCGGAAGCAAGAACTTTGAGGAGATTGTTCGGAAACAAGGAAGACACCGGAAGAATCAAGGGATTGGTTTTGAGCGAAAGTTCAACGCCAAAGGTGTTGAGTGGGAAGAAGGTCAATACCCTACTCCACAGTTTGTCTCACAAAAGGAGAAGTATGATCCTACTTCTTCCAATGTGGAACAAGCTCAAGATGACCTTCCACCACAAGACCACAAGCTAAAGGCCAAGGACAAGCTTCAAGAGGAGATTGATGCATTCATTGAAGCACCTCAAGCCGTGGTCAAGTGGGTTCCCAAGGACACATCAAGTTCTACTTCGTCAAGCTCAACTACAACACCAAGGATTCCCATCAAGATGATGTGGATCCCAAAGAAGAAGAACTAGTAGGTTCTTGAGGGTGACTCCGCCAACAAACTTCACTCATATTCGTTTTGGCAAGAACTTGTGCAATCAACTTCCACATCATGCACTAGTTCATGGAGTCACAAACCCTCTTGTTGGTAAGTCAAGGGACAAGGTAATCATTGCTTTCATGGACATCATCTCTTGTGTACTTCACTCTATGTCCATGGATATTCTTGTTTGTTCCTTGTGGGACTAACCCATGTAGGTATTGAAAGTGCCCTAATCCAAGGATAGCTCTCAACTCTTGATGATCTACATCAACATTGAGCATCCACATCTTCAACATCTACATGAAGTCTTCTACGACAACCCAAGGTTAGTTTGACCCTTTAAAAGGGGTTCTCACATCTAGGGGGAGCTTTGCTCTAAAAATTGAGCTAA
This sequence comes from Secale cereale, assembly GCA_902687465.1. Taxonomy (NCBI): domain Eukaryota; kingdom Viridiplantae; phylum Streptophyta; class Magnoliopsida; order Poales; family Poaceae; genus Secale; species Secale cereale. The sequence continues at coordinate 451,843,158 of LR738712.1, forward strand.
AGCATCTCCAAATGATGTGAACACATAAATACTTTATGTAAAAGTGGTAACCCCACTTGTGCTTAAACGATGAGTATGACCTATGATCAAATGTTCTCATTTGGCTCCTAAGTCAATATACTCATATATAGATGACCTAGTCATCGACAATTTGTGTGCTAGTAGCTAGAGTTTTGGTTGTGCATGTTTGACACATATTTCAGTTGCTATCTTATTGTGTGAGCATGTTGAATGCATGATTCTATTCATTCAAGGACATCCATTTGTGGTTTTGATTGTTTTGGTTTCTTTTTCTGGCCAAATGGATGGACAAGAATGCCTAAGCACCTTCCCTAGCTATCTATGCTATCTTGTCTCAAATTCTATTCATGCTTATATCACAACTTTGAACAAGTCTTTTTCGGACAGTCCGAGTGAGGAGCACTCAGAACCACCGATTCGTCTAAGGCTGACTTCCAAAACCTTCTAAGTCCATTTCGGTCTGACCGGCTTCCCAATCTCGGTCCAACCGAAACACTTAGATTGATCTAGGTTTCATCTCGGTGAAACCGAGTTCAAAATCTCGGTCTGACCGATATGCGTAACTGCACTGCAATTATGCATCTCGGTGACACCGAGTTTTTCAACTCGGTCCCACCGACAGCACGGGGTTATATATACTGAGGGCTGCGCGCGATCTATTCCTTTCAAACGTTCGCCCTCCAAGAACCCTGCTGCCGCCGCCCTGGTCTACGGATCGTCGCCTTCATCACCTGTGCGCCCTCGCCGCAGGTCTCCGCCGCCGTCAACGGTAATCTTCTCCGCCGTTGCCGCCGTAGAGGGACACCACCAAGTTAGGGTGTGTCCCGATCCCTTTCATGCTCCACTTCTGATTCTTGCATGATAGGACTGCCCTGATTCAATCCACGTTTGATATGATCCCAATACATTGTTCAGATCTTCTAGTTTCGAGGAAAATTCTTAGGTTTAGGTTTCCACGGAATGCATCTCGGTGAAGCCGATTCCTGAAACTCGGACTGACCGATTTGGTCTCTGACCATTGCACTACATAGTTCGGTCTGACCGAGTTGTGGAAATCGGAATGTCCGAATTGAAGTTTCTGTGAAACCCTAAGTTTTCGGTAGGACCGAAACCCATTTCGGTCTGACCGAAAGTGGTGTGTAGGTTCTGTTGAACACTTCGGTTACACCGAAACTTGAAATCGGTTTGACCGAAATACATTATGTGAAAACTCAAAACTAAGTTTTTAAACTCATTTTTCTTTGCAAAAACTTCTGCAGTTGTGATAACTCTTCTACTCTGCCTACACCTTATCTTTTCACAGGTTTTTCAGCCATGTCAGATGTCAGTGACAGCCAAAACAGGTCTGAATCACCGTTTGCTGAAATTCCAGAGGCAGATACAAGTCCTGCTAGCAGCTCTAGTGATGATGGTGAGAGGAGTACCCCTAGTGGTCTGCCTCCTGCAGCTACGAGAACCAGGAAGAAGAGAACTTCTGATGATGAGGATTCCGACTTTGTTGCTGAGGAAGTTACCTCCAAGCCCAAGAAGAATGTGGTTGCCAAAGAGCACCAAGGGCAGCAAACAAGGAAAGGCACAAGTAAAGTGAAGCAATCAGCAGTTGCCAAGAAGCTCATCTTGGAAGAGCCAGCTCCAAGCAAGGTGAAGAAGACTTCCAAGAGGAAGAGAGTTGTTTATGCTGAACCTCAAGATGTTGCTGAAGAAGAAGAAGAAGAAGCACCCCAGCCTCCTCCTCAGAAAGCTAAGTTCATGGGTGATGCCATTCGGGCTCAAGCCTCCTCCAAGCCCAAGAAGCCTGCTCAAGCTAAGGCAGCTCCAGCGAAGCCCAAGAGGACAACCAGAAGCATTCCAGCTTCTGAGAAGAACAAAGGTGAGATGCCACCTTCTGAGTCAGATGAAGAGCATGTGTTGCTCAAGCTCCGTCCCAAGTTGCCACTCCACAATGATGCTCATCCTCAAGCTGAGGACATGAAGGCAAGGAAGGACAAAGGTCTCAGGCTATGGAGACAGTCTGATCCATATGCCGTAAGGAGAAGGACTGCTGTGGACCCCAGATTCCACACCAGAGAGCAGCAGGATTTCTATGAGACCGTGCTAATGGATAAGAAGCCCATTGTTGCTGACACCAGGTATGTTGACTGGAAGTACATTGACAGTGAAGAGAACCGGGACTTCTTTCCCCATGTGCATGAGAGCTTTACTGCATGTGGAGTTGCTGACTTTGTGGGTCAAGAACTGACAGCATGGAATGACGAGATGATCATGCAGTTCTATGCCACAGCCCACTTCTACCCTGATGGCAAGATCACCTGGATGACTGAAGGTCAAAGGTTTTCTTCAACTGTTGAAGAATGGGCAGAACTTCTGAACGCTCCTGTGCAGAGAGAGGACGACATTGATGTCTATGGGATTCCTAAGAAGAGTCATGATTCTATGAAGAATATGTACAAGGAGATCCCAGCTGCTGATTTAGAGGGTTGGAAGCTCGGCTCAGTGTATTATCTCCAGGCAGGTCTGACCACCACAAACACTATTCTGAGGCATACTTTGATGCCTAAGTCAGGTGACCACCGGATGATACGAGGCTATTCTATCAACATGCTGCACATTCTCGATGAGAAGGCACCTTTTAAGGTGATGGACTTGATGGTAGAAACCATTAAGAGGACTGCAGCTGACCAGAAGAGGTCGTGTGGGTTTGCTCCGCAGATACAGATGCTCATCAACGCCAAGTTTGGCACGGGCAAATTCATGTTGGATAGGAAGCACTTGCCACTGCAGCCAGAGCATGAGGACAACGTAGTTGTGATGGATGAAGAGGATCCCACCTCAGTTGAAGGGCAAGCCAAGATCGAAGCTGCAAAGAAAGCCAAAGCTGACAAAGAGGCAGCAGCAGCAGCAGCTAAGCCAAAGAGCTTTGGAGAACAGATTCTTGAAGCAACCCAGAGAATTGAACAACGCCTGGCCAGCATTGAGCAATCTCAGGAGAGCCTTGAGAGGATTGTCGAGGACAAGATCCACGCTCTAGACGTGAAGCTGACTGAGATTCAGGTGTCTGTCAACAAGCTTGAGGCAGACATGGAGGAGACTAGGCAGGAGAGAGCAGAGCTTATGCAGGATGATATAGTCCAGGACTCTCATCGCCAGACTGCTCCGGTTCCCAGAGGATCCAGATCTGCAGCTATCCCAGTGACAGACTCCAGGGCTACCACTTCAGCACCAGCTACAGCTCCAGCATCCACTCCTCCACCGCAGACATCAGCAGAGGTCTTCGCAGATGCAGCTATCTCTACACCAACATCGACCCAGACGGGAGCAGCCAGCCGAGCCCGCAGTGACGTTTAGCTCTATACCCTTTCGAACTTTTTGGTAACTTGTTGCCAAAGGGGGAGAAATTGTTATAGATCATAGGGCTGCGAGAGAGAGAGTGCTCTTTCGTCTTTCGTCTTTTTTCGTCTTTTGCCGGTTTCTCTGTGATACATTGGTTTCTTTTGGTTCCTGAAACTTTAAGTGTGCTTGCTACTACGTTTGATGCTACCTTAATGAGTGCTTAGCCATACTATGCTTTAATGTGTGCTTATTGCTTATCCTATGCTATTCCTTATTGTATGGCTATGTACTATTGTCTTGGTGATTGAGTGCATGTTATTCATTCTTATCATTTTGTGCGCTCCACCAAGATGTATGTGACATGGAAGAGTGACCCATAATCCTAATCGATTGTGCATTTGCATTCAAACGCAAATTTTAAATAATGCACAAATTTAGGGGGAGCTCTTGTTTATCACATACTTCTCAAAGCGACGATATTATTCATTGATTATATATTTTGTCGAAGCTTTGATCTATATGTTGTCATCAATTACCAAAAAGGGGGAGATTGAAAGTGCAACTAATCCCCGGGTGGTTTTGGTAATTAATAACAACATATATATCATTGAACTAATATTATCTTGAGAATCATTTCAGAGAAGTTCGATGATATGGGTATGGAAATGTCTGAAGAAGTGGACCCCTCAAAATGCTAAGACAAGCATTGGCAAAAGCTCAAGACTCCATTTTTGGTTTAGTGATCAAAGATCACATTGAGTCCATAGGAAAAGCCAATACTATTAAAAGGGGATGAGGTTGTGTTAATGTTCTTGTTGCTCAAGTGCTTGGTGATCTAACTCCCTCAACTATCAGCACTATTCACTACTTAACACACACCCATAAGTAATCTCGGTCAAACCAACTCTGTCTCACCGAGATGAAGTTATCTCTACAAACCCTAACATCTCGGTCACACCGATTTATCCAACTCAGTCCCACCGAGATGAACCACTTCAGTTGTTTCTCCAAACCCTAGCTTCTCGGTCAAACCGATTATGAGTTTCGGTCTCACCGAAAAAGGGCTGCCAACCTTCTGTGATCAGTTGACATCAATTCGGAATATCCGAGTTTATATTTTCGGTCTCACCGAAATGGCAAACCCTAACCTTTGACTCACTTCGGTCTCACCGAGATGGTATTTTCGGTCCCACCGAAAATCCCAACGTTCACTATATTTGAACTTTCGGTCTGACCGAGTTTTCACTTCGGTCTGACCGAGATTGGTCAAATGTGTGTGTAACGGTTGGATTTTGTGTGGAGGCTATATATACCCCTCCACCCCCTCCTCATTCGTGAGGAGAGCCATCAGAAAGTACTACCATTCCTACCATACACTTTCTGAGAAGTGAACCACCTACCCTTGTGTTGAGATCAAGCCATTCCATTCCTACCATATGAAACTTGATCTCTAGCCTTCCCAAGTTGCTTTTCACTCAAACCTTTCTTCCACCACAGCCATATCAGTGAGGAGAGTTGAGTGTTGGGGAGTTTATCATCTGAAGCACAAGAGCAAGGAGTTCATCACCATCAACACCGTCTATTACCTTTTGGGGGGTGGTGCCTCCTAGATTGGTTAGGTGTCGCTTGGGAGCCTCCGTCTTGATGATGTGGAGTTGAACCAAGAAGTTTGTAAGGGCAAGGAGATCGCCTACTTCGTGAAGATCTACCCCGAGTAAGGCTAGTCCTCCGTGGGCGTAGGCCGTGATGGAATAGACAAGGTTGCTTCTTCGTGGACCCTTCGTGGGTGGAGCCCTCCGTGGACTCGCGCAGCCGTTACCCTCCGTGGGTTGAAGTCTCCATCAACGTGGATGTACGATAGCACCACCTATCGGAACCACGACAAAAATCTCCGTGTCACCAAACTGCGTTTGATCTTCTCCACCTCCTTTTTACATGTGCAATTTACTTTCCGCTGCATATACTCTAGAATTGCATGTGTAGGGTGTTACTTGAATTGATCTCGTTTGTGAAACTGCCAAAAACTTTGCATGATCTAAAGGCAGATTTTTTATATTGTCAAGTAGTCTAATCACCCCCCTCTAGACCTACTTCGATCCTACACTATTCGAATAGTTTTACACTCTGCAGAGGTTGCACACTTTACCCACTAGATCCGGGGAACTTCCGTGTCATCCACGACCCGCGGTACCTCAAGTACCCGAGGTAAGCACCCGATCACTATCTTTCCCTAGGCGACACTAATATGGAGTCCACTCGATTGGTAGCAACCCCCGTGCCCCACATTTCACATCTTAAGATTTTTGGAGCCTCGCTCCCATTTCACATACCACGGGCACGGGGTACCAACGGTGTGTTCGGTGCCCTGTGAAAACAGTCATGGCCGCCTATCCAAGCACGACCCCGTATCGAGAGTGACCTCATGTCACTCCCGTCACTAGTAATGCGGGCACCATGCTAGTATCGGCCTAGGTAATCAATAATGCCCTTTCCCATATAAGGGTAGAGTGGTTGCGCATGTAAAGTTGGAATAACGGTCGCAACTTAAACCAATCCGTTTGAAAATCATCACACACACACACTTGTCTCGGTACACCACTTCGTCATCAAGTGGTTACCCTTCTCATCATCTCCCTCGGGCATAAGTGTCACCCGATGGGGCTTTTGAAAGAGTTCCTCGAATGAACTATGCTTTCATTATTATGCATATCCCGTTCCACTAGCATAGCCACTACTATAGCAACCTATCTACTCCCACCGGCATAACCCTCATAAGAAGGTAGGGTCATGCACAAATGCAAGTATCAACGAGGAAGTATAGTGGCAAACCAACAAGAGGTTTCCACCTCTTCATGATTCCGTTGCAACAACAATATGGTGCTATATGACATGCATAAAAGGGGTTCCATAGACATGGTAAAAGGACTGCTTGCCTTGGTTGGCCTGGTCTTCAAAACCTTCAAGTCCTTCTCCTTCTTCTTCTCCAGCAACCTCGTCAAACACGGTATCTAATCGTCACAATAGAACAACGGAAAAAATAAGACAATAATAAAAACAGAAAAATCAAAGTGCTCAGAAAAATGTCAACTTATTTTTATAAAATTCTATAGGGAAAACTAAGATGGCAAAAATTCTTAGTTTGGGATTTGGAGTGACAGAATGGGTACAAGGATTTTTGAACAGAGGTTTTATTGTTCAAATTTAGATTTAAATTTGAACAGAACAGAAAAGGTTCATGGATATAGGTGAAAGTGATATCATTAAATAGGTTGGAATTTTACAAGTTTTTAGGAACTGGAATTAATTTATTTGGATAAATATTTTATCCTGTGGAATATTTATAAAACTGACAGAAAAGAAAAAGGGAAAATGGCACTGTGCCACTGGGCCAGAAAAGGCCATAGTGCAGCAGGCCCAGAGGGCAACAGCCCAGCGCGCTGGTGCCTGCGCGCGTGCCAGGTTTCAAACCTGACGGGCGGGGCCCAGGCGTCAGCGAGTGGGGAGAGAGACGAGGGAGAGGAGAGGCTGATAGGTGGGGCCCGCCTGTCATCCCTAACCCTCCAGCAGAGGGCCGGCGAGCTCATCGGCGGCGATTCGGGGCACGACATGGCGAGCTAAGGGCAGGGACGGAGTCAGCGTGGAGTCACCATTCGAGTGGTGGTGGAGGCAGTCGCCGGGGTGGCCTGGTTCGCCGACGACGAGGAGGGACGGTGGAGAGGCATCGGGTGGTGGTTGCTCCGGCCGTTTCCGGTAGCTGCAGAGAGGGGAAATGAGGGGGAAATGATCAGCGAGGCTTGGCGGCTTCAGATCGAACGAGAGGAGCGGCGGGGAGGGTCTGTATCGAGCGGATGACGGCGAGCCACCGTGGCGGAGCTCGAGCTCGATCTCGAGCTCGAGAGCTTCTGGGAGAGAGCTGGGAGTGTAGGGGGGCACTGGAGTGAGCTCAGAGGCGAGTGATGGAGAGGAGAGGTCTCGGGGAGGCATTTATATAGGCGGGCGGCGGTCCAACAAGGAGGTTTGCGCCGGCGAGCTAGTTGTGGTCGCTATAGGCCACGGGGGCTCGTCGGGGCGTGTCTGGGGTGTTTGTGGGTGTGGTTCACGACCAGAGAGGGGAAGAGAAGGAGCGGGGGAAGTCCAGAGCAGCGTGCTTGCGAGGAGGCTCATTGGAGCTCTCGGGCGGCCGTCGCGTGTGCGAGCTGGGGCGAGAGGAGGGAGAAGGAGGAGGGGGACAGAGCCGTGGCGAGTTGCGGACATCGAGGCACCTGACTGGCGCAAGGGGGAGGCTCCAGGTGGTCGGGCGCCGCGGATTGGAGGAGGCTACAGTGCGGTAGCGCACTGTAGCGTGCTCCAGAGCGCTCATATGGCCGGCATGGCCGAGTCCCACGCGCTCTGGGCGTGGCCACCGTGTCCATTGGCTCTAGGGGGGAGTAAAGAACGCAGGGGGAGCATTGGATGCCAGGGAAAGCTTCTAGAAGAAGAGGGGGCTGAGATAGAATGGTGAATACTGCTGTCCAGAATGCAAATTGGGGTTTTACCCCTACTCAATCATTGAGCTGATGCCAGGGGAGAGTTACTGGAGGTGCAAGGGAGCCTGAGGAAGTTGTGGTAAAAAGTAGGGTTCGAGGAGAATAAGGAAAGAGATGAAAGTAGCAACTTTGGAAAATCACCAGAAGGTGTTTGATGTGATTTTGAGCAATCAAATGATTTCCATTTGACATGAGACTTAACAGGATCAAATGGTATATGGAAATAGGGTGTTCCACCAAGTTTGGGCTCATTTGAAGAAACTTGCCAATGTAACTTTGGTGAACCCTAGAAATCAACGGAAATGGTTTCACCAAGTTTGAGTTAAGCAAATCATCCCTCCATGATGCACAACTTGGTGTAGTGTCATCATTTGGGGTGGTGATCATGCCCACAAAGTTTGAAGTCCCAAGTAAAAAGTTGGTAATGTAAAGTTGTTCAAATTTGAATCTGAACAGAAGTGGTTTTGGGGTACTCTGATCAAGTTACCTTTCTCCAAAACTTGTGCCATTTGGTCTAGATTCATTATTAGACCATTTTAGCAAGTGTACCAAGTTTGAGAGCATTTGGACAAGTTTGGCAATGTAAAGTTGCTCAAACTATAAAGATGGACATAATGGTTTTGAGGGATTTTGATGGTGTTTTCTTGCTTCCCAAGGCATGGGGCTTGGCAAGATCATCACACATGTCATACATGACATGATATAATTTCCCTGGAATTTTTAGAGATTATTTCCTTTGTAAATATTTTAAAAGGTTGAAACATCCAGAAAGGGTTTCTGAGGGATTTGTCCAATATTTTGAACATGACCAAGTGTTGAAACTCTTATATATGGACAATATATGTCCTAAGAGTCTCCCTGAAGTTTGGCAAATAGTTTTGAAATAGTTAAATAATTTTCCCCTATTAAAGACCATTTCTGGCCTTAAGAAAAAGCTTTTAAATAAAATAGGAAAATAACTTTTAAAATTATATTTTTGTGGTTTATGGGAGTCCTATATCTACTAGGTTTCGAACGTACTCTTTGAAATATTTTTCTCACCCTAAATCAAGCACTTGCAGTGCAAACCTCAATTCAGTGGTTTTGGAAAACTAATTTTTGAAAATTACTTTTTGGCCAAATTATTTTTGTAAGAAAATACTATACTGATATATACACTTGGTATGATCATTGGGCAGAAGTTTGGGGTAAGGAGATGAAATATACAAGAGGGAGTAGTTGACTTTAAAGAGCACTTGAAAATCACAGAGAGAAAATTTAATTCCAAATAAAAGCCAAATGATGCCAAAAAAATTGTTGGTCCAAATTTTCATGTTTTATTAATGCAAATGACATGTTACAAAATGCATGGTGTGACATAATACCTGCCTCTAGGAGCTTTAGTATTTCCTTCCTTACCACTTCTTTCATCTTAGGATTTAATCGTCGTTGATGATCAATAACTGGTTTAGCATTTTCTTCCAATTTTATCTTGTGTTGGCATATAGTGGGACTAATGCCCTTAAGATCATCCAGGGTATATCCAATAGCAGCATGATGCTTCTTGAGAGTTTTCAATAGTTTTTCTTCTTCCTGCTCTGAAAGGTTAGCACTAATAATAACATGATATATCTTCTTTTCATCAAGATAAACACACTTAAGATTATCAGGTAAAGGTTTAAGTTCAAACACGGGATCACCCTTGGGTGGAGGAGGATCCCCTAGGATTTTAATAGGCAAGTTGTTTTTCAATACGGGTCCTTGTGTAAGGAATATTTCATCTATTTCCCTTCTCTCATTCATATGCATATCATTTTCATGGTCTAGCAAGTATTGTTCCAAAGGATCATTAGGTGGCACGGCAATAGAAGCCAGAGCAATAATTTCATCCTTACTGGGTGGTGCCTCTTCAAGGGGTTGTCTACGGAATTTAGCAAAGTTAAACTCATGAGACATATCCCCTAATCCAATAGTGACAATATCTTTCACGCAGTCTATCTTGGCATTAACAGTATTCAAGAAGGGTCTACCAAATATAATGGGACAAAATTCATCTTGAGGGGAACTAAGAACAAGAAAATCAGCAGGGTATTTAACCTTCCCACACAAGACTTCAATATCTCTAACAATCCCAACTGGTGAAATAGTATCTCTATTAGCAAGCTTAATAGTAACATCAATCCCTTCTAACCCAACAGGTGCAATATCATGCATAATTTTGTTATACAAATCAAAAGGGGTAATACTCGCACTAGCACCTACGCCACATAAACCATGATAGCAATGATCTCCTATCTTAAAGGAGATAACAGGCAAGCCTACAATAGGTTTATGTTTATTCCTAACATTGGGTTTGGCTATTCTAGCAGACTCTTCTTGGAGGTAAATAACATGTCCATCTAAATCCTCTACGAAGAGATCTTTAACCATAGCAACACTAGGTTCAACTTTAATTTTCACAGAGGGTGTAGGTGTCCTAGTGTTACTCTTACGAACTACAGTTGTAGCTTGAGCATGATCCTTTATCCTAACAGGGAAAGGTGGTTTCTCAATATAAGCGGTAGGTATAACGGGATCCACATTATAAATGATAGTCCTTTCTTCATCTTTAATAGGTTCAACTACTTTTACTTCAATATGGGGATGGTATTTAAACCACTTCTCCTTGGGGAGATCAACATGAGTAGCAAAATATTCATAGAAAGAAGCTACCATCTCAATGTCAAGTCCATATTTAGTGCTAAACTCACGGAAAACATCGGTATCCATAAAAGCTTTAACACAATCAAACTTAGGGGTCATACCTGACTCCTTACCTTCGTCGAGATCCCAATCTTCAGAGTTGCATTTATTTCTTTCCAATAAATCCAATTTGAATTCAATAGTCTTCATCATATAAGAGCCAGAACAAGAAGTAGCGAGCATGGAGCGATTATTAAGAGAAAGCCAAGCATAAAATTTTTGAATGATCATTTCTCTTGAGAGCTCATGATTGGGGCATGAATATAACATTGACTTAAGCCTCCCCCAAGCTTGAGCGATGCTTTCTCCTTCGCGAGGCCAAAAATTATAAATATAATTACGATCACGATGAACCTGGTGCATAGGGTAGAACTTCTGATGAAATTCCAACTTCAGACGATTATAGTTCCATGATCCCATATCATCGCATAGCCTAAACCATGTCAATGCATCTCCCTTCAAAGATAAAGGGAAGACATTCTTCTTGATAACATCCTTGGGCACACCTGCAAGCTTAAACAATCCACAAACTTCATCCACATAGATTAGATGTAAATCGGGATGCAGTGTTCCGTCTCCTGTAAATGGATTTTCAAGCAGTTTCTCAATCATACCCGAAGGAATCTCAAAGAAAACATTTTCAATAGGTGCATTAGGTTGAGGAGAAACTCTTTGCTCTTCTGTTCGGGGTGAAGATACCCCGAACAAGCCCCTCAGAGGATTTTGAGCCATACTAACAAGTGACAATAAATTTCAGCACACTATATAAATTTTTCCTTACCAAAGGCGCTTCACTCCCCGGTAACTGCGCCAGAAAAGAGTCTTGATGACCCACAAATGTAGGGTATCTATCGTAGTCCTTTCGATAAGTAAGAGTATCGAACCCAACGAGGAGCAGAAGTAAATGATAGGCAATTTTTAGTAAGGTATTTTCTGCAAGCACTGAAATTATAGGTAACATATAGTTTTGTGATAAGGTAATTGGTAGAAAGTGACAAAAGGTAAAAGTAAATAAGGTGCAGCAAGGTATCCCAATCCTTTTTGTAGCAAAGGAAAATCCTGGACAAACTCTTATATAAAGGAAAGCGCTCCCGAGGACATATGGGAATTATCGTCAAGCTAGTTTTCATCACGATCATCTGATTCACGTTCGGTACTTTGATAATTTGGTATGTGGGTGGACTGGTGCTTGGGTGCTATCCTTACTTGGACAAGCCTCCCACTTATGATTAACCTCTAATGCAAGCATCCGCAACTACAAAAGAAGTATTAAGGTAACCCTAACCATAGCCTGAAACATATGGATCCAAATCAGCCCCTTACGAAGCAACACATAAACTAGGGTTTAAGCTTCTGTCACTCTAGCAACCCATCATCTACTTATTACTTCCCAATGCCTTCCTCTAGGCCCAAATAATGGTGAAGTCTCATGTAGTCGACGTTCACATGACACCACTAGGGGAGAGACACCATACATCTCATCAAAATATCGAACGAAGATCAAATTCACATGACTACTAATAGCAAGACTTCTCCCATGTCCTCAGGAACCAAAGTAACTACTCACAAGGCATAATATTGTTCATGATCAGAGAGGTATTAATATGCATAATGGATCTGAACATATGATCTTCCACCAAATAAACCAACTAGCATCAACTACAAGGAGTAATCAACACTACTAGCAACCCGCAGGTACCAATCTGAGGTTTGGGTACAAAGATTGGATACAAGAGATGAACTAGGGTTTGAGAGGAGATGGTGCTGGTGAAGATGTTGATGAAGATAGCCCTCCCCAAGATGGGAGAGTTGTTGGTGATGACGGCGGCGACGATTTCCCCCTCCCGGAGGGAAGTATCCCCGGCAGAACAGCTCTGCCGGAGCCCTAGATTGGATTCCGCCTCGGTTCCGCCCCGAGATGGCGGCGTCTGGTCCCGAAAGCCTCCTTATGTTTTTTCCAGGTCGAAACACCTCATATAGGAGAAGATGGGCATCGGGGGCCTTCCGGCTGGCCCACGAGGCAGGGGGCGCGCTCTGGGAAGGACGGCGCGCCCTCACCCTCATGGACAGCCAGTGCCCCCCCTCGTGGACTTCTTTCACGAGATATTTTTCATATTTTCCGAAATGAAGTTCTGTTGAGTTTCGGGGCTTTTGGGGTTGTGCAGAATAGGTTTCCAGAGTTTGCTCCTTTTCCAGCCCAGAATTCCAGCTGTCGGCATTCTCCCTCTTCATGTAAACCTTGTCAAATAAGAGAGAAAAGGCATAAGTATTGTGACAAAACATATAATAACAGCCTATAATGCAATAAATATCAACATATAAGCATGATGCAAAATGGACGTATCAACCTGCTCTTTGCACAACTCTACGCGCCGCTAACCGCAGAAGGGATCCCCGGGATCCCTTAGGTGTCGTTTCCCCGAGACCTTTCGCGGCATCCCCAAGATTAGTTAGTTGGTTCTCCTTGAATATTACCTTGGGGTGCCAGGGGGCATCCCCAAGCGTAGGCTCTTTTCACTCCTTATTCATTTGTCCATCGTGATCTCACCCAAAACTTGAAAACTTCAATCACAAAGAACTTAACAAAACCTCATGAGATCCATTAGTATAATAAAACTCAACTTTACTCTAAGTACTATTGAAAACCCATTCATATTTTGTTATTATATTATATCTACTGTATTCTAACATTACCATAGCTTATATTATATTCATGCTCCAGAAATTGAAAACAATTCTGCTACTGGATGCGAAAGTTTCTATTAATGCACCGAATCAAATCAACTCTCACCCAAATCAACCAAAGGCTTTGCTTGGCACAAACACTAATTAAAACACAAAAAACACAATCATAACAGTAGTTTAATGGTGTATTTTTATTTAAAAACAAAAAGTAAAAATATTGGGTTGTTTCCCAACAAGCGCTTTTCTTCAAAGCCGTTTGGCTTGGCATATCTAATTTTAATGATGCTAACATGCAGGACAAGAATTGAAGCACAAAGAGAGCATCATAGAACACATGACAAAGACATCTAAGTCTAACATACTTCCTATTCATAGGCATTTTATAAGCAAACAAATTATCAAGGCAAGCAAAAACTAGCATATACAAGGAAGAAGAATAAAACTTTGACAATTTAAGCATCAAGAGAGGTAATTTAGTAACATGAAGATTTGTACAACCATATTTTACTCTCTCATAATAAGTGCATGTAGGATCATAATCAAATTCAACAATATGGCTTTCACATAACATATTCCCTATATGATCCACATGCATGCAAAGTTGACACTCTTCCAAAATAGTGTGATTATTATCAAATAATGTCATGACCTCTCCAAGCCCACTTTCAATATTATCGCAAACATATTCATCATGAGGCTTAAATAAAATTTTCAAGATCATAGAAAGAACCACCCCAATCATAATCATTACAATAAGTAGAGGACATATCAAAATTAGCATCCCCAAGCTTGGGGTTTTGCATATTATTAGCATAACTGACATTAATAGAAATTATTATAACACCATTGCAATCATGCTTTTCATTCAAGGAGCTATCGTGAATTACTTCATAAATTTCTTCTTTTAGCACTTCATCACAATTTTCAGATTCACGAATCTCAAGCAAAACTTCATAAAGATAATCTAGTGACTCAACTCACTAGCAATTGGTTTATCATAATTTGATCTCTTAAAAATATTAGCAAGTGGATGACGATCCATGAACCTTTTCCTTCTGATTTCCAATAAACACATAATTATGCCAAACAAACAATCAAAGCAAACAAGTAAGACATGAGGGAAAACGAGAAAGGCAAGAAGGCAAATAAAAAGGCAAATATTTTTGTGTTTTTGTAAAAATGTTTTAGAAGTGGGGGAGATGAAAACGAAAGGCAAATGAAAAATAATGTAATTGCAAGGAGATGAGATTTTATGCATAGGAACCTGATAGATGTTGCTGATGCCTCCCCGACAACCACACGAGAGGTTGAGGAGGGACTATCTTGTCTTGATTTTCCGTGGCAACTACACCATAAATTCTTCCTGCTACTTGTGATCTGTAGCGGCCCGACCTCAAACGGTCAAGCCTGTGTGTATCTGTGCCATCCCTGGATCAGTATGCGGGCACACACAATACATCAATGTACATGTCAAACTGCAATCACATGTATAAGTAACGTAAAAATGATATATATACACCTCATAAGTCTCAGCGGAAATAATCACTTGGGTGTGGAGTCCCATCAACGCCATCGGCAGGTTGAGTGTAGACCGTAACCCTATATCATAACTCTTACTCGTCGAACCAATATTTGCAACATGATACGTTGTAGCTGTGTAGGTTAGTACATTGAATGTACCGACAATATCACAATAAGAGAAAGCAGATGATAAATTTTGTCTATATGCAATATGGCTTTGTGGCTCTATGTCTGAGTTTTTGCGTAAAAGCGAGTTTCATATTCCCTACCACAAAGAATAGTCCAGGAATCTCTACTACAAAGCAGATACCTATATATGACATGGTTCCGCCAACCGAAATCTTATAGACCATATCATCATAAGTTGCCCACAATTATGTTTTCAATCCGGTGTTGAGAGTTTCGAGATACATCCAAGTCCGGAGGCTGAAATTGTCCGTAATCGGGGACATGACTAATCGATTAGATTTTAACAGTCTATAGAGGTTTGTACACTTTACCCGCAAGATTTGATCCCTCTTTTACGTTCTCACGCTCCATGATGTTTGAGAACAAGACAACCGAAACATGGTCTTCCGAAGAGTTCCTCTGACCACTCTCTGGTGCTCATCCAATCCTACCGTAGTTCTACATTTGCTAGCACCGTCCCAGCCAGAGTCACCACTAAGGTCAACCAAGCCAGAGGCCACAATGACTTGCGGTTGCACATGTAAGCTTTCGGGCATGAAGTATTCTGCCGTCTCTTTGAGACTAGGTGGAGCTTTCTACATGATATCACGGTGCATCTCCGGAATCACTGAGTACTAGACGCACAATTGTACCCTTCTTAACCAGTCTCCACCCAGAGGTTTATTGAATTCTTGTCTCGAGTCTTGAATTCTTGAGGTCTTGAAAATGCAGTCCTTGCGGATGCCATCATGGAGTTGTCGTCATTGACTTAGAGTTCTCCTTCTTCACACCACATGCATTCATACCAAACCCCGTCAACAATAGCATTGCATTAAAACTATATACGTATCGGGCTTGATAACCAGGAGATGGGTTCCTACCTCATGCATTCTACTCAACTACAAGAAGTCAATAACACTACTAGAGGGATTATGAATGGTGACACTAGATGCAATAAAACCATAGGTATGAATAATATGGTCAAAGTGAACTTGCCTGGTAAGTTGATGAATATAAATACGCTCTCAGAATAATGACTTGGTAGAACTATTCGCCACTCCGTGGAAAATCTATATAATCAAACATAGTATTCACATAAGCAAGCATCCTAGCAAACAATTCCAGCTCTCAAAATAACAATTAAGTCAACAAATAAAACTCAAATATAAAACTCGAATGAATTCCAAAGAAACTTCAAATAAAACCACAAAGAAAACTACTAGGGAAAGTTTACAACTTTACTACAAACACCTAATATAGTTTTGCCCTAAGTAGGAACTTAACAACAATTTAAAACACTATACTAATAAATTAACAGAAAATAAAATATAAAACAATTAATTTAACAGAAAGTATTTTTCATAAAATTTTGTAGCAGAAAGAAACAAATAAAAAGCTTTTAGAAAACTCAGCTTATGCCCTATGCAAGTTTTCATGCAAAATTAAAGAAAATAAAATTTTAAAATAAGAATAAAATTGTCTACTGTTAAACAACAGAAACAAAACTAAATTTGTCAAAAGGGACAAAAAGTTTAGATTAAAAACATTTTAAAACAAATGGAAAAGAAAATACCACTAAACTATGTAAATGTACTGTTTTGCCTAAAAACCTAATTTAAATTAACATAAAAATAAAATACTATATACTATTGCATAAACAAGGGTCCTACTGACCAGGAGCAAAAGGAATCAATCAAAAAAAATTCTAGCACTCAAACTAGAGCCAAAACAATGTTTGAAGCATATTTGAAATATTTCAAAATTAAATTACTCAAATTTGAAAAATAAGTAAGCAGAGAAAAACTTCAACAAATTTTTGACATAGTGCAAAAAGAATCACTCAATTTGGATCTAAAACATAAAAGTTATAAACAATCTAAAATGAGAACTATTCTATTTTTAAAACAGAAATTAAAACAAAAATGAAAACGCTACAGATCGGTGATACGTCTCCAACGTATCTATAATTTTTGATTGTTCCATACTGTTATATTATCCTTGTTGGATGTTTTACAATCATTTTATTGTCATTTTATATCATTTTTTGGTACTAACCTATTGACATAGTGCCAAGTAATAGTTGTTGTTTTCTGTATATTTTTTACATCACACGAAATCAATAGCAAACAGAGTTCAAACGCAGCGAAACTTTTTGTGGATTTTTTGGACTAGAAGACATCAAGTGGGTCGGAGAAGCACCTGGAGGGGGAGGGTGCTCCGAGGGGAGAACAACCCACCAGGGCGCGCCAGGAGGCCCAGGCGCGCCCTGGTGGTTGTGCCCACATCGGGTGCCCCCCGGACCGCCTCTTTGCTTTATAAATACCGCAATATTCCAGAAACCCTAGGAGAGTCGACGAAAATCAACTACAGTCACCGCAAAGTGTTGAACCATCAGATCCAATCTAGACACCATCACGAAGGGGTTCACCACTTCCATTGGTACCTCTCTGATGATGCGTGAGAAGTTCTTTGTAGACCTACGGGTCCGTAGTTAGTAGCTGGATGGCTTCCTCTCTCTTGTTTGATTATCAATACAATGGTTTCTTGGAGATCCATATGATGTAACTCTTTTGCGGTGTGTTTGTTGGGATCCGATGAACTTTGAGTTTACGATCAGATCTATCTTTTTATATCCATGAAAGTTATTTGAGTCTTCTTTGATCTCTTATATGCATGATTGCTTACAGCCTCGTATTTCTTATCCAATATTTGGGTTTTGTTTGGCCAACTTGATCTATTTATCTTGCAATGGGAGGAGGTGCTTTGTAGTGGGTTCGATCTTATGGTGCTTGATCCTAGTGACAGAAGGGGAACCGACACGTATGTATCGTTGCTACTAAGGATAAAACAATGGGGGTCTATTTCCACATAAATAGATCTTGTCTACATCATGTAATCGTTCTTATTGCATTACTTCATTTTTCCGTGAACTTAATACACTAGATGCATGCTGGATAGCGGTCGATGTGTGGAGTAATAGTAGTAGATGCAGGCAGGAGTCGGTCTACTAATCTTGGACGTGATGCCTATATAATGATCATTGTCTGGATATCGTCTGGATTATTTGAAGTTCTATCAATTTCCCAACAGTAATTTGTTCACCCACCGTTTGCTATTTTTCTCGAGAGAAGCCACTAGTGAAATCTACGGCCCCCGGGTCTCTTTCTTATATTATTTTCCTTTGCTTTTATTTTCTGATATATTAAATCAAAAACCCAAAAATACCTTGCTGCAATTTATCTTATTTGGCATTCGATCTATCAATATTTACAACTCTCTCACGTCTGTTACCCGAAAGGGATTGACAACCCTTTTACACGTTGGGTTGCGAGTATTTGTTATTTGTGTGCAGGTGCCATTTACGTTGTGTTGTTTGGTTCTCCTACTGGTTCGATAACCTTGGTTTCATCACTAAGGGAAATACCTACTGCTGCTATAATGCATCATCCTTTCCTCTTTGGGGAAATACCGACATAGTTCTACCAAGCAATGGAAAGGAATTTCTTGCGCCGTTGCCGGGGAGGATCTTCCACATATACCAGGTTCCTAATCACAAATCTCATCTCCTCGCAATTTACATTATTTTCCATTTGCCGCTCGTTTTTATCTCCCCCACTTCACAAAAATTTACCGTTTTATTCGCCCTCTTTTTCGTTCACCGTTTTCACATCAAATCTATCTTTCTGCTTGCAATCTTGTTTGTTATGTTTTCTTGTGTTTCCATGTGCCTTCTATTTGCTTGCATCTTTGCTTGCAAAAAATCTATTGATATGGATCCTTATCCACTTGCCAATCTTTTTAAAAGATCCAATTTTGTTGAACCAATTGCTAGTGAATTGAGTGCACTAGATTATCTTTATGAAGTTTTGCTTGAGATTCATGAATCTGAAAATTGTGACGAAGTGATAAAAGAAGAAATTTATGAAGTGATTCGTGATAGATCCTTGAATGAATAGCATGATTGCAATGGTGTTATAATAAGTTCTATTAATGGCAATTGTGCTAATGATATGCAAAACCCCAAGCTCGGGGATGCTAATTTTTCTATGTCTACTACTTGTTGCAATGATTATGATTGGGGTGATTCTTATTATGATCATGAAAATTTATTTAAGCCTCATGATGAATATGATATTGATAATGTTGTTTGCAATAATATTTAAAGTGGGTTTGGAAGAGCATCAACTTTAAGTAATAGTGATCCCACTACTTTGGAGAATAATCAATCTTATGAAATTTTTGATAAAAGTGGGCTTGGAGAGGTCATGACTTTATTTGATGATAATCCCACTATTTTGGAAGAGTGCAACTTTGCATGCATGTGGATCATGTAGAGAATATGTTAAGTGATAGCTATATCATTGAATTTGAATATGATCCCACATGTAATTATTATGAGAGAGGAAAATATGGTTGTAGAAATTTTCATGTTACTAAACTAGCCCTCTTTATGTTGAGATTGCTTTTGTTTCTTTCTTGTTCCTTGCATATGCTAGATGTTTCTTGTCTTGATAATTTGGTCACCTACAAAATGCCTATGCATAGAAAGCATGTTAGACTTAAATGTGTTTGTCACATGTTTTATGATGCTCTCTTTGTGCTCCAATTCTTGTCTTTCATGTGAGCATCATTGAAATCTCATGCCTATCCTAATGAGTATAGATAAAGCGCTCATTGGGAGGCAACCCAACTTGTATCTTTTACTTTTTGATTTCCTTGTTGTTCTAAATAAAATACCCATTAATACCTCTATTTATATGTGTTTTTGTGGTTCGAATAAATGTTTGTGCCAAGAAAAGCCTTAGGATCATGTTGGGTGACAGTATATTTGATCTTGCTTAAAAACAGAAACTTTTGCGCTCACGAGAAAAATTCTCATTTTTAACAGAAGATTGTTTTTGTGTTGATTACTTTTGCAGAAGATTAATATACAAATTGTTCATGTGGCCCTATTTTTTCAAGATTTTTAGAGTTACAGAAGTATTCTAAATTTCGAGATTGCTACAGACTATTCTGGTTTTTGACAGATTCCGTTTTCTTTGCGTTGTGTCCTTCTTTTGATGATTCTATGGTGATTTTTTGCCATAGAAAAGTTGGAATACAGTAGATATAATGCAAGAATAAAATATGAATTGGTTTGTTAATTACTTATAGTAGTGATTTGTTTTCTTATACTAACAGATCTCACGAAAGTTTTGTTGAGTTTTGTGTGATTGAAGTTGCCAAGTTTTGGGTTATCTTACTATGGATGAAGGAATAAGGAGTAAGAAGAGCCTAGGCTTGGGGATGCCCATGGCATCCCAAGCTATTATCCAAAGATAAGGAAGCAACTAAGCTTGGGGATGGCCAATATTTTCCATGCTAGATGTGTTATTCTCACGATGACTGTTTATTCACTTGTCATTGCATGAGAGTAAGGCAAAGGTATTACCGATGCCCAGTCCCGGAATGAAAAACAAATTTACTTTATGTTGTCAAATAATAAATTCCTTGGAAAGTGTTGGTATGGAAGGCACCCGTGGATACGGTTAGCCATGGCTTGTGAAATTTTGGTGGAAGAAGGAATAAACTTTATTTTATGGTTGAGAACCGCCGATGATATATCTAGCATGGAAAGTGTTGGGAACTCTAAGTCGTTTTCATTGGTGGGAAAAGTAGACCACCCGAAATAATTTTATCTCTCAATTTAAGCTTTGATCTCTGGCACCTCTACAAATCCCTACTTCCCTCTGTAAAAGGCCTTTCTTTTACTTTACGCAATTTTTATTTTGAATTTGAGTCTCCATCCTCTCTTATAATGCACCAACTAGGAAGCACTATGGTCGTACTTGAGCATTGGGTGTACTTAATATCGAGTGTGTTTCATGAATGGATCAATGGTTGAGCATGATGGGCTAGGGATAACTTACTTTAGCATTGATATTTTGAAAGACATGATTGCTTGTTGATATGCTTGAGTATTTATATCTCATGTCAAAACTAGAATATTGCTTCGAACCATATAAAAGTCCAAATGTCCATGCGATAAAGAAAAGAATATGATATGACATGTTAGGTAGCATTGCACATCAAAAAATCTATTTTTATCATTTACCTACTAGAGGACGAGCTGGAATTAAGCTTGGGGATGCTGATAGGGGGTATATTTCTACATAAATAGATCTTGTCTACATCATGTAATCGTTCTTATTGCATTAATCTGTTTTTCCATGAACTTAATACACTAGATGCATGCTGGATAGCGGTCGATGTGTGGAGTAATAGTAGTAGATGTAGGCAGGAGTCGGTCTACTAATCTTGGACGTGATGCCTATATAATGATCATTGCCTGGATATCGTCTGGATAATTTGAAGTTCTATCAATAGCCCAACAGTAATTTGTCCACCCACCGTTTGCTATTTTTCTCGAGAGAAGCCACTAGTGAAATCTACGGCCCCCGGGTCTCTTTCTCATATTATTTGCCTTTGCGATCTACTTTTCCTTTGCTTTTATTTTCAAATCTATTAAACCCAAAACCCAAAAATACTTTGCTGCAATTTATCTTATTTGGTGTTCGATATATCAATATTTACAACTCTCTCACGTCCATTACCCGAAAGGGAATGACAACCCCTTTGACATGTAGGGTTGCGAGTATTTGTTATTTGTGTGTAGGTTCCATTTACGTTGTGTTGCTTGGTTCTCCTACTGGTTCAATAACCTTGGTTTCATCACTGAGGGAAATACCTATCGCTGCTATACTACATCATCCCTTTCCTCTTTGGGGCAATTCTGACGTAGTTCCAGCAAGCAATCAATCGGCTATGGCCACGTGTCAGATTCTGATACGATGTGGTTGTGCACTGCGGAAGCTAAACAGTGGACAACCTCTACTAAAGAAAATCAGCATACGGTGCGGCTAAAAGAAAGCTGTAGAGTCCGGTTCGATCTAAACCTATATCGAATCGGTCTAATAAAAACAATCTACCTATTCGATCTAATCTAATCTATGCCGTATATTTTCGATCGGACAAAGGAAGGGCTTACAAGGGCTTGGCAACTCTGGCGGGGTCGTCGGCAGCGGTTGCGGGTCGGGGACGTCACAGGTGAGGCCTTCGATGGTCAACGAGCTCCGGCGAGGGCACAGGCAGACGTGGTGCGTTGTGGCGGTCTTGATGGTTGTGGGGTTCGTCTCCGAGGTGGTTCAAGGCGGGCGAGGCGGGCTTCGGCTCCGGCAGTGGAAGCCGATGGTGCTGCGGAGCAGTGGCTCCAGTTCTCCTCAAGCTCCGGGAGATGGTCCAGCCGACGTGGTGGTGCACGGTGGAGAGGTAAGTGGCGATGATGAGACGCAGAGTGGCCGGGGGCGGTGGCTCTAGTCAATGGATGCGGCGCCGGAAAAGCTTCTCCGATGAGCAATTAGCGGCTATGCTGGGGTATCCAGGAGGGGGAAAAGGGCAGAATGGGTCGATGGAGGAGGAGCTTTATAGGGCGTCTGGCTTGGAGGAGGGGCGAAACAGAGCGTGATCCCGAAGGAATCGGGATACGACGGCGCAGGTGTTGCTCCAGGCGAGCGCGTGGCTTGCGGGAGGAGGAAGAAGCAGCGGGACCCGCTGCCAGCGACAGAGGTGAGCGAGGGAGGGAGCGGTCGACCGGGGCAGAGAGGGTTCAGTGCGGTAGAGAGGCCATGGGCCGATTCGGCTGGCTGGGCCATGGGGCGGAGAGAGAGAAGTGCTGGGCTTCGGCCTAGCACTATTCGAAGGGTTTTCTTTCTAATAGAAGGAAAAAGAAAAGAAAGAGAATAAAATATAATATTATATATGCATATTATATATCAATTTTTTTAGAAAAAGAAATCCTAAACCATTAACATATTTTCATGTACAAATAAACCTTAAAAATTAGAATAAAGCAAAGATTGCTACTGTTTCATTTTAAAATCAAATTAAAATATTATAAAATACCAAAACGATTTCAAATAATTTTTCTCCATTTTTTTATTTTAGGGAATCTTTTCACCCTATTTTCCATATAGTTTGTTTTTGGAGAAATATAATTTGAATAAAAACCAAATAACTCCAAATTAGAAATGGGTTTCAAAATACCTTCAAAGGAACTTTCAATTTGGTTCTTTTAAACTTCAAACTCATATTTCATATAATTTGAAGAAGTCATTTTATCTTCTCTCATGAAAGTCATTGAGTTGCATAAAGTTTCTGAATTTGAAATATTTTCAAATGGAATTCAAATATTTTCAAAACCATTTTCAATTATTGAAATGGAAGAAGTCATATCATCTTCACTCTAGGGTTTTGTGATGAAATCAGTTTGAATTCATGGATCCAGTGCCAAGTGAAAGTTTGGGAAAGTCATTTCATTCCCTCTCGTTAGACTTTCAAAAGTTTCAAATTTCACCCAATTTCACTCAATAAATCACACAACAATCAAACAAACAATCCTAAATATTTATTTAATATAACATTCCAAAATTTAGAATTTTGGGATGTTACATGATCCGCGTTGGTAAATTCTCCTATGAGGAGGGGATGATGCAGCACACCGGCGGTAAATATTGCCCTCATTTATGAAAGAAAGGTTATCAATCCAGTAGGAGAACCAAGCAACACTATGTAAACAACACCTACAGACAAACAACAAAAACTCGCATCCCAACGCGTTAGAGGGGTTGTCAATCCCTCCAAGGTAAGGTAAATAGGTCGATTGATAGATGCAAATAAAATAAAGGCAAATAAAACGTAGCAAAGTGTTTTACGAATTTTGACAAAATAGATCTGAAAATATATGATAGGAAAATAGACCCCGGGGGCGTAGATTTCACTAGTGGCTTCTTTCGAGAAAATAGCATACGGTGGGTAAACAAATTAGTGTTGGGCAATTGATAAAAGAGGAAATGGTTATGAAGATATCTAAGGGAATGATCATGAATAGAGGCATCACGTCTGTGACAAGTAGACTGACTCCTCCCTGCATCTACTACTATTTCTCCACACATCGACCGCTATCCAGCATGCATCTAGTGTATTAATTTCATGGAGAAACCGAGTAATGCTTTAAGAACGATGACATGATGTAGACAAGATCTATATATGTAGGAATAGACCCCATCTTGTTATCCTTAATGGAACGATACATGCGTGTCATGTCTCCTTCTGTCACTAAGATCGAGCACCGCAAGATCGAACCCATTACAAAGCAGCTCTTCCCATTGCAAGATAAATCATTCAAGTTGGCCAAACAAAACTAAAATATCAAAGAATAAATACAAGGCTATAATAATCATGTATGGGTAGATTTGATCATAAACTCAAAATTCATCGGATCCCAACAAACACACCGCAAAAAACAAGTTACATCAAATAGATCTCCAAGAATTTCAAGGAGAACATTGTATTGTAGATGAAAAGGAGAGAAGAAGCCATGTAGCTACTAACTACCGTCCCATAGGTCGATGGTAAACTACTCACGCATCATCAGAGGAGCAACAATAAGGATTATGAATCCTTCCGTGATAATGTTCCTCGCCGTTGGAGTGTCGGAAAAGGCCTCTAGATTGGATCTCGTGGTTTTGGAACTTGCCATGACTGAAACAATTTTCCATCGACTCCCCTAGGGTTTCTGGAATATTGTGGTATTTTTAGAGCTGGAGGTCGCAGAGAAGGGCATCGTGGGCTCCACAAGGCACCAGGGTGCGCCTGGGCCTCCTGGCGTGCCCTGGTGTCTTGTGGTCTCCATGGGCCTCCTCTAGTACACATCTTGGGCACTATGGTTCTCTTCTGGGCAAACAAATCTCCAAAAAAAATTGTTGCATTTAGTCTCTGTTTGGTATTGATATTCTGTAAAGTAAAAAACAAGCAAAAAACAGCAAATGGCACTAGGCACTATGTTAATAGGTTAGTCCCAAAAAATTATATAAAGTTGCTAGAAATGTATGTAAAGCATACAAGATTGATAATACAATAACCTAGAACAATAAAAAAATTATAGATACGTTGGAGACGTATCAGTTCCTCGAGAGACTGAGATTGTTGGGTTTGATGCAGATGATGATGATGATGGGCCAGACAATGATCCAACAACTGAGGAACCTTCTTAGCCTAAAAAGCTCAGTCAAAAAATGAAGAAATTGTTTTTCTTTCAGACAAGGGTTAATACAGGGCACATGTGGCCGCCAAGAAGTCCGCAGTCATGAGAAGGCCATTATGAGGCAGACGGGCCTTGATGTTTCTAGTGCTGGCTTCGAGGAAAAGATCAGTGATGAGGAGACTTGGATGTATCAGAACTGCAAGTGGTCTGATTCAAATAAGGTTGATGAAGGTCTGTCTCATGCTGCAGAGGAGTCCAAGGAGGAGGAGCATGATTGTTGATGCCGTGGAGTATTGCCACCATATTTGTCGTTGTGGTGCTCTTTGCCCTTCTGGCATCTCGATGCCAAAAGGGGAGAGACTTTAGGGATTTGCTGAGTCACGAGTGTGTCTTATTTGTTTGCATTTATCTCTCGTGAACTCTTTTATCGTGTTGCTTTGGTTTGTGTTTGGGAGACTTGGAAACCGAGACATATGGTGTGAGCAATATGCTACCCTTATTATCCTCTATGTCTAGTTCTTACGTTAGGTTGTGAGATATTATGCTTATCTTCTGCCCTATCATTATGCTCACATGCTATTACTGGCATCCTTAATTATATATCATACCTTGTTGATGCATGTATTGTCGATCTATAAAATATAGGGGGAGTGTCGTTCCTAGTGTGTATGCTTTGCATTCAATAAGCATATCTAATTAATGCACACTTCTAGGGGGAGTCCATCTATATTTTGTAGATGTTTGGTTTTCTTATTATATTTGTGTACTACTTGTGCAAATCCCGTATTGTCATCAATCCACCAAAAAGGGGGAGATTGTTAGGGCATAATTTTTCCTTTGTGCATTTGGTGATTTATGACAATACTCTCGCGGACAAATCGTGTGCATTGAGCATGTCAGATATTCCGTCATATGACACAAGACGATTACTTCCCCACAAATTTTAACTAAAAGATGGTTTATTTTCCTTTGTTCAATTCTCGGTGGACTTGAGTCGTAGGAAATACTGTACTATCAAGAGGGGGTCCGCTTCGTAAAAGTTTGGGCGGAATCTGAAAGAAAAATCCCTAGAGTCAATAAAAAAGTTGTTATTTTATATTTCCTTATTCATGATAAAGGTTTATTATTCATGCTAGAATTGTATTGATTGGAAACTTAGGTTTATGTGTGGATACATAAACAAATACCGTGTCCCTAGTAAGCCTCTACTAGACTAGCTCATTGATTAAAGATGGTTAAGGTTTCCTAACCATAGACATGTGTTATCACTTGATAACAAGATCACATCATTAGGAGAATGATGTGATGGACAAGGCCCATCGTTTAGCTTAGCATATGATCATTCAGTTTATTGCTATTGCTTTCTTAATGTCAAATACATATTCCTTCGACTATGAGATCATGCAACTCCCGGATACTGGAGGAACACCTTGTGTGCTATCGAACATCTGAACATAACTGGGTGATCATATTGATGCTCTATAGGTATTTCTGAAGGTGTCTGTTGAGTTGGCATGGATCAAGATTAGGATTTGTCACTCTGTGTATCGGAGAGGTATGTCTAGGCCCTCTCGGTAATAAACTGGAAGCACAAGTGCTCCCTGGGTGATTTTGGTAATTAATGTTAACATATCCCCTGTTGGACTAAAACCTTTACCTAGTGTATTTCAGATAATTTCAATATTGGAGTGGCAAGGATAAGAGGATGTGGAACCCTTTCAAGCTGTCAAGGACAAGAGGATGTGGAACCCCTTCAAAGTGCTAAGGACAAAGATTGGCAAAAGCTCAAGACTCTACATTTCCATTTTAGTGATGCAAGATCACATTGAGTCTATAGGAAAGCCAATACTATTAAAAGGGGATGAGTTGTTGCTTAATGATCTGGTTGCTCATGTGCTTAGTGATCTTGCTCCAAAACCCTTAGCCACTTTCTCAAATTCCACATATGTCAAAAACCCTATGTCAAACTCAGCCTCACCGATTTGATCCATCCGGCGCCACCGAGTTCATTTGACATAGCCACTACCAAAAAGCCTGGACAACTCAGTCACACCGATACAGATCTCGGTCTCACCGAGATGGCCCCGCAAATTCTCTGTTGCCTATTGTAATTATTTCGGTCTCACCGAAATGTGCAATCGGTCCCACCGAGTTCCCTTGACCAATTCTGTGTATTGCTGTTTGCTGAAATCGGTCTCACCGACTTCATGCAATCGGTGCCACCGAGATGAGGTTTTTCCCTAGCCCTAGAACATCGATCACACCGAGTTGATCATGTCGGTCCCACCGAGATTCCTAACG
Source organism: Secale cereale (assembly GCA_902687465.1). NCBI lineage: Eukaryota > Viridiplantae > Streptophyta > Magnoliopsida > Poales > Poaceae > Secale > Secale cereale. The sequence goes on from LR738712.1 coordinate 451,870,512, forward strand.
TTCACATTTTGAACTGCTTCGGTCTCACCGAGTTCTTCTATTCGGTCTGACCGAGTTAGGTAAAATGTGTGTAACGGTTGTATTTTGTGTGGAGGCTATATATACCCCTCCACCCCCATCTCCATTTGTGAGAAATCCATCAGAACGTGCCTACACTTTCACTACTCATTTTCTAAGAAAGAACCACCTGCTCATGTGTTGAGACCAAGAAATACCAATCCTACCACAAGAATCTTGATCTCTAGCCTTCCCCAAGTTACTTTCCGGACAAATCATCTTTCCACCGTATCTAAATCTGTGAGACAGAGTTGAGTGTTGGGGAGACTATCACTTGAAGCACAATAGCAAGGAGTTCACCATCAACACACCATTCATTAGCTTCTAGAGAGTGGTGTGTCCTAGATTAGTTAGGTGTCACTTGGCTGCCTCCGACAAGATTATGGAGTTGAACCAAGGAGTTTGTAAGGGCAAGGAGATCGCCTACTGCGTAAAGATCTACCCGAGTGAGGCAAGTCCTTCGTGGGCGATGGCCATGGTGGGATAGACAAGGTTGCTTCTTCGTGGACCCTTCGTGAGTGGAGCCGTCCGTGGACTCGCACAACCGTTACCCTTCGTGAGTTGAAGTTTCCATCAATGTGGATGTACGATAGCACCACCTATCGAAACCATGCCAAAAATCTCCATGTCTCCATTGCGTTTGCACTCTCCAATCCCATCCCTTTACTTTCTTCCAACTAGCATGTTTTACTCTTTCCGCTGCTTATACTCTTGCTATGCTTGCTTGAAATGTACTGTGAATGCTTAATCTTGTGTTAGAGCTCCACCTCAACTTAAAGAATTTAAAAACTTCTACCTTTTCTTGTTCAGGGTCTAATCGCCCCCTCTAGAGACCTCTTCTTCGATCCTTTCAATTGGTATCAAAGCTTTGGTCTCCATTGCTTTGGTTGAAACATCATTGCAGGAAGATGGATGTGTCTACGATTGGGAGTATGAGACGTAGAGTGCGTATCCTTGAAGGGGAGTTTTATAGGGAATGGAAAAATGATATGCTTGAGATCTTCAATGAATATCATTTGAACAAGTATATTATTAGCCCCTATGTGCCTCCTATTGATCCTGTGCATTTTACCCCCGATGAGTATCTTGTCATGGTTCGGAATACTAGAACTGTCAATCTTATTGTTAGAGCTTTACCGAACTATTTTCTTAGAGAATTGCCTAACTTAGAATGTGCTTACACTATATGGAAATTTCTTGAAGAACGCTTTCCTAACTATTCCTTGAAAAGTCTAGATAATAATTTTTAAAAATCCATTGCTTTTCAAATAGATGAAGCCTAGCGATCCCAAGTTTTGTGAATGCTTATTTGAGCTACGCGGTCTTATGCGTGCTAAGGGTGACGTTGGAATCATTAGTCACATTATCGTGGAAGCTATTCTAACTCACAAACTTGAACATTGTCATTATCAAAATTCTAATGAATCACTTTTCCAAGGTGACGATCACATGGATGGTGATGATGTTGAGGATGGATATTATGACGAAAGTGAAGATAATGATTTTGATCTTGATGAGTCAATGAGACACATTGGTCTTATGGCCAATCTTCGTGGTTACGCAGCCGGAGGAAAGGAATGGGTTCTTGATAGCGGATGCACACATCATATGACGGAGATAAGGACATGTTTGATGAGCTTGCAAGAAACGATGGTCCACGAAAGTATGTTACCTTTGGTGACAACTCTAAGGGTAAAGTTGTTGGCCTTGGTAAGGTGGCCATATCTAATGATAGCTCAGTCAAAAATGTCATGATTGTAGAATCACTTGGTTACAATCTACTTTGTGTATCTAGATTAGCTGATTTTGGCTTGAATGTGTTATTTACTCGTGTTGATTGCCAAATTTTTCATAGAGATAATCATGATATGTTCTTTACCGGTATTCGTAGAGGTGACCTATACATTGTTGATTTCACTAAGAAATCCCAACCTCGTACTTTCTTAATTGCTAAATCTTCTAAAGGTTGGTTGTGGCATAGAAGGTTAGGTCATGTTGGCATGAGAAATATTGATAAGCTTATTAAAGGTGATCATACCCTTGGTGTTAAAGATGTTATATTTGACAAGGATAGACATTGTAGTGCTTGCCAACCAGGAAAACAAGTTGGAGGAAGTCATCCCATAAAGAATACCATGACCACAAGAAGACCACTTGAGCTACTTCACATGGATCTCTTTGGTCCCAATGCTTACAAGAGTCTCGGTGGTAACTCCTTCGGATTGGTCATTGTTGATGAGTTTTCCCAGATTTACGTGGGTGTTCTTTCTTGATGATAAATCGCAGGTCCAAAAGATCTTCAAGAACTTCTCTAGAAGGGCTCAAAATCTATTTGGAGTGAAGATCAAGAAAGTTTTGAGCGACAACGGAACGGAGTTCAAGAACGCCAATGTGGATACCTTTCTTGATGAGGAAGGGATTTCACATGTATTCTCTACTACGTACACACCTCAACAAAATAGAGTTGTTGAGAGGAAGAACCGGACGTTGATTGAGATGGCGAGAATGATGCTTGATGAATACAATACGCCAATACACTTTTGGGCAGAAGCGGTTGAGACAACTTGCCATGCTAGAAACTGACTATATCCTCACAAGCTTGTCGGCAAGACGACATACGAGCTTCTCACATGTTACAAACCCCAAGTTGGATACTTTCGAGTATTTGGCTCAAAATGTTACATTCTTGACAAGCATCGTCGTTCAAAATTTACCCCTAAATCTCATGAAGGTTTTGTACTCGGTTATGGCTCAAACTCTCACACTTACCGTGTCTAAAAAAAATTCACCCGAAAGGTTGAAGAGACGGTAGATGTGAAGTTTGATGAATCTAAGAGCTCGCAAGTAGAGAAATTGACAATTGGTGTAGGAGACAAAGATCCTTCGGAAGCTATCCAAGACTTGTCTATTACCAAGATTCGTCTAACGGAGGTGAAGGAGAGTACTTTGTCCATTAAAGTGGAAGCCTCAACTTCACACCAAGGTGAACCACAAGTTGACTTAGAGGCATCCACAAGTGGAGCATGTCAAGACGAAGGAAACGAGGAAGTACAACAAGATGAACCTCATCAACCTCCTTCTCCACCTCCACAAGACAACAACTTTAATGACAATGAAGAAGGACAAGAAAAAGAAGAAGAAAACTATGAAGAAGATGTTCCACCCCGACCCAAACAAAAGCTCTCACGAGTTATAGCAAGATTGCAAGAGATCACCCCATTGAACAAATCTACAATGACATTCAAACCGGGAGAATCACTCGCTCTAAACCTCGTTTAGCTAACTTTGGTGAGCATTACTCTTTCATATCTAACATTGAACCTATGAAGGTTGAAGATTCTATTGGTGATCCGGATTGGTTGAATGCTATGCATGAGAAACTACAAAACTTCGAGTGGAACCAAGTTTGGACATTGGTTGAGAAGCTTGACGACAATCACAATGTCTTTGGAACCAAATGGGTGTTTCAGAATAAGCAAGATGAAGATGGACAAGTTGTACGCAACAAGGCCCGTCTTGTCGCCCAAGGCTACACTCAAGTCAAAGGTATGGATTACGGTGAGACATATGCCCCCGTTGCCAGACTTGTGTCCATACACATCTTACTTGCTTATGCCAATCACAATGACATCACTTTGTATCAAATGGACATTAAAAGTGCTTTTCTTAACAGTGAAATTGAGGAGGAAGTTTATGTTAAACAACCTCCCGGTTTTGTTAATCCCAAGAAACCTAATCATGTTTACAAACTTCACAAAGCTCTTTATGGTCTTAAACAAGCTCCTAGAGCATGGTATAAATGCTTGACCAAATTTCTTATTGAAAAAGACTTTGAAATTGGGAAAATTGATTCCATACTTTTTCCTAAAAGGGTTAATGGTGAATTATTTATGTGCCAAATTGACATTGATGATATCATATTTGGTTCTACTAACCCCCATTTTAGTGAAAAGTTTGGAAAGCTAATGTCAGAAAAGTTTGAGATTCTATGATGAGTACTCAAATTCTTTCTTGGTTTGCAAATCAAGCAAGCTAAAGAAGGTACATTTGTTTCTCAAACAAAGTATACCAAAGATCTTTTCAAGAAGTTCAACATGCAAGAATGCAAGGGTATGAAAACACCCATGCCTACTAGTGTACATCTTGACTTAACTAAGGATGGCAAACCGGTTGACCAAAAGGTTTACCGCTCTATGACTGGTTCATTGTTATATCTATGTGCCTCCCGTCCCGATATTATGCTAAGTGTGTGCATGTGTGCACGATACCAAGCAGCCCCTAAAGAATGTCATCTTAAGGCTCTGAAAAGGATAGTGAGATACTTAATTCATACACCAAACTTTGGCATTTGGTATCCTAAGAGGTCTTCTTTTGATCTTGTTGGCTACTCCGATTCAGACTACGCTGGTGACAAGGTTGATAGAAAATCCACTTTGAGTACTTGTCAATTTCTTGGTAGATCTCTTGTGTCTTGGTCCTCCAAGAAACAAAACTCGGTATCCTATCCATCGTTGAGGCGGAATACATTGCTGCCGGATCATGTTGTGCTCAATTACTTTGGATGACCCAAACCCTTAAGTATTATGGGATATATGTGAAACATGTTCCATTGCTTTGTGATAATAAAAGTTCTATTAAGATTGCTCACAATGCCGTGCAACATTCTCGAACTAAGCATATTGAAGTTCGTCATCATTTCATTCGAGATCATGTTGCTAAAGGAGATATCGATCTTAAGCATGTTTGTACCGATAAGTAATTGGCGGATATATGTACCAAACAACTTAATGAGAAAGTTTTTTGTCGTTTGAGAGGTGAATTGAGTATCCTTGATGCCTCAAACTTGGAGTAGAAACTCCTCTAGATACATGAAAGGCATGAGCCTTTTTATGACTAATCCTTGATATTTATCTTATGATGATGATCATATGCCTTGGATCTATATTTGCACCTTTGCATGTTATGTAACCCCTTGTAGATACTTGGATGAGCTCAAATCTATGAGATTGCAAGCCACTCACATGTTGAGAAATTTCTACATCACCAAGTTTCTACTTCATGAGTGTTGATCACAAGGAAGCATGAACTCACTCAATATATCCTTTGACAACTTCTCTATATCAAACTTCTTTTGATATCAAGTTTCATGATTGTCATTTTGGATGCACAAGTTCTTTTCCTTGCAAAATTGGCCCATGTAGGAAGATGAACTGAAACTACAAGTGGTGCTCAGAACTCTTGGTGGACTACATCAACTTTGAGCATGCAACACAAGTTTGACTACATGATCAAGATCAACATCTTCTAAGGTATGTTTTTCCATCTTAGAGAAGCTTTACTCAAAGTCATGAGTCAAAGCAACTCAACAAGATGCTTAGACGAAAAATGCTAACCCCACTTTGAGCTTAAACGATGAGTATGACCTATGATCAAGTGACCTCACTTGACTCCTGATATGTCCATTTTGCATCATGCTTTTATGATGATATGTATTGCACTATGGGCTGTTATTATACGTTATGTCACAATACTTATGCCTTTTCTCTCTTATTTTACAAGGTTTACATGAAGAGGGAGAATGTCGGCAGCTGGAATTCTAGGCTGGAAAAGGAGAAAACATTGGAAACCTATTCTGCACAACTCAAAAAGCTCTGAAACTCCACGAAACACCGTTTTAGAAAATATAAAAAATATCTGGCGAAGGAGATTCACTAGGGGGGCCACCACCTGTCCACGAGGGTGGGAGGCGCCCCCCCCTCTGGGCGTGCCCCCTGCCTCATGGGCCACCCGGTGACCCCCCGATGCCCATCTTCTCCTATATGAGGTGTTTTGACCTAGAAAAAATCATGAGGAGTCTTTCGGGACCAGACGGGGCCGTCTCGAGGTGGAACCTTGGCGGAACCAATCTAGGGCTCCGACGGAGCTATTCTGCCAGGGATACTTCCCTTCGGGAGGGGGAAATCATCACCGCCGTCATCACCAAAAACTTTCCCATCTCGGGGAGGGTTATATTCATCAACATCTTCACCATCACCATCTCCTCTCAAACCCTAGTTCATCTATTGTATCCAATCTTTGTACCCAAACCTCAGATTGGTACCTGCGGGTTGCTAGTAGTGTTGATTACTCCTTGTAGTTAATGTTACTTGGTTTACTTGGTGGAAGATCATATGTTCAGATCCATTATGCATATTAATACCCCTCTGATCATGAACAATATTATGTCTTGTGAGTAGTTACTTTTGTTCCTGAGGACATGGGAGAAGTCTTGCTATAAGTAATCATGTAAATTTGGTATTCATTCGATATTTTGATGAGATGTATGTTGTCTCTCCTCTAGTGGTGTCATGTGAATGTCGACTACATGGCACTTTACTATTGTTTGGCCTAGAGGAAGGCATTGGGAAGTAATAATTAGATGATGGGTCGCTAGAGTGACAGAAGCTTAAACCCTAGTTTATGCGTTTCTTCGTAAGGGTCTGATTTGGATCCATATGTTTCATGCTATGGTTAGGTTTACCTGAATACTTCTTTTGTAGTTGCGGATGCTTGCAATAGAGGTTAATCATAAGTGGGAGGCTTGTCCAAGTAAGGACAGCACCCAAGCACCGATCCACCCACATACCAAATTATCAAAGTATCGAACGCGAATCATATGAACGTGATGAAAACTAGCTTGACGATAATTCCCATGTGTCCTCGGGAGCGCTTTCCTCCATATAAGAGTTTGTCCAGGCTTGTTCTTTGCTACAAAAAGGATTGGGACACCTTGCTGCACCTTATTTACTTTTACTATTAGTCACTTGCTACCAATTACCTTATCACAAAACTATCTGTTACCGATAATTTCAGTGCTTGCAGAAAATACCTTACTGAAAAATGCTTATCATTTCCTTCTGCTCCTCGTTGGGTTCGACACTCATATCTATTGAAAGGACTACGATAGACCCCCTACACTTGTGGGTCATCAATACTCTTTTCTGGCGCCGTTGCCGGGGAGTGAAGCGCCTTTGGTAAGTGGAATTTGGTAAGGAAAAATGTATATAGTGTGCTGAAATTTACTGTCACTTGTTACTATGGCTCATCATCCTTTGAGGGGCTTGTTCGGGGTATCGTCACCCCGAACAGAAGAGCAAAGAGTTGCTCCTCAACGTACTGAACCTACTGAAAATGTTTGCTATGAAATTCCTTCGAGTATGATAGAGAAACTGCTAGATAATCCCTTTACAGGAGACGGAACACTGCATCCCGATTTACATCTAATCTATGTGGATGAAGTTTGTGGATTATTTAAGCTTGCAGGTATGCCAGAGGATGTGATCAAGAAGAAGGTCTTCCCTTTATCTTTAAAGGAAGATGCATTGACATGGTTTAGGCTATGTAATGATATTGGATCATGGAACTATAATCGGCTGAAGTTTGAATTTCATCAGAAGTTCTACCCTATGCATCAGGTTCATCGTGATCGTAATTATATATATATATATATATATATATATATATATATATATATATATATATATATATATATATATATATATAATTTTTGGCCTCGCGAAGGAGAAAGTATCGCTCAAGCTTGGGGGAGTCTTAAGTCAATGTTATATTCATGTCCCAATCATGAGCTCTCAAGAAAAATGATCATTCAAAATTTATATGCTCGGCTTTCTCTCAATAATCGCACCATGCTCGATAATTCTTGTTATGGTTCTTTTATGATGAAGACTGTTGAATTCAAATGGGATTTATTGGAAAGAATTAAACGCAACTCTGAAGATTGGGATCTCGACAAAGGTAAGGAGTCAGGTATGACCCCTAAGTTTGATTGTGTTAAAGCTTTTATGTATACTGATGTTTTCCATGAATTTAGCACTAAATATGGGTTTGACTCTGAGATAGTAGCTTCTTTCTGTGAATCATTTGCTACTCATGTTGACCTCCCCAAGGAGAAGTTGTTTAAATACCATCGCCCCATTGAAGTAAAAGTAGTTGAACTTGTTAAAGTTGAAGAAAAGACTATCACTTATAATGTTGATCCTATTGTTCCCACTCCTTATATTGAGAAACCACCTGTCCCTGTTAGAATAAAGGATCATGCTAAAGCTTCAACTGTGGTTCGTAAGAGTAGTACTAGAACACCTACACCTTCTAATAAAATTAAAGTTGAACCTAGTGTTGATATGGTTAAAGATCTCTTGGTTGAAAATCTAGATGGACATGTTATTTAGCTCCAAGAGGAAGCTGCTAGAATAGCCAAACCCGATACTAGGAATAAACATAGACCTGTTGTAGGCTTGCCTGTTATTTCTGTTAAAATAGGAGATCATTGCTATCATTGTTTATGTGACATGGGTGCTAGTTCAAGTATAATCCCTCATTCCTTATATAAAGAAATTATGCATGATATTGCACCTGTTGAGTTAGAAGGGATTGATGTTATTATTAAGCTTGCTAATAGAGACACTATTTCACTAGTTGGGATTGTGAGAGATGTTGAAGTCTTGTGTGGGAAGGTTAAATACCCTGCTGATTTTCTTATTCTTAGTTCCCCACAAGATGATTTTTCTCCCATCATATTTGGTAGACCCTTCTTGAATACTGTTAATGCTAAGATAGACTGCGTAAAAGATATTGTTACTATTGGTTTAGGGGATATGTCTCATGATTTTAACTTTGCTAAATTTCGTAGACAACCCCATGATAAAGAATTACCTAGTAAGGATGAAATTATTGGTCTTGCTTCTATTGCTGTGTCTCCAAACATTCCTTTAGAACAATATCTGCTAGACCATGAAAATGATATGTATATGAATGAGAGAAGGGAAATAGATGAAATATTCTTTAAGCAGGGACCCATATTGAAAAACAACTTGCCTGTCGAAATCCTAGGGGACCCTCCTCCACCCAAGGGTGATCCCGTGTTTGAACTCAAACCTTTACCTGATAATCTTAAGTATGTTTATCTTGATGAAAAGAAGATATATCCTGTTATTATCAGTGCTAACCTTTTAGAGCAGGAAGAAGAAAAATTATTGAAAACTCTAAAGAAGCACCGTGCTGCTATTGGATATACTCTGGATGATCTTAAGGGCATTAGTCCCACTTTATGCCAACACAAGAAAAAATTGGAAGAGGACGCTAAACCGGTTATTGATCATCAACGACGGTTAAATCCTAAGATGAAAGAAGTGGTAAAGAAGGAAATACTAAAGCTTCTAGAGGCAGGTATTATCTATCCAGTTGCTGATAGCCAGTGGGTAAGTCCTGCCCATTGTGTCCCTAAGAAGGGAGGTATGACTGTTGTTCCTAATGATAAAGATGAATTGATCCCGCAAAGAATTGTTATAGGTTATAGGATGGTAATTGATTTCCGCAAATTAAATAAAGCTACTAAGAAAGATCATTACCCTTTGCCTTTTATTGATCAAATGCTAGAAAGGTTATCCAAACATACTCATTTTTGCTTTCTAGATGGCAATTCTAGTTTCTCTCAAATACCTGTGTCAAAAGGGGGTCAAGAAAAGACCACCTTTACTTGTCCTTTCGGTACCTTTGCTTATAGACGTATGCCTTTTGGTTTATGTAATGCACCTGCTACCTTTCAAAGATGCATGATGGCTATACTCTCTGATTTTTGTGAAAAGATTGTTGAGGTTTTCATGGATGATTTCTCTGTTTACGGAACTTCTTTTGATGATTGCTTGAGCAACCTTGATCGAGTTTTGCAGACATGTGAAGACACTAATATTTTCTTGAATTGGGAGAAGTGCCACTTTATGGTTAATGAAGGCATTGTCTTGGGGCATAAATTTTTTGAAAGAGGTATTGAAGTTGACAAAGCTAAAGTTGATGCTATTGAAAAGACGCCGTGTCCCAAGGACATCAAAGGTATACGAAGTTTCCTAGGTGATGCCAGATTTTATAGGAGGTTCATTAAGGACTTCTCCAAAATCTCCAGGCCTCTGACTAATCTCTTAGAAAAATATGTTCCTTTTGTCTTTGATGATGATTGTCTAGAAGCATTTGAAATACTTAAGAAAGCAGTGATCTCTACACCCATTGTCCAGCCTCCTGACTACTAAGAAGGAATTTCTAGTAGTTGTATTTGCTTGTGATAAGTTTAGGCCTTATATTGTTGATTCTAAAGTAACTATTCACACTGATCATGCTGCTATCAAATACCTTATGGAAAAGAAAGATTCTAAACCTAGACTTATTAGATGGGTTCTCTTGCTGCAAGAATTTGACTTGCATATTATTGATAGAAAGGGAGCTGAGAACCCCGTTGTAGACAACTTGTCTAGGCTAGAGAATATTCTTATGACCCACAACCTATTGATGCTAGCTTTCTTGATGAACAATTAGCTATCGTAAATACTTCTCGTACTGCTCCATGGTATGCTGATTACGCTAATTACATTGTTGCTAAGTTTATACCTCCTAGTTTCACATACCAGCAAAAGAAAAAGTTCTTCTATGATTTGAGACATTACTTCTGGGATGACCCACATCTTTATAAAGTAGGAGTAGATGGTATTATTAGACGTTGTGTACCTGAGCATGAACAAGAACAGATCCTACGCAAGTGCCACTCCGAAGCTTATGGAGGACACCATGCTGGAGATAGAACTGCACGTAAGGTATTGCAATCTGGTTTTTATTGGCCTACTCTCTTCAAGGATGCCCGTAAGTTTGTCTTATCTTGTGATGAATGTCAAAGAATTGGTAATATCAGTAGACGTCAAGAAATGCCTATGAATTATTCACTTGTTATTGAACCGTTTGATGTCTGGGGCTTTGATTATATGGGACCGTTTCCTTCCTCTAATGGGTACACACATATTTTAGTTGTTGTTCATTACGTTACTAAGTGGGAAGAAGTTATTCCAACTAGTAGTGCTGACCACAACACCTCTATTAAGATGCTTAAAGAAGTTATTTTCCCGAGGTTTGCAGTCCCTAGATACTTAATGACTGATGGTGGTTCACACTTTATTCATGGTGCTTTCCGTAAAATGCTTGCTAAGTATGATGTTAACCATAGAATTACATCCCCTTATCACCCACAAACTAGTGGTCAGTTAGAATTAAGTAATAGAGAGCTGAAATTAATTCTTCAAAAGACAGTTAATAGGTCTAGAAAGAATTGGTCCATGAAACTTGATGATGCATTATGGGCCTATAGAACCGCGTACAAAAATCCTATGGGTATGTCTCCATATAAGATGGTTTATGGAAAAGCATGTCACTTACCTCTTGAGCTAGAACATAAGGCATATTGGGCTATTAAAGAGATCAATTATGATTTCAAACTTCCCGGTGAGAAGAGGTTATTTGACATTAGCTCTCTTGATGAATGGAGAACCCAGGCCTATGAGAATGCCAAGCTGTTTAAAGAAAATGTTAAAAGATGGCATGACAAAAGGATACAAAAGCTTGAATTTAATGTAGGTGACTATGTCTTATTATACAACTCTCGTTTAAGATTTTTTTGCAGGAAAAATTCTCTCTAAATGGGAAGGTCCTTACGTTATCGAGGAGGTCTATCGTTCCGGTGCCATAAAAATCCACAACTTCGAAGGCACAAATCCGAAGGTAGTGAACGGTCAAAGAATCAAACACTACATCTCAGGTAACCCTATAAATGTTGAAACCAATGTTATTGAAACCATAACCCCGGAGGAATACACAAGGGACACTTTCCAGAATGATTCAGACTCCAAAAAGGAAGAGGTATGTGATACGGTAAGTAAACCGACTCCAAAATAGTTCTATTGGCAATTTTTCACCATTTTGGAATATTTAGAAAAATAGAAAAATAAGAGGCAGTCCGGAAGAGACATGATATGTCCACGAGGGTGGAGGGCGCGCCCCTTCCCCTGGGCGCGCCTCCCTACCTCGTGGGCACCTCGTGTGCCTCTCAGACTCCGATTTCTTGCACGTTACTTCTTTTGGTCGGTAAAAATTCATTATATATTCTCCCGAAGGTTTTGACCACCGTATCACGCAAAAATCCTCTGTTTTCGTTTCGAGCTTTTGTTTCTGACAGATCTAGATCATTATGGAGTCCTCCAGCACCCCCAAGGACAAGTTCTACGAGAAGGTCGTCAACCCCTACCTCGTGGAGGTGTTGTATCACCTTCAAACCATGGAGTTGCGTGAAGGGGTGCTGCACATCCACGATGTTGAGGGGCCAAGGAGGATCGGAAGCATGGAGACGAGACTTGAAGCAATGGAGCAGCAAGTTTTCAAGTGTCAATGTATGGTGGAACGAGGACTCAACGCCAACCACATGATGATCACGGAGCTCGCCAACAACTACAAGTTGGACGCAAGGATCTTCAGGGAAGCCATCTCCAATCTCCAAGAGAAAGTCGAACACCTCCAAGCTCAGGTCTATGACCTGCAAAACCAAAACAGTGAGTATGAATATAGATTCAAGAAGATGAGTTTGGCTGCAGATTTGAGTATCCCGGAGGCTCGATCATCCTTCTACGATGGTGAGCCCATGCCTTGGAAGATGGATGAGAAGCCTACATCATCAACAACTCCATCATCACCACCTCCGGAGAAGGAGACATAATCATATGGGTATGGGCACTCCCCTTGGCAACTGCCAAGCTTGGGGGAGGTGCCCCGGTATCGTATCACCATCACACTCCTATCTTTACCTTTTTCTTAGTTCGATCCTTTTGGTAGTATCTTGATCTAGTAGAATAAAGTCAGCATGATCTAGTTGTGAGCTTTTGCTTTATGATCTTTACCTTTGTAATCGAGTTAGTGAGCTATATAATGAAGAATAGTGTTGAGTCAAGGGCTTGATTTCCTCACTTTGGTCATGATAGAATAAAAGAAAATATAAAAAGTATCAAAGATATCATATTGATCTTATGGGAAGTAATGACTTCACATAGAAAGAGTATGATGAATAAAAGTTGTTGAGAGTTGAAAAACATAGATTTGGTCATCGTTGCAATTAATAGGAAGTAATAAAGAAAGAGAGGTTTCACATACAAATATACTATCTTGGACATCTTTTATGATTGTGAGCACTCATTAAAATATGACATGCTAAAGAGTTGATCTTGGACAAGGAAGACAACATAATGGGTTATGTTTTCTTATATTCGAAATAAAGTATATTATCATGGATCATCCAACATGTTGAGCTTGCCTTTCCCCCTGATGCTAGCCAAAACTCCTTGCACCAAGTAGAGATACTACTTGTGCATCCATACATCCTTAAACCCAGTATTGCCATGAGAGTTCACCATACCTACCTATGGATTGAGTAAGATCCTTCAAGTAAGTTCTCATGTTTGCAAACTCTCTAAAATATGTATGATTTATTAGTGTGGAGGAAATAATCTTTATACGATCTTGTGATATGGAAGTAATAAAAGCGACAGACTGCATAATAAAGGTCCTTATCACAAGTGGCGATATAAAGTGATGTTCTTTTGCGCTAAGACTTTGTGCATCCAACCATAAAAGCACATGACAACCTCTGCTTCCCTCTGCGAAGGGCCTATCTATTATTCTTGCCTTATAAGAGTCAAGGTGAAAATTACCTTTCCTTTTTACATTTTATGTCACACCCTGATTTTTATGCCCCAACACTTGAGCTAATAATCATGCTAAAATGTGGTTTGACATAAACTTTTGAGTGCTTTTGACCTTGCTTGATTGGTCTTCTATTTGTTGTTTCCTAGTGCTCTAAAAATAAAACAAATCCTCCTACTCTTATACCCCTTCTCCTTGATCCAAACCTTTTCCCAATGATCATGCCATGTGTATAGAACAATATAGTATTTTCTTACAAGGTATTTTGGCCAGAAAGGAATTTTCTAAAAATTAGTTTTTCCAAAAACACCTGAATTGAGGTTTGTACTGCAAGTACTTGATTTTGGGTGTGAAAAATATTTCAAAAAGTATATTTGACTCCTATTAGAAATAGGACTTCCAAAAACCACAAAAAACATAATTTTAAAAGTTATTTTCCTATTTTATTTAAAGTATTTTCCTTTAGGCCAAAAATGGTCTTTAATAGGTTAATATTATTTAACCGTTTCAAAAATATTTTTCAAAATTTAGGGAAACTCATAGGACATATATTTTCCATATATAAGAGTTTCAACACATGATCATGTTCAAAATATTGGACAAATCCTTCAAAAACCCTTTTTGGATATTTCAAGCTTTTGAAATATTTAGAAAGGAAATTTCCTTGATTAATTCCAAGAAAATTCTAGCATGTCAGTTATGACATATGTGATGATCTTGCTAAGCCTCATGTCTTGAAGATCAAGAAAACATCATGAAACCCCCTCAAAACCATTACTGTTCATTTTGAAGTTTGAGCAACTTTACATTGCCAAACTTGTCCAAATGCTCTCAAACTTGGTGCACATTCTAAAATGGTATAATTATGCATTTATACCAAATGGCACATGTTTTGGAGAAGGATAAATTGACCAAAGTGCCCCAAAACCCTTTCTGACCAGATCCAAATTTCAACAACTCTACATTACCAACTTTTTACTTGTGACCTCAAACTTTGTGGACATGCTGAGAACCCCAAATTATGACACTACACCAAGTGGTGCATCAAGGAGGGATGATTTGCATGACTAAATCTTGGAAAATCCATTTATGTTGATTTCTAGGGTTTACCAAAGTTACATTGGCAACTTTCTTCCAATGAGCTCAAACTTGGTGGAGCACCCAGTTTTCATGTGTTATTTCATCCTGTTAAGTCTCATGTCATTTGCACTTCATCTACTTTCCCAAATTTACATCAAACACCTTCTGCCATTTTACCAAAACCACTGTTTTGACCCCTTTCACTATTCCCCTTTACCTCTAATTTTTACCATAGATGAACCTAATCACCTTCTACCTTTGGTACGTTTTGCAAGGCCATGGACCAATAATTGGTGGGAGAAAACCCCACTCTTCTTCTCTGGACAGCCATGGCAGCATCTCTTTCCCCCTCTACTTTACTTTCCTACCTCTCCCTTAGTACCAAAGCTACCCCAGAGCATCTCCAGACCAGCCAGTAGCTAATGGACAAGGTGGCCACGTCCAGAGCGAGTGGGAGCATGGCCATGCCAGCCAAACGGGCGCTCTGGAACACGCTGCAGTGTGCTCCCGCATTGTAGCCTCGTCCTAGGCACCCGGCCACCTAGGGCATTGGGATCATGTCCCCCGAGGCCGCCTCGGTGTCTGGGACACGCAAGACGGTCGGCCCCCTCCTCCTTCTCTCTCCGGCGACCTCTGTCACGCGTGCCCGAGCGCCACCCGCGTCCGCTAGTCGCCGCCTGCGTCCCTGGCCCGCCTCGCGCTCGTTCCTCTCTCCTTCTCTCTTTCCCTAGTCATAGACCACGCCCAGGAAGACCCCCGACTCGAAGTCAAGCCCTCCCGTGGCCTACAAGGATGGCTATGGCCTCGCCGGCGCACGGCCCCGCGGTGCACCACGCCCTCTCCTATATAACGCCGCCCGAGTCCTTCTCTCCACCCCATTTCCTTCCCCTCGTTCCTAGAGCCCCTCTGGACCAACCCAAACCTCTCCCCGTGCCCTCCAGCCACCTCCATGGCCGGAGCCTTGCCGCCGGCCTCCGCCTAAATTCGCTCCCACCACTCCTCCTACTCCCCTCTAGACCGTACCAGAGCACCTCCAACATCGCCTCTGGGCCCTCCCGTGCTTCTCCCTCTCCTCCCCGTTGCCGTGTCGTGCTCCCTGGAATCGCTCGCACCGCCGTTCGCCTCGGTCAGGGCCCCGCCCTCCTCGGCTCACCCCTGTAGGCATGGCGCACACCGACGGATGCAGATCGTCTTCCTGAGCACGCCGGTGGCCAGATCATCGGAAACGGTGGCATGTGGCACCGACCAGCCGCCGTCGACGTCGCCCCTGCCTCTGCTCTGTTCGAGCGGGAGTTGGGGGATGAACCCGGCAACCGGGCCCTGCCTGTCGGCCAGCCAGGAGGGCTGAGCCACTGGCGGGTGGGCCTCGTTCGCCCCGCGTAAGTGGAGACGGGCTCTGCCTACCGTCGTCTTCGCTCGGGGAAGGCGTATTTCCAGGAATGCGCCTCCTGCGTCGTCATGAAAGCAATCACAAGGAACACATGCAATCACATTAAGGAACACATCAAGGCAAAAATAAAAGTGCAAGCAGCCCTTTGACCATGTTGAACCCTTTTATGTCATGAAAGCATTATCATTGTTTCATCGAGTGCATGATATAACTTGAATGGCAACCTTGTTAGGGTGGCCTCCGTTGCATACCCCGTTGATACTTGCATTGTTCATGACTCTATCCTCATTTAGAGTTGTGATGATGAGTTGTAGAAATGTGCTATAGTAGTTGGCTACGCTAAATGGACCAGGATTATGCATTGATAGAAACAAGTGTAGTTTGACATACTTGCAAATGACCCAATGGGTGCCACTAATGCCCCTGGGAGATGATGAGGAACTAGGGCACTACTTGGTAGAGAAGTAGTGTATTGAGGCTTGATGAAAGTGTTGTTTACAGAGACAGATTAGATTTAAGATTTGTTGACTATCCCAACCAAACATGCGCAACCACTCTACCCTTATATGGGAAAGGGCATTATTGATTACCTAGGCCGATACTAGCATGGTGCCCGCATTACTAGTGACGGGGGTGACTTGAGGTCACTCTCAGGATGGGGTCATGCATGGATAGGCGGCCATGACTGTTTTCACAGGGCACCAGACACACCGTTGGTCCCTTTGTGTATGCGTGATAATGTAAAAAGGGTAGAGTCCCACGATATTTTGCTTATACACGAGGGCCGTGCACCAACGAGTGGACCCTATGTTAGTGTCGTCTAGGGAAAGATAGTGATCGGGTGCTTACCTCGGGTACTTGAGGTACCGCGGGTCGTGGATGACACGGAAGTTACCAGGATCTTGTGGGTAAGGTGTGCAACCTCTGCAGAGTGTCAAACTATTTGAATAGCCATGTCCATAGTCAAGGACTGTTGGGTGGTGCTGCTTAGACTATGTCCATAAGTTTCTGGAAAACAACACGGTTTAGTAAATCTGTTGACGTGATTCATGAGGAAGTCACTATGAGCTTGACCATGAGTTGTTCATAACTATTTCTCGATATTGATGTCTGTAACCTCCTGATACTTGTTGCAGACGCATGCATGTCCTTGATATATGTTGATCATACTTGCATATGAAAAACTAGCTTTACGAAAAAAGCCAATTTAGTAGTAGAGCCCAGCATAATTATTCTGTCATCACACTTGGGTTGCTTGCGAGTACATTCAAAGTACTCATTGGCTTGCCACTGGTTATTTTATTGGCCAGGCATGAAAGAACATGATATGACGAAGATTTCTTGGTGAGGAACATGCGAGCTAGGACGCTTCCCAGTCAGAATGCCTGTAGGGTTAAGGAACATGGCATGGGTCCAAGTTATCATTGAAGATTTCCACTACGATGATATACTCAATACTTGACCATAATGGTCCTACTTGTGTAAAACGGTATGTATGGATGTAAGACTCTTGTTATTCGGCTAATGTGTGTTCAGTGAGCATTGATCTCTGGGATCACTGTACACGTGCATTCGGTGATCTCGACTTATGAGTCGGGGTCCCCACAGAGCTGGTGTCGGTGTACTAAGGTAGGGGTACCTCAGTACCCCAACTTGTGCACGGGCAGTTGCAGCTTCCCGCGGCAGGGTTTACTGCGTGCTCGCCGGAGACCTTCCTGCTCCCTATTAAACCATTCAAAAACAAAGTATACAAGACATAAGACCGAGACCCCGGCAAGAGGAGCTTGCCGGGAAGGCCGTACCAGGCTCAAGACTGCCCCGCTAACACAAGACCCTGGCAAGAGGAGCTTGCCAGGAAGACTAGAAGACAACGCCTCGGCGCTATGTGCGCCCCGGCAAGGGCCCGGGGAGCGGCAAGCTCCCGGGACCGGCAAGATCAAGACCCCGGCAAGGTGCTTGCCGGGAAGGCTGCGCTGTGTGCCCACGCTCCAGCCCATCGGCCCACGCGTCGCCCTGGGGCCTATCCGGGGACGCGTGGCGGATGGCTGTGCAGCCTGGGGTACACGGTGGCACTCCACGGTGGTGGATCCATCGCCGTGGCAGACGGAGACACTAAGGCGGGAGCTTTTGGGGTCGACGGCGACGGGCATTAAATGCCCTTGTCCCCCACTGTTAAAGTAGGTATAGACCACTGTTCTGTACTGTAGCTCCACTGTTCCCGCACTGTTACAACTACCACCTCTTTTACTTTTTTTACCCCTTTCTCCTACGTTGACACCTGTCGGTGACCCCTTACTCTATAAAAGGAGGCCCATGCACAACGTGGAGGGGGTTCGGAACCTAGATCACTCTCGCGCTGGGTGTAGCTGCTTCTTCAAGCTCCCGAGCGCTCAAACTCAATACACCACCAAGCAGGAGTAGGGTTTTACGCGTCTACCGCGGCCCGAACCTGGGTAAAACTGCCCGCGTGCTCGCTACGATCTGCCCTTTGTGCTCCCTCCGCCCTCGTACCGCACAGACAAGGGGCTCCGGTCCCATAGGTGTTCGTGGCGGACAGTTTCCCCCGACATCTTTGGCGCGCCAGGTAGGGGGCGTCGAGGTTGTGCGAACCTGATCCGGCGTTCGCGCGGGCGCATTCTTCATCAACCTCTCCAGCTTCATCAGCAACGTCATCAGCGACAACTCCATGGCCCCGAAGAAGAAGGCTTCGGAGGTCGGAGGCCCGTCCGCGTCTCACCCGCCGCCACCAGAGCCAACGGTGGGCGGGGGAGATGCCGTCGGAAGGGTGGCCGCCGGTGAGGACACTCACGGCGCCACCAGATCCAAGAACAGAACGGACGACCGAACCTCGGTCTCCGTGGACGCGCCGCGTCCATCTCAGCACACGACGACCCAGCAGCGCCATACCACGGGAGGTGGTATCCGCTTGCTGGGGCAAGGCCAAACCGGAGGATCGCGGGACGCCCCGGACCCCCGTCCGGGCACAAGCAAAGCGAAGGCGCCGGCGCGGGACCCCGCTCCTTCTAACGTTGTTAGAAGTCCGAGCGTATCCCGCTCCTCGCACCGCTCGCCCGCGTTCCCCTCCACTCCAGCAGAAGCGCTCGCAAGGGCGCAACTGCTCCTCGACTTTCCTCCAGCGGCCGACAAGGCCGAAGAATGGAGGGCCACCATCCGGAGCCTGATAGACTTCGCCAACAACGATTCTCCACAGCAGCCGTCGACCTCACGGCCGCGGCAAGCTGAGAAGACGAAGGCTGTCGGCGACAAGACTGCCGGGGGCGCGACAAGCGTGCATTCCCCGCCGCAGAAGCAGAAGACGCCGCCCCGCCGGAACAACCCCGACGACGGCTCCACAGCCTCGTCGGACCCGCGGGCCCGTCGGGACCAGCGCCAGGTCCTCGACGACCGGCGAGAAGAAGACGCTCGGACCACAATTGAGCGCCGCCGAGAAGCTCGGCGACAATCCGACAAGAGAGCTGGGAACACTGTCGACGCAAACGCGCCCGGTGAGCCAGGCGACTTGCCGTACGCGGCAGGTTGCCCTGCGTTCACCCGCGAGCTGCGGCGCGTCCAGTGGCCCAGCATGAAGAATTTCAAGCCCGACGTACCGGAGAAGTACGACGGCAAGACGCACCCCTCGGAGTTTCTCAGCGTCTATACCATCGCAGTGCAAGCTGCCGGGGGGCGCGACGAGAAGATCTTGGCGAATTACTTCCCGCTCGTGCTAAAGCCGAACGTCCGTTCGTGGCTCATGCACTTGCCGGAAGGTTCCATCTCTTCTTGGGCCGACCTCTGCCACCAGTTTGTCGGCGCCTTCACCGGCGGCCACAAACCTCATGGCCAGGAGAGCTATCTCCACATCTTGGCCCAGAAGGAGGGCGAGACCCTGCGCAAGTATATCCAACGCTTCAGCCGGGTGCAGCACAACATCCCTGACGTTCACCCTGCCGCGGTTATCAGCGCGTTCCATCAGAACGTGCGTAACCGCCGCATGCGTGAGGAGATGGCGATGACGAAGATTCGGGACGTCAGCGAGCTATACGCTCTTGCTGACAAGTGCGCACGCGCGGAAGAGGGGAGGAGACTCCCCGGGGAGGATACTGGCGCAGGAGGAAGCGACAGCGACGACGCCGCCCCGGCAAAGAAGAACCGGCGGCGGAACAATAGAAAGAAGGGCAAGAAGGAGGTGCTTGCCGTCGAGAAGTCCGGCAAGGAGGCCCCCGCCAAGCAAGCGCAGGCTGGCGGCTCCGGCAAGGAGCCTGCCCCTGCAGCGGCGGCCGACAAGCCGGGTAGCTCCGACAAGCAATACTGTAAGATCCACCGCACCAAGGGTCACGATCTCTCCAACTGCAAGCGCGTCGAGTACCTCGTCGAGCAGCAGAAAGCTGAGTACGAGAGGCGCGACAAGGAGAAGGCCCAAGGTGGCGGGGAAGAGCCCAGCAAGAAGCGGCCGTTCAACGGCCGGGGAGGGCGCCGCGGCAAGGCTAAGCAGCGGCAAGGAGATCGACCTCCCCGGGGCCGCGACAACGACGAAGAAGATGACGACGAAGACATGGAGGACGATGAGAACAGCGAGCAGGAGTTCCAGAAGGCCACGGAGGTCCTGTGCGTCGACGGTGGCGCCTCCCTGCATACCTCCCACCGCCAACTCAAGCAGTGGGTGCGTGAGGTAAACGCAGCGGAGCCGCCCGTGGAGTCGAGCAGGCTCCTCAAATGGTCCAGCACGCCCATCGTTTTTGACCTTGAGGATCACCCTGACCGCACCACAGCGGTCGGGTGCTTGCCGATGCTGGTTTCTCCTACCATCCGCAACCTCAAGGTCACCAAAATGTTGGTTGACGGCGGGGCCGGGCTGAACTTGATCTCCTCTGCTGTGATCAAGAAACTCCAGATTCAAGATGGCGAGCTCGAAGAGACCGGTTCATTCCAAGGAATCAACCCGGGAAGGAGCAAGCCCAAGGGAAAGATCACTCTGCCGGTGACCTTTGGCGGGGAGCTCAACTTCAGGACTGAGCGCATCACTTTCGACGTCGCCGATATTCCATTACCCTACAATGGAATACTTGGCCGTCCTGCCCTCGCCAAGTTCATGGCAGCTTCTCATTATGCCTACAACGTGCTGAAGATGCCGGGGCCGATAAGCGTCATCACTGTCCATAGCGACAAGAAGGATGCGCTTATCTGCGCCGACAAGATCTACCGGGATGCGGCAGCTGCGGCCGAGAAGGATACTCTTGCCGCTGAAGCTCCCGGGGGGAAGAAGACGAAGACAAAGTCCGGCAAGTGCTCTGGGACCCACTCTGGCAACCGCACCTCTTCGGAGTGCTGCGCTGCCGTCGAGGATGTTCCATCGAGCTCCACCGGCAAGAGTAAGAAAGGAATGGCTGCTCCTCCGGCAACCAAGAAAGTGTCTGCAAAGGAGGATGGCACTGGTGGTACCTTCACCATCAGTGCAACCCTTGACAGCAAATAGGAAAGCGCGCTCGTTACCTTCCTGCGGGCGAATGTCGATGTGTTTGCCTGGCAACCATCTGACATCCCCGGTGTTCCCAGGAAGGTGATTGAGCACAAGCTTGCTGTCTGTCCTCATGCGCGGCCCATCAAGCAGAAAGTGAGGAAGCAAGCCGTGGAGCGCCAAGAGTTCATCAACGAAGAAATCAAGAAGCTAGAAGCAGCAGGCCTAGTTAGAGGTGTGATCCATCCGACGTGGTTGGCAAACCCGGTCGTCGTGCGCAAGGCCAATGGGAAGTGGAGACTGTGTATAGACTTCACCGATGTGAATAAAGCATGTCCCAAGGATCCATTCCCTTTGCCGCGCATTGACCAGATCGTTGACTCCACTGCCGGATGTGAGCTACTCTGTTTTCTTGATGCATACTCAGGCTATCATCAGATCTTTATGGCCAAAGAGGATGAAGAGAAGACTGCATTTATCACTCCATGCGGCACCTATTGCTTTATTCGCATGCCGTTTGGATTGAAGAATGCAGGCTCAACCTTTGCAAGGGTAGTGTACACTGCTTTTGAGCCACAGATCCACAGAAATGTAGAAGCTTACATGGATGACATCGTGGTGAAGAGCAAGAGCAAGGAAACCCTGATTCAAGACTTGGAAGAAACGTTTCAGAACCTGCGCAGGATACAGCTCAAGTTGAACCCCGAGAAGTGCGTCTTTGGAGTCCCCTCCGGCAAGCTTCTCGGGTTCTTTGTATCGCAGAGGGGGATTGAAGCCAACCCCGACAAGATTAAGGCCATTGAGCAGATAGAGGCCCCAAAGCGCGTCAAGGATGTCAGGAGGCTTGCAGGTTGTGTGGCTGCCCTCAGTAGGTTCATTTCAAAGTCTGCAGAACGCGCCCTACCTTTCTTCAAAATCTTGAAGAAGGCAGGTCCCATGAAGTGGACTCCGGAAGCGGAGGCGGCGCTGCAGGATTTGAAACGATACCTGTCCTCCACTCCAATACTTGTCGCACCTAGACCACAGGAAAAGTTGTTGCTATACTTAGCAGCAACCAACCAGGTGGTTAGTGCTGCGTTAGTAGCGGAGAGGGAGTCCGACGAGGAGCCAGCAACACCGGCAAGCGGATCCAGCGACAAGCAGGGGGCTGTCCCGACAAGCTCTGGTCCCGACAAGGATGACTCTGCGCAGGAGCAAGGAGAGGTGCGGAAGAAGATGGTGCAGCGCCAAGTGTATTTTTTAAGTTCCCTTCTCCAGGGGGCTAGATCAAGATACTCTGGTGTGCAAAAATTGCTTTTCGGCCTCCTCATGGCCTCGAGAAAGCTGCGCCATTACTTCCAAGCCCATGAGATAACAGTGGTCACTCGCTTTCCGCTGAAGAGGATATTGCACAATCCAGAAGCAACAGGCAGGATCGTTGAGTGGGCACTGGAGCTGTCGAGCTTTGGACTCAAGTTTGAAAGCACTTCAACCATACAGAGCCGAGCTTTGGCAGAATTCATAGCTGAGTGGACCCCAACGCCAGATGAGGAAGTCCAAGAAACAAGCACACCCGTACAAGAAGCGACAAGTGAATGGGTAATGTATTTTGACGATGCCTTCTCGCTGCAAGGCGCCGGTGCTGGCGTGGTACTCATCGCGCCCACCGGAGAGCACCTCAAATATGTTATCCAGATGCACTTTCCCAGGGAGCAAGCGACAAACAACACTGCAGAATATGAAGGCTTGCTTGCCGGCCTCAGGATTGTGGCCGAACTTGGGATCAGGAAGCTGATTGTGCGGGGCGATTCTCAGTTGGTGGTCCGGCAAGTTAACAAGAGCTACCAGAGCCCTTTGATGGAAGCCTATGTCGATGAGGTGAGAAAGCTTGAAGAGCACTTTGAAGGTTTGCAGATGGAGCACGTCCCGAGAGCTCAAAATGAGATTGCAGACGGCCTTTCAAAGTGCGCTTCGATGAAGTTACCTGTGGAACCAGGGACCTTCTTGCTCAAGCTGACTCAGCCATCCGTTACACCATCAATTGGGCAGTCCAAGAAGAGAAAGTTGGTCTCCGGAGACTACTTGCCGGCGGATCTTCTTGAAACCGCCGCCAAGGTCCCCAAGATCAACAACCAGAACGCTGAGGAACAGTTTGCTCCTGCAAGTCCTCGGGCTTGTACAGTTGAAGCAAGCGTTCCCGGCAAGCCTCGCCCCGGCGAGCTTGCCGGGGGACCGCCAGCTCCGGCAGAACCAGAGGTCTTTGCCGTAGAAGCTGAGGTTCCCGCAGCGGCCCTCGAGCCTTTAGTCCTTGCCGTTGAGCCTCGAGCTCCGGCATGGGCGCAGCAGATCGTCCGCTTCCTTCAAACTGAAGAACTTCCCGACGACCCTCAAGAGATAGAGAAGATAACCAGGCAGTCAAGTATGTACCAGTTCGTGGATAACGAGCTGTACAGAAGAAGACTCAATGGTGTCAGACTGAAGTGCATCTCCAGGGAAGATGGACGGAAGCTGTTGGCGGAAATACACGGAGGCATATGCGGCCACCACATTGGCGCAAGGGCGCTTGCCGGGAAGGCTTTCCGGCAAGGGTTCTTTTGGCAAGAAGCCCTCCAAGATGCAACTGCACTAGTAACCAAGTGTGAAGCGTGCCAGTTCCATGCAAAGCAAATCCATCAGCCAGCTCAAGCTCTCCAAACAATCCCTTTGTCATGGCCCTTCTCGGTCTGGGGGCTCGATATCCTCGGCCCTTTCCCTCGTGCTGTCGGGGGCTTTGAGTACTTGTACGTTGCAATCGACAAGTTCACAAAGTGGCCAGAAGTGGAGCCAGTGAGGAAGGTGACAGCACAGTCAGCGGTCAGGTTCTTCAGGTCGATTGTTTGCCGTTTCGGGATCCCTAACAGGATCATCACCGACAACGGTACGCAATTCACTAGCCGCACCTTCATGCAGTACGTCCAAGACCTTGGCGCCAAGGTCTGTTTCGCTTCTGTTGCTCACCCGAGGAGCAACGGTCAAGCGGAGAGGGCAAATGCTGAAGTGCTGCGCGGACTCAAGACAAGGACCTTTGACAGGCTGCGCAAGTGCGGAAGAAATTGGATAGAGGAGCTACCGGCGGCTCTTTGGTCAATCAGAACGACACCAAGTCGAGCCACCGGACAGACACCTTTTGCTCTAGTCTATGGAGCGGAGGCAGTTCTCCCCACGGAACTCGTATACGGATCTCCTCGGGTGCTCGCTTATGATGAGCTCGAGCAAGAGCAACTGCGGCAAGATGACGCATTGCTCCTCGAGGAGGGACGTCTCCAGGCTGCTGTACGAGCTGCTCGATACCAGCAAGCTTTGCGCCGCTACCATAGCCGCAAAGTCAAGGCCAGGAGTCTCGAGGAAGGCGACCTTGTTCTTCGGCGTGTTCAGTCCGCCAAGAATTCCAACAAGTTGACGCCGAAGTGGGAAGGCCCTTATCGGGTGAGACAAGTTACGAGGCCCGGCGCTGTCCGCCTCGAGACCGAAGAAGGCTTACCGGTGAGCAACTCCTGGAACATAGAGCATCTTCGCAAGTTTCACCCCTAAGGCGCGGTTGCCGTGATCCGCTCCGGCAACCACCTTTTGTACAAGCTTTGCCGCTGTTGCATGTAACCCTTTGTACAAAGCCGGGCGCAGACCCCGTGCATTAGTAAAGTTTTTGTGTTTTTCGCACCGATCGCCTTTTGCATGCTTTTCTTTGCTATTTGCATGTTCTGTTTGGCATTTGGTGCAACACTCAAGTATACGGTAAGCACTATCACGCCGAAAGGCCATATGCTTGTTTCCCTCTTCCTTTTCTTTCCTCTTAAACAGAAGGAACGTTCCTCGCGCACAAGTTTGCTGGGGGGGAAGGAGATGGAAGAGGAACCAAGTGCTGTTCAAGAAAGAGAAGCCTTACCGGAAAGCAAGCAGCATATGAAAGATAAGTTGTTAGAATTTGACCAGTTCAAATTTTAAATTTTAGTTGTCTTCCTTGAACAATCACATTTTGTATGGAAAACCTGTGCACGGAGGAACCTACCCGTAGCTTGCCGCACCCTTATCTTGTTTTCGAGTTCACTCAACGATTTAAGTGAGCTGCGACAAGTGTCGCGCCCTTGCTTCGTTTCCGAGTACGCTCAGCAAGCTAAGTGCGTTGCGACTAGCTGCGGCAAGGTTGCTTGCCGGCGAAGACCTTGGCCAGTGGGCTGCTCAGAGTCCAGCACTCAGCGCTCGCGGCAAAGGCCCCT
The DNA here is from genome assembly GCA_902687465.1 of Secale cereale. Classification (NCBI taxonomy): domain Eukaryota; kingdom Viridiplantae; phylum Streptophyta; class Magnoliopsida; order Poales; family Poaceae; genus Secale; species Secale cereale. The sequence goes on from LR738712.1 coordinate 451,896,289, forward strand.
TGCCGGCAAGCTCCCCGGGAGCGTAGGACGAAAAACATACAAAGTCAAAGATTGAGACAAGGAAGATAACATTGCACTGATTGATCAAAATAAAGTGAATATCTTACAAAGGATAACTTGTCGCAATGGACTAATAAGTTCATGACATAATGTGCAGCAACAAAAAGATAAAAATAATGGAGCCCTAGTCTACGCGGTCGCCCTCCTTCCTGCCAAGTTTTGCCACCTTGGCGATGATGTGGGCGACCTGCTCCTTCAGGGCCTCCGTGTCTGCATCAGCCGGCAAGCTGCGAAGAACGTTGTTGAGATTGATCCCCGGGTTGCGGTACACGATCTTCGTCAGCACCCGCTCCAGAGTTCCCGCGCAGAGTAGGCGCGACTCCTCGGCCAGCTGCGCGGGGATGCGGTTCCGGAGACCTGCGAGGGCCGGCGCGATCCCTCTGAAGAAGAGGCTGAGCCTGGCGCTGTGCGGGAGATCCGGATCCGGCGAGTAGATGAGGTGTTCGACCTTCAGCGCCAGCAGCTCCTGGTCAATGTTGGACGCAGAAGAAACCAAGTCTTCGGTCCATACCTCGATGGTCTGGCGGAAGAGCTCGGATGCCTTGTTGACGCTGTCCACCAAGGTCCGCTCCTTGCGGAGCTCCTCCTTCAGCTTGTTCTCCTGAGCCCGGGCAGCGTCGAGCGAATCCTTCAGAGTGGTGACCTTCAGTTCCAAGTCCTCGATGGAGTCCTTGGCGGCCTTCAACTCGTCGCCCCTCTTGGAGAGACTCACCTGAAGCTCGAAGTTTGTGTGAGCGTCCTTCTCGCGCTCCAGGATGAGCGCGGCAACCTTCTCTGCGCTCACCTTCAGCGCCTTCTCCAGCTGCTCAACCTTGGCGGCGAGCTCCTTCTTGGCGTCTTCCGCGGCAACCGCGGCGGCTTTCGCCTCCTTCAGCTCCCCGCCAAGGGCAGCCTACCGAGCGGCAAGGTCCTCCTCATGAGAGTCCAGCTCGACCTTCCGCTGCGCGAGCTCTCCCTCTCGCCGGGACATCTCCACCCCGGCGAGCCACTGCTGTTCCTCAGTATCAGCCTTCTCGAGCACCCACTCCTGGTACTCGCCGGCGAGACGCTCGCGCTCCTCCGCCACCTCGCGGAGGGCCGCCTGGTTGGCGGCGCTGAGCTCCGCCGCACGCTTCTCCATTTCCGCGGCGGCCTTGGCGGCAAGGGCCTCCCGGGAGGCAAGCTTCGCCTGCCTGGCCCGGTAAAGGGCCAGGAGCTGGTGGAGCAGCTTCTCCTCCTCGGGCCCCTCACTCCCGCCGGGCGCCTCGACGATCTTCAGGCCTGCGGAGGCGAGGACTTCTCCGTCGAATGCCTCGCCCTCCGCAGGAGCTCGCGATGAAGACCCCCAAGGCATCTGGATGAAGACGCCGTTGGGGGCCTCAAGATAATACCCCTGCTCCTTGCTGGCGGAGGGGCCGGTGGCCGGTGCAGCATCTGATGCTCCCGCCGCCTCCGGGTCGGCGGTGCGGTCGCCGTCCCCCTCCCCAGCCGCTGCGTCCGCAGCCGGGGCAGTCTCTTGCGCGGTCGGCTCAGCGGCCTCGGCTATCTCCTCGACGACAGGAGCGTCGCCGCCGCCGCCCTGCGCGCCCTCCTCCTCAAGGTTGATAACCTCCGTCTCCATGGGCTCAGGGGGAGGAAGATCTAAAAAGAAGAAGAAGAAAAAGAAGTTCAAGACTCAAGCAAATATCCAAAAAGAGGCAAGGCCAAGAAAGCAAATCACAAAACTTACCTTGGCGGACGTCCTCAGCGGCGGGCTCCCTCGCCGGGGAGCTCGGCCTTGTCGGAGTAGTCACCCTCGCCGGGCTGCTCGCCCTCGGCGGGGTACTCTGCCGCGGCGGAGTACCCGCCCTTGGCGGAGCGCTCTCCCTTGCCGGAGAGTTCTGCCTTGGCGGGGACGGCGGGGCCTGCGGCTCCTCGACGACGGTCTCCGGGCGCTCTTCCCGCTGTGGCTCCACCTCTGCACAAAATAAGACAAGAAACATCAAGACAAGACCAAATCCTCAGGCGTACCCCGACGAGCGAAAAGGGTAAACCCCAGACTTACGCTGGGGGCTGCGCTGCGGGCTGCGCTGGGGGCTGCTCCTCGGAGCAGCGCTCGGGTCCGGCAGGCTCGGCTCCGGCACACCCCCTGTTGCCGCAGCGGCTGAGTCTTCCGTGACCTCGACCTCGGGCGCCTTGGCCTTCTTCGCCGCGCGATGGGCCAGGGTCCTGAAATTAGAACAATGAACAGAGTCAGCATTAACAAAAAACCAAGACAGAAATCGAGAAGATGTAAGGTCCTGGATCCTTACTCCTGGTCCTCCTCGTCGTCCTCGCTCAGGGCGGAGAAATCATACTCCACCGTGGGCGCGTCGGCGCGAGGAGCGGAAGACGAAGACTCCCTCGCGCGCTTGGTGTTCACCGGGGCTGGGGGCTGCGAAGACCCAGCCCCTGTGGTAGCCGACGCCCGAGGAGCGGGCGGAGCCGCTGCTCCGCTCCGAGAAGACCCTTGCCTGCTCGGCGCCGGCCTGCGAGGCGCCTCCGTCGTGGTCCGCGCGCGGGCTGCCTCCGCTGTGGCTGGTGTGCCGGAAGGCCTTGGCGCGGTTTGACTCCCCCGGGGAGCCGCCCGGCGAGCTGGCTGTTGCCGGGGCGCCTGCGCCCTCTCCCCCGTCGCCGCCTTGCGGAGGCGCTTCGCCGGGGACTGCCTCGGGCTTGCCGGGGGCGGGGAGCTCTCCGACGAGGAGAGGTCGTCGGCGTACAACTCCGTGGATCCGCCGGAGTCCTCGGCCTCCTCCTCCTCCTCCTCTTCCCCGGCCGGCTCACTGGGCCCAGCGTCCTGCGCTGCGGCCCCCTTTCCCTTGGCGCCTCCGCCCCTCGCGGCGCCTCTGCTCCCTCCGGCGGTACCCTCCATTGCCGCGGCCTCGGCCGCGATCCCGTGGATCCCGGAGTGCCTCAGCGAGGGGACTCCGACGAGCGCGTCGGGAGGAAGCTTCAGCAACCTGCGGATCTCCGCCTCCTCCGCTTGGGTGGACGCGTCCGCAGCCTCCGCCTCTTCCGGCGAGTATCCGAAAATTCCTGCCGCCGCGGCTGCGGCGGCTTCTTCAGCCCGAGAAGCTATGTAGGCGATCTCCTGGTCGGTGGTGTCCCGCGTGTGCAGCTTGAGGTCGTCCTTGTTCTTCGCCACCTCTGCGAGGTTGTCGTAGAAGTTGAGGACGTCGATGGGCTTCGGAGCGATCCACGTGCGGTCCAAGCCGTGCGAGTCACACATGGGCATCATGGCGAGGATCCGATCCCTGACGATGTTATTGCAGAGCGGCACCACTTCCCGGGGAGTCCTGAACCACTCGGGGTGTGTCGGGTCGTACTTGAAGAGTTCCCGGACCATTCCCCTCAGCTCCAGCGTGGTGAAGTTGAAGTTGAGCCCGGGGCGCAGCCTCATGATGTCTGCCGGGCCGCCGTACTCCCAGGCCGGCCTCTTCCGGTCTTGGAGAGGGGCGATGCGCCGGCGGAGGAAATCTGCGCCCACCTCAGCAACTGACAGCTTGGCCATCCGAAGACGAAGAATCCGGACAAGGGCGATATCGAGCTTGATATCCTCCGGGTCCAGCTCACTCCAGTCCCTGCCGCGCACGATGGGCGTTGTGCGCGGTGCGGTGAAGGCTGGCGGCTGGTCTTCGACGATCCAGCACCACTCCGCTCGCCATTCCTCCCACTTGCCGCGGAGCTCCCCCGGCAAGTATGCACCCTTTTTATTCAGACGGAAGACCCAAGAAATTCCTCTGGAGAGGGGGGCATCGGCCTCGGCTCTAGGAGTGAAGAAGTGCCTAAAGAGCGCTACATTGGGGTGGACTCCTATGAAGTTTTCGCACATATGTGCGAAAACCGCCATGGTGAGGATGGCGTTGGGGGTGAAGTCAAGCAGATGGAGGCCGTATGTGTTCATGACGTCGCAGAAGAAGTTTGAGAAAGGAGGACAGAGACCACAATGAAAGAAGGCAGCAAAAAAGTAGTACCCGCCGGGATAGCTGTCCTTGGCGGCGGCCGGATACGCTCGCGTGCGGGGGTGCGCGTCGGTCTCCTTGGCCCAGAACAAGTAATACTTGTTCCAGAGCTCCCGCACGCCGAGCTTCGGCGGGAAGACGAGATGCTGCTTCCGGTACGCAATGAGCTTGGCCGCTTGCTCCGATTTCTCCCGCTTGGACTTCTCCGCCTTCGCCTTGTCGGTCTTTGGGGCCATGGCGGACGCGGCGGAAGGAGGGGAACGAAGAACTCGGCGGCGGCGGAGATGTGGAGGCAGAGCGCAAGAGAGAATCTTTGGAGGAGGAAGGCGATGCAATGAAAGCGCAAGGAGGGGAACCTCGCCCGCTTCCTCTGCTTTTATGGGGGAGTGGGGGGCGTTTCGCCCTTTCCATTAAGAGATCGTGGGCACGTCCCATCCCACGGCGCCGCAATCGACGCGTGCCGTTTCAGTGGGGTGCGGCGGATACGGAAGTGGATTCGGCGCGCCGCGGGCCGCGGGTGCCCGTGCACTGTTTTGGGCCTGGCCCAACAGCGCTCGGCACCGTGTGTGGCCCAGGCCCGGGGGCTCCTGTCGGTGTACTAAGGTAGGGGTACCTCAGTACCCCAACTTGTGCACGGGCAGTTGCAGCTTCCCGCGGCAGGGTTTACTGCGTGCTCGCCGGAGACCTTCCTGCTCCCTATTAAACCATTCAAAAACAAAGTATACAAGACATAAGACCGAGACCCCGGCAAGAGGAGCTTGCCGGGAAGGCCGTACCAGGCTCAAGACTGCCCCGCTAACACAAGACCCTGGCAAGAGGAGCTTGCCAGGAAGACTAGAAGACAACGCCTCGGCGCTATGTGCGCCCCGGCAAGGGCCCGGGGAGCGGCAAGCTCCCGGGCCCGGCAAGATCAAGACCCCGGCAAGGTGCTTGCCGGGAAGGCTGCGCTGTGTGCCCACGCTCCAGCCCATCGGCCCACGCGTCGCCCTGGGGCCTATCCGGGGACGCGTGGCGGATGGCTGTGCAGCCTGGGGTACACGGTGGCACTCCACGGTGGTGGATCCATCGCCGTGGCAGACGGAGACACTAAGGCGGGAGCTTTTGGGGTCGACGGCGACGGGCATTAAATGCCCTTGTCCCCCACTGTTAAAGTAGGTATAGACCACTGTTCTGTACTGTAGCTCCACTGTTCCCGCACTGTTACAACTACCACCTCTTTTACTTTTTTTACCCCTTTCTCCTACGTTGACACCTGTCGGTGACCCCTTACTCTATAAAAGGAGGCCCATGCACAACGTGGAGGGGGTTCGGAACCTAGATCACTCTCGCGCTGGGTGTAGCTGCTTCTTCAAGCTCCCGAGCGCTCAAACTCAATACACCACCAAACAGGAGTAGGGTTTTACGCGTCTACCGCGGCCCGAACCTGGGTAAAACTGCCCGCGTGCTCGCTACGATCTGCCCTTTGTGCTCCCTCCGCCCTCGTACCGCACAGACAAGGGGCTCCGGTCCCATAGGTGTTCGTGGCGGACAGTTTCCCCCGACAGCTGGTATCAGAGCCATCCTGACTGTAAGAAGCCTTAGTTAGCATGGTCGTTAGTTAGGGTAAAACTATTTCCAAAACTATTACTAGTTTTCAAAACTATCTATACTTCTCTTCCCTTCTCAGTTTTCTTGAAAACTAGGCTATACTTTCCTTATTGATCTCTTCCCCTTCAAAACTTTTGGTCGCTAGAACCCTTGTGCCCCTGACCACAGGATTCCTTGTAACGCTCGTTGGTAGCCTAGAAGGAGTACACCTTGCCAAACACTCACCCGCTTTTTCTGAACACAAGATTGGCGACACCACAACAAGACGATGCGAATAGAAGATACATCCTCGAGGAATGAGGATTGAAGACCCAGAAGATGGTGACACCCTTGACACTGCCCCAAGATGATGCAACCTTGGCCTACGATGAACACGGCATTAGTTATGCAAGATCATGATATACATCGCTAATAGAGCAACCATGTCCCTACAGTTGTTGTATCGGCAACCACCGGTGGATGAGAACCTTGCCATTTGGTCTGCCTCACTATAGTGAGCAGGAAAACGGTTCTCTTCATTCCCCGCTCTTAGTGACGATATTTTCAACAATGTGTCAGACAGATTGGACATCCACTATGCCTTGTTAATATCATTGCATAAAGGATTGCCACCTGGAACCACCGATGCCTTCGAATGCAAAAAGGTTTGTCATGAATAAGAAGACACTAGAAGACCAGTCAATGCCAGCTACGAGGAGACACCTTCACCCCATCACCTTGTCAGGCGAGGAGTTGTCGAATATTCTTGAGGCCCAACCCGGATCGTTCATCAAACAACTACAAGGGACATAACAACACCTGAGGAAAACTCAGAAGACTGCATGAGGCACAAGGCACGACTGCTGAGTCCGAGAACCCCTAGGGTAGGATGAGTCGTGTGCCCCCTATGCGTAGTCGAGTCTGTATGATGGTTCGAATAGAACCATGATGGTGTGTTGCATGTTTCTATTGTTTGTGTTTTGATATAAGTCGCACATTTGCCCTAGGCAACAAGTACACGACTATATCATCATCCTTACCTTGTTTCTTTTGTTTCTCCCTTTTTGCACCTGTTTGTTTGCATTTGCACTATAGAACCCCCTTTAGGCATTCCCCTCCTCTATGCTACTTTTTCCCTCTCTTCTCTCTCCTCAACTAAAGACCGGCAAGACAAGAATAGTCAAGGATTCCAACCCGGCAACCAACTAACAATGATGACTTCTGCTACAACCTCCACGACCAAGTGCAACCCTGTGAAGTTATGTTTACCCATCAAGATTAGAAACCCATCCCTAGACCATTCGAGACTTCACATATACCCAGAACGAATCCTTAACCATGTGCTTAACCCATAGAATTACAAGAGAACCAGTTAAGCCTCTATAACCTTGCGCAACGCTGGGTTCGTAATAGAACTAGTTGACACAGTGAACGAGCACATTGTCATCCTAATATAGCACAAGAACTGACAATGCCATAGGGAAGACCAAATTGAGCATATAGGAATAGAGGACAAATGACTTGGTGACTTTATATCAGTGACTTTGAGGAATTATCTCAGACGCTTTGGTGGAATATAAGGCTTTCATGTTGGTAGATGAACTTGGTGGAATCATGTTAAAAGAGTAGCATAGCCTTCTTTACCCCTGGAGTAATTAGGATTTGCAGGACAATTATGATCGCAAGCTAAAATTCTTGGAGGTATACGGATTTGACTTAACCACGGGATATCGATAGGAGATAATTGATGTTGCGATAATGACTTGGGGGAAAGTGTAGAAATTCTCGTTGGACATGGATTTGGATTTAAGTAGGTGATTATGGTTGGGTATAGATGCTAAGTATGTCTACATGGTTCAGAGTAAATTGGATTTGGACAGATGATCTCGATCATGATGCCATGTTTCTCGGTGGACCATAAACCAGGAGATTGGATCAATTGACGGACTTGATTTAGGGATCTATATAAGCGTGACCTTGGAGTTACTTGACCATGATAATGGAAATGGGTGGACTTATTATAGTAGAGATAACCTTTCAAGTATTTGGGGATTATAGGAACTTTAGGAGATCGTGTGGAACACCCTAGACATTGGATTTGTAGAATTAATGGATTATGTAGTAATTTTTGGAGTTGGTTCATAGGAAGGAAACAAGATCTTGTAGTGGCATACGACGCATTTCCTTAGGATAGAGATGCACTATCTTGGACCTTGGAAGAATAGGCCGAGCACTTGGATTGTGGTGTTTAATTCAAGCTTAGCAGCTTGTGTGCCCTACCCATGGATTCTTAGTAGTAGCCATACATCTGATTTTGGGGATCATAGACATGTATGATTCTGTTAGATCTCCTCTGAGAAGCCATGAGAATATCTATAGCATGAGTGATGATTGGAGTGACCTATGCAAGATGATGCTTTCGGTGGTATGAAGTGATTTGTTTAAAGGACTAGATAACACTATTGGGATCTCAGAAACTGTGCTCAAGGATAAGATGATAAACGTTCACTCGCACACTAGGATCCTTGAAACCCTTAAGCCCCACCAAGACACAACATGGTCAGATCATGACCACGGGCTTTGGCTCTAGGTCGAGAAGACCTTGGCCAATACACAACCGTGACCATCACCAGTACCCTCATCCACCTTATGAACCCTGCGGACAAGTCACCATGGAGTACTTGGATAAGTTGGTTGTCATCCTTAGCGACGTACTTGTCTACCCGGAAAAGGAAGTAGAGCCGTTCAGCTGGTTAAAAGACATTTGAAGACCGCCGTGTCAAGAAGGGAGAACTACACCAACCACCGTCGTCAAGAAGTAAACCTCCACATCGAAGACCAGGTGTATCTGCAAGCCACTTATCTAGAAGGAACCAAGCATTTCCATGTTGAAGGGACACTCACACCAAGATTTAACACCCCCCTCCAAGGCAACTGCAAGATGAGGAGTAGACGGCTACCAGCTAAAGTTACCACCTGAGTCACTCACTTTGCACAATGTTTTCCACACGACACCACTCCGGAAATGTTTGCAACTTCGTAACTAGCCCGGTCTCTACGAGGACATCGATCACCGAGCCATTAACATCTAGCCCAACCTAACCTACGCAAGAGATTCCTCAGCAACCTGCATAAAAAAGGGCAACATGCACGAAGCCACACCATCAAGTACTTCAAGGTTCCATGGAGCACCACTCGGAAGCATAACCAACAAAAAGAAGTGAAGACTACCCCACATCCAAGTTTTCGTATTCCCTTCCATGCCTAGTTTGGGAATCTCGAGGACGAGATTCTTGTAAGGGGGTAGGTCTGTCACACCCTGATTTTCATGTCACAACACTTGAGCTAATAATCATGTTAAAATGTTGTTTGACATAAACTTTTGAGTGTTTTTGACCATGCTTGATTGGTCTTCTGTTTGTTGTTTGCTAGTGCTCTAAAAATAAAATAAATCCTCCTACTCTTATACCCCTTCTCCTTGATCCAAACCTTTTTCCCAATGATCATGCCATGTGTGTATAACAATATAGTATTTTCTTACAAAGTATTTTGGCCAAAAAGTATTTTCTAAATATTAGTTTGTCCAAAAACCCCTAAATTGAGGTTTGTACTGCAAGTACTTGATTTGGGGTGTGAAAAATCTTTCAAAAAGTATATTTGACCCCTATTAGAAATAGGACTCCCAAAAACCATAAAAAAATTAAAAGTTATTTTCCTATTTTATTTAAAGTCTTTTCCTTTAGGCTAGAAATGGTCTTTAATAGGTTAAAATTATTTAACTGTTTCAAAAATATTTTTCAAAATTTAGGGAAACTCATAGGACATATATTGTCCATATATAAGAGTTTTAACACATGGTCATGTTCAAAATATTGGACAAATCCTTCAAACACCCTTTCTGGATATTTCAAGCTGTTGAAATATGTACAAAGGAAAATTCCTTGATTAATTCCAAGAAAATTCTGGCATGTCAGTTATGACATATGTGATGATCTTGCAAAGCCTCATGTCTTGAAGATAAAGAAAACATCATGAAACAACATCAAAACCATTTCTGTTCATTTTGAAGTTTGAGCAACTTTACATTGCCAAACTTGTCCAAATGCTCTCAAACTTGGTGCACATTCTAAAATGGTATAATTATGCATCTATACCAAATGGCACATGTTATGGAGAACGATAACTTGACCAAAGTGCCCCGAAACCCTTTGTGACCAGATCCAAATTTCAACAATTGTACATTACCAACTTTTTACTTGTGACCTCGAACTTTGTGGACATGTTGAAAACCCCAAATTATGACACTACACCAAGTGGTGCATCAAGGAGGGATGATTTGCATGACTAAATCTTGGAAAAGCCATTTACGTTGATTTCTAGGTTTACCAAAGTTACATTGGCAACTTTCTTCCAATGAGCTCAAACTTGGTGGAGCACCCACTTTTCATGTGCTATTTCATCCTGTTAAGTCTCATATCATTTGCACTTCATCTACTTTCCCAAATTTACATCAAACACCTGCTGCCATTTTACCAAAACCACTGTTTTGACCCCTTTCACTATTCCCCTTTACTTCTAATTTTTACCACAGATGAACCTGATCACCTTCTACCTCTGGTAAGTTTTTCAAGGCCATGGACCAATAATTGGTGGGTGAAAACCCCACTCTTCCTCTCTGGACAGCCATGGCAGCATCTCTTTTCCCCCTCTAGTTTACTTTCCTACCTCTCCCTTAGTACCAAAGCTACCCCAAAGCATCTCCAGACCAGCCAGTAACCTAATGGACAAGGTGGCCACGTCCAGAGCGCCTGGGAGCATTGCCATGCCGGCCAAATGTGCGCTCTAGAGCGCTCTACAGTGTGCTCCCGCACTGTAGCCGCGTCCTGCCGAGGCACCGGACCACCTAGGGCGTTGGGATCGTGTCCCCCGAGGCCACCTCGGCGTCCGGGACACGCAAGACGGTCGGCCTCCTCCTCCTTCTCTCTCCGGCGACCTCTGTCATGCGTGCCCGAGCGTCACCCGCGTCCCTGGCCCTCCTCGCGCTCGTTCCTCTCTCCCTCTCTCTTTCCCTAGTCGTAGACCATGCCCAGGAAGACCCACGACTCGAAGTCAAGCCCACCCGTGGCCTACTGGAACGGCTACGGCCTCGCCGGCGCATGGCTCCGCGGTGCACCACGCCCTCTACTATATAAGGTAGCTCGGGTCCTCCTCTCCACCCCATTTGCTCCCCCTCGCTCCTAGAGCCCCTCTAGACCAACCCAAACCTCTCCCCGTGCCCTCCAGCCACCTCCATGGCCGGAGCCTTGCCGCCGTCCTCCGCCTAAATTCGCGCCCACCACTCGTCCTCCTCCCCTCTGGACCGTACCAAAGCACCTCCAACATTACCTCTGGACCCTCCCGTGCTTCTCCCTCTCCTTCCCATGGCCGTGTCGTGCTCCCTGGAATCGCTCGCGCCGCCGTTTGCCTCGGTCAGGGCCCCGCCCTCCTCGGCTCGCCCCTGTGGGCATGGCGCACACCGACGGATGCAAATCGTCTTCCTGAGCATGCCGCTAGCCAGATCACCGGAAACAGCGGCCTGTGGCACCGGCCAGCCGATGTCGACGCCGCCCCTGCCTTTGCTCTGTTTGAGCGGGAGGTGGGGGATGAACCCGAGAACCGGGCCCCGCCTGTCGGCCAGCCAGGAGGGCTGAGCCAGTGGCGGGTGGGCCTCGTTCGCCCCGCGTAAGTGCAGATGGGCTCTGCCTGCCGTCGTCTTCCCTCGGGGAAGGCGTATTTCCAGGAATGCGCCTCCTGCATCGTCAGCCCGAGCGCGTCCGAGCAGTTGCGCCGGCCCACTCCTATCTTCCGCCCGGTGCGCAGTATAAGGGTAAAAACCCTTTCTCTTTTCTTTTTCTTTTTCTTTAAACTTGTAAAAATCCTTAAACAATACATTTGGACTCCAAACCTGGTGATTCAAATTTCCGGTGACTCCATAAATCTTGGTCTATCACATGGTGCTATTTGCACATTTTTCCAAAAACATTTTCTTCACAAATATTTAACAAAATGTTGTTTTTCCATTTCTGTGATGAACTTTAGAAAATCACAGAGGGCTCATAATTGATCCAAATCCACTGGTTCAAATTTCTAGGCACTTCTAAGATCCTAGCCTAGTCTATGAACATTTTTCCCAATGCTTTTTGTACCACATCATATATTTGTCTATTTTTCCATGTATAGCCAACTTTGCAAATTCATAAAAAATCATTTGAACTCCAAATCCAGTGAAACCAATTCGCAGATGCTTCTAAAATCCTGCTTTGTTAAATGGGTGCCTTTGCTCATTTTTCAAAATAAAGTTTCTATGCACCTCTTGCAAATCGAATAATCCCTTGATCTCACCATATTGAAATGTTCAGAAATACCCACAGATACAATTCCAATGAAACCACTCTGGTTATTTTTCATCTAACCAGAGATGTCCTAGAAAAGTCAAATTCATATTTTTAGAGCACTTTTATTTTTTGCCTTGATGTGTTGCTTATTGTGATTGCTTTCGACGTTAGATGATGAAGTAGATTGAATGCTTGGAGATGGACCAAGAGGATTGAAGATCTTGTTAAGACAGGCAAGCAGCCCTTTGACCATGTTGAACCCTTTTATGTCATGAAAGCATTATCATTGTTTCATCGAGTGCATGATATAACTTGAATGGCAACCTTGTTAAGCTGACCTCCGTTGCATACCCCATTGATACTTGCATTGTTCATGACTCTATCCTCATTTAGAGTTGTGATGTTGAGTTGTAGAAATGTGCTATAGTAGTTGGCTACGCTAAATGGATCATGATTATGCATTGAAAGAAACAAGTGTGGTTTGACATACTTGCAAATGACCGAGTAGGTGCCACTAATGCCCCTGGGAGATGATGAGGAACTAGGGCACTACTTGGTAGAGAAGTAGTGTACCGAGGCTGGATGAAAGTGTTGTTTACAGAGACGAATTAGATTTAAGATTTTTTGACCGTCCCAACCAAACATGCGCAACCACTCTACCTTTATATGGGAAAGGGCATTATCGATTACCTAGGCCGATACTAGCATGGTGCCCACATTACTAGTGATGGGGGTGACTTGAGGTCACTCTCAGGACGGGGTCGTGCTTGGATAGGCGGCCATGACTGTTTTCACAGGGCACCAGACACACCGTTGGTCCCTTCGTGTATGCGTGATAATGTAAAAAGGGCAGAGTCCCACGATCTTTTGCTTATACACGAGGGCCGTGCACCAACGAGTGGACCCTATGTTAGTGTCGTCTAGGGAAAGATAGTGATCGGGTGCTTACCCCGGGTACTTGAGGTACCACGGGTCGTGGATGACACAGAAGTTCCCCGGATCTTGTGGGTAAAGTGTGCAACCTCTGCAGAGTGTCAAACTATTCGAATAGCCGTGTCCATGGTCAAGGACAGTTGGATGGTGCTGCTTAGACTATGTCCATGAGTTTCTGGAAAACAACACGGTTTGGTAAATCTGTTGACGTGATTCGTGAGGAAGTCACTATGAGCTTGAGCATGAGTTGTTCATAACTCTTTCTCGATATTGATGTTTGTAACCTCCTGATACTTGTTGCAGACGCATGCATGTCCTTGATATATTTTGATCATACTTGCAAATGAAAAACTAGCTTGACACAAAAATGACAATTTAGTAGTAGAGCCCTGCATAATTATTCTGTCATCACACTTGGGTTGCTTGCGAGTACATTCAAAGTACTCATTGGCTTGCCAGTGGTTATTTTATTGGCCAGGCATGAAAGAACATGATATGATGAAGATTTCTTGGTGACGAACATGCGAGCTAGGATGCTTCCCAATCAGAATGCCTGTAGGGTTAAGGCAGATGGCATGGGTCCAAGTTCTTGTTGAAGATTTCCGCTGCGATGATATACTCAAGACTTGACCATAATGGTCCTACTTGTGTAAAACAGTATGTATGGATGTAAGACTCTTGTTATTCAGCTTCTGTGTGTTCAGTGAGCATTGACCTCTGGGATCACTGTAGACGTGCATTTAGTGATCTCGACTTATGAGTCGGGATCCCCACAATTTTATCCCTTGGCAAGCACATTGTGTTAGAAATATCCTGACATATATACCGAATTGGATGTAAGTTATCATGGTCTATTACTGTTGACATTACCCTTGAGGTAAAAGGTTGGGAGGCAATACATAAGCCCCTATCTTTCTTTGTGTCCGATTAAAATTCCATACCCATAAGTATTGCGTGACTGCATGAGTGTGAGCAATTGTGAAAGACTATATGATAGTTGAGTATGTGGGCTTGCTGAAAAGCTCTTATGTTGACTCTTTAGGATGTTACAATAAATTACAATTGCTTCAATGACTGAGTTCATAGTTTGTTGGTTTTCAATGAAGTTTCTGATTCATACTTGACATTGTGAATGAATTGTTACTTTAGCATAAGAATCATATGACAATATATGTGTGTTGCCATTATAAGAATGATCATGATGCCCTCATGTCCGTATTTTATTTTTATCGACACCTCTATCTCTGAACATGTGGACATATTTTTCGATATCGGCTTTCGCTTGAGGATAAGCGAGGTCTAAGCTTGGGGGAGTTCAAACGTCCATTTTGCATCATACTTTTATGATGATATGTATTGCACTATGGGCTGTTATTATATGTTATGTCACAATACTTATGCCTTTTCTCTGTTATTTTACAAGGTTTACATGAAGAGGGGGAATGCTGGCAGCTGGAATTCTAGGCTTGAAAAGGAGCAAACATTCGTAACCTATTCTGCACAACTCAAAAAGCTCTGAAACTCCACGAAACACCGTTTTAGAAAATATAAAAAATATCTGGCGAAAGAGATTCACCAGGGGGCCACCACCTGTCCACGAGGGTGGGGGGCGCGCCCCCCTCTAGGCGCGCCCCCTGCCTCGTGGGCCACCCGGTGACCCCCCGATTCCCATCTTCTCCTATATGAGGTGTTTTGACCTGGATAAAATCATGAGGAGGCTTTCGGGACCAGACGCCGCCGTCTCGAGGGGGAACCTTGGCGGAACCAATCTAGGGCTCCGGCGGAGCTGTTCTGCCGGGGATACTTCCCTCCGAGAGGGGGAAATCGTCACCGCCGTCATCACCAACAACTCTCCCATCTTGGGGAGGGTTATCTTCATCAACATCTTCACCAGCACCATCTCCTCTCAAACCCTAGTTCATCTCTTGTATCCAATCTTTGTACCCAAACCTCAGATTGGTACCTGTGGGTCGCTAGTAGTGTTGATTACTCCTTGTAGTTGATGCTAGTTGGTTTACTTGGTGGAAGATCATATGTTCAGATCCATTATGCATTTTAATACCCCTCTGATCATGAACAATATTATGTCTTGTGAGTAGTTAGTTTTGTTCCTGAGGACATGGGGGAAGTCTTGCTATAAGTAGTCATGTGAATTTGGTATTCGTTCGATATTTTGATGAGATGTATGTTGTCTCTCCTCTAGTGGTTTCATGTGAATGTCAACTACATGACACCTCACCATTGTTTGGGCCTATAGGAAGTCATTGGGAAGTAATGAGTAGATGATGGGTCGCTAGAGTGACAGAAGCTTAAACCCTAGTTTATGCGTTGCTTCGTAAGGGGTTGATTTGGATCCATATGTTTCACGCTATGGTTAGGTTAACCTTAATACTTCTTTTGTAGTTGCGGATGCTTGCAATAGAGGTTAATCATAAGTGGGAAGCTTGTCCAAGTAAGGACAACACCCAAGCATGGGTCCACCCACATACCAAATTATCAAAGTACCGAACGCGAATCATATGAACGTGATGAAAACTAGCCTGACGACAATTCCCATGTGTCCTCGGGAGCGCTTTCCTCCATATAAGAGTTTGTCCAGGCTTGTCCTTTGCTACAAAAAGGATTGGACCTTCTTGCTGCACCTTATTTACGTTTACTATTTGTCACTTGCTACCAATTACCTTATCACAAAACTATCTGTTACCGATAATTTCAGTGCTTGCAGAAAATACCTTACTGAAAACTGCCTATCATTTCCTTCTGCTCCTCATTGGGTTCGACACTCTTACTTATCGAAAGGACTACGATAGACCACCTACACTTGTGGGTCATAAACTCCTAAATCAATATACTCTAACATAGGTGACTTTGTCGCCGACCCTCCTCTAGATGAAGTTCTCTAGTGTTTTTTGCTTTTACTTTTTGTTCTGCTATCTTGTTCCCCTTATCAAAACAAACAAAAAACTTCATCTAGATTCTCTTTATTTTTGTATATCTCTTTTCAGCAAATTCTTTGCAAATCTTTGAGAAATTTTATCTTCCAAGTGAGCCGAGTTGCGAAATTTTTCTCTCTGCATTGAACTCAGACACATCGATTCCAGCCTACCGGCTAGACCGAAGCACAAGGACTACTTATGTATAGTTCATTGGTTCAACCAAAAAGGACTAACCAGGTTTGACCGACATGCATCATCCATGATACTGCTTACTCGGTGTCACCAATGAAAACAAATTGGCGTTACCGATTTCACTACTGAGATAATGTTTTGCCATTAAATATTTGATTTCTTCTCCAGCTCCACTAAATGATTCTTATCCTCTACTAGCATCTCGAGCTATATGCTGCTTTGTAGTATCTCTCAAGGACCAAACCTACTTGACTCAAATTCATGAAGAAACCCTTCTTAGAAATTGATGTCAAAGGAGGGAGAGAGAGAACATCAAATCTCAATCAAAGCCTATCACAGTGAGAACATCAAAGTCTCTTTCACAAGGATGCACACTTATCAAGAGGAGAGAAGTCACATGTCTTTAAGAGGGGAAAGACATATTTATATATGGTTGTCTGAGTATTGTCTTATGCTCTGATTCATTTCTTGCTCTGATAACCTATGCCTATGCTCTGATTCATTTATTGCTCTGATATGTTTATCTTTGCTCTAATTTTCTGTTTCCCTATCTTCTCCCATTATCCAATATTAGATTCAGGGGGAGAAAGAGGTCATTTCCAGGGTAGAAAATAGTTGGAATTCATTGCATATCTTTTAATATTTGGGGACATGTCTATATCCAAATGGAGTACTAAGTACTCACCCATTACATGTCATCCCAGTCTTTGTACTCTTTTGCATTAGAGTGTTCTTGTGTTATCTAACCTTGTTTTCTCAAGTGCACTCCTTCCAAAGCCAATTCAAGACCACAAGGTAAGTATATGCATCACAATAATGTACATGACGATCCCTTACTGATGTACATACTTTTGCAAGAAGGATTCATGAACATGAAGGTACACATTTCTTCATCTAATTCATTTGATCTGATGCATATAGCCAAGATACATGTAACTTATTACTTTCTATGTCATGCCTATGCATTCACATGTTCTTATATTCAATCTTTGCATGAATGCATACATGTAGGGGGAGCCTATGCAAGTTACATGTCTTTCCAAAGCTTTACTTATTACTCTTCATATCCTTTACCCAGAGCTTTGATGTATGTTGTCATCAATTACCAAAAAGGGGAAGATTGAAAGCACAAGTGCTCCCTGGGTGATTTAGGAATTAATGTCAACATATACCGTGTTGGACTAATACATTTACCTAGTGTATTTCAGATAAGTTCAACATTGGCGTGGCAAGGACAATAGGATGTGGAACCCTTTCAAGCTGTCAAGGACAAGAGGATGTGGAACCCCTTCAAAGTGCTAAGGACAAAGATTGGCAAAAGCTCAAGACTCTACATTTCCATTTTAGTGATCCAAGATCACATTGAGTCTATAGGAAAGACAATACTATTAAAAGGGGATGACGTGTTGCTTAATGATCTGGTTTCTCAAGTGCTTAGTGATATTGCTCCAAAACCCTTCGCCACTTTCTCAAATTCCACATATGTCCAAAACCCTAAGTCAAACTCGTCCCCACCAATTTTATCCATCTTTCGCCACCGAGTTCATTTGACATAGCCAGTGCCAGAAACCCTAGACAATTTAGTCACACAGATACGGATCTCAGTCTCACCGAGATGGCCCTGCAAACTCTCTGCTGCCTGTTGTAATTATTTTGTTCTCACCAAAACGTGCAATCGGTCCCACCGAGTTTGCTTGACCAATTCTCTGTATGTCTCTTTGCTGAAATTGGTCTCACCGAGTTCATGCAATCCGCGCCACCGAGATGATTTTTTGCCCTAGCCCTAGCACATCGGTCACACCGAGTTGACCATGTCGGTCCCACCGAGATTCCTAACGTTCACATTTTGAACTGTTTTGTTCTCACTGAGTTTTTCTATTCGGTCTGACCGAGTTGGGTCAAATGTGTGTAACAGTTGGATTTTGTGTGGAGGCTATATATACCCCTCCACCTCCATCTCCATTTGTGAGAGAGCCATCAGAACGTGCCTACACTTCCACTACTCCTTATCTGAGAAATAACCCACTACTCATGTGTTGAGACCAAGATATACCAATCCTACCACAAGAATCATGATCTCTAGCCTTCCCCAAGTTGCTTTCAACTCAAATCATCTTTCCATCATATCCAAATCTGGGAGAGAGAGAGTTGAGTGTTGGGGATACTATCACTTGAAACACAAGAGCAAGGAGTTCATCATCAACACACCATTTATTACCTTTTGGAGAGTGGTGTCTCCTAGATTGGTTAGGTGTCACTTGGGAGCCTCCGACAAGATTGTGGTGTTGAACCAAGGAATTTGTAAGGGCAAGGAGATCACCTACTTTGTGAAGATATATATGAGTGAGGCAAGTCCCTTGTGGGCGATGACCATGGTGGGGAAGACAAGGTTGCTTCTTCGTTGACACTTCGTGGGTGGAGCCCTCCGTGGACTCGCGCAGCTGTTACCCTTCGTGGGTTGAAGTCTCCATCAACGTGGATGTACGATAGCACAACCTATCGGAACCACGCCAAAAATCTCCGTGTCTCCATTGTGATTGCACTCTCCAATCCCATCCCTTTACTTTCTTGAAACTAGCATGTTTTACTCTTTTCGCTGATTATACTCTTGCTATGATTGCTTGAAATGTACCGTGAATGCTTAATATTGTGCTAGATCTCCACCTCAACTTAAAGAATTAAAAAACTGCTACATTTTCTTGTTGAGGGTCTAATCACCCCCCTCTAGACACCTCTCCTTTGATCCTTTCATACACATCACAAGAAGCTTACATGCAAAAACGACTAAGGAGTTAGTTACAAGATGATGTATTACAGAACGAGTAAAGAGACTTACCAGTAACAAGATTGAAATAGGTATGGAGATACCGATGATCGAATCTTGGGCAAGTAACATACCGACAGACAAAGGGAATTTTGTATGTTATCATAATTGTTCCACCGATAAAGATCTTCGTAGAATATGTAGGAACCAATATGGGCATCCAGGTTCCGCTATTGGTTATTGACCAAATAAGTGTCTTAGTCATGTCTATATAGTTCTCGAACCCGTAGGGTCCGCGCGCTTAACGTTCATTAACGATTTAGTGTTATATGTGTTATATGTTTTGGTGACCAAATGTTGTTCGGAGTCCAAGATGAGATCACGGACATGACGAGGAGCTCCGGAATGGTCCAGAGATAAAGATCGACATATATGACGATGATATTTGACACAGGAAAAGTTTCGGAGTGTACCGGGTAGTCATCGGATCACCGGAAGGGGTTGTTAATGGGCCTTAAGGGCCAAGAGGGGGGAACACACGAGCCCACAAGGGGTTGGCGTGCCCTTGCCCTTGGCCGCCATCCCTAGGGATGGAAAGGGGGAGGGCTAGCCCCTCTTTCCGTCCCTCCACCTAGGAGGAAGGAAAGCGGGGGCGCCACCTCCTCATGCCTTCCCCCAGGCAAAGCAAGGAAGGGGGGAGTGCCAAACGGCGGGCGCCCAAGGGGGACGGCCCGCCACCTTGGGGCACACCCAAGGCCGCCTCCCCCGCCTATATAAATATAAGGGAGGGGGCACGACACAACCCCACGACAATCTCTTAGTCATGTGCGGCGCCCCTCTCCACAGTTTCGTCCCCCAGTCATATTTTCGTAGTGCTTAGCCGAAGCCCTATGGACATAGCATCACCACCACCATCACCATGCCATCGTGCTGACGGAACTCATCCACTAATTTGCCCGTCTTGCTGGATGAAGAAGGTGAGGACGTCACCGAGCTGAACGTGTGTTGAACGCGGAGGTGCCGCATGTTTGGTACTTGATCGGTTGGATCCCGAAGAAGTTCGACTACATCAATGACGTTAATAAATGCTTCTGTTTACGGTCTACGTGGTACGCAGACAGTCTCTCCAGTCTCATTGCAATGCATCTCCATGGATAGATCTTGCGCGTGCACTGATTTTTGTTGTTTTCCATGCAACGTTCCCAACAGTGGCATCATGAGCCAGGTCTATGCGTAGATGATATGCACGAGTAGAACACAAATAGTTGTGGGCGGCGATAGTCATAGTGCTTACCACCAACGTCTTATTTTGATTCGGCGGTATTGTAATATGAAGCGTCCCGGACCAACCTTACATGTCCACGTACATGAAACCGGTTCCACCGACAGACGTGCAACTTGTTTTGAATAAAGGTGGCTGGTGGGTGTCAGTTTCTCCTACTTTAGTTGAATCAAATTTGACTATGACCGGTCCTTGAAGAATGTTAAAACAGCAAACTTGATAAATCACCGTTGTGATTTTTTCGTAGGTAAGAACGATTCTTGCTAGAAGCTCGTAGCAGCCACGTAAAACTTGCAACAACAAAGTAGAGGGCGTCTAACTTGTTTTTGCAGGGCATGTTGTGATGTGATATGGATAAGACATGATGTGTTATATGTTGTTGTATGAGATGATCATGTTTTGTAATATCGACAACCGGCAGGATCCCTATGGTTGTCTCTTAATTATTGTATGAAATGCAAGTGCCATGTAATTGTTTTACTTTATCGCTATACGTTAGCAATAGTTGAAGAAGCAATAGTTGGCGAGACAACCTCGACGCGATGATGGAGATCAAGGTGTCGAGCCGGTGATGATGGAGATCATGACGTTGCTTTGGAGATGGAGATCAAAAGCACAAGATGATGATGGCCATATCATGTCACATAATTTTTGATTGCATGTGATGTCTATCCTTTATGCAACTTATTTTTCTTAGAACGGCAGTAGCATTATAAGATGATCCCTTCACTAAATTTCAAGATAAAAAGTGTTCTCCCCGAGTATGCACCGTTGCTAAAGTTCGTCGTTTTGAAGCACCTCGTGATGATCGGGTGTGATAGACTCTACGTGCACATACAGTGGGTGTAAGCCAGATTTACACACACGGAATACTTGGGTTAAACTTGACGAGCCTACCATGTACAGACATAGTCTCGGAGCACTGGAGACCGAAAGGTCGAACGTGAGTCATATAGTAGATATGATTAGCATAGAGATTTTCACCATTGATGACTACCCCATCTCAGATGATGATCGGACATTGGTTAGTTGATTTGGATCATTTATCACTTCGATAACTTGAGGGATGTTAATTTAAGTGGGAGTTCATTAGTAGTTTGATTAATTGAACTTAATTTACGAACTTAGTCTTAATAGTTTTTGCATATTTATGTTGTAGATCAATGGTCCATGCCACCATTCCCCTAAGTTTTAATGCGTTCCTGGAGAAAACTAAGTTGAAAGATGATGGTAGCAACTACACAGACTGGGTCCATAACTTGAGGATTATCCTCATTGCTGCACAGAAGAAGTATGTCCTTCATGCACCGCTAGATGACCCACCCGCCCCCGCTAATCTGGACGCTATGAACGCCTGGCAAACACAGAATGGTGATTACTCTATAGTTCAGTGTGACATGCTTTACGGCTTAGAACTAGGACTTTAAATACTTTTTGAATGTCATGGAGCATATGAGATGTTCTAAGAGCTGAAGTTGATATTTCAAGCTAATGCTTGGGTTCAGAGATATGACGTCTCCAACAAGTTCTATCAGTGAACACATACTCAATATGTCTGGGTATCATAACCACTTAACTTAGCTGGGAATTGATCTTCCAGTTGAGGGTGTTATTGACAGAGTTCTTCAATCACTGCCACCAAGCTACAAAGGCTTCGTGATGAACTATAATATGCAAGGGATGGAGAAAACAATTCCCGAGCTCTTCGCGATGCTGAAATTGGCAGAGGTAGATATCAAGAAGGAGCATCAAGTGTTGATGGTTAACAAGACCACTAGTGTACTGCCCCAGATGTAACACTTTCCAAATTTGACAATATATCCAACTTGGTCTCATCCTTTCCTTGGGGGTCTTTCCTTTTATTTTGCTTGTTTCATTATGCATTGTCATGCCATTTTACATCATTGTCACATCATATTTCATTCTTACCTTTTTCATCTTGCATTTTTCGTTCTCACCATGTGCATGTGTGTTTCTTGCATAATATGTTGTCGCTTGAACCATGTGTATGATCGGTGCACATACACCTCTATGCATACCACCTCTCCTTCCCTCTCTTTCTTTTCTATTTTTTTGAAAAGTTCCATATTGCCCCCCTTCATTATGTTCATCTTCTTCCCTTAATATTGCAACATGTCCTAAACCACTATGCCAAATTTCAATCTATTTGAAGCTAATTTGGTTAGGTTCAAAAATACCTCAAGTTTGAAGCAAATTCAAACTTGCTATATTTTTCTACCTCTAAAAATGTCCAACTCATTTTTATAAAATAGAGCATAAATCCAGAGACTCATGGTATTTTTATTTTTTTCCTAACTCTTCTTCTAGCTCCCTGTGCTTTTCCTTTTTATTTTTATTCTGTCTAAAGAAAAGAAAAGGAAGAATAGAAGAAGAGACAGCAGCAACAGTTCATCCCAGCAGCCTGAGCTAACTGGGCCTTGCCTCCTTCACAGCCCAGCCGTAGCCCTCGCTCCTTTCACGCGGTAAAATACCACGTAGTTTTCCTAGGGGACCCGTCTGGTAGTCTCTCTCCCTCCTGTTTTTCTTCCTCCTCTCGTTCACCTCCCCTCACAGTAAAGTAGAGGAGAGGCGCACATGGCCACCGTGGACACGACGCCCACACCCCTCCTATTTAACCCGAGTTGCGCCCTAGGGTTCCTAATCCTTCCTCCTTTCCCCTCGCGCTGCGGCCTTAGGTAAGGGAACACCCACGTGCCTTCTTCCTCCGACGCCCGCGCCATGGCCGACTTGGACACGAGCTTGTCGCCGGCCTAGCTCTTCGACGTGGCCATTCCTCCTATGTATACACGCTCAAGGACACTGCCCCGGTTCCATTCAGATGACAAGCCAAGGTCAACGACTCCATCCATGACGTCCTTTGCTTCCTCTTCGTTGACGGAAAGAATTCTGCCAAGGTTCAGAGCTCCCTCCCGTCGCCTCCGGCGCGTTTGCATCGACCCCTCCGTGTCCTAGGGTAAGGAGGGATACCAGACTCCTCCCTGCTCTTCTCTTGTCGTTGGATGATCCCCGTAGGAGATGCTAGGGTCGCGCCTTCGCCATGATCTCGATGCTCTGACGATCTCTGAATACTTTTTTTGCATTGCTAGTTGCAGTAGATGCGTAGCTGCTCGTGCTTCACCCTGCTCTGAATCCTCTCGCACGCGCTGTGCCTCGCTCTGAACCCGACCCGCACCTCGCATGCACCCCCTCGCCTCACGCCCGGGGTCATCGCTTCCTGCCTGGCCACAGTTTGCCACCATGGACGCAAGCTTCTGGCCGCTCATGCTCGGGCGTACGCACATGCGTACACACGTGCGCGTCTGCACACGTACCCCCTTTCCATTCCCGCACGCCCGTCGGCACCTTTGGAGCCCCGCCATCGCTGTGGCTGCCCTCACCGGCGCCTTCCTCACAGCCACCGTCTTCCTATGTTGAGGCAGGGAGAGCTCGACTGTGGACTCTCTCTTATTGGGCCGCGACCTCCTCCTTTCAGCAAACGTAGCTTAGCGCACTGGTCAGCGCCCGGCGCATAGCAGCGAGAGGTCCTGGGTTTGATTCTGCAGTGCCCTCTTTTAATTTTTAGTTTGTTTTGGTTATTCTCAGGGGCATAGTTGTTTTAACTAGAGTCCTGGCTTCTCTCTGTCAGCAACATCAACCTAGCGCAGTGGCTTGTTCCTCTTTACCTTAACCCGCAGACCAGGGTTCGAATCCCCCTTCGGGTAGTGGTTAAACGACCATATTTTTTTGCCCAGTCTTGCCTCTATGTCAACGGGGACCCACCCGTCATACACTACACACACACACACACACCCTTTTCCACACCTAGATCTGCCACTTCAGCACCACGGACCCACCTGCTATTGACAGTGGCTGGCCCAGGCCTGGTGTATTTAGTTTCTTTAGTATTTTGTTTTTTTTCAGCTTTGCATTTTGTTTTGCTATGCTAATAACTTTTTATCCATGCATCCTTCTGAAATAAACTATATATGAAATCTATTTAGAATTTAGGGTAGTTTCATAATATGTAATTTTATGCCATGTTTAAAATATTTAAAATGATGTTGGCATATGTTTTGCTAATTAACATGTTGGAATTGGTTTAATTCATAAGTTTTAAACCGTAACTCTGTTTTGAATGATCTTTATATGCTTTTGGGGTAGAATTTTGCATAGAACAGCATGGTATAATCTGTTTTTCTACTTAATAATAATATAATGGGGTAATAGGCAGAACAGTACCAAACATAATAATGCACATGGGGATTTTTTGGAATTGTTGTTTGTTTCTTTACCGGTATGGGTATGTTACTTGCTCGAGATTCGGTCGTCGGTATCTCCATACCTAGTTCAATCTCATTACCGGCAGCCTTCTCTTTTTACTGTAGGATGGTAACTACAAACTCTGCAGCCTTCTCTTTTTACAAACTCTGAATCTTTTTCGTTCCCAGTGGTTCCCGAAGCAGTTCACTCAAGATTACCTTGCAAAGTACATGATCTGTGGACATGCAATGAAGGTTAAACTATTTCATCCAGGCTACAATGAGCATCGAGAAGTCTTAATGAAGACAGTGAAGGATGGACGGGCAGCCATCACAAGGGGTTGGCCTAGAGTCGTGCATGCATTACGCATGGAGGAGGGCACAATATGGGCATTCCGCTTCAACTTCTCCAGCAACCAGAATGTCTTTCGCCTCTCTCTTTACAGTCTTTAGTACAACTGTGGTTCATCATTCTTTACTTGGTGCTTCTATTGTTCTTTAGTATATGTACCTGTGCATCGAATTATGCATTCATGGATGAACCTGTAATTGTAATAAACATGGTTGGATATGAAATAAGTGATTGCCTACTTTCAAATTCAAAACATGTGATTTTGAAATTAGGGATTACACTGCACACGGTTTGCGAAAGCGAAATGTCTACGATAGACGTGGAGATCTGAAACATTTCTAGGATTCACTATGTGTGCGGTCAATCTCCACTACACACATGACATCCTCTTGAAAACTGTTTGCGTTAGGCCACCTTGCACAAACGTTTACCACATAAAAACTGTGTGTGATGGACAGCCTTGGAGCCACACAGTTTCTTCTACGCACCATGTGTAATGCATTCAATAACACAAACAATAAAACTATTAATATCGTGTACAATGGCAGTGCTATCAAAAACGATTTAACAGGAAAAAAATGTGTGTGTTGTACCTGTGAACGGAAACATTTTCCATGGAGCGACTGTGTGGGATGTACATACGAACATAAACGTTTAACCGGGGACTGACTGTGTGGGATGTACTTGCGATCGGAAACAATTTAACATGTATAATTGTATTTTTTAGCTCTACTGTACGTATTTCCATATTTGAGCGCTCGCCAGTCGCACACGACCTCATTTTGCCAAGCGTGTGTGCCAGGAGGGCATATCCCCGATGGTTTCTGGGTGGTGTGGGAAGGACCCCCCCCCCCATCACCGTCACTCACTAGGGGATGGTTCCAAATGCCGTCACGGAAAGGGGTTTAAAACCGTTGGTATAGCACCGATGCTTACTAGTGTCTTCAACGGCACCATCTCCTCTCAAACTCTAGTTCATCTCTTGTGTTCAATCTTTGTACCGGAACCTTAGATTGGTGCTTGTGGGTAGCTAGTAGTGTTGATTACATCTTGTAGTTGATAACTATATGGTTTATTTGGTGGAAGATTATATGTTCAGATCCATTATGCTATTCAATATCCCTCTGATCATGAACATGTTTATCACTTGTGAGTAGTTACTTTTGTTCTTGAAGTCACGGGAGAAATCTTGTTGCAAGTAATCATGTGAACTTGATATGTGTTGGATATTTTGATATTTTGTATGTTTTGATTCCTTTAGTGGTGTCATGTGAACATCGACTACATGGCACTTCACCATATTTGGGCCTAAGGCAATGCATTGCGGAGTAGTTATTAGATGATGGGTTGCTAGAGTGACAGAAGCTTAAACCCTAGTTTATGTGCTACTTCTTAAGGAAAAGATTTGGATCCAAATGTTTAATGCTACGATTAGATTTTATCTTAATACTTTTCTCATAGTTGTGAATGCTTATGAGGGGGTTAATCATATGTAGGAGTAGGATGTTTGTTCAAGTAAGAACAACACCTAAGCATCGATCCACCCACATATCAAATTATCAAAGAAGTGGACACGAATCAAACAAACATGGTGAAACTGGCTAGATGAAATTCCTGTGTGCCCTCAAGAACACTTCGCTTATTATAAGAAACCGTTTTGGCCTGTCCTTCGCCAAAAAAGGATTGGGCTATCTTGCTGTATAATATATGCCATTACCGTTACTTGCTCGTCACAAATTATCTTGCTATCAAACTATCCACTACTTACAGTTTCAGTGCTTGCAGACATTACCTTACTGAAAACCACTTGTCATTTCCTTCTGCTCCTTGTTGGGTTTGACACTCTTACTTATCGGAAGGACTACGACTGATCCCTATACTTGTGGGTCATCAGGACTCTTTGTTGGCGCCGTTGCCTGGGAGTGAAGTGCTCTTGGTAAGTGGAAATTGGTAAGGAAATATTATTACTACGTGCTGAAACTTATAATCACTTGTTACTATGGAGAACAATCTTTTGAGGGGTTTGTTCGGAGTATCTTCACCTCGAGCGGAAGCACAATTAGTTATCCCTCAACCTACTGCGCCTACTGAAAATATTGAATATGAAATTTCTACGGGTATGGTAGAGAAACTACCAGCTAATCCTTATGCAGGAGATGGAACCGCACGTCCTGATATGCATTTGATACATGTGATTGAAATTTTTGGATTAGTTAAGCTTGCAGGTTTACCTAGAGATGAAGCCAAGAAGAAGGTTTTCCCTTTATCTTTGAAGGGAAAAGCATTGATATGGTATAGACTATGTGATGATATTAGATCCTGGAATTGGAATCATTTGAAAATGGAATTCCATCAAAAAAATTAGAGTCAATTACATTGATGGTGCTCGAACTTGGCGCAAACGGTCACTTTGGTGCTAGAACTTGTGTTGTACATTGAAGTGGTGCCAAAACTTGACTCAAACGTGCAAATACAGTGCTAATCGCATGAGTATACAGAATCTTCCCTGACTAGGTGCGTGGTTCCCACTGTCAGCCACTAGACCTGGTGGAGGGGGCGTGTGGCCTGTTTTTTTTCAAAAACCCCTCGGAATATGTCTTTTTTTAAAAGGTCCATATGGACGTGCCATTTTTCATCTCTAACCAGCGGGCCCGGTCGGTCAAAATTAACAGGAAAATGGGAGGTTAGGAATCGAACACGCGACCAAGGCAAGAGAGCAAACCTGTCCTACCAGTTCGTTGTTCCACTTACGACGTCTTCAAAGGATAACTAACCTATATTTATTTAGCAGGTTCTTTTTAGCAACATGTATTTAACAGGTTTTTTTCAGGATATGTATTTAACAAGTACACATCCGAAGTTTGGATGGGCTGCAGATATTGCAGCCCGTTTTGCACTAATTTTTAATTATATATTTATAACATGTAATTTATGAAAATTATTTTAAATGTTTGTGTGCTATAAATTTTGTAAATACAAACCATGATTTGTAAATAATAAATTAAACACACATAAATGTACTATATAAAATATCTAGTTAATACAAAAAAATGTATATAAAATAAAAATGTTCATGTGTTATTTTCAATATAAAATGGTATATTTCTTTTAAAAAATGCCATGCATCCCAACGAAATAACAAATTTTTAAAACATATTCATGTATTATTTCCAAACACATTCGTATATTTAAAACAATATTTATGAATTTTAAGTATCTTTATATTATTTTAAATGATACAATTTCTTTCAAAATTACATTTAAAAAAATATTTTGATTGTACAAAAATTTCAATAATTATAATCACATTTGTATAGTTCAATTTTTATAATTCAAAATATACATAAGTCATGAGAAAAATATATACTATTAAAAACTGTCAATATGGATATTTAATCATGTATAATATTAAAAATATATACTGTTTTCGAATATAAGTCATTAGTAAAAAATATAAACTTTTGAATAACTATAGTTGTTCAGTAAATGTTTGTATTCATGATTTTAAAATTTAAATATTAGCCATGAGTGTATACTTATTTTGAATTCATTAATATTGTATATAATACACATTTTAAATGTCTGTATTAACTAAATATTTTATATATACTCAGGTATATATTTCATTGATTTTACTTACAAATTTTTGATAACAAACAAATATTGGAACATAATTTTTATTACTTGCGTTTTAAAATAGCTTGTGCAAAATGGACTGCAATATCTGCAGCCCACTTAAGGTCCACATGCGTCGTCCCTAAATATTTATACGGTTGTGATTATTAGAAGATAATCAGTGTTTAGGTTGGAATGGTTAGCCAGTTGTTTTGGTATCCTGAGGTCGCGGGATCCAAACATGGGCGAAATGTTTTTGTTTTAATAGTGACAGGCGGGACCCACTGGGCATAGAGAGGAAAAATGCCATGTCCATATGGTCTTTTTGTCAAAAGTATATATTTTTAGGGGGTTTTCAAAAAAACATTATGCCTAGTCCACGGGCTGACAGCGAACCCCACATGCCTAGTCAACACAGATTACGTATACAAAACGGGATATGCACTGTATTTGCACACCCATTTTGCACCACTTCAATGTACACCACAACTTCTAGCACCAAAGTGACCATTTACGCGGGTGTAATTGACTCAAAAAATTACCCTATGCATCTAGTTCATCGTGATGAGAATTATATATATAATTTTTGGCCTCATGAAGGAGAAAGTATTACTCTAGCTTGGGGAGGCTTAAGTCAATGTTATATTCATGCCCCAATAATGATCGATCCATGCTTGATACTTCTTATGGTGGTTCTTTTATGACGAAGACTACTGAATTCAAGTGGGACCTCTTGGAAAGAATTAAACGCAACTCTAAAGATTGGGAACTCGATGAAGGTAAAGAGTCATGTATTAAGCTTAAGTTTGATTGTGTTAAATCTTTTATGAATACTGATGATTTTCAAAAGTTTAGCACTAAATATAGACTTGATTTTGAGATAGTAGCCTCTTTCTGTGAATCTTTACTACTCATGTTGATCTCCCTGAAGAGAAGTGGTTTAAGTATCATCCCCTGTTAAGGAAGAAATTAAAGAACCAGTAGTTGCTAAAGAAGAAACTATTATCTACAATGTTAATCCACTTGTTCCCACTTCTTACATTTAGAAACCACCTTTTTCTGTTAAGATAAAGGAGCATGATAAGGTTTCAACTGCCGTCCGTAGAAGTAATATCAAAGCACCTAAACCCCTTGAGAAAATAAAAGTAGAACCTCGTGTTTCTATGGTTAAGGATCTCTTGGTCGATAATATTGATGGGCATTGTCGGGGAAACTGATCGCCCACGAACACCTATGGGACCGGAGCCCCTTCTCGGTACGGCAGGGGGCGGAGGATGCACAAAAGCAGATCGAGGCGAGCACACGAGCAGTTTACCCAGGTTCGGGCCGCACGGATGCGTAAAACCCTACTCCTGCTTTGATTTGTATTGTGTTCTTGGCTCGGGAGCGAGGAGAGCTACAGTGCGCTCTAACCGCTAGCAAGACCGAGCGTGGGAATGATCGAGGTTCGGAACCCCCTCTACGTTCCGCATGGGCCTCCTTTTATAGGTCAAAGGGGTCACCGACAGGTGGCAACATAGATGAGGGTAAAAATGTAAAAAGGGTGGTGGTTGGAACAGTGTTCCATACCTAACCCTGACGGCAGGGGACAAAGGCATTAAATGCCCGTCGCCGTCGCCCAAACAGTGCAAAAAGTGGCCGTCAGGGGCGCCACCGTCCGCCACGACGGTAGCCTCATCATCGCTGCTTGCCACCATGTACCCTAGGCTACACAGCCTTCCGCCACGTGCTCCTGGGATGGTCCCAGAGCGACACGTGGGTGGATGCGCTGGAGCGCGGGTACTGAGTGGAAACTTTCCGCGGCAAGCGCCTTGCCGCGGTGGCTATCTTGTCGCTTCTGGGAGCTTGTCGCTCACCGGGCCTTGCCGCGACGCGTGGCGCGCCGCGACAAGTTCCTTGAGATGCCTTTGGTTGGCCTTCCCGGCAAGCTCCTCTTGCCAGGGGCTTGTGTCTTGAGTGGTTTTGCGCCTTGAGTGGCCTTCCCGGCAAGCTCCTCTTACCAGGGTCTTGTCTCTTTGACTTGAATACTTTGTTCTTGAATGGCCCCAAGGGGACCACGGAGGATCTTGGCCGTCGCTTGGCAAGCCTTGCCGCTGGACGCTACAACTGCCTGTGCACAAGTTCGGGATGCTAAGGTACCCCTACTTTAGTACACCGACAGGAGCCCCCGGGCCTAGGCCATACACAGTGCCGAGCGCTGTTGGGCCAGGCCCAAAACAGTGCACGGGCACGCGCGGCCTGCGGCACGCCGTGTCCCACTCCGTATCCACCGCGCCCTCCCTTAACGACACACGTTTAATGCAGCGTCGTGAGGGAGATCGTGGCCAGTTTCTTTAATTGGAAATGCGGAACGTCCTCCCCCTTCCCCCTTATAAGCAGGGGAAACAGGGGCAGTTCGTCCATCTGCCCGTTGCTTCTTCAATCCTCAGAAACCTCTGCCGCTCTCCTCCTTCCCGAGGGCCGAAAGAGAGCTGCGCTCCGCCCTCCGTCGCCACCAGCACCGTCAACCTCCTTCACCGCTTCCGCCATGGCTCCGAAAGGCGAGAAGGGGAAGACTAAGAAGTCGGTCGAAGCGCTGCGGCTCGCAGAGATGCGGAAGAAGAAGGCGGTCTTCCCGCCAAAGCTTGACGCGGAGGAGCTGAGGGATTCCTTCTACCTTTTCTGGTCGAGGGAGACGAAGGCGCATCCGCACACCAAGGTACTCCTGGCCATCGCCTGCAAGATGTTCCTGAACGGCTACGCATTCTTCGCTCTGTTCTTCTACTGCGGGCTCTGCCCGCCCTATTCTGAGTTCTTCTGCGACATCATGAACACCTACGGGTTCCACCTCCTTGACTTCACCCCCAACGCCATTCTCACCATGGCCGTTTTCGCACATCTGTGCGAAAACTTTGTCGGAGTCTTCCCAAATGTAGCTCTTTTCCGCCATTACTTCACGCCTCGAGTTGAGAGGGGAGAGCCTCTGTCTGGTGGAATCTCTTGGATCTCTAGGACCCATAAGAAGGAAGCTTACTTATTGGGAGAGCTCCGCGGCAAGTGGGATGAGTGGAGAGCCAATTGGTCTTGGATCGTAGAGGATAACCCGCGGCACTTTACCGCCCGGCGCCAAACCCCAGTAGTACGCGGCGACGACTGGAGCGACTTGGCACCGGAAGACAGCAGACTGAAGATTACCACTACCCGGATCCTTCGCCTCAGGCACGCCAAGCTCACTGTAGGCGCAGTTGGAGCAGACTTTCTCCGCCGCCGCATCGCTCCCTTGCAGGAGAGGAAGAGGCCCGCCTGGGAGTTCGAGAACGCGGCAGATATCATGAGGCTGCGCCCGTGCCTCAATTATAACTTCATTGTCCTAGAGCTCAACGCGATGCTCCAGGCGTTGTTCAAGTACGACTCCGACCATCCCGAGTGGTTTACGTTGCCGAAGGGCGTAGTTCCGCTGTGCAACAACTCATCGCTCAGCGCCATCCGTGCAGCGATGCCGCTGTGCGACTCCCATGGGATCGACCCCACTTGGCAAGAGCCTACCGAGGAAGCTGTGCAGGCGTTCTTCGACAACTTGGTGGAATTGTCAATCGACTCCGACGAGAAGAAAGGCCTCACCCGCGACACCACTGACCAGGAGATGGCATATATTGCCACCAGACTGGAAGAGGCGGCAGCCGCGCCCGCGGGCGAGTTTGGGTACACAGTGGAGGAGGCGGAGGCAGCGGAGGCGACAAGCCTTGCCGAGCAGGAAGAGTTCCTCAAAGCGGGGAAGCTTGCCGGGAAGGTCGCCGAGACAAGTGAGCCCGCCGAGCAGGGCGCCAAATCGAGCGGGCCTGCCGAGCAGGGCGCCGAGTCGAGCGGGCCCGTTGGGGACACGAGCGGCTCACTGGAGATCGGCGACTCTTCTTCCTCGTCCTCAGGTAGCTCGCCGCCACCAGCAGAGCCCCCAGCTCCGCGAAGGCGCCTCCGCAAGGCCGGGGACGTGACGGAGCGGCAGACGGGCCAACAGCCGCAGCACCGTGCGACACGCGCCACAGCGGCAAGCAAGTCCGCCACGGGAGCACCTCGCGCTTCAGCGGCAACCGGAGCGGGATCTTCTCGGACTGGTGCCTCTGCTCCTGCCGCCCCTCGCGCTTCGGCGGCAACCGGAGCGGGGTCTTCTCAGACCAGCGTCCCTGCTCCCACCAAGCGGCCAAGGGAGCCCACTCCTCCGCCTCCTCGCGCCGGGACGCGTGAGCCAGATTTTGACTTCTCCGCCCTTAGTTCCGACGAGGAAGAAGAAGAGTAAGACCTTGCAATTCTTGTATTTCTTCAATTTTCTGTTGCTTTGTCTTGTATCTCTCTTGCCTAACTCTGAACCTGTTCTCTTTTCAGTACACTGGCCCAGAGGGCAGCGAAGAGGGCCAAGGTCCCGGTGATCATCATCGAGGACGAGCCCGCCGTGACAGCAGGGGGCGCGCCTGAGACAAGCTTGCCGGACCCGGCAACTGTTCTTCAGAGCAGCCCCCAGTGCAGCCCCCAGCGTAAGTGTGGTTCACTTTCCGCTTGTCGGGCGCGCGTGGGTCTTCCATCCTTGCTGATATCTTGTTTGTTGACTTGTGTAGAAGCACAGCAGCAGCATCAGGAGCGCCAGGAGACCGCCCCCGACGTGCCGCACGCTTCGACCACACCGCCAAGGGGAGGCTCTCCGGCAAGGGCGAGTCCTCCGCCAAGGGTGTGCTCTCCGGCGAGGGATGGCACTAGCGGCCCTCCGCCGGCGGGAGCTACAACCACGCCGCCGAGGGAGATCTCCC
Source organism: Secale cereale (assembly GCA_902687465.1). Classification (NCBI taxonomy): domain Eukaryota; kingdom Viridiplantae; phylum Streptophyta; class Magnoliopsida; order Poales; family Poaceae; genus Secale; species Secale cereale. The sequence continues at coordinate 451,929,359 of LR738712.1, forward strand.
CGGCAAGGAACCTCACCGAGGAGCCGGCCCGCGCAGGTAACCCCTTTGCTTCAGGCTTCCATTGGCTTTTCTTCTTTCAATTCTTCTTTTTGGATATTTGCTTGACTGTTTGTCTTTTCTTTTCCTCCGTCAGGCCCGTCCGTAGCTGAGCCAATGGAGACGGAGGTCGTTGCTGACGACGCCGCCGTTGCCAAAGAAACGGTCGGCGCAGACGATCCCGCTGGCGCAGAGGCCGCCGAGGCTGCCGCCGCAGCATTTGGCGAAGGGGCCGGTGGTCGTACTGACGGCCCTGAGGCCGCAGGAGCGCCAGGCGCTACACCGGCCGCCGAGCCCTCCGCCGCTGCCGCAGCCCCCAGCTCCGACGAGCCCGAGCCAGGCGTCTACATAAAGGCCGGCGACGACGTATTCATCCAGCTCCCTTGGGCGTCCATGTCCAGGGCGCCGGTCGAGGGAGAGATCTTCGACGGGGAGGTGCTGGCCTCTGCTGGGCTGAAGCTTGTCGACGCGCCGAGCAGCAGCAACGAGTCCGAGGAGGAACGGCTGCTGCGCAGGCTGTTGTCGCTTTACCGCGCCCGGCAGGCCAAGCTGGAGTCCCGCGAGGCTCTTGCCGCGAAGGCGGGAGCCGATATCAAGAAGCGCGCGGAGGAGCTCCGGGCCATCAACCAAGCGGCTCTCCGGTCCTTGGCGGAGGAGCGGGAGCAGCTTGCCGAGGCGCAACAGGCCTTCATCCTCGAGAAGGCCGAAGTGGAGGAGCAGCAGCGGCTCGCCGCCAAGAAGCTATCCACGCTGGAGGGCGAGCTGGCGCATCGGAAGGTCAACCTCGATGGCCATGAGGATGAACTTGCCGCGCGCGAGCAGTCGCTTGGCGGAGCTCTCCAAGAAGCGAAGGATGCTGCCGCGGCCGCCGAGACCGCGAAGAGGGAGTTGGAGACGAGGGTGGCGCAGCTGGAGGCCAACCTCAGGACGAGCGGCGAGGAGGTTGCCGCACTCAAGCTCGAGCGAGAGAAGGACGCCCACAGCCACTCCGAGCTGCAGGTCCGCCTCTCCGAGAAGGGCAAGGAGCTCGCCGTCGCCAAGGACTCCATCGCCGACCTCGAGCTGAAGCTGGCCACCCTAACCCAGACGCTGGATGGCGCCAAGGAGCGGGAGGCGACCCTGAAGGAGGATATCAGGGCCGAGAAAGCGCTGCTGGAGAGCTCTTCCATCACCCAAAACGTCTTCAAGGAAACCGTGGAGCATTGGACAGAAGGTCTTGTCAATGCTGCCGCAGATATCGACAAGGAGCTGGCGCAGCTGGGGGCGGAATATCTCGGGTACTCCACCGACGAGAACCTCCACCCCAGCGCCAAGCTCACTTTGTTTTTCAGAGGCGTGGCGACGGCCCTCCAGCAACTCCGGGAGAAGATCCCAAAGCAGCTGGCGGACGAGTCGCGCAGGCTCTGCGCGGGGGCCCTGCAGAAGGTGTTGGTGAAGGTGGCCTTCCGCAATCCAGGCCTCAACCTCACCAACGTCCTTAGGAGTTTGCCGCCGAACGCCGACCAAGAAGCGCTCAAGGCCCTTGTCGCACCCATTGTGGACAAGGTGGGTGGCATCAAGAGGGTCGAGGGCGACCGCACGGACTAGTCTTGTTCACTTTCTTCTTTTCCTTGTCGATGTTAACCATGTTATGAAAACAGTCTATTAGAGCTGCGACAAGTTGCTTTGTAATATAACTCTATTTTGGGTAGTTAATGCAATGTTATTTCCTTTACTTGATTCCCTTGCTTTGTATATTACTACCCTACGCTCTTAGGGAACTTGCCGGCATAGGCACCTTTGCCGCGAGCGCTGAGTGCGGGACTGCAGCAGCCTGTTGGCTGTGCCGTTGCCGACAAGAAACCTTGTCGCAACTAGTTGCAGCACACTTAAATTGTTGAGCGGGCTCGGAACAAAATAAGGGCGCGACACTAATCGCAGCACGCTTAAGCTGTTGAGCAAACTCGAAATAAAGTAAGGGCGCAACTAGCAACGAGTTGGTTCCTCCACGCACAGGTTTTCCATACAAAGCGGGGTCGTTCAAGGAAGATAACTTAAAAAATTTAAAATTTGATTGTTCAAACTTTGGCCACTTAGCTTTTGTGTTGTCTGTTTCCCGGCAAGGCAAGGTTTTCTTGAACGGCGCTTGGTCCATACTGCTATCTTCTCCTCCCCCCTCCCCCCGGCAAACTTGTGCGCGAGGGAGCTTTTCTTTGCTTGAGAGAAAAAAGAGAAAAGAGAAAATGCTGGTATGGAACCTCACGGCTTGTTATTGCTTACCGGGTGTAGGTGCTGCACAAGGTGTCAGATAATACATGCAAAAGACAAAAAAGCATGAAATGACAAGTTGTGCGGGGCACATAAGCTTTACTGATGCACGGGGTCTGCGCCCGGCTTTGTACAAAGGATTACATGCAACAGCGGCAAGACTTGTACAAAAGGTGGTTGCCGGAGCAGATCACGGCAACCGCGCCATATGGGTAAAACTTACGAAGATGCTCAATGTTCCAGGAGTTGCTCACCGGAAAGCCATCTTCGGTCTCAAGGCGGATGGCGCCGGGCCTAGTGACTCATTTCACCCGATAAGGGCCTTCCCACTTCGGCGTCAACTTGTTGGAATTCTTGGCGGACTGAACGCGCCGAAGAACGAGGTCGCCTTCCTCGAGACTTCTGGCGTTAACTTTGCGGCTATGGTAGCGGCGCAAAGCTTGCTGGTAGCGAGCAGCTCGAACAGCAGCCTGAAGGCGGTCTTCCTCAAGGTGCAGCGCGTCATCTTGGCGCAGCTGCTCTTGCTCGAGCTCATCATAAGCGAGCACTCGAGGCGACCCGTATACGAGTTCCGTGGGGAGAACTGCCTCTGCTCCATAGACGAGAGCGAAAGGTGTCTGTCCAGTGGCTCGATTTGGCGTCGTCCTGATCGACCAAAGAACCACTGGCAGCTCCTCGATCCAGTTTCTTCCGCACTTGTGCAGCCTGTCGAAAGTTCTTGTCTTGAGCCAGCGCAGCACTTCAGCATTTGCTCTCTCCGCTTGACCGTTGCTCCTCGGGTGAGCAACAGAAGCGAAGCAGACCTTGGCGCCAAGGTCTTGGACGTACTACATGAAGGTGCGACTTGTGAATTGTGTGTCGTTGTCGGTGATGATCCTGTTAGGGATCCCGAAACGGCAAACAATCGACCTGAAGAAATTGACTGCTGACTGTGCGGTCACCTTTCTCACTGGCTCTACTTCCGGCCACTTTGTGAACTTGTCGATCGCAACATACAAGTACTCAAAGCCCCCGTCTGCACGGGGAAAGGGGCCGAGGATGTCGAGCCCCCAGACCAAAAATGGCCAGGATAAAGGGATCGTCTGGAGAGCTTGAGCTGGCTGGTGTATCCGTTTGGAATGGAACTGGCACGCTTCACACTTGGTTACTTGTGAAGTTGCATCCTGGAGGGCTTCTGGCCAAAAGAAACCTTGCCGGAACGCCTTGCCGGCAAGTGCTCTTGCGCCAATGTGGTGGCCACATATGCCTCCATGTATTTCTGCCAACAGCTTCTGTCCATCTTCCCAGGGAATACACTTCAATTTCACACCGTAGAGTCTCCTTCTGTACAGTGTGTTGTCAACAAATTGGTACATACTTGACTGCCGGGCTACTCTTTCCGCTTCTTCTTGCTCTTCGGGAAGTTCTCCTGTCTGAAGGAAACGGACAATCTGCTGCGCCCATGCTGGAGCATGTGTCTCGACAGCAAGGACTAAAGGCACATCTGCTGCTGCGGGAACGTGTGCTTCTACAGCAAGAACCCGCGGCTCAGCCGGAGCTTGACATTCCCCGGCAAGCTTGCCGGAGCAAAACTTGTCGGGAGCGTCTGCTTCAACTGTACAAACCCTAGGGCTTGCAGAAGCGGACTGCTCCTCAGCATTTTCGGCGTTGATCTTGGGTACTTTCTTGGCGGCGGCTTCGGGAAGCTCTGCCGGAACATAGTCACCGGAAACCAACTTCCTCTTCCTGGTTTGTCCAGTTGATGGTGTTACGGATGGTTGAGTCAGCTTGAGCACAAAGATCCCTGGTTTCATAGGCAACTTTAGTGCGGCGCACTTCGACAGGCTATCTGCGATGTCGTTCTGAGCTCTTGTGTAGGATCGAAGAAGGTGAGAGTGTCTAGAGGGGGGGGTGATTAGACTACTCGACAAGATAAAAATTCTGTCTTTTATCAAGGACAGATTTTGACAGTTTTTGCATAGCACACAAGTCAAGTAGCACACTACACATGCAATTCTAGAGTATGGGCAGCGGAAAGTAAATTGCACATATAGTAAAGAGAAGTGGAGAAGATCAAACGCAGTTTGGTGACACGGAGATTTTTTTCGTGGTTCCGATAGGTGGTGCTATCGTACATCCACGTTGATGGAGACTTCAACCCACGGAGGGTAACGGCTGCGCGAGTCCACGGAGGGCTCCACCCACGAAGGGTCCACGAAGAAGCAACCTTGTCTATTCCATCATGGCCTACGCCCACGGAGGACTAGCCTTACTCGGGGTAGATCTTCACGAAGTAGGCGATCTCCTTGCCCTTACAAACTTCTTGGTTCAACTCCACATCTCGAAGACGGAGGCTCCCAAGCGACACCTAACCAATATAGGAGGCACCACCCTCCAAAAGGTAATAGACGGTGTTGATGATGATGAACTCCTTGCTCTTGTGCTTCAAATGATAATCTCCCCAACACTCAACTCTCCTCACTGATATGGCTGTGGTGGAAGAAAGGTTTGAGTAGAAAGCAACTTGGGAAGGCTAGAAATCAAGTTTCATATGGTAGGAATGGAATGGCTTGATCTCAACACAAGGGTAGGTGGTTCACTTCTCAGAAAGTGTATGGTAGGAGTGGTAGACTTTCTGATGGCTCTCCTCACGAATGAAGAGGGGGTGGAGGGGTATATATAGCCTCCACACAAAATCCAACCGTTACACACATATTTGAGCCATCTCAGTGAGACCGAAGTGAAAACTCGGTCAGACCGAAAGTTCAAATATAGTGAACGTTGGGATTTTCGGTGGGACCGAAAATACCATCTCGGTGAGACCGAAAGTGCAAAAGATATGAACGTTGAGATTTTCGGTGGGACCGAGAATGAAAACTCGGTTAGACCGATTTGAGAAAGGACAGGAACATGCCAGAATCGGTGGGACCGAAAATGAATTATCGGTGAGACCGATTTGAGCCAAGACAGAAGCTTGTCAATCTCGGTAAGACCGATAATGCAAACTCGGTTATTCCGATATGATGTGAAATGGTTACAGAAACTTGGCAGTTCAGTTTCGGTGAGACCGATCTCAAACTCGGTATGACCGATTTTTCTAGGGTTTGGAATATGGCAGAAGTGGTTCATCTCGGTGGGACTGAGTTGGAAGAATCGGTTTGTCCGAGATTACTTATGGGTGTGTATAGAAGTGAAAGGTGCTGATAGTTGAAGGAGATATATCACTAAGCACTTGAGCAACCAGATCATCAACACAATCTCATCCCCTTTTAATAGTATTGGCTTTTCCTATGGACTCAATGTGATCTTTGATCACTAAACCAAAAATAGAGTCTTGAGCTTTTGCCAATGCTTGCCTTAGCATTTGAGGGGTCCACTTCTTCAGTCAACTTGCCATACCAATGTGATTGGGTTTCCTGAAACATACTTGATAAAAGCATTAGTCCAACCACAAAGTATGTTGTCATTAATTACCAAAACCACCTAGGGAGCAAATGTGCTTTCAATCTCCCCCTTTTTGGTAATTGATGGCAACACACTGAAATTATACTAAACAAGACATCAAAGCTTATTGAAAGAAAGACAGAATTATCATGAAAGCTTTGACAAGCATGTAGTACACAGGCTCCCCCTACAAGTGTGCAAGATTTTCATAGATTATGGTATTGGACTACCACAAGCACACAAGAGAGATAAGCAAGATGTGCTACATGCAGCTTGGCTATATGCATCAGAGCAGAAGAAAAGAAGTGAGTGATAATGCATATGTGCATGGTGATTTCTTGCAAACAAGTATTTACAAGCAAGTCACCATCATGCACATTCTGCAAGATGCATATACTTACCTTGAGGTTCCTTGGCATTGTACCTGAAGGGATAAACTTGGGAAAACAAGGTTAGATAACACAAGAGTATTCCTTCAACCAACTGCAAGAACATCAAGAGTACCAAGCCAGGGAGGACATGTATAAAGAGTGTCTCATATTGAGCACAGGCTTGAATCAGCAAACATGTCTCCGAAGCTAAAAGATTTTCAATGAACTCTGAGAGATTTTGCTTTCCGTAAGATGTCAATTGTGAAGATTCCTCTAAGTCTTCTCCCCCTAAACTAAAAGATTGAATAAGATATCAGAACAAGGGGTTTTGATGGAAATAGCAAAATCAAAAGAATGATGCCAATTGTAATGTCCAAGGTAAGACAGCTTTGATGTGATTCTCTCCCCCTTAAGATAAGATTGCTTTTCTTCTTCCCCTAAGTGTTCTCTTCTCCCCTTACTCCCCCTACTCCCCCTAAGTCTTCTCCCCCTTTGACATCAAGTGCCGAAAAGGACAGCAAACCTGGTAGGGCAGGAAAGATGGAAAGAAAGAAGGAAAGAAGTAGGATCCTTAAGAATCACAACAGAGCAAATAAGAACATTCAAGGAGAAACAATTTTGAAATGAAATTTGAGTCTTCTCCTCCTTAAGATTTAAATTTGAGTGGAGCTGCAGAAGTTGATGTCCTGGAAGATAAATCGGTGACACCGAATTAGATGGATCGGTGGGTCCGAATCCTTTTCGGTTAAACCGAAAATGTTAAATCGGTGACTCCGAGTTTATTCCAAGGAAATACAGAAATAATTCAGCTCACTTTGCGAGGAAAGTTTCAAAGGATTTGCAATGAATTTGTGAAAGATTTTCGGGGAATTGATCAGAGCCAGAAGGATATTCACAAAGACACATAAGAAAAGAAATAAAAAGATTTCTAGGTGAAGTTTTTTTTTTGTAAAGAAAAACTCAATGAGAGAACATAAGAGAAAACAGAAAAACTCCAAAAGCATATGTACTTCATCTAGAGAAACGGTCGGCGACAAAGTCACCTATGTTTGAGTATATTGACTTAGGAGTCAAATGAGGACATTTGATCATAGGTCATACTCATCGTTTAAGCTCAAAATGGGGTTGCCATTTTTCGATTAAGCATTTGATGTGATCACATCTTATGAAGCTGCTTGTACTCATGACTTTGAGCAAAGCTCCTCAAAGATGTGAAGAACATACCTTGGGCTTGTTGTTGCTTTACTCATGTAGGTAAGCTTGATGTAGGTGCTCATCGAATGTGAAGTTGGAGCGCCATTTCTACTTGTGTAGTACATCTTCCTACATGGGTTAGGCAAGCAAGGAAATACTCAAGAATATCCAAGATGACAAGAGTGAAATACTGGGTGTATAAGGTGTCAAAAAGGATATGTGGAATTTTGTTCCTTGAACTCAACATCCCAAAGGGCTAGATACTTGGTCAATGACAAGATTACTCATGATTTGAGTGTGTGGTAATCTTGTGGAATGTAGATCATCCAAGTACCTGCAAAGAGTTAGATGCAATACAAGGAGGCAAATGTGTCCAAGACATATGATCATCATCATAAGAGAAATATCAGGGATTAGTCAAGAGGGCTCATGCCTTGCATGCATCAATGGAGTTATCACTCCAAGTTTGAAGCATCAATGATGTTCAACTCACTCCTCAAGCGACAAAACACCTTCTCATCAAGAGGTTTTGTAAAGATATCAGCAAGTTGTTTGTCAGTACGAACATGCTTAAGATTAATGTCACCCTTGGCAATATGATCACGAATAAAATGGTGACGAACTTCAATATGCTTTGTTCGAGAGTGTTGCACAGGATTGTGTCCAATTTTAATTGCACTCTCATTGTCACAAAGCAAGGGAACACGTCTCACATGTATCCCATAATCCTTAAGTGTTTGTGTCATCCATAGCAATTGAGCACAACACGAACCAGCAGCAATATATTCTGCTTCGGCAGTGGATAAAGATACCGAATTTTGTTTCTTGGAGGACCAAGATACAAGGGATCGACCAAGAAATTGACACGTACCCGAAGTTGACTTTCTATCAACCTTGTCACCGGCATAGTCCGAGTCGGAATAGCCAACAAGGTCGAGAGAGGCTCTCTTAGGATACCAAATGCCAAAGTTTGGTGTGTGTATCAAGTATCTCACTATCCTTTTAACAGCTTTAAGATGACATTCTTTAGGGGCTGCTTGATATCGCGCACACATGCATACACTCAACATTATGTCAGGACGAGAAGCACAAAGATATAGTAGAGAACCAATCATAGATCGGTAAACCCTTTGATCAACGGGTTCTCCATCTTTTGTCAAGTCATTATGTCCACTAGTAGGCATGGGGGTACTCATACCTTTGCTTTCTTGCATGTTGAACTTCTTGAAGAGATCCTTGGTGTACTTTGTTTGTGAGACAAAAGTACCCTCCTTAGATTGCTTGATTTGCAACCCAAGGAAGAATTTGAGTTCACACATCATGGACATCTCATACTTCTCCGACATGAGCTGTCCAAACTTCTTGCTAAAATGAGGGTTAGTTGAACCAAAGATAATATCATCAACATATATTTGGCACACAAATAGTTCACCATTAACCCTTTTCGTGAACAGCGTTGAGTCTATCTTTCCAATCTCAAAGCCTTTTTCAAGAAGAAAACTAGTCAAGCATTTGTACCAAGCTCTAGGAGCTTGTTTAAGACCATAAAGAGCTTTGTGCAGCTTTTAAACATGATTAGGCTTTTTGGGATTCACAAATCCGGGAGGTTGTTTCACAAATACTTCCTCCTCAATTTCACCATTTAAGAAAGCACTTTTGATATCCATTTGATAGAGAGTAATATCATGATGATTGGCATAAGCAAGAAGGATGCGAATGGACTCAAGTCTAGCAACGGGGGCATAGGTCTCACCATAATCCATACCTTCGACTTGTGTGTAAACTTGAGCTACGAGACGAGCCTTGTTGCGGATGACTTGTCCATCTTCATCTTGCTTGTTCCGAAACACCCATTTGGTTCCAATGATGTTTTGATCATCGTTGGGCTTCTCTACCAATGTCCACACCTTGTTCCTCTCGAAGTTGTGTAGTTCTTCGTGCATAGCGTTCACCCAATCCGGGTCTTCAAGTGCTTCTTCTACCTTCATAGGTTCAATACTAGAGATAAATGAGTAATGCTCACAAAAGTTAGCTAAGCGAGTTTTAGAGCGAGTAATTCTCCCGGAGTTGATGTCATTCATCATTTGTTCCACGGGATGATTTTTCTTGACTCTTGCTCGAACTCGAGATAGCTTTTGTTGATGTTGTGGCTCAGCTTCCTCATCATCTTCATCTTCCTCTTCTTCTTCTTCATTGTTGTTGGTGTTGTCTTGAGGCGGTGGAGAAGGAGGTTGTGGTGGATCTTCTTGTTGTATTTCCTCATCTTGGTGAGTTCCACTTGTGGAGGCCTCCATGTTGCCTTGAGGTTCATCTCGCCGTGTGGTAGGTGGCTCCACATATGTAGATGAGGTACTCTCCTTCACCTCCATGGGACGAATCTTTCCAATAGATAAATCTTGGATTGCTTCCGATGGGTCCTTGTCTCCTACATCAATAGGCATTTGCTCTACTTGCGAGCCATTAGATTCATCAAACTTCACATCTACCGTCTCTTCAACCTTTCGGGTGAAATTATTGTAGACACGGTAGGTGTGGGAGTTTGATCCATAACCAAGAAGAAAGCCTTCATGAGATTTAGGAGCAAATTTAGACCGACGATGCTTATCAAGGATATAGCATTTTGAACCAAAGACACGAAAGTATCCCACTTGGGGTTTGTTACCGGTGAGGAGCTCGTATGATGTCTTGCCGAGGAGCTTATGAAGATAAAGCCTGTTGATAGCATGACAAGCTGTCTCGACCGCTTCTCCCCAAAAATGCTTTGGTGTCTTGTATTCATCAAGCATCGTTCTTGCCATCTCTATGAGCGTTCGGTTCTTCCTCTCAACAACTCCATTTTGTTGAGGAGTGTACGTAGCCGAGAACTCATGTAGAATCCCTTCCTCATCGAGAAAAGAGTCTACATTGGCGTTCTTGAACTCCGTTCCATTGTCACTCCGAACCTTTTTGATCTTCACCTCAAATTGATTTTGGGCCTTTTTGGCAAAGGTCTTGAAGATTTTCTGAACCTGCGATTTATCATCAAGGAAAAATACCCACGTAAATCTGGAATAATCATCAACTATAACTAGACCAAAGGAGTTACCACCAAGGCTTTTGTAAGCATTGGGACCGAAGAGATCCATATGAAGAAGCTCAAGCGGTCTCCTTGTGGTCATGATGTTTTTCACGGGATGAATTCCACCAACTTGTTTTCCTGCTTGACAGGCACTACAAAGTCTATCTTTGTCAAAGAAAACATCTTTAACACCAAGAATATGATCACCTTTGATCAGCTTGTCTAGATTACGCATACCAACATGTCCTAGACTTCTATGCCATAACCAACCTTTAGAGGATTTAGCAATGAAACAAGCTCTAGGTTGGGCTTTCTTAGTGAAATCAACAATATATAGATCACCTCTACGGATACCGGTAAAAGCCATGTTTTGATTATCACGACGAAAGACTTGGCAATCTACTTTGGTGAATAGCACATTGAATCCAAAGTCAGCTAATCTAGACACGGAAAGTAAATTGTATCCAAGAGATTCTACAAGCATGACATTTTGAATAGATTGTCGGTGTACTAAGGTAGGGGTACCTCAGTACCCCAACTTGTGCACGGGCAGTTGCAGCTTCCCGCGGCAGGGTTTACCATGCGCTCGCCGGAGACCTTCCTGCTCCCTATCAAACCATTCAAAAACAAAGTATGCAAGAAAGAAGATCGAGACCCCGGCAAGTGGAGCTTGCCGGGAAGGTCGTACCAGGCTCAAGATTACCTCACTAGCACAAGGCCCTGGCGAGAGGAGCTTGCCAGGAAGACTAGAAGATTCCATCATAGAAGACCCGGCGAGGGCCCGGGAAGCGACAAGCTTCAGAGCCCGGCAAGCTCCCGGGCCCGGCAAGATCAAGACCCCGGCAAGGTGCTTGCCGGGAGAGTTGCGCTGTGTGCCCGCGCTCCAGCTCATCGGCCCACGCGTCGCCCTGGGGCCTATCCAGGGACGCGTGGCGGACGGCTGTGCAGCCTGGGGGACACGGTGGCACTCCACGGTGGTGGATCCATCGCCGTGGCGGACGGAGACGCAAGGGCGGGAGCTTTTGGGGTCGACGGCGACGGGCATTAAATGCCCTTGTCCCCCACTGTCAAAGTAGGTAGCGACCACTGTTCGCGCACTGTAGCTCCACTGTTCCCGCACTGTTACAACTACCACCTCTTTTACGTTTTTACCCCTTTCTCCTACGTTGACACCTGTCGGTGACCCCTTGCACTATAAAAGGAGGCCCATGCACAACGTGGAGGGGGTTCGGAACCTAGATCACTCATACGCTCGGTGTAGCTGCTTCTTCAAGCTCCCGAGCTCTCCAACTCAATACACAACTAAGCAGGAGTAGGGTTTTACGCGTCTACCGCGGCCCGAACCTGGGTAAAACTGCCCGCGTGCTCGCTACGATTTGCTCTTCATGCTCCCTCCGCCCTCGTACCGCACAGACAAGGGGCTCCGGTCCCATAGGTGTTCGTGGCGGACAGTTTCCCCCGACATCTTTGGCGCGCCAGGGAGGGGGCGTCGAGGTTGTGTGAACCTGATCCGGCGTTCGCGCGGGTGCATTCTTCATCAACCTCGCCAGTTTCGTCAGCAACTTCACTAGCAGCAACTCCATGGCCCCGAAGAAGAATGCTTCGGAGGTCGGAGGCCCGTCTGCGTCTCACCCGCCGCCACCAGAGCCAACGATGGGCGGGGGAGACACCGTCGGAAGGATGGTCGCCGGCGAGGACACTCGCGGCGCCACCAAATCCAAGGATAGGACGGACGACCGAGCCTCGGTCTCCGTGGACGCGCCGCGTCCATCTCAGCACACGACAACCCAGCCGCGCCATACCACAGGAGGTGGTATCCGCTTGCTGGGGCAAGGGCAAACCGGAGGCTCGCAGGACGCCCCGGACCACCGTCCGGGCACAAGCAAAGCGAAGGCGCCGGCGCGGGACCCTGCTCCTTCTAACGTTGTTAGGAGTCCGAGTATATCCCGCTCCTCGCACCGCTCGCCCCCGTTCCCCTCCACTCCGGCAGAAGCGCTCGCAAGGGCGCAACTGCTCCTCGACTTCCCTCCAGCGGCAGACAAGGCCGAAGACTGGAGGGCCACCATCCAGAGCCTGATCGCCTTCGCCAACAACGATTCTCCACAGCAGCCGGCGGCCTCGCGGCCGCGGCAAGCTGAGAAGACGAAGGCCGACGGCGACAAGACCGCCGGGGGTGCGACAAGCGTGCACTCCCCGCCGCGGAAGCTGAAGACGCCGCCCCGCCGGAACAACGCCGATGACGGCTCCACAGCATCGTCGGATCCGCGGGCCCGTCGGGACCAGCGCCAGGTCCTCGACGACCGGCGACAAGAAGACGCTCGCACCACAATCGAGTGCCGCCGAGAAGCTCGGCGACAATCAGATAACAGAGCTGGGAACGCTGTCGACGCGCGCGCGCCCGGTGAACCAGGCGACTTGCCGTACGCGGCAGGCTGCCCTGCGTTCACCCGCGAGCTGCGGCGCGTCCAGTGGCCCAGCATGAAGAATTTCAAGCCCGACGTACCGGAGAAGTACGACGGCAAGACGCACCCCTCGGAATTCCTCAGCGTCTATACCATCGCAGTGCAAGCTGCCGGGGGGCGCGACGAGAAGATCTTGGCAAACTACTTCCCGCTCGTGCTTAAGCCGAACGTCCGTTCGTGGCTTATGCACTTGCCGGAAGGTTCCATCTCTTCTTGGGCCGACCTTTGCCACCAGTTTGTTGGCGCCTTCACCGGCGGCCACAAACCCCACGGCCAGGAGAGCGATCTCCACATTCTGGCCCAGAAGGAAGGAGAAACCCTGCGCAAGTACATCCAACGCTTCAGCCGTGTGCAGCACAACATTCCTGATGTCCACCCTGCCGCGGTTATCAGCGCGTTCCACCAGAACGTGCGTAACCGCCGCATGCATGAAGAAATGGCGATGACCAAGATTCGGGATGTCAGCGAGCTCTATGCTCTGGCTGACAAGTGCGCACGCGCCGAAGAGGGGAGGAGACTCCCCGGGGAGGATGCTGGCGCAGGAGGAAGCGACAGTGACGACGCCGCCCCGGCAAAGAAGAGCCGGCGGCGGAATAACAGAAGGAAGGGCAAGAAAGAGGTGCTTGCCGTCGAGAAATCCGGCAAGGAGGCTCCCGCCAAGCAAACGCAGGCTGGCGGCTCCGGCAAGGAGCCTGCCCCTGTGGCGGCAGCAGACAAGCCGGGCAGCTCCGATAAGCAATACTGTAAAATCCACCGCACCAAGGGTCACGATCTCTCCAACTGCAAGCGCGTCGAGTATCTCGTCGAGCAGCAGAAGGCTGAGTACGAGAGGCGCGACAAGGAGAAGGCCCAAGGTGGCGGGGAAGAGCCAAGCAAGAAGCGGCCGTTCAACGGCCGGGGAGGACGCCGCGGCAAGGCCAAGCAGCGGCAAGGAGATCGACCTCCCCGGGGCCGCGACAAGGACGAAGAGGACGACGACGAAGACATGGAGGACGAGGATAACAGCGAGCAGGAGTTCCAGAAGGCCACGGAGGTCCTGTGCGTCGACGGTGGCGCCTCTCTGCACACCTCCCACCGCCAACTAAAGCAGTGGGTGCGTGAGGTGAATGCAGCGGAGCCGCCCGTGGAGTCGCGCAGGCTCCTCAAATGGTCCAGCACGCCCATCGTTTTTGATCTTGAGGATCACCCTGACCGCACCACTGCGGTCGGGTGCTTGCCGATGCTGGTCTCACCCACCATCCGCAACCTCAAGGTCACCAAAATGTTGGTTGACGGCGGGGCCGGGCTGAACTTGATCTCCTCTGCTGTGATCAAGAAGCTCCAGATTCCAGATGGCGAGCTCGAAGAAACCGGTTCTTTCCAAGGAATCAACCCGGGAAGGAGCAAGCCCAAGGGAAAGATCACTCTGCCGGTGACCTTTGGCGGGGAGCTCAACTTCAGAACTGAGCACATCACTTTCGACGTCGCCGATATTCCATTGCCCTACAATGGAATACTTGTCCATCCTGCCCTCGCCAAGTTCATGGCAGCTTCCCATTATGCTTACAACGTACTCAAGATGCCGGGGCCGATAAGCGTCATCACTGTCCACGGCGACAAGAAAGATGCGCTTGTCTGCGCCGACAAGATCTACCGGGATGCGGCAGCTGCAGCCGAGAAGGATACACTTGCCGCTGAAGCTCCCGGGGGGAAGAAGACGAAGACCAAGTCCGGCAAGTGCACTGGGGCCCACTCCGGCAACCGCACCTCTTCGGAGTGCTGCGCTGCCGTCGAGGACGTTCCATCGAGCTCCACCGGCAAGTGTAAGAAAGGGATGGCCGCTCCTCCGGCAACCAAGAAAGTGTCCGCCAAGGAGGACGGCACTGGTGGTACCTTCACCATCAGTGCCACGCTTGACAGCAAATAGGAAAGCGCGCTCGTTGCCTTCCTGCGGGCGAATGTCGATGTGTTTGCCTGGCAACCATCTGACATCCCCGGTGTTCCCAGGAAGGTAATTGAGCACAAGCTTGCTGTTTGTCCTCATGCGCGGCCCATCAAGCAGAAAGTGAGGAAGCAAGCCGTGGGGCGCCAAGAATTCATCAACGAAGAAATCAAGAAGCTAGAGGCAGCAGGCCTAGTTAGAGGTGTGATCCATCCGACGTGGTTGGCAAATCCAGTCGTCGTGCGCAAGGCCAATGGGAAGTGGAGACTGTGTATAGACTTCACCGATGTGAATAAAGCATGTCCCAAGGATCCATTCCCTTTGCCGCGCATTGACCAGATCGTTGACTCCACTGCCGGATGTGAGCTACTCTGTTTTCTTGATGCATATTCAGGCTATCATCAGATTTTCATGGCCAAAGAGGATGAAGAGAAGACTGCATTTATCACTCCATGTGGCACTTATTGCTTCATACGCATGCCATTTGGACTGAAGAATGCAGGATCAACGTTTGCAAGGGTAGTGTATACTGCTTTCGAGCCACAGATCCACAGAAATGTAGAGGCTTACATGGATGACATCATGGTGAAGAGCAAGAGCAAGGATACCCTGATCCAAGATTTGGAAGAAACATTTCAGAACCTGCGCAGGATACAGCTTAAGTTGAACCCCGAGAAGTGCGTCTTTGGAGTCCCCTCCGGCAAGCTTCTCGGGTTCTTTGTGTCACAGAGGGGGATTGAAGCCAACCCCGACAAGATTAAAGCTATTGAGCAGATAGAGGCCCCAAAGCGCGTCAAGGATGTCAGAAGGCTTGCAGGTTGTGTGGCTGCCCTCGGTAGGTTCATTTCAAAGTCTGCAGAACGCGCCCTACCTTTCTTCAAAATTTTGAAGAAGGCAGGTCCCATGAAGTGGACTCCGGAAGCGGAGGCAGCGCTGCAGGATTTGAAACGGTACCTATCCTCCACTCCAATACTTGTCGCACCTAGACCACAGGAAAAGTTGTTGCTATACTTAGCGGCAACCAACCAGGTTGTTAGTGCTGCATTAGTAGCGGAGAGGGAGTCCGACGAGGAGTCAGCACCACCGGCAAGCGAATCCAGCGACAAGCAGGGGGCTGCTCCGGCAAGCTTTGGCCCCGACAAGGACAACTCCGCGCAGGAACAAGAAGGAGTGCGAAGAAGGATGGTGCAGCGCCCGGTGTATTTTGTAAGTTACCTCTTGCAGGGGGCTAGATCAAGATACTCTGGGGTGCAAAAGTTGCTTTTCGGCCTCCTCATGGCCTCGAGAAAGCTGCGCCATTACTTCCAAGCACATGAGATAACAGTGGTCACTCGCTTTCCGCTGAAGAGGATATTGCACAACCCAGAAGCAACAGGCAGGATCGTTGAGTGGGCACTGGAGCTGTCAAGCTTTGGACTCAAGTTTGAAAGTACTTCAACCATACAGAGCCGAGCTTTGGCAGAATTCATAGCTGAGTGGACCCCAACACCCGATGAAGAAGTTCAAGAAACAAGTACACCCGTACAAGAAGCGACAAGTGAATGGGTAATGTATTTTGATGGTGCCTTCTCGCTGCAAGGCGCCGGTGCTGGCGTGGTACTCATCGCGCCCACCGGAGAGCACCTCAAATATGTTATCCAGATGCACTTTCCCAGGGAGCAAGCGACAAACAACACTGCCGAATATGAAGGCTTGCTTGCCGGCCTCAGGATTGCGGCCGAACTTGGGATCAGGAAGCTGATTGTGCGGGGAGATTCTCAGTTGGTGGTCCGGCAAGTTAACAAGAGCTATCAGAGCCCTTTGATGGAAGCTTATGTCGATGAAGTGAGGAAGCTTGAAGAGCACTTTGAAGGTCTGCAGATGGAGCACGTCCCGAGAGCTCAGAATGAAATTGCAGATGGCCTTTCAAAGTGTGCTTCGATGAAGTTACCTGTGGAACCAGGGACCTTCTTGCTCAAGCTGACTCAACCATCCGTTACACCATCAATTGGGCAGTCCAAGAAGAGAAAGTTGGTCTCCGGCGACTACTTGCCGGCGGATCTTCCTGAAACCGCCGCCAAGGTCCCCAAGATCAACAACCACAACGCTGAGGAACAGTTTGCTCCTGCAGATCCTCGGGTCTGTACAGTTGAAGCAAACGTTCCCGACAAGCCTCGCCCCGGCGAGCTTGCCGGGGGACCATCAGCTCCGGCAGAACCAGAGGTCCTTGCCGTAGAAGCTGAGGTTCCCGCAGCGGCGCTCGAGCCTTTAGTCCTTGCCGTCGAGCCTCAGGCTCCGGCATGGGCGCGGCAGATCGTCCGTTTTCTGCAGACTGGAGAACTTCCCGACGACCCAGAAGAAATAGAGAAGATAACCAGGGAGTCAAGTATGTACCAGTTCGTGGACAACGAGCTGTACAGAAGAAGACTCAATGGTGTCAGACTGAAGTGCATCTCTAGGGAAGACGGACAGAAGCTGTTGGCAGAAATACACGGAGGCATATGCGGCCACCACATTGGCGCAAGGGCGCTTGCCGGGAAGGCTTTCCGGCAAGGGTTCTTCTGGCAAGAAGCCCTCCAAGATGCAACTGCACTAGTAACCAAGTGTGAAGCGTGCCAGTTCCATGCGAAGCAGATTCATCAGCCAGCTCAAGCTCTCCAAACAATCCCTTTGTCCTGGCCCTTCTCGGTCTGGGGGCTCGATATCCTCGGCCCTTTCCCTCGTGCTGTCGGGGGCTTTGAGTACTTGTATGTTGCAATCGACAAGTTCACAAAGTGGTCAGAAGTGGAGCCAGTGAGAAAGGTGACAGCACAGTCAGCAGTCAGGTTCTTCAGGTCGATTGTTTGCCGTTTCGGGATCCCTAACAGGATCATCACCGACAATGGTACACAATTCACTAGTCGCACCTTCATGCAGTACGTCCAAGACCTTGGCGCCAAGGTCTGTTTCGCTTCTGTTGCTCACCCGAGGAGCAACGGTCAAGCGGAGAGGGCCAATGCTGAAGTGCTGCGCGGACTCAAGACAAGGACCTTCGACAGGCTGCGCAAGTGCGGAAGAAATTGGATAGAGGAGCTGCCGGCGGCTCTTTGGTCAATCAGAACGACACCAAGTCGAGCCACCGGACAGACACCCTTTGCCCTAGTCTATGGGGCAGAGGCAGTTCTCCCCACGGAACTCGTATACGGATCTCCTCGAGTGCTCGCTTATGATGAGCTCGAGCAAGAGCAACTGCGGCAAGACGATGCATTGCTCCTCGAGGAGGGACGTCTCCAGGCTGCTGTACGAGCTGCTCGATACCAGCAAGCCTTGCGCCGCTACCATAGCCGCAAGGTCAAGGCCAGGAGTCTCGAGGAAGGCGACCTTGTTCTTCGGCGTGTTCAGTCCGCCAGGAATTCCAACAAGTTGACGCCGAAGTGGGAAGGCCCTTATCGGGTGAGACAAGTTACGAGGCCCGGCGCTGTCCGCCTCGAGACCGAAGAAGGCTTACCGGTGAGCAACTCCTGGAACATAGAGCATCTTCGCAAGTTTCACCCATAAGGCGCGGTTGCCGTGATCCGCTCCGGCAACCACCTTTTGTACAAGCTTTGCCGCTGTTACATGTAACCCTTTGTACAAAGCCGGGCGCAGACCCCGTGCATCAGTAAAGTTTTTGTGTTTTTCGCACCGATTGCCTTTTGCATGCTTTTCTTTGATATTTGCATGTGTTGTTTGGCATTTGGTGCAACACTCAAGTATCCGGTAAGCATTAGCACGCCAAAAGGCCATATACTTGTTTCCCTCTTCTTTTTCCTTGCCTCTGAAGCAGAAGGAACGTTCCTCGCGCACAAGTTTGCCGGGGGGGAAGGAGGTGGAGGAGGAACCAAGTGATGTTCAAGAAAGAGAAGCCTTACAGGGAAGCAAGCAATATATGAAAGCTAAGTTGTTAGAATTTGACCAGTTCAAATTTTTAAATTTTAGTTGTCTTCCTTGAACAATCACACTTTGTATGGAAAACCTGTGCGCGGAGGAACCTACCCGTAGCTTGCCGCACCCTTATCTTGTTTCCGAGTTCGCTCAACGATTTAAGTGAGCTACGACAAGTGTCGCGCCCTTGCTTCGTTTCTGAGTACGCTCAGCAAGTTAAGTGCGTTGCGACTAGCCGCGGCGAGGTTGCTTGCCGGTGAGACCTTGGCCAGCAGGCTGCTCAGAGTCCAGCACTCAGCGCTCGCGGCAAAGGCCCCTTGCCGGCAAGCTCCCCGGGAGCGTAGGGTGAAAAACATACAAAGTCAAGGATTAAGACAAGGAAGATAACATTGCACTGATTGATTAAAATGAGATAAATATCTTACAAAAGATAACTTGTCGCAATGATTAATGAGTTCATAACACCCTATGCAGCAACAAAAAGAGATAAAGATAATGGAGGCCTAATCTACGCGGTCGCCCTCAATCCTGGAGATCTTAGCCACCTTGGCAATGATGTGGGCGACCTGCTCCTTCAGGGCCTCCATGTCCGCGTCCGCCGGCAAGCTGCGAAGAACGTTGGTGAGATTTATACCGGGATTGCGGTATACGATCTTCGTCAGCACGCGCTCCAGAGTTCCCGTGCAGAGTAGGCGCGTCTCCTCGGCCAGTTGCGCGGGGATCTTCTTCCGCAGATCTGCAAGGGCTGGCGCGATTCCCCTGTAGAAGAGGCTGAGTTTGGCGCTGTGTGGGAGGTTTGGATCCGGGGAGTAGATGAGGTGCTCCAGCTTCAATGCCAGCAGCTCCTGGTCGATGTTGGACGCACAAGATACTAAGTCCTCGGTCCATACCTCAACGGTTTTGTGGAAGAGCTCAGCCGCTTTGTTGGCGCTGTCCACCAAGGTCCGCTCCTTGCGGAGCTCCTCCTTCAACTTGGTCTCCCGAGCCCGGGCAGCGTCGAGTGAATCCTTCAGTGTAGAGACCTTCAACTCCAAGTCCTCGATGGAGTCCTTGGCGGCCTTCAACTCGTCGCCCCTCTCAGAAAGACGCACGTGGAGTTCTGAATTGGTGTGGGCGTCCTTCTCGCGCTCCGTGATGAGCGCGGCGACCTTCTCCGCGCTCACCTTCAGCGACTTCTCCAGCTGCGTGACCTTGGCGGCGAGCTCCTTCTTGGCGGTCTCCGCGGCAACCGCAGCGGCTTTCGCCTCCTTCAGTTCCCCGCCAAGGGCCTCCTCCCGAGCGGCAAGGTCCTCCTCATGGGAGTCGAGTTGGACCTTCCGCTGGGCGAGTTCTCCTTCTCGCCGGGACAGCTCCACCCCGGCGAGCCGCTGCTGCTCTTCGGCCTCTGCCTTCTCCAGCACCCACTCCTGGTATTCGCCGGCGAGTCGCTCGCGCTCCTCCGCCACCTCGCGGAGGGCCGCCTGATTGGCGGCGCTGATCTCCGCCGCGCGCTTCTCCATCTCCGCGGCGGCCTTGGCGGCAAGGGCTTCCCGGGAAGCAAGCTTCGCCTGCCTGGCCCGGTAAAGGGCCAGGAGCTGGTGAAGCAGCTTCTCCTCCTCGGGCCCTTCACTCCCGCCGGGCGCCTCGACGATCTTCAAGCCCGCGGAGGCGAGGACCTCCCCGTAAAATGCCTCGCCCTCCGCGGGAGCTCGCGACGAAGAACCCCACGGCACCTGGATGAAGACGCCGTTGGGGGCTTCAAGATAGTAGCCCTGCTCCTTGCCGGCGGAGGGGTCGGCGGCCGGCGCAGCACTTGATGCTCCCGCCGCCTCCGGGTCGGCGGTGCAGTCGCCGTCCCCCTCCCCGGCCGCTGCGTCTGCAGCCGGAGCAGTCTCCTGCGCGGCCAGCTCGGCGGCTCTCGCCGTGTCCTCGGCGACAGGAACGTCGCCGCCGCCGCCCTGCGCGCCCTCCTCATCCTCGATGTTGATGACTTCCGTCTCCATGGGCTCGGGGGGAGGAGGATCTAAAAGAAGAAGAAGAAAAAGAAGTTCAAGCAAAAATCCAAAAAGAAACAACGCCAAGAAGACAAATTACAAGACTTACCTTGGCGGACGTCGTCAGCGGTGGGCTCCCTCGCCGGGGAGCTCTGCCTTGGCGGAGTGGCCGCCCTCGCCGGGCTGCTCGCCCTTGGCGGGGTATTCACCCTTGGCGGAGTACCCGCCCTTGGCGGAGCACTCTCCCTTGCCGGAGAGTTCAGCCTTGGCGGGGACGGCGGGGCCTGCGGCTCCTCGAGGACGGTCTCCGGGCGCTCCTGCCGCTGTGGCTCCACCTCTGCAAAAGTCAAGACAAAGACATCAAGATATTGAAACAAGACAAAATCCCCAAGCGCATCCCGACGAGCGGAAAGATGGAACCCAGACTTACGCTGGGGGCTGCGCTGGGGGCTGCTCCTCGGAGCAGCGCTCGGGTCCGGCAGGCTTGGCTCCGGCACGTCCCCAGTTGCCGCGGTGGCCGAGCCTTCTGCGACCCCGACCACAGGCGCCTTGGCTTTCTTCGCCACGCGCTGAACCAAGGTCCTGAAATCAAAGCAACAAACAAAATTAGCATCAACAAATAATCAAGACGAAACTTGAGAAGGTGTAAGATCTTGGATTCTTACTCCTGATCCTCCTCGTCGTCCTCGCTCAAGGCGGAGAAGTCATACTCCACCTGGGGCGCGTCTGCACGAGGAGTGGAAGATGAAGATTCCCTCGGGCGCTTGGCGGTCCCTGGGCCTGGGGGCTGCGAAGACCCAGCCCCTGTGGTAGCCGGTGCCCGAGGAGCGGGCGGAGCTGCTGCTCCGCTCCGAGAAGACCCCTGTCGGCTCGATGCCTGCTTGCGAGGCGCCTCCATCGTGGCCCGCGCATGGGCCGCCTCCGCTGTGGCTGGTGCGCCGGTCGCCCCCGGCGCAGCTTGGCTCCCCCGGGGAGCTGCCCGGCGAGCTGGTTGTTGCCAGGGCGCCTGCGCCCTCTCTCCCGTCGCCGTCTTGCGGAGACGCTTCGGTGGAGACCGCCTTGGGCTTGCCGGGGGCGGGGAGGTCTCCGACGAGGAGAGGTCGTCGGCGTAGAGCTCCGTAGATCCGTCGGAGTCCTCGGCCTCCTCCTCCTCCTCCCCGGCTGGCTCGCTGGGCCCAGCGCCCTGCGCTGCGGCCTCTTTTCCTTTGGCGCCTCCGCTCCCTCCGGCGCCTCCGCTCCCCGCGGCGCCTCTGTTCCCTCCGGCAGCGCCATCCCTTGTCGCGGCCTCGGCCACGATTCCGTGGATCCCGGAGTGCCTCAGAGAGGGGACCCCGGCGAGCGCGTCGGGAGGAAGTTGCAGCAGTCTGCGGATCTCCGCCTCATCCGCCTGGCAGGACGCATCCGCAGCCTGCGCCTCTTCAGGCGTATATCCAAAATCTCCTGCCGCTGCGGCTGCAGCGGCCTCTTCAGCCCGAGAAGCCATGTATGCAAGCTCCTGCTCGGTGGTGTCCCGCGTGTGCTCCTTGATGTCATCCTTGTTCTTCGCCACCTCCACGAGGTTGTCGAAGAAGTTGAGGACGTCTATGGGCTTGGGCGGAATCCACGTGCGGTCCACGCCGTGCGAATCACAAGCGGGCATCATGGCGCGGAGAGGATCACAAGCTGTGCTGTTGCAGAGGGGCACCACTCCCCGGGGAGATCTGAACCACTCAGGGTGTGCCGGGTCATATTTGAAGAGTTCCCGGACCATCCCCTTCAGCTCCAGCGTCGTGAAGTTGAAGTTCAGCCCGGGGCACAACCTCATTATATCCGCTGGGTTGCCGTACTCCCAGACCGGCCTTTTCCTGTCTTGGAGAGGGGCGATGCGGAGGCGGAGGAAGTCTGCGCCCACCTCTGCAACAGACAGCCTAGCTACCCGAAGACGAAGAATCCGGACGAGGGCGACGTCGAGCTTGATGTCGTCCGAATCCAGCTCGCTCCAATCCCTGCCGCGCGCGATGGGCGTTGTGCGCGGCGCGGTGAAGGGCTGCGGCTCGTCCTCAACGATCCAGCACCAATCTGCACGCCACTCCTCCCACTTGCCGCGGAGCTCCCCCGGCAAGTACGACTCCTTCTTGTTCAGACGAAATACCCAAGAAATTCCCCCGGAGAGGGGGGCGCCGGTCTCTGCTCTAGGAGTAAAGAAGTGCCTAAACAGCGCTACGTTTGGGTGTATTCCTATGAAGTTTTCGCACATGTGCGCGAAAACCGCCATTGTGAGGATGGCGTTGGGGGTGAAGTCAAGAAGGTGGAGGCCATAGGTGTGCATGACGTCGCAAAAGAAATCAGAGAAAGGAGGGCAAAGACCGCAGTGAAAGAAGGCTGCGAAGAAGTAATACCCGCCGGGGTAGTTGTCCTTGGCGGCGGCCGGATAAGCTCGAGTGCGGGGGTGCGCCTTGGTTTCCTTGGCCCAGAACAGGTAGTACTTGTTCCAGAGCTCCCGCGCGCCGAGCCTCGGCGGGAAGACGAGGTTCCGCTTCCGGTACGCGACGAGCTTCGCTGCTTGCTCCGACTTCTCCCTCTTGGCTTTCTCCGCCTTCGCCTTCTCGGTCTTCGGGGCCATGGCGGAGGCGGCGGAGGAAAGGGGGGGAACGGCGGCGGCGGAGCTGTGGAGGCGGAGCGCAAAGGGGATTTCTGGAGGAAGGAGAAGATGCAATGAAAGCGCAAGGAGGGGAATCGCTCCTGCTTCCTCTGCTTTTATGGGGAAGTGGGGGGAGCGTTTCACTCTTTCCATTAAGAGAACGTGGGCACGTCCCATCCCACGACGCCGCAATCGACGCGTGCCGTTACGGGGGGATGCGGCGGATACGGAAGTGGATTCGGCGCGCCGTGGGCCGCGTGTGCCTGTGCACTGTTTTGGGCCTGGCCCAACAGCGCTCGGCACCGTGTGTGGCCCAGGCCCAGGGGCTCCTGTCGGTGTACTAAGGTAGGGGTACCTCAGTACCCCAACTTGTGCACGGGCAGTTGCAGCTTCCCGCGGCAGGGTTTACCACGCGCTCGCCGGAGACCTTCCTGCTCCCTATCAAACCATTCAAAAACAAAGTATGCAAGAAAGAAGATCGAGACCCCGGCAAGTGGAGCTTGCCGGGAAGGCCGTACCAGGCTCAAGATTACCTCACTAGCACAAGGCCCTGGCGAGAGGAGCTTGCCAGGAAGACTAGAAGATTCCATCATAGAAGACCCGGCGAGGTCCCGAGAAGCGACAAGCTTCAGAGCCCGGCAAGCTCCCGGGCCCGGCAAGATCAAGACCCCGGCAAGGTGCTTGCCGGGAGAGTTGCGCTGTGTGCCCGCGCTCCAGCTCATCGGCCCACGCGTCGCCCTGGGGCCTATCCAGGGACGCGTGGCGGACGGCTGTGCAGCCTGGGGGACACGGTGGCACTCCACGGTGGTGGATCCATCGCCGTGGCGGACGGAGACGCAAGGGCGGGAGCTTTTGGGGTCGACGGCGACGGGCATTAAATGCCCTTGTCCCCCACTGTCAAAGTAGGTAGCGACCACTGTTCGCGCACTGTAGCTCCACTGTTCCCGCACTGTTACAACTACCACCTATTTTACGTTTTTACCCCTTTCTCCTACGTTGACACCTGTCGGTGACCCCTTGCACTATAAAAGGAGGCCCATGCACAACGTGGAGGGGGTTCGGAACCTAGATCACTCATACGCTCGGTGTAGCTGCTTCTTCAAGCTCCCGAGCTCTCCAACTCAATACACAACTAAGCAGGAGTAGGGTTTTACGCGTCTACCGCGGCCCGAACCTGGGTAAAACTGCCCGCGTGCTCGCTACGATCTGCTCTTCGTGCTCCCTCCGCCCTCGTACCGCACAGACAAGGGGCTCCGGTCCCATAGGTGTTCGTGGCGGACAGTTTCCCCCGACATAGAGCTATCATGAGATATGGCCACCTTACCAAGGCCAAGTACCTTACCCTTGGAGTTGTCTCCAAAAGTCACATACTTGCGTGGACCATCATTCTTTGCAAGCTCTCGAAACATGTCTTTGTCTCCGGTCATGTGGTCGGTGCATCCACTATCAAGAATCCACTCTTTTCCGCCGGACATGTAGTCTCTCATATTTGCCATAAGATTGAGACTCTTCATGACCTTGTCTAGCTCGGTGTCCGAATCAGAGTAATCATCATCATGCTCATGCTCATCATCATATTGACCCATAGATTGTTCATCATCAACACCTAGGTCAATTTGATAAGTGCTTGCATTAGTTTGGTCAATGGAACAGTAATCTTCGGAATGCAATGCAATAGCATTTCTAATGATAATATTGATAAGACCGGGATCACCCTTCTTTTTCATAAGATCACGAAGCTCAAAAAAGCATTTATCAAAGTTGGGATCATTGGGGTGCAACTTATCAAATTCAATAGTCTTGTGTAGAATTTCATCAAGACTTCTCAACGAGTAGTCCGGATAAAGTTCTTCCAAGAATTTCCACATAGCATAGGCACACTCAAAGTTTGTAACAAGATTAAGCAAGTCATCAGGTAACCCTCTAATGATAAGATTTACTGTTCTAAGGTTACGAAGCAAATCATGCTCTTCATCCATGGTAGGGTGCAAGGGATCACATGGAGGCACATATGGGGTCTCAATATATTTGCACAAATTGTACATTTTAAAGATACTAAGCATTTCAGACCTCCAAGAGTTATAGAACCTTCCATTAAGAACAGGCACTCTATGGCTAACACTCCCATCCGTAGACACGTCCATCTTCCTCCAATGGTGTGTAAACCAAAGCAATGGAGACCAAGGCTCTGATACCAATTGTAGGATCGAAGAAGGTGAGAGTGTCTAGAGGGGGGGGGTGATTAGACTACTCGACAAGATAAAAATTCTGTCTTTTATCAAGGACAGATTTTGACAGTTTTTGCATAGCACACAAGTCAAGTAGCACACTACACATGCAATTCTAGAGTATGGGCAACGGAAAGTAAATTGCACATATAGTAAAGAGAAGTGGAGAAGATCAAACGCAGTTTGGTGACACGGAGATTTTTGTCGTGGTTCCGATAGGTGGTGCTATCGTACATCCACGTTGATGGAGACTTCAACCCACGGAGGGTACCGGCTGCGCGAGTCCACGGAGGGCTCCACCCACGAAGGGTCCACGAGGAAGCAACCTTGTCTATTCCATCATGGCCTACGCCCACGGAGGACTAGCCTTACTCGGGGTAGATCTTCACGAAGTAGGCGATCTCCTTGCCCTTACAAACTTCTTGGTTCAACTCCACATCTCGAAGACGGAGGCTCCCAAGAGACACCTAACCAATCTAGGAGGCACCACCCTCCAAAAGGTAATAGACGGTGTTGATGATGATGAACTCCTTGCTCTTGTGCTTCAAATGATAATCTCCCCAACACTCAACTCTCCTCACTGATATGGCTGTGGTGGAAGAAAGGTTTGAGTAGAAAGCAACTTGGGAAGGCTAGAAATCAAGTTTCATATGGTAGGAATGGAATGGCTTGATCTCAACACAAGGGTAGGTGGTTCACTTCTCAGAAAGTGTATGGTAGGAGTGGTAGACTTTCTGATGGCTCTCCTCACGAATGAAGAGGGGGTGGAGGGGTATATATAGCCTCCACACAAAATCCAACCGTTACACACATATTTGAGCCATCTCGGTGAGACCGAAGTGAAAACTCGGTCAGACCGAAAGTTCAAATATAGTGAACGTTGGGATTTTCGGTGGGACCGAAAATACCATCTCGGTGAGACCGAAAGTGCAAAAGATATGAACGTTGAGATTTTCGGTGGGACCGAGAAAGAAAACTCGGTTAGACCGATTTGAGAAAGGACAGGAACATGCCAGAATCGGTGGGACCGAAAATGAATTATCGGTGAGACCGATTTGAGCCAAGACAGAAGCTTGTCAATCTCGGTAAGACCGATAATGCAAACTCGGTTATTCCGATATGATGTGAAATGGTTACAGAAACTTGGCAGTTCAGTTTCGGTGAGACCGATCTCAAACTCGGTATGACCGATTTTTCTAGGGTATGGAATATGGCAGAAGTGGTTCATCTCGGTGGGACTGAGTTGGAAGAATCGGTTTGTTCGAGATTACTTATGGGTGTGTATAGAAGTGAAAGGTGCTGATAGTTGAAGGAGATATATCACTAAGCACTTGAGCAACCAGATCATCAACACAACCTCATCCCCTTTTAATAGTATTGGCTTTTCCTATGGACTCAATGTGATCTTTGATCACTAAACCAAAAATAGAGTCTTGAGCTTTTGCCAATGCTTGCCTTAGCATTTGAGGGGTCCACTTCTTCAGTCAACTTGCCATACCAATGTGATTGGGTTTCCTGAAACATACTTGATAAAAGCATTAGTCCAACCACAAAGTATGTTGTCATTAATTACCAAAACCACCTAGGGAGCAAATGTGCTTTCATCTTGGAACATGCTCCATCTGTAGGCCGTCAAAGTGTTCTTCAAGCTTTCTCACTTCGTCGACGTAAGCTTCCATCAACGGACTCTGGTAGTTCTTGTTGACTTGGCAGACGACAAGCTGCGAGTCACCCCTTACAATCAGCTTCTTAATCCCAAGGTCTGCCGCGATCCTGAGACCGGCAAGCAAACCTTCATACTCTGCAGTATTGTTTGTTGCTTGCTCCTTGGGAAAGTGCATTTGGACCACGTACTTGAGGTGTTCTCCGGTGGGTGCGACAAGCAGCACACCAGCACCGGCGGCTTGCAGCGAGAAGGCACCATCAAAGTACATTATCCACTCTTTGCTCGCTTCCTTGACGGGGATGCTCGTCTCTGGGATTTCTTCGTCTGGGGTTGGCATCCACTCTGCTATGAACTCTGCCAATGCTTTGCTTTGGATAGTTGAAGTGCTTTCAAACTTAAGGCCAAAGCTTGACAGCTCCAGTGCCCACTCAACAATCCTACCTGTTGCTTCTGGATTCTGCAGTATCCTCTTTAGCGGAAAGCGAGTGACCACTTTTATCTCATGTGCTTGGAAGTAATGGCGCAGCTTTCTCGAGGCCATGAGAAGGCCGAAAAGAAACTTCTGCACACCAGAGTACCTTGACCTTGCCCCCTGCAGAAGGGAGCTGACAAAGTAAACTGGGCGCTGCACCATCTTCTTCCGTATCTCCCCTTGCATCTGCGCAGATCCATCCTTGCCGGGACCAGAGCTTGTCGGAGAAGCCCCCTGCTTGTCACTGGATGTGCTTGCCGCGGTTGCTGGCTCGTCATCTGCCTCCCTCTCCGCTACTAACGCAGCACTAACCATTTGATTGGTTACCGCTAGATACAGGAACAACTTCTCTTGTGGTTTAGGTGCGACAAGTATTGGAGTGGAGGACAGGTACCTCTTCAAGTCTTGCAGTGCAGCCTCCGCTTCCGGAGTCCATTTCATTGGACCTACCTTTTTCAAAATTTTGAAAAATGGCAGGGCGTGCTCAGCTGACTTAGAGATAAACCTGCTAAGAGCAGCCACGCAACCGGCAAGTCTTTGTACATCCTTAACACGCTTAGGTGCTTCGATATGCTCGATGGCTTTAATCTTGTCGGGATTGGCTTCAATCCCCCTTTGAGACACAAAGAACCCGAGAAGCTTGCCGGAAGGGACTCCAAACACACACTTCTCGGGGTTGAGCTTGAGCTGGATCTTGCGCAGATTTGTAAAGGTCTCATCTAAATCTTGAACTAGGGTAGCCCTGTCCTTGCTCTTGACCACTATGTCATCCATGTACGCTTCTACATTTCTGTGAATCTGTGGCTCAAAAGCTGTATGGACCACCCTTGCAAACATTGAACGAGCATTCTTCAAACCAAAAGGCATCCGTATGAAACAGTATGTGCCACATGGAGTGATGAATGCGGTCTTCTCTTCATCTTCTTCTGCCATGAAGATCTGATGGTATCCTGAGTATGCGTCAAGAAATGAAAGCAAATCACATCCAGCCGTGGAGTCAACAATCTGGTCAATGCGTGGCAAGGGAAATGGGTCTTTGGGACAAGCTTTATTCACATCGGTGAAGTCGATACAAAGCCTCCATTTCCCGTTTGCCTTACGCACGACAACAGGATTGGCCAACCACGTTGGATGGAGCACTCCTCTGACAAGGCCTGCTGCTTCCAACTTCTTGATTTCTTCTGCTATGAACTCTTGGCGCTCCACTGCTTGTTTCCTAACTTTTTGCTTGACGGGCTGCGCGTGAGGACAAACGGCAAGCTTGTGCTCAATCACTTTCCTGGGAACACCGGGGATGTCAGACGGTTGGCATGCAAACACGTCGACGTTCGCCCGCAGGAAAGCAACGAGCGCGCTTTCCTATTTAGGGTCAAGCGTGGCACTGATGGTGAAAGTACCACCAGTGCCGTCCTCCTTGGCGGACACCTTCTTTGTCTCTGGTGGAGCTGCCATCGTCTTCTTACACTTGCTGGTGGAGCTCGATGGTGCGTCCTCGACGGCAGCGCAGCACTCCGAAGAGGTGTGTTTGCCGGAGTGGGCCCCAGAGCTCTTGCCGGACTTTGTTTTGTTCTTCCCCCCGGGAGCTTCAGCGGCAAGTGTCTTGCTATCTGTTGGGGCTGCTGCATCCCGGTAAATCTTGTCGGCACAGATAAGGGCAGCCTTCTTGTCGCCAGGGACAAAGATGACGCTTATCGGTCCTGGCATCTTGAGCATGTTGTAGGCATAGTGAGAGGCTGCCATGAACTTGGCAAGCGCTGGACGGCCAAGTATCCCATTGTAAGGCAGTGGGAAATCGGCAACGTCAAAAGTGATCCTCTCAGTCCTGAAGTTCAGCTCCCCGCCAAATGTCACTGGCAGCGTGATCGTCCCCTTCGGCTTGCTCCTTCCCGGGTTGATTCCTTGGAAAGTGCCGGTTTCTTCGAGCTCGCTGTCGGGGATCTGGAGTTTCTGGATCACAGTGGAGGAGATCAGGTTCAAGCCGGCCCCGCCGTCAACTAACATCTTCGTGACCTTGAGGTTGCGGATGGTTGGTGAGACCAACATCGGCAAACACCCGACCGCAGTTGTGCGATCAGGGTGGTCCTCAATGTCAAAGACGATAGGCGTGCTGGACCATTTCAGAAGTTTGCGCGATTCGACAGGTGGTTCTGCCGCATTGACTTCCCGCACCCACTGTTTCAGTTGGCGGTGCAAAGTATGCAGAGAAGCACCGCCGTCAACGCACAAAACCTCTGTGGCTTTCTGAAACTCCTACTCGCAGTTCTCCGCGTCCTCCAAGTCTTCGTCGTCATCGTCGTCTTCATCCTTGTCGCGGCCGCGGGGAGGCCTATCTCCTTGCCGCTGCTTGGCCTTGCCGCGGCGTCCTCCCCGGCCGTTGAATGGCCGCTTCTTGCCGGACCCTCCATCACCCCCTTGGGCCTTCTCCTTGTCGCGCCGCTCGTACTCAGCTTTCTGCTGCTCGACGAGCTGCTCGACTCTCTTGCAGTTCTGAAGGTAGTGGCCCTTGGTGCGGTGGATCTTGCAATACTGCTTGTCGGTGCCGTCCTGCTTGTCGGCGGCTGCCATAGCCTGACAGTTGGTGCATGCGGTAGTCTCCTTGCCGGAGCTACCAACTTGGGCTTTCTTGGAGCCAGCCTCCTTGCCGGACTACTCAACGACCATCACTTCCTTGTTCTTCTTCTTCCTATTGTTCCGCCGCCGGCTTTTCTTTGCCGAGGCGGCATCCTCGCTGTCGGATCGTCCTGCTCCCGTATCCTCTCTGGGGAGTTTCCTCCCATCCTCAGCTCGCGCGCACTTGTCGGCCAGGGCGTATAGCTCGCTGACGTCCCTGATCTTGCACATCGCCATCTCCTCCCTCATCCTGGGGTTACGCACGTTCTGATGGAACGCGCTGATGATCGCGGCAGGGTGGACGTCTGGGATGTTGTGTTGGACACGGCTGAATCTTTGGATGTACTTGCGCAGGGGCTCTCCTTCCTTCTGGGCGAGCAAGTGTAGGTCGCTCTCCTGGCCATGAGGTTTGTGGCCGCCTGTGAAGGCGCCGACAAACTGATGGCACAGGTCCGCCCAAGAAGAAATAGAGTTGTCCGGCAAGTGCATGAGCCAGGATCTGACGTTTGGCTTGAGCACCAACGGGAAGTAATTGGCGAGTATCTTCTCGTCTCGTCCCCCAGCAGCCTGCACCGCGATGGTGTAGATGCTGAGGAACTCCGATGGGTGTGTCTTGCCGTCGTACTTCTCCGGTACGTCGGGCTTGAAGTTCTTCATGCTGGGCCACTGGACTTGCCCCAGCTCACGAGTGAACGCAGGGCAACCTACCGCGTACGGCAAGTCGCCTAGTCCCCCTGGTGCGTGCATGTCAACAGCGGGCCCAGCGCGCTGGTCTGATTGTCGCCGCGCTTCTCTTCGGCGCTCGATGCGAGTACGAGCGTCTTCTTGTTGTCGATCGTCCAGAACTTGGCGCTGATCGCGGCGAGCTCGCGGATCTGATGACGCAGTGGAGTCGTCGTCGATGTTGATCCGGCGAGCCGGCGATCTTGGCCTTCGGGGCGGGGAGTGCACGGTGGTCGCACCCCCAGCGGTCTTGTCGCCATCGGCCCTCGCCTGGCTGACTTGCCGCGGCCGTGACGTGCTCGGCTGCTGCGGGGTGTCACCGTTGGTGAAGGCGATGAGACTCTGGATGGTGGCCCTCCAGTCGTCGGCCTTGTCTGCCGCTGGAGGGAAGTAGAGGAGCAGTTGAGCTCGTGCTAGAGCTTCTGCTGGAGTGGCGGGTAGCGGTGGCGAGCGGTGTGAGGAGCGGGATATGCTCGGACTTCTAACTACGTTAGAAGGAGCAGCATCCCATCCCGGCGACCGTGCCTTGCTCGTGCCAGCGTGTTGGTGCGCACGCTGGCCTTGAGCGTCCCGAGATCCGCCAGCTTGTCCCTGGCCCAGCAGGCGTATGGTACCTTGAGTACCACGATGCTGCCGGTCCCGCGCCTCCTGAGAGGGGCGCCATGCGTGCACGAACGCCGAGGTCTTGGAGTGCGCCCGATCGTCGTGGGAGCCAGCTACGCCGCCGGTAAGCAGCGCTGCTTTTTCCTTCGACCAGGCGGCACCGTGAGTTTCCTCACCGACGTCTGTTCTTCCGCCGGCGTCTACCCCACCAGCCGTTGGCTCCAGCGGTGGCGGGATCGACGAAGACGGTCCTGCTGCCTCCGAAGCCTTCTTCTTCGGCGGCATATTGGTGAAGATGATGAACATCTAGCCCGTGTGACGCTGGATCGGGTTCGCACAAACTCGACGCTCCCCCTACCTGGCGCGCCAAAGATGTCGGGGAAACTGATCGCCCACGAACACCTATGGGACCGGAGCCTCTTCTCAGTACGGCAGGGGGCGGAGGATGCACAAAGAGCAGATCGAGGCGAGCACACGAGCAGTTTACCCAGGCTCGGGCCGCACGGATGCGTAAAACCCTACTCCTGCTTTGATTTGTATTGTGTTCTTGGCTCGGGAGCGAGGAGAGCTACAGTACGCTCTAACCGCTAGCAAGACCGAGCGTGGGAATGATAGAGGTTCGGAACCCCCTCTACGTTGCGCATGGGCCTCCTTTTATAGGTCAAAGGGGTCACCGACAGGTGGCAACACAGATGAGGGTAAAAATGTAAAAAAGGTGGTGGTTGGAACAGTGTTCCATACCTAACCCTGACGGCAGGGGACAAATGCATTAAATGCCCGTCGTCGTCGCCCAAATAGTGCAAAAAGTGGCCGTCAGGGGCGCCACCGTCCGCCACGACGGTAGCCTCGTCATCGCTGCTTGCCACCATGTACCCCAGGCTACACAGCCTTCCGCCACGTGCGCCTGGGATGGTCCCAGAGCGACACATGGGTGAATGCGCTGGAGCGCAGGTACTGAGTGGAAACTTGCCGCGGCAAGCGCCTTGCCGCGGTGGCTATCTTGTCGCTTCTGGGAGCTTGTCGCTCACCGGCCCTTGCCGCAACGCGTGGCGCGCCGCGGCAAGTTCCTTGAGATGCCTTTGGTTGGCCTTCCCAGCAAGCTCCTCTTGCCAGGGGCTTGTGTCTTGAGTGGTTTTGCGCCTTGAGTGGCCTTCCCGGCAAGCTCCTCTTGCCGGGGTCTTGTCTCTTTGACTTGAATACTTTGTTCTTGAATGGCCCCAAGGGGACCACGGAGGATCTTGGCGGTCGCTTGGCAAGCCTTGTCGCGGGACGCTGCAACTGCATGTGCACAAGTTCGGGATGCTAAGGTACCCCTACTTTAGTACACCGACAGGCATGTTATTTACTTCGTTGATGAAGCTGCTAGAATTGCCAAACCTGATGGGAAAGATAAACATAGACCCGTTGTTGGCATGCCTATTGTCTCAGTTAAAATAGGAGATCACCGCTATATTGGTTTATGTGATATAGGTGCTAGCGTAAGTGCTATTCCTTTTACTTTGTACAAGGAAATTATGAATGACATAGCACCCACTGAAATAGAAGACATAGATGTTACTATCAGACTTGCTAATAGAGACACCATCACACCACTAGGGATTGTTAGAGATGTTGAAGTCTTGTGTGGGAAAAAATACCTACTAATTTTCTAGTCCTTGGTTCCCCACAAGATGACTTTTGTCCCATAATTTTTGGTAGACCATTATTGAGCATCGTTAATGCTACTATAGATTGTACTAAACAAACCGTCGGTCTTAGCTTTGGTGATGAGTCCCATGAGTTCAATTTTTCCAAGTTTAGTAGAAAACCTCACAAAAAAGAATTGCCTACTAAGGATGAAATTATTGGTCTTGCTTCTATTGCTGTACCTCCTACTAATCCTTTAGTGCAATATCTACTAGACCATGAAAATGATTTGCATAAGCATGAAAGAAATGTAATAGATAGAATTTTGTTTGAAAAACAACCTCTTCTTAAACACAACTTACCTATTGAAACCCTAGGAGGTCCTCCTCCACCTAAAGCTGATCCTGTGTCTGAATTAAAGCAAGTACCTGACACTTTGAAATATGATTATCTTGATGAGAAAAATATATATCATGTTATTATTAGTTCTAACCTTTTAGAACATGAAGACGAAAGATTATTGAAAATTCTAAGGAAGCACCGAGCTGCTATTGGATATACTCTTGATGATCTTAAGGGCAATAGTCCCACCCTATGTCATCACAATATTAATATGGAGCCTGATGCTAAACCTATTGTTGATCACCAACGCCGGTTAAATCCGAAGATGAAAGAAGTGGTAAGAACGGAAATATTAAAACTACTAGAAGCAGGTACAATCTATCCTATAGCTGATAGTAGATGGGTAAGTCATGTTCATTATGTACCTAAGAAATGAGGTATTACTATTGTTTGTAATGATAAGAATGAACTTATTCCACAAAGAATAGTTACATGCTAAAGAATGGTAATTGATTTTATAAAATTAACAAAGCAACTAGAAAAGATCATTACCCTCTGCCTTTTATTGATCAAATGCTAGAAAGATTGTCTAAGAACACACACTTTTATTTTCTTGATGGATATTCTGGTTTCTCACAAATACCTGTTTCACAACCTCATTAAGAAAAGACCACATTCACTTGTCCTTTTGGAACTTATGCTTATATATGTATGCCTTTTGGTTTATGCAATGCACCTGCTACCTTTCAAAGATGTATGACTGATATATTCTCTGATTTTTGTGAAAAGGTTGTTGAGGTTTTCATGGATGACTTTTCTCTTTATTGGAAGTATTTTGATGATTGTTTAAGACATCTTGTTCGAGTTTTGTAGAGATGTGAGCAAACTAATCTTGTCTTGAATTGGGCGAACTGCCACTTTAGGGTTAACGAAGGTATTGTTTTGGGAAATAAAATTTCTGAAAGAGGTATTGAGTCGGACAAAGCTAAGGTTGATGAAATTGAGAAAATGCCATGTCCTAAAGATATCAAAAGTATTTGTAGGTTCCTTGGTCATGCTGGTTTCTATAGGAGATTTATCAAAGACTTTTCTAAAATTTCTAGGCCTCTTACAAATATTGCAAATGGATATTCCTTTGTTTTTGTTGATGATTGGGTAGAAGCCTTTGACACACTGAAGAAAGCCTTAATTTCTACAACTATTGTTCAACCACCTGATTGGAACTTGACTTTTTAAATTCTGTGTGATGCTAGTGATTATGCTGTTGGTGTTGTTCAAGGACAAAGAGTTGATAAGAAATTGAATGTTATTCACTATGAAAGTAAAACTAAAGACAGTGCACAAAGAAATTATGCAACTACTGAAAATAATTTCTAGCAGTTGTGTTTGCTTGTGATAAATTTAGATCCTATATTGTGGACTCAAAAGTAATTGTTCACACCGATCATGCCGCAATAAAATATCTTATGGAAAAGAAAGATGCTAAACCTAGGCTCATTAGATGGGTTCTCTTGCTTCAAGAATTTGATTTCTATATTACTGACAGGAAAGGAGCTGAGAACCCCGTAGCTGATAACTTGTCTAGGTTGGAAAATGTTCTTGATGTCTGATACGTCTCCAACGTATCTATATTTTTTTTATTGTTCCATGTTGTTATATTATCATTCTTGGATGTTTTACAATCATTTTATATCATTTTTTGGTACTAACATATTGACATAGAGCCAAGTGCGAGTTGCTGTTTTCTGCATGTTTTTTACATCACAGAAAATCAATATTAAATGGAGTCCAAACACAGCGAATTTTTTTGTGGAATTGTTTTGGACTAGTAGACATACAGTGGGCCGGAGAAGCACCCGGGTGCTCCGAGGGGAGCACAAACCACCAGCGCGTGCCAGGAGGCCCAGGTGTGCCCCGGTGGGTTGTGCCAACCTCGGATGCCCCCCGAACCGCCTCTTAGCTCAATAAATACCCAAATATTCCAGAAACCCTATGGGAGTCGACGTAAATCAATTCCAGCCATCGTAGAGTCCAGAACCACCAGTTCCAATCTAGACACCATCACGGAGGGGATTACAACTTCCATTGGTGCCTCTCCGATGATGCGTGAGGTGTTCCTTGTAGACCCAAGGGTCCGTAGTTAGTAGCTAGATGGCTTCATCTCTCTCTCTCTTATGATTATCAATACAATGGTCTCTTGGAGATCCATATGATGTAACTCTTTTTGCGGTGTGTTTGTTGGGATCCGATGAACTTTGAGTTTATCAGATCTGTCTTTTTATCCATGAAAGCTAATTGAGTCTTCTTTGATCTCTTATATGCATGATTTCTTATAGCCTCATATTTCTTCTTTGATATTTGGGTTTTGTTTGGCCAACTTGATCTATTTATCTTGCAATGCAAAGAGGTGATTTGAACTGGGTTTGATCTTATGGTGCTTGAACCAAGTGACAGAAAGGGAACCGACACGTATGTTTCGTTGCTACTAAGGATAAAACAATGGGGTCTATTTCTACATAAATAGATATTGTCTACATCATGTCATTGTTCTTATTGCATTACTCCGTTTTCATATGAACTTAATACACTAGATGCATGCTGGATAGCGGTCGATGTGTGGAGTAATAGTACACTACAAAAAAAGACACATCCGTGACATTTTGGTCCGAACAAAACTTTTTTCTGTCCGAACAAAACTTTTTTCTATCCGAACAAAACTTTTTTCTGTCATACTTATGACACTTCTATGACAATAATTGTGACAAAACACGGTATCATCATAGATGTGGTGGGGTCCTACTTCTATGACAAAAAATCATGACAGAAAATGGGCTTTTCGTCCTGGGCGGGTCGGAGACACAGCTGCATGACATTCTTTGGGCCGTCCATGATGGACAAAACCATGGTAGAAGCGAGGGCGAGGGAAATATCAGGGGGTTCCCGGTTACGATGGGTGGTCGGGGCCGAGCGATGCGCGTTTCTCTCGTACACGCACGCGTGGGTGCGAGGCGTTGGCCTCTAACTGAGCCCGAGCGATTGCACTGCACGCTACACGTTATTGAACCCGAGCGATCGATCGATGGCTGTTAACTAAAGCGATTCCTTCACTACTGCTGCTAACTGAAGCCGATCGATGCTGACTCTGCATGAACAGTGAGCATTTCTAGGGGGTTTGGATGAACAGTTCCCGGTGGGGGTGGCTGGACAGGACCCCGTGGTGTTGCCTCGGCATGAACAGGAACCCGTTCAATCGAGCCTGTTGGGGCTGCATGAACAGGCCCCCGTGGAGGGCTGCATGAACAGGACCACCCTATGGAGTGTTGCATGAACAGTAGATGGTGGAGGGCTCGATGAATAGTAGTCCGTGGAGGGGTGGTTGAACAGGAGCCCATGGAGAGGGCTGGTTCACTAGTAGTCGGTGGAGTAGCGCACGATGGAGGCTGAACAGTCGCAGCTGGAGGCTGGAGGAGGTCGACGGTGGATGAACAGTAGCCCATGGAGGATGGAGGGGGTCGACGGTGGTGATGAACAGTATCCCATGGAGTCCCATTTTGTGGTACGCCACACCCTTCCCGATGAACATGACCCCCGTTTCGACCGTAGCGCTCCAACACAAGTCCGTTTCCTCCGTTTCGCGGTACGCCACACCCCTCCCAATCAACAGGACCCCCGTTTCGACCGTAGTGCTCCAACACAAGTCCGTTTCCTCCGTTTTACGGTACGCCACACCCCTCCCGATCAACAGGACCCCTGTTTCGAGCGTATGAGGTCCGTTTCCTCCGTTTTGCGGTACGCCAGACCCCTCCCGATGAACAGGATCCCGTTTCGAACGTGGCCGGTCAAACACAAGGCTGTTTCCTCCGTTCTGCGGTACGCCATACCTCGTTTCCATCGGCTGTTCCATTCAAGCCCTCCCGATGAACACGACGACGCAGTCCATTCCGACCCAGCCGGTTGGCTCCCCATGAACACGACGACAACGTTGTTTCTCCACTCCGACACAGCCATGTACACGAGCCCTGGCCGTACGTATGCGCGAGTAGGCATTCGAGACCCTGCCCGTATGTACGTACGTGGCCATATTTTCTTTCTTGCACACTTGCCGATGTAAGTACGTGTACATGCTACGTGCGCGCCTCTACTACGACACGCGAGCGCCTCTACATCGACCAGTATGTACGTACATGTTCACGACCAGAATGACAACGCTACGTACGATTCGACCAGGTGGGTCCCGATTGTTAGACACTTCCTTGTGTGCGAAGATGTAGCTGGTGGGTCCCAGCAGTCAGGGGGTGAATCGTTTTTTTTGCCCGGACGCACTTCCTTACGTGCGAAGATGTAGCTAGTGGGTCCCAGCAGTCAGGGGGAAACGTTTTTTTCGCAAAATACGGTGGCCCGTCCGGTGTGTCCCCGCTGTCAGGTAGAGGAATAATTATTTTGCGCGTAATAAGGAGACACTTCCTTGCTGCGGCCGTGGACCCAGCTGTCAGTCTCTCCACGTACAGTCCGCGTCTGATGGAAGCCGTTCCTTGACCACGTTGACCACACCGCGCCGAGAGCACCAGGGCGGTGGACGATGGAGAGGCTTAGGAAGGACACGACGCGGAGCCAGGGAAGATGCGACAGTGGATGCCCACGCGTAGAGAAGTACGAGGGTTCACTGGTTCGCTGCGGTGTGAGGCTGCCGTCACCACAGAATAATAGGGGGTGTGGGTGAGTAGAGGGATGGCCTGGCCAGTGATTGGAATAGTAGGGTGCAGTGAGGCCTCCGCGGCAGCACAGCCGGCCAAGGGAGGCAGGAGCATGCGGCACGTCTGGCGCTGCTTTGGGCGGCTGGAGCAACAAGACGAGAGGTTGAAGAAGCACTACGGCCGTTGGATGGACATCGTACGGTCACTGGAGCTAGAATCGTTCATATTGACTAAGTTGACAAAGCACTCTCCCCGTCAACTTAGTAGGCCCACAAGTCAGCCTCCCACCAAGGTGGGTCCCAACCAGCAGGGGGAGAATTCATTTTTTTGTGCGTAATAAGGAGGCGCTTCCGGTGGGTCCGAGCTGACAGCGGGGGGAATGTTTTTTTCGCGCAATATGGTGGCCCGTCCGCTGGGTCCTAGTAGTCAGGGGGGATACATTTTTTTCGCAAAATACAGTGGAATGTTCGGTGGGTCCCTGCTGTCAGGTGGAGGAATAATTATTTTCCGCGTAATAAGGAGGCACTTCCATGCTGCCGTCGTGGACCCACCTATCGGCCTCTCCACGTACAGTCCACATCCGATGGAAGCCGTTCCTTGACCACGTTGACCACGCCGCGCCAAGAGCACCAGGGCGGTTGACGACGCAGAGCCGGTGAAGACGCGGCAGTGGATGCCCACGCGTAGAGGAGTACGAGGGTTCACTTGTTCGCTACGGTGTGAGACTGCCGTCGCCGCAGAATAACAGGGGGTGTGGGTGAGTAGAGGGATGGCCTGGCCAGCGGTGGGAGTAGTAGGGGGCGGTGAGGCCTCCGCGGCATCACAGCCAGCCACGGGAGGCAGGAGCTCGCCGCACAACAGGCACTGCTTTGGGCGGCTAGAGCAAGAAGACCAGAGGTTGAAGAAGCACTACGGCCTTTGGGTGGACATAGTACGGTCACTGCAGCTAGAATCGTTTATATTGACTAAGTTGACAAAGCACTCCGTCCCCGTCAACTTAGTAGGCCCACAAGTCAGCCTCCCACCAAGGTGGGTCCCAACCAGCAGGGGGAGTATTCATTTTTTTGTGCGTAATAAGGAGGCACTTCCTTGCGTGCGAAGATATAGCTGGTGGGTCCAAGCTGTCAGCGCCGGTAACGCTTTATTCGAGAAATACGGAGGCCCTTTTGGTGGGTCCCAGATGTCAGGTGGAGGAATCATTATTTTGCGCGTAATAAGGAGGCATTTCCTTGCGTGCAATCGTGGACCCAGCTGCCAGCCTCTCGACATACAGTCCACTTCAGATGCATGTCGGTCATTGACCACGTTGACCAGGCCGCGCCGAGAGCACCAGGGCGGTGGACGACAGTGAGGCCTAGGAAGGGAACGGCACGGAGGTAGGGAAGAGTCGGCAGTTGTTTCCCACACGGAGGGGGCACGACTGTATGAGGGTTCACTGGTTCATCTGCCGTCGCCGGAGAATAACAACAGGTGTGGGTGAGTAGAGGGATGGCTAGGCCAGCGATGGGAGTACGATGGGGCAGTGAGGCCTGCGCGGCAGCACCGCCGGCCGCGGGGAGGAGGGAGCAGGCAGTCCCGCCGGCGCTTGTTTGAGCGGCTGGAGCAGGAAGAGCAGAGATTGAAGAAGCATGACGGCCGTTGGATGGACATCCAACAGTCACTGCTTGTGTGTCAACCTTTGTTTTAGGAAAGCCTATAACTATGGAAAACATCATACAACCCATCTGCCATTATTTCTAATAATTTACATCACATTTGCTAATTCTTATGGTTTTTTTGGAGCCCATATTCTTTTTGTTAGTATTACAGCCCATATTGTGGACACGGTTAAAAAAATATACGAAATTTTGCATATTTCGGTCCGGTCCGAACTGTTTTTAATCCTGAAATTTTGAGTTACATTCAAACTGATTTTAGAAATAAATGTATATCAATATAAAACCCAACAAATTGTCCACGCATAAAAATCAATGCAATTTAAAATCTTGAAATGAAAAAAAGAAATTTGAAATTAATTACCGGTTTGATGTGTTTTAAAAATGTACATCCCATTTCTTATTACTGATAGGCCATTTTCTCGGCCAGCCGAATGAAGCTCTCTTCGTCTTGAAAGATTTGCAGCCCAACAGGCCTAACAAAGCGACTTACTTGGCAAATCACAAAAAAACTGGGTTGTGGCCGTGGACCCAGCTGTCAGCCTCTCCACGTACAATACTCTTTCGATGGAAGTCGGTCGTTGACCATATTGACCTCGCCGCGCCGAGAGCACCAAGGCGTTGGACGACGGCGAGGCCTAGGAAGGGGACGACGCAGAGCTAGGGAAGACGCGGCATTGGATGCCCACGCGGAGCGGAGTACGAGGGTTCACTGGTTCGGCTGTGGTGTGAGGCTGCCGTCGCCGCAGAATAACAGGGGGTGTGGGTGAGTGGAGGGATAGCCTGGCCAGAAGTGGGAGTAGTATGGGGGCGGTGAAGCGTCTGCGGCAGCATAGCCGGCCACGGGAGGCATGAGCAGGTGACACGACCGGTGCTGCTTTGGGCGACTGGAGCAAGAAGACCAGAGGTTGAAGAAGCACTATGGCCGTTGGATGGACATCATACGGTCACTGGAGCTAGAATCGTTCATATTGACTAAGTTGACAAAGCACTCCCTCCGTGTCAACTTAGTAGGCCCACAAGTCAGCCTCTCAGTGTGGTGGGTCCTAACTAGCAGGGAGTCGCAGACGGAGAGGTGTACGAGGGCTACTGGTTCTGGTGATGTGTGGTTCGGCATTCGGTGGAGAAGAATAGGTGGTGTGGAGGGGTGGAGGGATGGCCTGGCCAACGGTGGAGTAGCGCTTCACAGCGAAGCGTGCTAAGCAGAGCTGCTAGCAGGAGGAGGCGTGAGCAGGTGGTCCTGGCGACGCTAGAGGAAGAAGACGAGAGATTAAAGATGGATGCCGGTCGTTGGATCTAAATCCAACGGCTAATGATGTCAGAATGATTTGTTAACTAAGTTGACAATGACTTGCATTGGCTTCGGCCTATTGGATCTAAAATGTGGCACGTATTCAACCCATATTTCAGAATTTTCAGTCTTTTTTTTGCGGGGTAGAATTTACAGTCCATTTGATCTTTTTTTAATTACAGTCCATTAGATAGGCTGGTTGAACAAATAATTTAGCCTCCATGTGGCCCATTTAGGTTTTTCCTAAAAAATTACAGGCCATTTGCATTTTCTCGAAATACACGATTTTGCTTCGCTGATACTAATTATAATGTTGGGGTGGGCGCAGCAATGTTATCAAAAAATAACCATGAGCTGAGTATTTGGTTATATATATATATATATATATATATATATATATATATATATAAATATATAAATATAAAATAAGTGATTTATTATTTCATTGGTCCTTAAATCTTACCAAGCTTGTGTTCACAATCACCAGGATTTTCGTTGCCAATACAAATCCAGTATTTTATTGTTAAGAAATTATTTTTATAAGTTAAGAAGATGTGGGATATTGTTTTTTTACATCTGTAAGTATCTGTTAAATATATGATGACAATAACTATAATATATAATAACATACAAAATAATTTAAATATATATAATATAGTTAGAAGGGAAACATAAGTCTGACCAGACGTTCCTATTCTTATATAGAAAAATAGAACAGACCTGTGTGTTTTCTTAAAAAAAATACAAAAATTGGGCAGCCGATGTTTCAGGAAAAATAAAACCTTGGATGGGAGGTCCATAGGCCGGTCGATACATGACGGCCTTCAAGAAAATACAAACAGGCCTATAGACCCCCCATCCGAGGTCGTGGGCTACGCATGTTAAAAAAGGAAGCCTAGACGGGGCAGCCCAAAACCCAGCTGTTACTTGCTGCCGCAGTGATAATAAATGATACCTTCCAGCTCCCCGGCTTCGTTGTGAATTTATCTCCTATATTAACTACGTTGAAGCACCTAAAAAAATGTAACTATGTTGACAAACCCATGACCCCCAACGTCAGTATAGCATTAGGAGGAAGTATTTTTTCGATGAGGCACTTGCTTGCGTACGGCCATAGACCTGGTGGGTCCCGATTGTCCGCCTCTCCAAGTACAGTCCTCTCCACATTCCTCTAGTTTGTTCAGCATGTTCACAATGGCAGACAACGGCGTCGCGAGATCCGACCACCTGACGAAGTGCCTTATTCGTAACGTAACAACTAAACTAGCCCAGTGGCCGAGTGACACTACCCGACAACTGTTCCGTCCGGGTTCGATTCCACTTGTGCAGATAAAATATCTCCAAATTTTTTGCCTCTGCCTTTATTGACATGTGGATCCCAATTGTCATCTACGCACACCACGTCCTACACTTGCCAAAATTCCGTCCCTGGTTTTCTCTGTTTTTTGCACACTCGACATTGTGTGGGCATTTTGAAAATATCATATCTTTTTGACTGTGCATCATATGAAGATGTGCTATGCATGAATGTTGATCATCATGGTGTTAACTGGCTGGTAATTCCAGTTTGGACCATGAATAAAACTTCCAGCATGATGTTAACACTGTTTGAAAAGGCCGTTTTAATATAAATGTTCTGCATCTGAAAGTTGCAGTTTCTTATCTGAAACTGAACTTGGAGTTTCTTATCTGAAACTGAAACTTGCAGTTTCTTCTCTGAGAATCACATTGTCTACACTTTTATACTCCTATGAAAC
Source organism: Secale cereale (assembly GCA_902687465.1). NCBI lineage: Eukaryota > Viridiplantae > Streptophyta > Magnoliopsida > Poales > Poaceae > Secale > Secale cereale. The sequence continues at coordinate 451,972,213 of LR738712.1, forward strand.
TACATTTTTCTAAGTGCAGAGAAAATATCTCCAAATTTTTTGCCTCTGTCTTTGTTGACATGTGGGTCCCAATTGTCATCTACGCACACCACGTCCTACAGTTGCCAAAACTTCATCCCTTGTTTTCTCTGTTTTTCGCACACTCGGCATTGTGTGGGCATTTTGGAAATAGCATATCTTTTTGACTGTGCATCATATGAAGATGTGCTATGCATGAATGTTGATCAGCATGATGTTAACTGGCTAGTAGTTCCAGTTTCGACCATGAATAAACCTTCCAGCATGATGTTAACACTGTTTAAAAAGGCTATGTTAATATAAATGCTCTACCTCTGAAAGTTGCAGTTTCTTATCTGAAACTGAACTTGGAGTTTCTTATCTGAAACTGAAACTTGCAGTTGCTTCTCTGAGAATCACATTGTCTGCACTTTTATACTCCTATGAAACCACATTTTTATAAGTGCTAAAAATAGATCTCTAGAATTCATAAAATACTTCATATGCTCAATACTGCAAATCTGAAATTCAAAAGACATTCATATCTGAAAGTACTCTCAAAATACACAACACAAAACAAAATTCAGAACCTGCAAATACTAACAACCCTAAGCTCCTCCTGACAATTCACAACCTGCCCGACTAATGGTCTGGGGGGGGGGGGAATCCCTCCTATTCCTCGGCGGCAGACAGCCGCCCCGTGAGACGTTGTGAATGGCGAGGGAGACGAAGGCGGGGAAGCGTCGTCGGACCAACAGTTTTTCTCCTCTTGAAGTTGGGTTCGGTCGACGAAGACTCCACTGGCTCGCTCTGGCACGACACCCTCACAAACGGCACCCTGTAGATGCTCGATCCTTCAATCTCTGGTGGATGCTCCATCTGGGATCGATACTCCAGAGTGAGCGCCACACATCCCATTGATGGTGGTCGATGCCAATGCTTAGATGGAGTAGGGTTGGTGTTGGTAATTTTTACTTGGCACCTCTCACTCTGCATATATGCCGGTTCCATCCCTACATTTGTGCAGTTTCACCAAAATGCAGCTGAATAACCCTGTTTGCACAGATGATGAAAAGGCGTGATTAGATTATAGTGGAACTAGTTGATGAAACATACACTAATAAACAAAATAAAATATTACAACATACTGGAAATCGACCCAAGTCTCCCTAATACACCTTCTGCCAGTGATGAACATCAGTGTACAGCGGTAGCACAAGGAGGGGCCTCGAGACATTCAAATCTCTATTTTTGTGCAGATAACCTAAAATTAAGCACCCTAGTTTGCAGAAACGCTTAAACATTAGCAATGGGTCTAGTTGATGAAACAAACACTAACAAAGAGAAGAACTTTATTTATCTACATTGAAAATGAAATGATAGAGAGGACACTCGCTCTATTTTAAGTTTTTAACTATATTACTTCATTTTATTAGTGACACTAGGGTCGAGCAGGTGGCAAACGAGGTGTATCGTGCGTCGCAAGGATGGAGGTCGGGGGTGTTTAGACTGGGATGTTGAAGCTGGATCTTTTAGTCCCTATCTTCCCCCTGATGTTTCTGTGGTAGCATTTGGGTTGTAACCCAAACTTGGTCGAGCTGGTGCTGCGTCCCCCTACCTGCCTAGCTTATGTGGCGAACTTGTCTCCTACTAGTACTTAGTCCATTCTAGTAGTAGTTGCATAACTGCCCATTTACACTGAGATGTTGTCGGATAATGGTTCTCTATGGTTGGGTTTCTTTAATGAAATCGGAGGGAACCCCCTCTTTCGATATATAAAAAAACAGTGGCACTAGCGGTGCCAAAACATTGTCTCAAATTAATAGTGCCACTAGATTAAGTTGCAAAATAATAACACTACTGCTTTATCATGGCAGTGCCAAAACAGTAGCACAAGAGCAGAATCAACATGCAGGATCTTTGGCAAACGGTCAGACCAAAAAGGAACATACCTCATGATGGGAACCATGTCTGCAGTCAACGCCATCGTACAAGGGATGACACCAGTTACCAACATGGATGATTCAATTCATGGGACCTTTTGGTGCACTTCACCTAAAATGAAGCAATGTCCCATGAGCTAGCAGCTTCTTCTTTTTTTTTTTTAAGAAAAGCGCTCTAGCCCCGGTTCCATTTCCATTAGAAAACGAAAAGAAGCAACTTATCTTAATGGGAAATTTAGCAGGACATGAAAAAAAGTGCCATTGATTCATATTACTAGAGGCATTACATTGAAAACAACATTGGTTTTAATTTGTCCTTACTTTTAACAGTGTGACTGCTACATTTTACCAGTGGCATTACATAAGAGCGGCTTGGGGCAACAAACATCAGAAGAGGATATCTGGGTTGGTCCCATTTTTGTTCGATATATAACTACCTTATATTGTGTGAGGCTAGCAAATCTAGTGCTGGACTTACTCTGTTGACTTGTCCCCCAGTACCCACTTTCTTTCCTTTTTCAATCAATAGATCGGGTTTATATTGAGTTTGTACTGCGTTCCCTTTATTTCCCTATTAGACCTAGAGACCAGTTGGATAGCCAGTCCCTACTACTTTTCGCGCCCATTATTTCCTCTTTTGACCAAGTCCTAGATTCAGGTAACAAATCTTCCCCCACCCCCACCCATTTCTTCCTTGTTTAAACCAAGTACTCCTAGATTCCAGTGCATGAACTAGTTTTACCACTTAAAAGTAAAAAAATAGGTGGTTTTCGAACAGCACTAGATCGGTCCTATCTACACGAGGGGGCCTGAGAAATAGTAAAAGATACAAATGCAGTGACGTCAGGAGCTCGGGAAGTAGAGCAAGGCCGGTTTTGAAGGAAGTTATACCTGAGGGTCGCTGGGATGTCGCTAGGTGGGCGGCGGGAGGCCGGATCTACCCACACTACAGCAGCGAGGAAGAAGGGGTGGGAGGCCCTCCCTCGCCAGTGATGCTTGGGAGAGAATGGAAAGGCACGCTGATCGGGACGCGCCGGTAGTGGGTAAGAGCCGTCGCCGAGGACGACCGCGTGAACGTTGCACCTTCTCACATTCCCCGGCGAAGAGGATCCGGCTGGATCTGTGACCAGCGGTGAGTAGAGAGAGAGATTGTGTCCACCACTGTCGTGTTTAGATCTGGAGAAGACGAGATATTGTGAAGAGAACTACACTAGCAAGCAAGCGCGGAGGCTCCTGACTATATAGTGGAGTACTAGTTTTCTTTTGTCTACCGTCCGGAGCCAGCTTGACCACTTCAATGACTGTCGAGAAGTCTTCATGCACGTGCCCCGGGGGCGCAGTTGTTGTCATTTTGATCTGAAGCACCGGATTATAATATATAACACGAAAAAATGCCACATGACAAGAAATCATAACCACAAAGGAGGCAAGATGAATCCCGACGGACAAACTGGACGAGGATGAAAGCTCAAATTAAAGATAAACTTGTAGAAAAGGGGTCCATCGATAGATGTCCTAATTAACATAGCCGGCTTGACCTAGATGGCAGCCGACTAGTCTTCGTGCATGTGCCCCCAATGACTAGTCCAACTCAGTTGTCGTTGTTTAACCCTCGCAGTGATCCGAAGCACATGACACCTAATTTTGTGAGATGACAAGAAACCTTTTTTTAGATTTCCAACCAGAACTACAGCCCTGTACAACACAGCCTGCACGATTTGTTGACGATAGACAATCCAAGCGTTTCTACTGGAGTCTGCTCACATGCATGGACGAACTAATCATCCGTGTCTTGCAGGGATCATCCAGGTACCAACGTATGTACTTCTATTAACTCACCCGACTTGCGGGGCCGGGGAGTGTGCCTATGGTCAGTTCTCAATTGCGGTGCCACATTTGTGTGCAAACGCAATATGACGCGTGTTCTATTCGGAGAGCGGCGTGCCAGACCGACCGACCGTCTGGGGTGCGACGCGAACGCGACGGACGTGTTGTATACTCCATACATGCGTACCGCCATGTTCTTGAGGCTTTGATCCATGGCGCAATCCATGGATACAAAATTAGTATATTGTATTGTTTAAAAGTCGAGGGTGGAGCTTTTCCCGCGCGGTAGGCGGGGCAGTTCCGCCTAGTCAGTTCGACAGAGACGCGAGAAGATGAGGGAGTAGGCTGCTGCAAAATGTAGGGCTGTGTGATTTGACAGTGAGTTACTGCTGGACATGTGGGGCCTGATGATTTGACTTGCCATTATCATTTTAACTTCCAAGCCGGATTCCTGAGCACCTCCATACAGGTGCCTCTCCCGATGCTCCACCATGTAGAGGCTGGCTCTTGCTTGAGAACCCACTCCTCCACTTTTTCCTTGCCTCTTTCCCCCACGTATGCAAACCCTAAACCCTAAACCCCAGATATGCAAAAATGCCATGCAAAGCGGGCTTATAGCCCACTATTGTACTTGATCCTACAGGTGCTAAGCCTGCCACATAGTCATAAAGTCGGAAATGCCAAGTTAATTAAGAAGAGAGAGACTAGCTTGGTGACCCCAGGAAGAAACGGTGATAAGTGCGTGTACCTAGATGAAGCAAACTTAGCAACAAAAAAATAAGCTCCTATGCATTAGGGACTTGAGATGCTAAGACATTTAATGCCCATAGCACGCACCTCATCTAAGCACCATTTCATTGGAAGAGGTCACTCCTTGGCAGATGCAATAAATACTACGAAGAAAGAGATAGAGAGAAGTAAACAAAAAAAATATTCTTATAGCCAACCTTATAGCTAACCTTGATGACTATGTATGACATGCCAACATCAGATAGCCTAACACACCGTGTTAAATATCCAAGGGCATGACCACGCGAGAGAGGCGACGGTCATGGTAGGCGCGACCATGATACGGGCTGCTGGTAGCCCTTGGATCTGAGATTGAACGGTCGCATGCTAAGTTGCTGAAAATTTGCAGAATAACCCTCCAGGATAGGATATTCATCCATAGGTCTAGAATCACGCCATGCAACCATTCGATCTCAGATACAAGGGGTCTCGGAAGCCCGTATCATGGGAGAATGGAAAGCTTCGTATCACCTGTAATTTTGCCGACGCTTGACATGACATCGAAAGCCATTTAATTGTGCGTCGAGTAGACATGACATCTAATTGGGCCCCCATAGTACTGTGCATGAATCCATTTATCAACCAGGCAAGCCACTACCCTTCCATTCGCACGCGCCCCCATTCGACATTTTTACAATCGATAAACCGCTCATAGTCGTCCCGTCCTTTCACATTACGGCAGTTCCACTAATCCTAACCCTCCTCCCAAATCCATGGTGTCCCAAATCTCCATGATCCGCGGTGAGTACAAGGTTAGAACCATCACTGACGATGAGTTCGACGTCATCTACACCTGTTCTTCCGCAACGGTGAAAGAATGCCTTGCTCGCTTCAAACACATGTTTGAAAACTCAAATGATGAGTGGGTCGCTGGGCTAGATGTTGAGTACACCACAGTCCTGGGAAGCGAGAAGAAACTAAAGGAGGTAGAGAAGAAGAAGCCCGCGATGATCCAGGTTTGCGTGCATGACATATGCTTCGTCTACCACATATGCCATGTCGACGTTGAGTGCGAGGAATTTAAGAAATTCCTCAAGTGCGGCCGAGTCAAATTCCTTACTGTGGACTTTAGGAACGACAAGGAAATCCTGGGTCAGATAGGCCTCGTTGTAGGCCAGCCCTTCGATCTCTAGAAGGAGCGCCTGGTGTCCTCCTCTCAGCCTTCAATGATGACCCTGGCAGGAGCCATGGTTCATCCTATGTACGGTGAACCGAAGAAACCTCCGCACATGTTTCATCGTGCATGGCAGTGGACTGTACTAGATATAGACCACATCCACTACGCTGTAATGGATGGCTACCTTTGTGTCAATATCTACAGGGGTTGGATGAAGAGCAAGAGCCAAGTGTGCGGTTCAAGCAAAGAAGTATCGCCCAAGAGGAACATGGACAAGGACGAGTCGAGGACGTGGAAATATCGGCTGCTTTCGTGGCGAGGCGGGACATCTCTCGTGCTTCCTCTTCCATGCTCACCTCTCCCTGGTGGAAATCTCTCGACCCATAACTCACGCGGGCTATGGTTTGATTGACTTGATTGTTTTTTGTGGATGAGGAGTTGAGGAGAAATGTGCAGTCATCTTATAACCGAGTACTACTAATACGCTCCTAAGTGGGAAACCGTTTAGGTTGTGATCGGTGTGAACAGGTTTCCAATTAAATATAGCGTGGTAGTAGTAGTAATTTGGAATGTGACGAGACGCGCTCAAAATTTATTAAAAGGCTAGAGGGCGGGGCAGTCTAGCTTGGTACTTTTCACGAGAGGCGAGGGGCCTTTGTGATTTGACGACTCATTACTGCTAGAAGGCGCGTCCTTGTGATTTGACTGCTCGTATAAATGTACCGACGACCTGAGGAGGAGCAAAGGACTGTGCGGTATACTCAAGTTTTCCAGTGGAGTACGACGGAGGAGCACGAAACACGGCAACCCAATGCCATATCCTCTACTCTCTACTCTTATTATATATTACTAGCAAGAGGCATTGTTCTATTGGCGATAAAGAATGATCTACTCCCTCCGTCTCATAATATAAGAGCGTTTTAGACACTACACTAGTGTAAAAAATGATCTTATATTGTTGGATAGAGGGAGTAATTTGCTCTATTCATGCCTCGCAGAGAAGGTGACACGTGCGGCGAAACACCAGAAGCAAAATAAGAAACACAGGAGCAAAAGAAGAAGGAGGATTATCACCCCCAAAAAAGAAGGAAGATGCACACACAAGTCTGGGGTGCTGCTCTCACTACATGAAGGGTTGCTGGTTGCGGAGTCGTAACTGTTGCTTCATCGCCTCCACGACTTTCATCTCCTTGCGCCTCTCCTCCACCATCTTCATCATTGTGTCCATGACGCGGGATTTCTCGACACGAGCCTTCATCATTTATTCCACAGCCGCATTACGTACCTTGACAGTAGCTGGGTGCTCGATGCGTAGCTTCGCCAACTCCTCCTTTTGTTCCATGACGAGGGCCTGTGACATCTTCATCGAGGAACTACTATTCTCATGCAGCTTCTTCCAGCCGGCATTCTCCTCCTTCAGCAGGTCGAGCTCATGGCAGAGCTTCTCCTTGTGCTCCTAAAGTTGCAGGATTTCGCCGGTCGCCTTCTTCTCCGAGGCAATGCTCTTCTTCAGCAGCATCACCAAGCCGGCGGTCAATTCCCCCTGCTCATTGAGCTTAGCGTGCATTTCGTCGAGGCTCTCCTTGAGCAGCTCCACCAAGTCGTGGATGAACTCCTTCTTCTTATTGAGGTGCTTATTGAGCTGATCGGGCATGCCGTCATGGGAGGAAGACTCCAGTGCCTCCAGCTCGGCATGTTCGCCTCCGCATCTAGGGTGCTCCTGGGAGCCATCGCCTACCCGTGAGAGATCTTTCGAGGTATCTACGTGGCGGTGAGCCCTCTTTTTTTTGGCGGCCATGGTTGCCGCTCGCTTGTTATGAGTAGTTCTTGACCTAGAGCTCTGCACACCGGCCATGGTAAGGACGGACGAAGAAGGTGGACTTATGAGGAGGAAGGTAGAGTAATTTTCGGTTAGGTAGTTCCTCTTTTTATAGCCTAAGTACTAGCACTAGTACTAAAACCTCCATGGAACACGTTCAGGTTTGGTACGTACTGGTAGGTGTGAGCAGGCTTGCACTTAATTGTAGCACTAGTACTTTCGAATGTGATGGGAACAAGGTAAAAAGATTAACTGATGGTTTTTGGTTTCGAGGCCTAAAACGGCTCCCGATGAGTTTAGTGGAACATAAATTTCAAGTAGACTACACTGCTTAGATGCATGAATATTATGTTACTATCAAAAATTGTCACAAAATACAAAGGAGACCAATGGAAGTACTACTAGCAACCCATGATTTAACTACTCGCATGCGCGCAGTGGAGTGGTAATGTCTTTCTTCCGCCCTCACGCCCACTCAATTTGCATGCGCTGTATTAATTGACCATCAATGAAGTGAAGGACTTTACACGCGTCAAATTATCACATGGGGTGGATCTTGGTACAAAATTGCGTCCGCCCGTGTACCCGTGTGTGCGTGCGAGGGAATGAGTGCGTGCGTGGCGTGCGTGCACATCTTCGCTTCGTGCATGTACCGCCAGTGCGGCTCAGCGAGGACGAGTACATTCTTCTGGAACCAGCAGCACGTCACTGGGATCAATCCACACAAGGATGTCGCGACAACGCCTCCACATGTGCCATGTTGCTTCATGAACTATAAGAGAGACACTGTGTAGCGTGCCATTGTATTTTGCACATACTCTAAGTACTAGTAAGGTACACGTGCATTGCATGCGTCATATTTTGCAACCAAATTACGAATAAATACCACACAGTAGCATGTAATCTCTGAGTCATATATGTTTGATGTAGACCTTCGTTTAATTCTTATAGTTCATATCATTCAAAATCAATTTGTTTTATAAAAAACCTATGGCCTCTTTGATTCGTAGGATTTCCAAAACGCGAGAATAGGAAGAACTTGGGATTATAGTGGAATGTCGTCTTGAATCCTACAGGATGGTACGAGTGTTTGATTGTGCATAGAAAAAATGCGGAATTCTTTCTAAGAGGTTTGAGTGGATGGGATGTTTCCTATGAAATCTACTGCAAATGAATCATATGGAAAAATTCCTATGGTTTACAATCCTACGAATCAAACAACCAAGATAGGAAAAACTCCTGAGGATTAGAATCCTCAAAATTCCTTCGAGAATCCTTTGAATCAAGGAAGCCCTTAATCTATTTTATGATTCATGGAATTGTGCGTTGTAAAGCATAAAGTAAAAACAAATAATGGCAGTTCAACTAGAAAAAAAGTTTGGGCAGTTATGATATGGAAGATTCTAGAACAAAGAAGAACCACTGTTGTTTTGATATTTGAGCATTATGCTTAAGTTCAACCATGGAGTCTGCTAGATTGTACATGTGGCAAAATCCACTGGGCGGCTAGAAGATGGTGCTAGGGGCCAAGTGGAGGGAGACTATGAAGGAGTGCACAATTGCGAGATCGATATTTAGAGAGAGGGGCGAGAACGTGCGCTGTTGCGCGCAGTGGCGGAGCCATGAAAAATGTGCCATGCGCTAGGGGGCCAAGCATTGCTAATCATTTACGAGGAGGGCCAATTCATCAACTTAAACCATTTTTACCAGCAATTGTCTAATGCTCACACTCATATTAGCCGCGATATATAGTGATGTTAAGGGGGGGGGCCAGGGCCCTTGCTGCCCCCTGTCTTCGCCATTGTGCGCGTGTCTGCGGGATGAAGCGAAAGGCATGGATGATGATAGGGGGGCGTTGGATATATAATTAATGTGGGTGTATTAGCTATATATGTAATCCTATATAGAGAGGTATAGATTGATCGATGTGGACGTTGGAAAGAAGGTGATACCTCACTAGATATATAGATTGACCGGTTTATGTGGAAAACTATGAAAGACCTAGCTATATATACACACACACACAGACACACACATAGAGGAACATCGATCGTTGCGCATGCACGTGAGACATAAAGAATGTCCGATATGATGGAGAGGGGGATGTGTGTGTGTGTGCGCGCCTTCATGGGAGCCTGACCTAAAGAAAAAGATTGCATGTGTGCGATGGATAATGCCGACTGGTAGTGTGTGTGCATGCATGAACGAGAGAAAGCTAGTGGTACAATTATAAAGAGAAGACCATTGTGTGGGTGTAAAAGACTAGGTGAGGTCATAATCAATGTAAAATTGAATTAAAAAAATTTAAATAAGAGATCGTGATGTTTGAAACCCATGCATGCATGAATATAACGGAGATCTGCGCGGTGTGGTTTGGAAACGAGCATGTTGCAATGTATACACATTGAAGAAGGTCAGATTGGTTTGAATCTGATATACCGATGGCAGACATCGTTTGGCCACATTGCATCATGGACACACTATTCTAATTGGAGATGATGGGTAGCTTTTGCATCACATATCTATATCAATACCCCTATATATATATATATATATATATATATATATATATATATATATATATATATATATATATATATATATATATATATATATATATATATGAAATTTTATATTTTTATATAGTGTGCGGATAACTTTAACTTTGAAAGATGGTCGTTGGATGAGGCCAATCTGATGGTGCAGAGCTGGCAAATTTGAGCACTACTGGCCGTTGGATATCATCTAGATTCCACCAGATTTTGCCACATGTACAATCTAGATGACTCTATGGTTGAACTTAAGCATAATGGACAAACCTCAAAACACAAGCACTTCTTCTCTGTTCTAGAATCTTCCGTATCAGAATTGCCCAAATGTTTTTCTACATGATTTGTTTTTACTTTATGCCTTACAACGCACAATTCCATGAATCTTCAAATAGATTAGCTTTCTTATAAAAACTAGTTGATTTCGAATGAAATGAACTATAAGAATTAAACAAACATCTACATCATGCATATATGACTCAAAGTTTACATGCTATAATGTGGTATTTCTTCATACTAGTAAGATGCTCGTGCTACGCTACGGAATCATAAAAAGATGTGTAAATGCAATGCTAAGGGGCGGTGAAATAATGTAGCGAGACATTGATCAAACTGAGGTCGTATATTTGATAGGTACACATCAAGAATAATCGAACATACGACTTCCAGATAAATCCCTTATTCTACACCAACATTTTTCTTCTTCATCTTCACCTTGCAAGAAGACTTGTTGCTCTCTCTACTCTTTCCCACTATTCGTTACATCCTATATTGAGGGGCGGAGAGCATGTCGCAAAATCAAATACAACCACGCATCTAGCAATTGCGAATCTGAGATGACACATCTTAACTTCAAATCAGTCTTTGTCTTTGTTCCTCTTCACTTAGCATGAGCTTCGCCTCACATATCATTTTCTGCTAGAAACGGTGACACATTAAGCACGTCTCTTTGGCATAACCTTGATATCAATAATGAAAGAATGACAATGTCACAACTCCCTTATCCATCCCGAATCTTTGGAATGGAGGTACGACAACAAGTCACTTCATCCTTTGGCTTCAATCCAATGGGCTTAACATGCTAGAGCATCAATCTTCTTTTAGTTGTTTGCTCAAAACATCTGCAACAACAATATTAGCTCTTGACTTTTTTCTTCATCTATCTTCTGACCCCTAAGAAAGACATCAGATAATCAGTATTGCATGCATAATGGTCTGTAGTATATTTTGTCAAAGGGAAAAAACTGGGAAGTTAATTACTTGATACAACAGAGAGAAAATGCTTATCTCTCTACCTTGGATGTGTGGGCTGCGAACTTCTATACTTAAAATTATATTTAGCCATGCTTGATCATGCTCATCTATACCTTGCACCAAATCATGCTACCCGGTCTGCCTTCCCCAATCCTCCACCGGATGACATCCTTCGTGTGGCCGCCGCTGTCGGCATTCACCGGATCGCATCCTTGTGCCAGCAGCGACAGACGCCTCCAATCCCCTACATTTTTTTGTCACCATAGCATCGTCCACGGGCGTTTCCTGGTCCCCTCCATGTGGTAGCAGCGATGGGCACCTCCGATCTGGCCTTCGTTCCAACGGTTGTCGCCATGCCCCGGCTGTAGTCAACGAGCACGGCGATGCCAAGCGTCGAGCTGATCTTGGGATAGCTACAGGCTACGCACCGACGGTGTCTCCATCACCGTGCCACCCTATGTTGGATATAGAAGATAAGGCACAAGGTGTAAGTCAAATAAGTTGAAATAAGTTGGTTGCAGTATAGAAGGGCGCACAAGATGCAGAGACAAACAAGTTAGCATATGCCTTGAGCCTTGAGGGAGTAGATGAAGCTGATGCGAATAAGTAACCATGTAATTGACATTAGAGAAGAACGGTATAGCTGCAGTAAAAAATTAATAAAGAAGATTGTGTTTCTGCCCAGACCGAAGCTAGTGCTCATTAGTGTTAACTTATATCATGTCATAGCTTTATATCTTTGGTTAGCTTTATAATTTCTACAACTTATTATGATCCTGACATATTTCTGTCATAACTTCATATTCTGGATTTTAAGTTTCATATATTTGATATTCTAGATGGTCGAGTACATTAATAATTTCACAAACAAGATTCCTCAGTCCAGTAATGAAAGTCTTCATCTACATGTATTTACTTCATAGCTAGGCAATGTTGCTGATAGCTCAAGCAGACAAGCACCAAGGGTATTAAGTATATCATTAGCTGGCCATGGCTATCTTATTCTATGTGCGTGTTGCTACAGTTAGCAACTTTGGTTAGATTGTCTTCTCTTTGAGAACCTGGGCAGGAAGAATTTATGGTTTACACATGTTCTAGGTTCAGCTACTTCGGTTTGGACTGTAATGTATCAGAGTGAGCCCACTTTGAGTTCAGGAGGAAACTTGGGGTTGTCAGATGGCGCTTCGACAATAGGGAAATTTCTTATGATGAGCCTCATTTGAGACATGAATTGTGCTCTGTTCGTCATGCAAATTAACAGTGATGATAGATATGAAAGGCACATTCGATAACTGACAAATAAAGTAAGTTGTACAGCATCAATGTTTATATATGTTCTATGAGCAGTACTGTCTATGAGCATCCTAACTACTCAATCAAATAAACTAATTTGTACAAATGTACGACATCAATGCTGACCAGACTATGGTTTTTGTATGCATGCTATAATGTACTCATGGAGCATTTTATCCATGCCATAATATCCGTCCGCAGCGGAGCGCGCAATTCCACCTAGTAAAATCTAAAACGTAGATAACAAGTTACTTTGCAGATCCATAAACAATTCGTTCCTAAACATTTCACAAATCACATGTTTAGGAGAGACCATAATTTGAACCATGAATGGATCTGAGACACATATGTACTCCATTTTTTGATCTGGTAGAAGGAACACAAAACTTACAGATGGATGCAGTTATATGAACAAGAAGTGGCTGCAGGTAGTTGAAATCGGCGCTGCCGGGAATGAGTAGCTCGCACCCAGTAAAAATCCTTCACGTTTGCAATGCCCGAGCCGACTCATGGTGTTCCTGCTGCTGGTAGCCTCCATGGGCAGCACAAAAGAAAGGGACTCATGTTGGAGGTTGAGAACCAGGGCCTGCACGAACTCTGTTTTCCAGTCAGGAACTCTGTTTAGTAAGATCAGGATCTTCTGGCTAGTTTTAACATATTATTTTAGTCATCTTAAATTTGTTTCTCGCAAGTTAAACTATACTGCAAACCAGCCACCAAATCACTTCACTACAAAAAAACACAAAAATGACCAAACAACAGACTAATTAAGTGAAAGCAATGATCACCTCACATTCTAGGACTGTTGTGGTCGTTCAGGTTGCTGACATTTACAAAAATAATATCATGAACACTAAAGCAAGTATCCAAGTTGCCTTTTTGAAATTCCACTGCCCAAACTTCACACCTGTAGATGGAAAACAATTTTAGATGACTGGCCCTGGTTATAAATATTGAAATTTTAACAGCCACCATATTATACTTGAGTGATTGATACCTTGGACTACACACTGAGAACTTATTTGTAGACTATGTTCTTTGTAAATTCTGTAATGGAGTTGGACCGGCCTTCCTTTTCCTTACCCGGGACAGTAAGAATCTTCAGATTACTTCTAGACGTAGCTCTAGAAAGAGCGACATAGAGTTGGCCATGTGAAAATACAGGTTGAGGGAGGTATACACCAACATTTGGTATAGTTTGTCCTTGTGCCTTGTTAATGGTCATAGCAAAGCTAAGTCTAACAAGGAGTTGCTTCCTCTTGAACCTAAGTGGAAACATCTCGTCGTCTGACGGGCAGAGAGGAATTCGAGGAAGGAACACCCTCTTACCAGCATGCTGGCCCAGCACAATCTCAGCATCAATTGCATTCCTCATGAACCCCCCGACAACCAACCTAGTCCCATTACACAACCCATTCGATGGGTCAATGTTCCATAACATTATAATAGGGCAATTAATCTTCAAGTTTAGGATGTGGGGAGGTAGCTCGTTAGGTGTTAATGAATTTAAGAATTCTGCAGGATAGTAGTTGTGTGGATCATCCTCAGCTCGATCAAAAATGTGGTATACCATCTCCTCCCCAGGAAATTTCTCAATCATCCTCATGTTGATCTTTTCAATGTACTCGTTCCGAGTTGACAAGATTGCTCGAGATGTTATGTAGTTTGGATCTGAGATGTTTTCATCTTGCAGCATCAGGAACACACTTTCAATAAGATTGTCAATATCAGAGGCATCATCACCGATGTTTGGTATGCAAATCTCATCTGGAAGTCGTATGTAACCATCATCCACCGTATCTTCGGTGCCATTCCCAACACGCAGAAGATAATCAGCAAACCATGGATCAACCTGAGCCCTCATATTACAGACAAGTCTTAGTTGTCTCATACTTTTCCAAATATAAGACTTACGTAGGGTCGCATCAGTTATCTGTGACCTTGTTCCCTTACAAACAACAGGAAGCACTTGTCTAAAGTCTCCCCCAAACATAACTGTCTTTCCACCAAACGGCAGGTCAGGTTGACCCATGATATCCCTCATGCTATTGTCGAGGGCCTCGACTGCCTACCGCTTTGTCATGGAGTCCTCATCCCAAATTATGAGGGACGCCCTCATAAGAAGATTAGCTATCCCACTTTGCTTGGTGAAACTACAAACCCCGCCGTCTTCAATGTGTAATGGTATTTTAAACCTCGAGTGTGCAGTCCTCCCTCCAGCCAAGATGGATGCAGCAACACCTGACGTCGTTGTTGCAACAGCTATCTGACCCTCACCACGTACTTTTGCAAGTAGAGCTTTGTACAGATATGTTTTTCAGTGCCTCCCGATCCTTCGACAAAGAACACACCTCCCTGGCCACTATTAATTGTGGAAAGTATCTCATCATATGCATATCTCTGTTCTGGGTTTAGGAAAGATGACAAGCCAATGTGTTTTGGGTCCACCTCGATCGTGGACTCCTCTATGATCTCCCTAGCCTCATTATCTGAGGCATCATATGACTCGTCAATTTCTGGAAGAGGGAATGACGATATGTCCTTCCCCATCGATTATAGCATGGTTTTTATATCTAACAGAGCTATCTGCTCAACTTCATGGGGGGACATGTGGGTTAGTCGATAGTCTTCTGTCATAGCTTCCAAGTGCCGGTCCCATAGGCCACACACATCGTTGGGCTCACAAAAGACCAATATAGTAGCAAATAGCCTCCGAAGGGAAGATGGCATCTGAAAAACCTCAGCCTCATTAAGACACTCGTCGATACTATTGTCAGACTCGATAAGGCCTCTATTTTCAGCAGCTTCACGGAATGTTGGGAAAATAATACCATTCACTGTCCTTAGGTCTTGGAAGGATGTAGCACCCATGACATGATTTAGAAGCACTCTAAGATAATACCTCTCCCCTTCAGCTAGATGTGTAATGCCCAGGATGGGACTATACCTCCTACGTGTCGAGGCACGACTTAAAGGTATATGCCCATCCTAGAATGATCTCAAGTTTGGTATCTTTGCACGACTCATGTAAAAGAGGGATTAAATTGCAAAAGGAGATAGTTGGCTTACACTCACCACTTCACACAATACATTACATATGCAAAACATCATTCAAAACATCACAACCCGACTACGGGTAAGATCCAAAAGCAAGATACCAAAACAACATAAAACCACAGGTCAGGATCGAATCCTAGTAGAAACCACTACTGATCATCGAAACGTCACAAGCAAACGGCAACTCTCTTCATCGAGCTCCCAGTGAAGTACTTGAACCAGCTTCTGCAACAAACTCGGCTGAACCTGCATCTGGTGTGGTGAAGTAACTGTGAGCCACAGAGGACTCAGCAATCCCATTCCCGGGTAACAAGACTATTTAAGCCTTGGGAGAGGATAAGGCTGAAGAAAAGAGTAGTGTCTGCAGCAGCAACTAGCAACTAGCTTACGTGATAGAGAGCGAGAAGAGAAAGCCTCGGTCGAGAGATGATCACGAAGTGATCCTAACTAAAGCCGGTCAAACATAACCCCACCGTGTTCAACTCCCGAATCCCTATTCGGAAATTGACAGTCACGGTACACACGCTGGTAGTGTATTAGAACATTGTGTCAAGTTTTCTACAACCGGATATTAACAAGCTCCCATCTGCCACATAACCACGGGCACGGCTTTCGAAAGTTCATAACCCTGCAGGGGTGTTCAAACTTGACCCATTACAAGCCCACGATCCGCGAAGTCGCAACTCCAAATTGGGAAGACCCGAGTATTCTCAGAATCCCGTGCTCAAGATATACCGAACCAAGGTAAGAGTAATCCAGCAAATCCTCCCGGCGTGTCGACACCCTGATAGTAGCCGCGCGTATCTAAGTCTCAGGACACGACCGGATGGGCGATGCTACAGGACCCAATCCTCGAGTTTCCTCGTGGTGGTTCCCGCAGGCTCCCCGTTTGGGACCAACACCATCAGCACTGGCCCCCCCTGCTATGTAGAATTAAGAATCCTCGGGGACGCGACCCCCTATGCAAATTTAATTAATTAATTAAGTTGTTATTATGAGGCAAATAGTACCAATGTTGGGATTTGCTGGAAAAGACTTAGCACTTAGCGGTTTATCGAGGGGGTCCCATACACCCCAACCGTGTTAGGAACGCATAATCAAGGAACATAACACCGGTTTATACGGTTCCTAACGGCATGAGTGGAACAAATCACCAAGCAAAAGGCTTAGCCTTCCACCCTTGCCAGTATATAGATGATTTCATTTTAAGCATTTATTTAGTGTGATATAACCCAACAACTTCAACATGAAGCGAGCATCTTCGATCTTCACCTGCAACTAGCAATGCTATAAGAAGGGCTGAGCGAAGCATACTTAGCCAAGCAACGGTTTGCATAGGTAGGGTGGTTAAACATGGTGATGGTTACAGTAGGAGGCTGACAGGAAAGACATGGGCATCGAGGCAAAAATACTAAAGAGCGATACTCTAGCAATAGGCAAAGATAGTAATGGTATCCGGGTTTGGTCATCTTGCCTGGGATTCCACAAGGGAGAAGAACAGATCCATGAAGTAGACAGAGCAATAGTCGAGCGAATCCTCACAACTCCGGAACGAAACCGAAGCTAACAAGAGAAGCAACCGGAAGGAAGCAAACAACACGGTAAACACACAAGCTTAAACATGGCATACGATGCACATCCAAGTATGATGCATGTCCGGTTTAAATATGCATGGCATGGCAAAGTGCACAAACAAGACTACAAGTTAAGTGGAGCTCAATATGCAACGAGTTGCATATTGACGAAACACCACATTTAATTATTTAATTGACTCTCGTTATTTACAAGATAAGATTAAATGTTTTTAACATGGCAAGAGGTGAAGCAAAGTAAACTAACTATTAAGACATTTTAAATGAGGCCGGAAATAACAACAACATATCCGGAAAAATCCCCATGAGCATGTTTAGTAATTATAAGCAAACAACAATTAAACATTCAAAGGTTGTTAACATGATGCGGATGACATGAACAAGTTGATGCAATTTTATTAGAAGGTTAACAAGAAGATGATATGAAGCATTTGTCACCGTGGTGGAAGAAAAGGGTGCCACGGCAACGATCCGAAAATGATGCAACGCAACATATCGGTTCCGGTAACTCGTTGAGAGTCCGGAGCAAAAGCAAATGGTGGAGTGACCGAGTCGAACAAGATGAAAGTGGTTTGATCCCGTCACCGGGTTCCCACGAGTCGGCGACGAGGCAACCGAGGAACACGACAAAGATGAAACGGTACGGAGCACACACGGGAAACATTTCATACAACACAACAAGCATTCACAAGCGTCATCCACGGGGTCATCTCGGTATACCTTCGGAACAGTCGTTTCGGGGCGGTTCGAGATCGTAGAGGAAGGAGTCATTCTCACGAGTCGTAGAGGAAGTAGTGGTTCACGTTTCCGAAGAGGAAGTAGTCGTTCCGATATCGTGTCGTGGTACTTGCGGCGTCGGACATCTTCGGGGCGACGGTAGTGGTACACGTTCCGTAGGGGTACTTGTCGCATCGCCATGTAGTTGTTCACGTTCATCGGAGAGGTACTCGCCACCGTAGCCGTTCGGTCTTGCCGGTCTCGTCTCGAGTCGTAGTTGTACATGTCGTCGAGGTACTTGCCGCATCGACGTGTAGGGGTACTTGGTCGGGTCATGTAGATGCTCCAGTCGTCATACACGGGTCCACTGTCGATGTCGCGGTACTCTTTCATGGTTCGAAGGCGTACATGTCAACCTGGCACTAGCGAAAAGAAAAAAAACAGCAACAACAGGACTTGGCACATGACAGAAGGCAAAAATGTCCAACCAAAACGGAGCGGCGCTGTAGGACGGAGAACGTCGCTGGGGTCTTGGCGCTTGGCGAGCGACGCGGAGGAAGGGCGGCTGGCGACCTGCAGGGAGACGGAGGCAGGGGCAGCGCCGGCCTGGGGCGCGCAAGCCGCAGCGCGGGAGGAGAGGTGCGGGCCTAGGTGCTGGCTGGGCTGGAGACGGGCGCTCGGGGCCGCGGCACTCTGCCAGAGGAGGAGGGGGCGCGGCGTCGGGGCCGGAGGGAGACGAAGGCGAGGCGGCAGGGCCTTTGGCCGACCGGAGGGAGCGGCGGGCGTAGCCGCTGTGGCCTGGAGCCCCTGGCGCGGGAGGGCCGGCTGCTGGTCCTGGAGAGGAGGGGCGAGGCGCAGAGGGAGCTCGGGGTCGCGAGTGAATGGCCGCGGTGGCCTGGCTCGCGGGAGATCGAGGGGAAGGCGCTCGGGGCGATGGAAACGGGAGGAGGAAAACGCTGAGCTAGGGTTAGAGATGGTGGGCCGGCCTGGAGGGGGACGGCCTTGGCCCAAGGAGGCCAGGAGGGATTGGAAGGCTGTGGTTGGAGGCCCAAGAGGCCTGGGCCAAGGGAGAAGGAGGTGTTGGGCCTAGGCTGCTCTACTTACTGCTGCTGAATCTTTTAGCAGAAGAGAAAATAAAAGAGAAGGACGAAAGGAAAAAAAAGGGGGGTTAGGGTCAAAGTTGCATAAGGGATTAATATTTTTCTCGGGCTCATGAAAATGAGCATGGTCCGAAAAAAATAGAAATGGCATGAACGAAAAAAATAATTCAAACATATTTGAATTTAATTCAAATAGGTTTGAACTAAGACTTGATTAATGAAGTGTGCAAAAATGTTCGAATTTTCGGAGGAACCTCGATAAATAGGAAAAGAATTATTGGTAAGGTTTTTGACGGTGAAACTTGAATATGGAATAGGCATGGGGAAATATTGCAAGTGTGTTACGGTGATCCCAACCAATTGGAATATTTTAAATATAGCTCCCTAAATATTGAGAGGCTTTTATATGTTTTAAAGAGAAGGCAACCTTCCCTCGATTTAAATGGACTGAAGGCCCACACGATTTATTTAGGTTGAGATGCAAAATAAAATATGACATGATGGCATGATGACATGATGCAATGCAAAAATAAATAACACAAGCACAAAGAACACACGGGCAACCCGGAACATCTGGAATCTTCTGGAATCTTCTGGAATCTTCTGGGACGTCGGTCTTCGGGCGCCACAGGATGTGCAGACACAATTCTTCCAATCTGCATGCGTTTATCCCTCCTTTTCCAATACTTGCTTCCTAACACCCAAACATAAGATGCAGGGAAATCCTTATATAAGATTCCTCGAGCCAACTCATATTTTTTGTTTGCCTCAAAATACTCGGTTAACATGGTCATGGAAGCTCCTTCTTGAGAGAGGACATCATTCAGATTTGCGCCCGTTGGGAATGACACCATGTGCATATTAGGGAGGTGGAGTTGTAGTTGTTTAACAGATGGAAATATCTCACTAAGGTCAAAACCATAGATCCTCCATAATGCTTCTGGTGGAGTAACCCACCTGGAATCTCTGTATTGCTTTATTTCATCAGTGCTCCCATCATTATCCACCTCATCGATAAAAACAGATGCTCGATCATGCCCCTTATATATGTACTTAAAGAGGTACTTTACAACTTTTATGCTTGAGAAAACCTCGACATTGATGTGGCAATTATACCTTCTTAGTAGGTAAGGATTGTATGGAACAACCCACCTATTGTCTAATTCTTCACCTCGTACCTTTGCATGACGTCCATCATCTCTTCTCCTGTATATGGGATATGAGTCCTTTCCCTGAAGAGTTGACGCATTAAATGGTCGTGGATAGTAGTTCTTGCAACTACCATTCTGCATGCACAAATTTTTGGGGTTTAGGGCTCCACAAGGGCCATGCATCATGTGCTTGACGACCATCTTGTACAACTCAGGGTACTTGAATTTGTCTGGCAATTCAGCAGATATGATACAATCATATTGCTCTGGGCATGTTAGCTTGTACCTCCCCTCCATGATTAGGAGGAAACGAGCATGTGGTAGACCCCTTTTCTGGAACTCGACAACATATGCATACGCTGCTACCTTGCCGAGCATGTGCTTTTTGAATAGTTGTATCTTGAGCTCTTCCAACTTTGCTCTAAATACTCGTACAATGAGATCAGGGCGATCTTGTGGGGTTTGTCTAGGCTCCAACGCACCAATTATCTCATCCCAATTCGGGTTGCAAGTCATGGTTAAAAAGATATCTGGTTTCCCATACTTCTGCACCAAGGCCATAGCATCAAGGTATCTTCATCTCCTATCTCTTCTTCCCCCAATAAATGATGTAGGAAGTACACTCCATTTGCCCACAACATCCGCACGGTTTTCCCCAGCTTGAAGGCTATCAACAACACCTTGGTATAGATCAGAGCGTATTTGTTTCTGGTGATTTCTTATATAGTCTAATCTAGAGGTTTCAACCTTGATGTACATGTCAACCACATATTGTTGGAACAGTCGTTTACCATATATGATGGTGTTAAATACACCACGACGTATTTGAAACTTGTAACAATAGTAGTCTCTGACCGAGACACATAATCGACTACTTGTACATGTACCTACGGAAATGGGAGGTAACAGAAAGAACTGATTAAGAAAATAAGTACATTGAGGATAATAAAAAAATGAATAAATGCTAATTTCATTATATGTACCTGGTTTCTTTCGACCACTGCGGCGGGATTGAAGTATCTCATTCAAGCTGACACCGTTCTTCGGGATCTCAGGATGCCAACCAATCTCCCCTCTTGGGAAGAACAAAGGGTAAGACAATGGATCATAGCATCCATAATATGGTTGGATGGTATATCTCTTGTTATCATTACCAAACAAGACAATGCTACGGTCAAAATGCTTACAGAGTTCATTACCCTCAACCCAAATAGCTGCAACCTCTGATGATATAGGCAAGTTATATCTCCGTTGGTCCAACCTCATGTCGGTGTTCAGTTCAATACGATATTCCTCAAGGTCATCGACTCCACCTAGATTCCTGGATGTTTCAGAATAAGGATTGTCCTTAAGGATGTCGACAAGCCTTCAAATGACATCTCGGTCTAGATTCGGGGAGCGTCGAAACCTATGTTGTAGACTGGGGTCATCATCGTAGAAGTATAACTCTAGATGCTTAGGTCCATCTTGTGTTGGACCAAATGAGAAGATGTTGTGGTAAATCTAACCATGGGCTCGGAATGTATAGACTCCTGACCTCATGTTTGTGTATCTATTGTCAAGACTGACTCCAAGGGTGGTGAATGAAAAGTGGCCATTGAAGTAGCGAATGTTATCCCTAAAATGCACAACATCACTATCTGAACTTGTGTACATCATCTGAAGTTCCAAGCAACAAAATCCATTTGTCTCATACTGGAACCTCTTTGCGACGCAATGCTTGCAATCAGGCTTTGGCACTAGCGTGTGAGTACATTCTGGTATATTCTGGTATACACAGTCATATGGGTCAGGAATAATGTTGTCTGTTGTAAAAGCATCTACCATGTCATCACAATCTTCAGTGTTCCCTGTATACACATGAGAGGAATTGTGTTATATACAGGTATTGCATTTTCTGTGCTATACATATGTAGGGAAATAAGACATCCATGGAATTTTTAATACCTCTCCCAGCAAATGCGAAGTACTCATCATCTTCTTCTTTAGTCATATGAGAATAATCATCATCCACATTAAAGCTTTCTGCTGGGGAATCTGGGCATATGGAGTCATCAGAGACCAATGATGGACTGTCCACTGATGCAGATGTTGGACATTGCACCGATGTGAGTTCCTTGCACTGGACAGTATTAGCGTCACCTAAATGTAATTGAGGGATGAAGTTACTACATAGTTTGAGTAGTGTGTGTTATAGTAGTAGAGAAAAGGAAGGCATCAACACCACAATCATACCTTTGCTAGTGAAAACTATGTGATCATCTTCCATTCCTTCAGGTATGCTTTCTAGATTTCCTGCTATTTCAATTACCGTGTAAAAATGCATGCTCAACTTTGACAAAATTGGCAAATAAAAGAATGTGTATGTGAGAATTACCTTCAATTGTAGAAAAAGTTTGAGTCAGTGTACTTGGGTAACTAAAGGCATAAGAGCTTGATGATGCATGTCCCAACAATGAACCTGTAGGGCAATTTGATACAATGGAATCCATGCATGGGGTATCTCTTCTAGATGCATAACTTGCATTATGTTGAGCTAGAAGTGCCCACCGCTCTTCTGGGGGCAGGCTTTGCCGACGCGCTCGTTGGCGTGCATTTCTTTCTTGCCTCTCTTCTAGTGCCAAACTTTGCCTACATGCTCGCTGGCTTGCATTGCTCTCATCAAGTGTCATACCTTGTCATTTCTCTCTTCTTCGTGCATTAATCTCTTCCTTCTCCTTAGGTGTCAAATTTTGCCGACATGCTCTAACACGTTCTCGCCTTGCTTGGATTTGCTCTGGTGTACGGCTAGCATATCTTATTGCTTCACGTGCACGCTTTCGCCCTACAGAATTTACATGAGAAAAATTAATTAATTGGGTAAACGGAATTATATAAGCAAACACTTCCGCCCTATAGATTTACCTTTTGAGCTTTCTCCTCGCTCCAATCCCTCGATTGATGTGAGCATACCAGTATAAGTAGGAAAAATCACCGTCGCTGATTGGTTTGTCACTTCATCATCTGAAGATGAGTAACTTAAATTTGTCGCATCTGTTGGTTCACGTATAAATAAACCTGTTCTAGCACATGGCATGCCATTGGAGCAAATTCTGTTGGGCTTGCTACTGCTGTCGACCATTGTGTTATTACAAGTTGGACCGTAAATGGTTAGGTATAAATAAGAAATATACAAGCAAGTTGTTTTGCCAAACAGTAAGGTACGGGAACCAACCTTTTTGTTTTCCTTTAGCACTTTGTTGGCACGAGAGCTGTAACATTTCGGGTGTAATACCTGCTGGTTTTCCCCAAAAAAATAGAAGTGTAGGTTAGAAAAAAATTGAGTCAAAAGCTAGTAGGAACACCATATACAATCTAATAAGACAACTATTCTTTGCCGGAAGTCAAAAGAAACATTCCTTAACCAAAGGGCAGTTCATCATCATTAGATACGAAATTGCACACTGGATGAATTTGATCATCATTAGGTAAGCAACATGAATAAAAACAAATGTTATGCACAGGTGTGGCAGCCAAAAAGTACAAGCCAAAGCATAATAGAATACAACAGTAAACCAACAAATTCCAGTGATCAAGTATGAAACTTTCACTGAATATTCGATCGAACTCGGCCATTTGGTCCAGACCTTTTAATTTTCAGCTTCACACCCAAATCCAAGTGTTTCTCCGAGAACTTCTAAGCTTATCAAAATTCTTCTGGACCTACCATGTAAATAATCATTTTTTCAAAAAAAAAAATCAGTGATGTAGTTGGTGAAAACCAAACCCAAGGACAGTTGGAGCTGAACTGAGTATCTATATGCATACATATGACTGACTAACTCATGTGATTTTATACGAAGGGAAATGTAACAAACCTAGCAATATGAGTTTCTCTCTAACCAACTCCTCTAAAATAAGCTGATCCACCTCGAACTAAGATGCAGATCTTTTAATTCTTTTAATCTGAAACAGACCAACTTGGAGGTCAAAGCCCCAACGATCAGTATGCATAAAAACTTAAAATAACAAATAAAAAAACATGTTATAGAACCATACATTGATCTGCAAATTCTTGTTTTGATGTTAACTTCACAAATAAAAGAGGCATCATCATCTAATAGTAGTATGTGCAGATACTCATCTATTGCAATCATTACTAAATCTTGGTGTTGCATAACACAACATACCTTGGTCCTTAGCGAAGCAAATCAGAAGGCGATGGGCAGTAAAAGACCTCCTCACAATCTGTCGATTTGAAGATATGAGAGCTTGACCACCGTGTTAGTTCTTGGGATGTAGTTCGAGTAGTGTCTCGTCTGCCTGCTCACTTGTATTTATATTGGCCTGAAAGGGTGGTTTCTAGACAGTTCGACCAGGCGCACATTTGGGTGACGAAAATTTGAATTTGGGAGGCGGCAGGGTGGGAACGATGAGGTTTGGGAAAGAGAGGTGCTAGCCGACCATAGCACCAGAACAGGCAGTGGAGTGCGTCGGCGGGGAGGAGAAGTAGCATTAGGTGGCGGCGCCTCCGCCACCGAGGATGAGCAGCCTGTAGTCGGCAATGTACTTGTGGATGTCAGATTTAGAGAAGGGGGAGAGCGGAGGAGACTGCG